>JAUMJL010000025.1:4062500-4662500 GCA_033558185.1 Dromococcyx pavoninus
CTAAGCATGACCCTGGTCAATCTGTTGTATGTGACCTTGGCTGAGCAGAGCTGTTGAATCAGATGACCTCTAGAGAGTTTCCTTCTGATCTCAACCATTCTGTGGTTCTATGATTCTGTGATTACTAGACAAGATCCAAAAATTTACTTAGAGTGAGGTAAATTGGTCATTCTTTTAAAACATGATATCTGTAGAAAGTTAACATCTATACTGAAATCCATCAAATGATCAGCAAGATGAGTTCATGGATGTCGGAGCTAAAGAAGATTCTCCAGAATCAGTCAGTGGAGACCTGTGTATTCTATAGTATATTTTACAAGCTTTACATACACGTTGCGTTATTAAAACTCTATTGCCATCAGAAGAACTGCCCAAATCACAGATCTTTGACCAAAGGGCTAAACCACTGAAGAGCTCAATGTTGTGTTCTGGATGATCCTTTAGGTTAGCAAGCCAGAGACAAAAAATTGTTCCATTTGCCACAAAATGGTCCAAACCACTGCCTCAGTACCTGGAGCCATGGACAGCTGAGGAGATTACAGCAGTTCAGGTTTGCAACTGAAAAGATACTTAAACAATAGGTTGAAGATACTAAAAGTAGAGTATTGATATTATATAATGCAGGCATGTGCAACTGAGGCTAAAGAAGCTGAATCTACAATGTCTAAAGAAAGGTCATATTCACTGACCACTGTTAAGGAAAAGATTAATTTGCCATTAAGGGATTTTGGACTACTTTGAATTTGTTTTCTTTCTTTCCCTTCTGGCTCTGTTTCCCTCACTTTGCCCTAGAGAAGTAAGATCAGCAGGCGTGAGAGTGCAGCTGACTGCATGAGGTGTGGGAACCAAAAGAGCAAGACTCCAACACTGAGCCACAACCAGAAGATGTGAAAGTTAAGTCTCCTGCTATTATTATTCTTCTAGTGAGGGTGGAGGACTCAAAGTATAGGAAGAAAAAGTGCTGATCCCCCTCTTTCACCCAAAACCGAGTGTCAGCTGCAGAGAGAATGGGAGAATTGGGATACCTCCTAATGAAGTACCCTATGTACAGAACACAGACCAAATTCCCAACATCTTGTCCAGCAGCATGAGGTTTATAAAATTAATTTCTGTCCCTGCATTTTGAGGATTATTCTTCCAAAGTTTTTCACTTCCACTGAATATATGATTTTTTTTTCCCCTCTGAGTACTGCTATAAACTTCTGATTCTAATTTTTATTCTCCTTCCAGTACTTCAAAATTTTACAGGTTTGGATTTATGTTTCAAGTTTAACTTTAGACAGCTTGATGCTACTTACATGCAGCTGCCAATCTAGCTTGTTTATGTTTTTTTTTCTGTGTATGTAAACAATATGAATGTCCAGTTGAATGCTATCTTGCTCTCTCTAGAATATTAAATGTTGGCTTTAGCTCCTCTAATTCTACCTGTATTTTGGATTAAGAACTTTATTTTAAGATTTTCCTACCTCTTTTCCCTGTTTCATCAACTTACTTTCATGTTTTATTTTGCTTGTTGTTGTATACATAGAACTATACTGAATGCTTGCTATATTTTTTAAGTGTCAAACAGCTGAATACAGAAAATAACCCCAATACTTCATATCACAGTATCATAAGGTTGGAAAGGACCTCTGAGATCATCAAGTCCAACCTATAACCCAACACTAACACCAACACTAACACCAACCATCATCTAAATCATGGCACTCAGTGCCTCATCCAGTTTCCCCTTAAACACCTCCAGGGTCGGTGACTCCACCACCTCCCTGGGCAGCGCATTTCAATGGCCAATCACCCTTTCAGTGAAGAACTTTTTCCTAACATCAAGCCTAAACTTTCCCTGTCGAAGCTTGAGTCCATGCCCTCTAGTTCTGTCACTTGTCACCCGAGAGAAGAGACCAAACCCTGCCTGACTACAACCTTCTTTTAGGTAGTTGTAGAGAGCAATGAGGTCTCCCCTGAGTCTCCTCTTCTTTAGACTAAACAGCCCCAAATCCCTCAGTCGCTCCTCATAGGGCTTGTGTTCCAGCTTAACGGTTTCAAATTTTAAATCTAATGTCAGACAGACACATTAGACACTAAACTTGTATTTCCTGTTTTTCTTGCTTCCACAATGTGATGTACTTTTTCTCATTCCCAATGATAATTAAAAGAGGGGTTGAATTTGATTGAAAGACTAAGCTAGCCTTAATGTTAATTTATTCAAAACCTTACACAGTTCGCAGAAATTTATAAACTGACAGTATTCTAGATAGCATACATGTGTGCATTTTCATAAATGAAAATATTAAAAATGATATTGTACTATCAAGAACAATAAATCTCCAAGAGTCAGTATTTGAATTTCTTTAAAGAAAGCACCTTCGAAACATCCCCTTCATTTCAAAGAGATGATGAAAATATTGTGTCAACAAGTTCTTTAATAAGATTATTTTTCTTTTCCAAATCCAAACAAATTCAGAAAATGGAAGAGAACTGTAGAAAAATCAATTTGTTGATTATTATTTTTAACTTCAAAATAATAAAATATAAAGCTTCATTCAAGCTTGACAAAAATTGTGCAATTGTCATCAATGAACTGTTCATATGAACATAAGTTTCAAGGATGCACTATTTAGAACTAGAAAATGCCTAGGCAATCAATCCATCCCCCTGTCATGGCTTTTGCTTTTTTTAGTGATTTATCTGGTCTAGTTTAAGTGTCTTAAAAGATGAGACTTTAAAAGGTTCATTAGAAAGACTAAAGAAAAAAATGTTCGAGTTGAGTTTTGAGTAAGTGTTTTAGTTTAACAATGGAAACTATTCCATCAAAAATTTAAGAAATATCTTCGTTCCTCTGTGTGAAATTTCATCAAGTCTCAGCAAAATCAGATTTAAAACAAAGCAGTTATCATGCCTCAAAAGGAGCATAATAATACAGATACATAAGAACTAACAGACACACAGCAATAATGTAACTCAGTTACGGACTACTGTATTAGTTGGCAAAAAAAAACCCAGCTTTGCATATCCTGTCATAAGAAAGGATTGCCAACTATTTATTTTAGTGTTCCTAATTGTTGTCAGAATATGACCCGGGTCTGTGACACAGAATTTTTCAAAGTCAGCCAGGGAAAAGTGAAGTACATTTATCAATGTTTTTATTTTATTTACCAATGCAGCAGCACAAGTGAAGGTCTGTTTTTATTTAATTCTCAAGATTTTGTTGTTAATGGAAGACCTGTCTCATAAATTAGGGAAGTGCTCAATTACAGGCCTGACAAAGACTGATTTAGTTCTGTGCTTGATCACTACTAGCAAGTAAGGGTTAGTAAAAACTCAACCAGGACCAATGGAACATCACCTTAAAGTTGATAAGGAAATAAGAAGATTAGGAATTAAATATATAACAGTAGACATTTGACTTTTTTTTTTGTTCTGTTCACGTTCTGTGAAGTCTTGGTCAGAAGACACCTGAAGTCACTCTGAACTTTTCCATTGACTTTAACATGCATTATCTCAGACGGCAGGTACAAAAAACCCAATCCATGGGAGCAAAGAGATGTGGTGCTCAAGGAACAGACCCTCTCTTGGAGATATGGATAGTTTATGTCTTGCTGAAGAGGTACTTCTGGACTGCTATCCTATGTGGTGGTGGAAAAGAAGGGAAATAACTTTTAAAAGATATTTTACTGAGTGTACATTGGCAATGATAAGTTCCAATACTCTTTTACATTGCTTTTATAGTTGCAATTTCACCTTCAAATTCAGGTTGAACATTATTGGCAGAAATCTAACAATTGTCAATGCTGATAATATTAATATGAAGAAAAAGCACAGTAATTCGAAATAATCATACCTCATTAAAGGAGAACTAAACTACCTTACAACTACTAGAGCTGAGGGATTAAGAACAAGGATGAAAATCACAACAGATGAGAAGCTGAGATGTGAAAAATAATGTTGCTATATATTAGTGAAATCCAGTGGAAAACAATGTCTCCTGCTTTTCTGAGGCAGAGTAGGTGATATTTCCAGGCCAGCAATTTGAGTGTAAAAGTCACAGTAGGTGACTATATCAGTTCCATATTCACGATAAACCGTAAGAAACATAAGTATAGATACTGGTGTTGGTTACATGACTCAGTATGTATGGAAATTATTTAATTAATCTAGTGCTGGTCATACCAACACAATACAGTGTTATGTTACAGTCTTTGCTTCCATAATCGCACCCTGTTTTTTCTCATAGAAATACTGCCGAATTCACATCAAAGGCTACAGAAATGTATTTTAATTTTTATGTAAATTGGTTTTGTCCAAGATCTCTTTTCTCATGTGCTTCAGAAAATTGAAGGTGCATACAAAAAAGATGAGGAATGAAACTACAGAACGTAACCTCCAATTTGGTTTAGGTAAATGTGACTCTCAGACACTGGGTTGTTGTGAAATCTTTAGCTCAACAGCCTGCTGTGCCACAAAGTTCTTGGGTAACAGAAGGCAGGTAACTCAGACAAGTGTTTTCAAAGCTAATAATGAATTATCTTTTCTTCAGGTACATGATTTAAGAGTATGCATTTCACCCCATGTATGGCTTGATTGCAGCAGAATTAAATGGATATCATGGGTGGACATATAAAGAACTAGCCAAAAATCCCAAGTACTCTGAAGGAATCAGATACCTGATGTCTGATGTTGGGCTTTTGAAAGGGATAATTCTGACTTTAACTTCTTTGCGTTCAGCCTTCCTGATCTCTAAAATGCTTCTTCCTCACCTCAGAGAAGTCTCCCCTAATGATTATGATGCATTCAAATACATCAGTAATGACAAATAAATAAAAGCCTAGCTTAATTAAGAGATTTATCTCCTCTTTTCAGATGAGAATGTGTAGATAGGAAGAACAGTTAGGGATCTATGTTAAACAATGATCCTAAAATAAATTGTCACTGATTAAGTCCTGTTTAAGACAGAAAACATATGAGATTAAAAAAAAAATAAATCAGAACAGATGTTTTTAGCCATTTAAATTAGCTAGATTTGTCCATTGGAAGTCTGCATAAAATTCACCTGTAACTCTAACCTTGGAGGCAACCATTGTTGTTCTCAGCTATCATCCTCTCAGCCAGAGTTAAACAATTGACTGTACTGTTGTATCATTAGAGGTACATGGTTTATTTTATATAAGTAGCAATAAGCCTGTCAACCCCTTTCCCCACTGAAGTCAATATAGTTCATCTTGATTCGCAATGATATAATGGACAACACAAATTGGCTTTCTTACTGTAGCAACCTACTTCACTTTCAGTCTGTCTTCCTGCTGACAATGTTAATATTTTGTGTCTCACAGTGAATTAAAGAAAATTAAGCACAAATCATTCAATGCAGCTTGTGGAAGCAGTGAAAGCTTAATGTGATGAAGTAAATGCAAGGAAACAAGACTTTCAAATGTTTACTTGCTACAGCAGTTTGTATGATAAGTTGCCGATCTTCATTTTTCAGAATGATGGAAATTTTAACATTCACATGAGAACAAAAGGCTTTGCAGTAGACAAGTGCAATTTCCAAAGCAAACTAATATTAAAAGGAAAATAAACCAATCTTTTTTAATGTAATATATTTAGAAGGGAAAATGTTCATAATTGCAGTGAAAGTACAGTTAGTCACAGTCAGTGGACTACAGGAAGTTCTGTAGCATTTATCCATTGACACTTGCAGACACGAGGGTATCTACAGCACAAAGCTCTTTTTTCTCAGCCTGTGAAGGAGAGGAAGAAATATTTGGATCTCAAACCAGATAATTTAGGTTATAATACATTTGTCAATGAATTAGCTTGTGATTCAAATCTAAAAAGGTATTTTGGATGGCTTGAGGTTGGCCTCTGTAGGCATTGGCATTATGATTAAATTTCCAGACCTTCATTTTCTTAGTCTGCAGTGCAAAGACTGAAGAAAAGTGTCTTTTCTTGAAACATTTGAATTTCATAAAAGTCATTGTAAGGACCTGTTGTTATTATGTAGAGTCAATGAAAAGTACAAGGAAGTATTTTGGAATTTATAAGCCAAATCAAGCAAGCGTGTTTTTAGTCAGATTTTTCTTTATTGGCCCTAGTATTTCCAATTCGTCTGGCTCAATCAAGGTAAAAAGAATGTTGACTGAACAGATTAAAATATTATAGATGTGATGAAAACTGGTCACTGAGGGATGAAATATACTCCTTTGCAGACCGTGTGTACTAGGTTCATGTATACTAAAGAACCAGTCATGCCCTCCTTACAGGTCAGCTGCATATAGGCATTCAATTACAAGTTCTTTGCAGAACAGAGATGAGAACACCTCATCACATTCACATCACAAGTGTCAGATGTGCTGATGTGTTGAACGGAGAAATACTTTTCTCATACTTCATTTAAAACATTTTTCCTTTACTTGCAAGGTTTTATTTTCACATTTCCTTTTTATCGCTACTAAGAAATAGCACAATTATGATGCACTACCACATCAACAAAAAAAAAATTAACACTACCACCTTTCTCCTCCCTATGCATTTGAAGGAGCATAAGATTTTGGATAAAGTAAATAAAGGCCAGATGGTCAGATAGAAACATCTGGTTGTGCTTAAAATGAGCTGGTCATTCCCTACTCCATGCAAGAAATTGGCTTTACATGCGGTAACATCTACATTGTTTACTTAGAAGTATCTCCTGCTAGATTTCCATAATAAGTAAACAAAAATCACACACAAAAAAATCACCAGTTTCCTCTTGTCAAAGAGGACAAAATCTACTTTTTGTCTCAGTATCCAATACAGCTTTCAAAGTTTGAAAACAACTAATAACAACAAAAATAACTGGCAAATTGGAAAAGCATGTGGTTTTGTTATTACACATGTTCTGTGAAATCGCTCTTAAAAAAATCAAGGTTTTATATGCTAAATTATTGTGTGGTTGTGTGGTTTTATGTAGCTTATAGATAGCATATGTACTTTATAATATGGTAGTTATTAAATAAACAGTAGGTATTCCCATGAATGGTAAAGGAATAGGCTCATAAAAACTGTGCAGTGTAAATTACCAATGCGTGAATACAACTCATTTTTGTACAAACTATTGAAAGAAATTCTATGGCTATTTTATAGGTTTAATTAAAAAAATGGAGAGTTGAGTAAAAAGCAAATATCAATGACATAGAGGAATTAAGGTAAGGAAGAAAGGATACGTTCTCATCTGACACTTAAAACCAGATACTGTGTGTGTATGCATAAATCTTGAAGGTTATTCCAGATACTTACAGATGTAGATGAGGTTCTGGCCCCAATGGAAACAACAGAGAAAAGACAGAAGAAGCAGAAATGAGGGACACAACAGCGTCAGTATCTTGAAAATTAAAGTAAGTCCCAGATGCCTTCTGGACAGCAATGAAAATAGTCAAGCAGGGGATATGAGAGACATCATTGTGCATCGCTGTGTGTAACATAAAAACTGGGCACATTCCAGGAGCAACTGGGATCTGGGATTCTACTCGGGCAATCCTGGGCTGGAGGAGGACCCCCCTCCAGGAGACATGTCAGGTTGGGAGGGCCAGCACAGACAGATGGCAGAATCTAGCAGAGATAAGGAGAGCTGCAATGTGGTAAGAAAGAGAAGGATTTTCAGACTGTGGAGCAGCAGCCATAACAGAAGTTCATGTCAAGGTTAAAGCGATAGAGACAAATGGGAAGCACAAGTCTAGAAGAGATGTGAAGGAGACAGATTTATGTTTCACGGTGCTTATACTGGTAAAATCGGAAAACAAAAAAAACTCCACTTCTTTCTTGACAAAATTAGATCAAAGTAGATAAGACAAAAACATTCATAGATTATTTCCACATGTCAGTGTAACAGTAATTATATGCCAATGAATTACAGGTCATCACTACCAAGGACAGAATAGTGACAACGGATTCACTAAGTTATGAATGTGCATTTAATACGTCTCTGGCAGCAATAATTTCTTAGTTCATCCTTTAGTGTACATTATTTCTTCCCTAAAGTTTTAGACTGAACATCTTTAGGATACACAGATATACTTATTTTTCTGTAATGTTTATGATATTGCATCCTATAATGAAATGCAAATGAGAGCCAGTATGTGCCTCCATCATACATGCAGAGAAACTAAAGGGATTTCTTATGAAGAAGTACAAGGATTAAAATATAACTTGTTTTCATGGAAAGGTAATTAAAATCAGCCTGTTTTTCAGAAAATGGAGTATATGAAGAATTAACTTAATTGTTAAAATGTACACAGATACATAGCGAATCCTTTCACATGACCATGGAGATCAATGACAGAATGGAAATTTTTATCATAGGTTATGAAACTTCAACAGGGTAAAGAAAACTGTGTTAATTCTAAACTACCCTTTCTGCCTCTCTGCAGATTTTTTGCAAAGAATCTTCCCTGGTTCAGTCTCAAAAATGTACAGAAACAATATACTACACTTATGAACCTTAATAAACACTAGAAAGTTGCGTCATAGCGATTGAAATTTACTTTTGGATTTGCTGTGCTTCCCATTCAAACTATTTGCCATATTGAAAATATAATAACAGGAACAAATATTAATGCAGTGAACATACATTTTGGTAATTCCTGCTTTAAAATCTAGCTTTTATCCATTTAAAATATGCTAGTGTATAAATCAGGAGTGTAACTGTTCACCTTTTTTTTAATTAGAGGCCTTTATTTAGACCCATAATCTAAAGGATCTTAAGTGACTAGAACGAAAGAGAACAATTTAATTTTAGTAATTCAATGAGGCATAATAATATTTTTCTAAGCAAAAAGATCACAAAGATCTTTTTTTGCATACTTTTGTCATTCATGTGGAACTTATTTCTCTTTTGATTGTTGCATGTCTACCTACTCAGTGCAATTATTTACAGACGTTTCAAATAAATTATGAAGCTTGGTCAAAATATTCTAAACATGATAACCAACATATTATAGGTAGACAGTAACTGTAAGCAGAGTAGATCTTGAGGTTGAGCCAAATTACCCTTCATTAGTTCAGTTATTGAACTAAAGTTACCAGTTATCTCATTTTCAGTCAGTTTTAGTATTTTGCCTTCTATACTGGCTGCTATCTATTTCATTCTGAATTTAAAGAATCATTATTCCCACCAGGCATCAGTCTATATTTTGTATATGGCCCTTTAAAGTGGATACTTAACTTCTGCTCATAAGTCAAAATGGAAAACTTGTATTTTGTTAATATTCTAAAGCTCTTCTGATTCATAAGCAAGTATCATATACCACAATTAATTAATTGCTTGTAATAAAATTTCAGGTTTAATTTCGAGTAAAACAATGATGGGAGTCCACAGGTGTTGAATAATTATAAATTAACTTAAAATTTTGGTCATTTTGCATTAGTATTGAGCAGTTATGAATTGCAAACAGTCAACAGGAAAACACGAGAGATAACAACCAAGATTTACACTCATGAATCTGACATTAAGGGGTTTACCTCATTTAATATGTTGAACTAGTTTTGCTAATATTTTATCAGTTTTAATTGAACTTAAAACATTTAATTCAGTGAAACAACTATTTTAGAGCATTTTTACAGTGTAGCTGAGAACAACATATGAAGCTTGCTGAACAAAAACAGAGCTATGGTTCGTACATTTTGTTCCCTGGAATGAATTCTTTTACCAGTGTTAATCACTTTGTATTTTGGCCATCTTATATAGCCAGAAAATGCATAGGCATGCAAGGGATCTACCTTTTGTTTCGAAACAATATGCTAAAAAAGTCTTCACAAACTTTAAAGCCAATAAAACACATTTATAAAATTATTCCACACGATAGTGCAATCCGAATCACAAGATAATACAGTGTACATTCTTTAGGGTTAAACTTCCTCTAACAGTTTACGCTGGAATAAATTCCGCTTACATCAAAGGAATATTGAAGAAGTGTGTGAGAAGAACAAGATCTTCGTATCTCTTTTTGTTTTCTAATTGATCAATACGTCAAATTTCATGCTTACAAGGAAACGTTGTTTTCATAATGCTTATTGACTCTTTTGTGATAATATTTTGTGCCATCACTTTGTGTATCCACTAGAATAGTCTAATTTGCTCTTGTTATCTTTCAGAAACCATTGTCATTTAAATTGTGAAGGAAAAAAATGTCTTATTCTCTCAGATATGAAAAACTAACTCAGCTCATGACGGCAAAAGTTCAGGATGAGGTGATATATTGGCCTGCATAACTAAGCACATTTTGTATGGGAACTCAGCAAGGATTTAGATAGTTTTGGTCTTCTCATTTGTCCCTTAATGTACTTCTTCTTAGAGAATCTGCATTAGGTAATTCCCGGAAAATGCTTTTCTTTCTGATCTATATCACCAAAATTTCTTGAGATGACCTTTAATACCCTGAATATCCACAAGATACTTTTTCTTTGTGTTACTCTACCAATTTTCTTCAACCTTGAGGTATGAAAGCTGTTTTTATTATAGGTTTCATTATTCTAATTGCACACTTTTTATTATGCTAACATACCCTTTTCATTTTGATTTTTTCCTCCCAAATTTTATCCTTCACTGGTAAGTTACTGATTTGTTTTATTCCTGATGGCACGCTCTCTTCTCACCATCCTGCCTTGACCCACAGGTTTTATTTTAGAATGCACTATATTTACCTTATCACACTTAATTTGACTTTCTATATTGTGTGTTCCCAGTAGAAATATGGTGCATTACCTGGAACTACTGAATTGATTAAGATTCCATAACTCACTCTGAACTAATTCTTCTAAAAATAATCTCCAAAGAGATTTGCCTCCTTGCAGTCCTTGAGTTGATTATGTGAAATCTAAATAAGGATGGGAAGGTGAGAGAGTGTACCGGCTTGGGTTGGGATGGACTTAATCTTCTTCGTAGGAGTTCGTATGGTGCTGTTTCAAAATCAAACAGCATTCAAATGAAACAGCATTGATAACACAGGGATGCTTTAACTATTGCTGAACAGAGCTTACACAGCATCTGTTTTATCATGCTGTCCTGCCAGTGAGTAGGCTGAATGTGCACAAGGAGTTGGGGAGAGACACAGCTGGGACAGCTGACACTAAGTGACCAAAGGGATATCACATTCCACATGGAATGTCATTTCTTTCAGCAATGAAACCTGAGGAGGAAAGGAGGAAGAGGTTCAGAGTTCTGTCTTCCTAAGCAACCATCACACATGATGAATCCTTTCAGGAAACATCTGCCAATGGGAAGTAGTGAGTGAATTCCTTATTTTGATTTTTTTTATATATGTAGTTTTCCTTTACTTATTAAACCGTCTTTATCTCGGCCCATGATTTTTCTTGCTTTTACCTTTCCAATTCTCTCTCCTACCACACTCAGGGACAGTGAGCAAGTGGCTGTGTGGGATTGGCTATCTACTGGGACTTAACCCTAACAAGCAGTTATAGGAGCAGCAGTTCACAAATTCTAACTCCTTCATTAATATACTTGTAAAGTACTATTTATTAAGTACTACCCAATTTATTATGGACATGGATTTTCCATGTGAGTTGTAGAGTACAACTAATTTTTAAAAGTTTTTGTGACTTCTTTTGAAATATATTTTAAACTACAGAGAAAATGAAGGCTTAAGAGAAAGGGTGAGAACCTATAGGAACTTGAAATTGGGAATCACCTGTTGTTTCTTGGTGACCAGTGGATGACAGAGGTGGAATATGATGTGCTAAGGTGGTGATTTTAAAATGCATCACATTCTGCTCATCTTCAGTTTCTGGCAGAAATGTCAGAGATGGTAAGAAATTAAATGAGGCCAACATATTGGCACTTGGATGCTTAAAGGCATTTCCTGAATCTACTATTGACAATTAAGTAAATTCTCCTTATTCAGTAAATAACAGGAATTTTGAGGTTGCTGAGCTGTGTCTTGGGAATCAACACTCCAAAATTTAGTCATAAGCAGGTGTCTCATTGTAGCTATTCCGCTTTGAAAATTGGCGCTTAGGAGGAAAGTGAAACTTGTGCACAATATTGGAAAATTAGTAATCACACATTCAGAAAACTCCTCCATAGTGTATCTCTCACATTAATGTTTTAATCACTTTAATAACATTTCTAGTTAAGTGGCAAAATAAGAAAGAAACAGTCCAAAACACTGTAGAGGCCAGTTTCCTGCACAATCTGAATACAGGCTTACAAGAGATCTAAATAAACAGTCATGTTCATTTATAGTAGTTCCATTTATTCTGGGTAAATGCTTTAGTTCAGTGAAAGTCTACATAAGACAGAATTAAAGGCAGGGAAGAAAAAAAGATAGATATAGTCTCAAAGGGAAAAATCATACATTTCAGTCCTTTATGAGGGATCAGTGGTGTTATATTATTAATAGGATGATAGGTTAAGAAGCATCTGTTTCTGTCTGTGGTTCCTGGTCCAATGGCACTTGATCCGATGACGGTCTTTCAGTTTACTTCACTCGCCTTTAGTTTTGCTTTCTCTACTGCAGCTACATCATTCACAGTAGTCTCCAATGGAAAAATAGAGTAGTTTCTAGCAATGCACTTTAGATTAAAGCTTAAGTTTCCACTACAGTGAGTAAGTGTTAGATACACAGCTCCTATTAACAACCGAGAGAAATCTGTGCATAATTCCCACATGCATCCTTGAGTGCTTGTCTGTTTACTGTGGTTTTAAATTCAGACTCTTTTGAAACAGGTGAACAAATAAAAATAAACTAAACTTTAACAAAATGCTCATGTCCATTCAGCAACACACTTGCACACAGGTCTTGTTTTAAATCAATGACTATATCCATCTTGCCTGAAAGAATGGTTTATAGGCAGTTGCATGCTCCCAAAAACATAAACCACTTTTTTCTACTTGCATCTTTCTTATTTGTTTCTTGTGCCTGACCACAGATACTCAGGATTTGGAACTATAGAATCGCAGCAATCGAGAACCACTGTCCTTGTTACTCAGTGGAGATGGATAGGCAGATTAGCATCATGCAGAGGACAACTTGATATGCCTGTGCTAGTAAATTCAGCAGAGTCAGTTTAGCAGTGCTACGTGAGTGTCCTTACTGTTTAATGCTGGGATGATCTCTGGAATGATCTTTTCCTGCTCCAAATAGGTCTGTCCCAGCTACTGCTCAGCCAGAGTTTGGCCATTTGTGATGTATCAGTAATGGTTCCCAACATGCAGTACTGATAAGTCCAGAAGGCTTGCAGTGAGGAAGAGAGCTTTGCCATTTTTGTGGTGATCAAGTATTGATCTACTTTTTTTTAGGATTACAGATGACATTGTCAGAACCAGTGTGCATCAGACAGATAAAGGCACAACACTAAGGCCTTAAAAATCCGAAAGTATCTTGCTTAGAGAGAGACATGTTAATAAAGATGGTCACACAAGACCTAATAATAGAGTGGTTAGATTAAATATGATATGCTTGTAAAAATGAAACCAAGTGTGTACCTAGTAGTCCAAAAGAAAGGAATACCAGTCTGAACACTTTTTTTAAAAAATTTTGTTTTAAATATTAGATCTTGCAGTTTTTGCAAAAGTGTAGGAGTCATCTACAGCCAGCTACTGTCTTTGTAACTATTATCCTCTGCTTTCGACTGCTTTTGCTTTGTTTGGGTTGGTTGAGTGACTTTTCAATTAGCTCTTTCAAGAGATGTTTTCTAAGCTTGGACTCTCTTCCCTCCGCCCTGTTTCACATGCCGTCTTTGGCTTCCAAACACTTCTGGGGCTACATGAACCTGACTTAAGCTGTCTGCCTGTCCTGCTGGTGCCATTTGCCATTTCCTTTTCAAAGGGCTATTGCTATAGCAGCTCTATTCTAGGCAGGGAGTGGGAAACCTTTGAAACTGCTGCAGCTTCCTTGCACAGTCTATTAGAAAGAAGCGACATTAAAGGAAAAATGCTTCATACGTGTTTAACTACAATAGGATTTAACAGATTTTAAACAAATAAGAAGTAGGCATATATTTTTAAATGCTTATTACCTTGCTGCAGAACCACATTGATTTCAAAGGCATTTTCTCCTTGCACAGAATAGAGGGGCAGCAAAAATTGTTCTTTGAAGAGAAAATGCCATCATCAGGAAAGGAAGACAGCTCAGGCAGCTCAAAGAGTCCCAAAAGTGTTAGGGAGCCACGGAGGACATCTAAAGGGGAAAGTCCAGGTTGTGAGCAGCCTGAGGAATTAGTTTAAAAGAACCCCTTTTCCCCACAGAAATCTCTCAAATGAAGTGGCAGCTGCTGGATTCTTTCACAGCTAACATAGAGGGATCAAGCTCAAACAGTTCTGAAAGTCCTGCAGAACAGCAGAGGATAACTAAAAGGTCTAAGTAAAGAGCAGGTCATACATTAAGGCATTTTCCTCTCTTGGCGTATAAAGTGAAGAGGGAGAGCAGAAAAATGAATAATAAGTCATATGTAAGATTTGAGTTTGAAAAAACATATTCTCTCTAAGTACATGTAGCTTGTGGCTTTAATTAGATATAGTATTTTTCTTTTGCTATTATAAAGCTGTCACCTTTCACTTCAGAGGTGAATGCATTTCAGTTGGGTGAAGGATAAACTTTTTGTGCTTTGTTGTGTAGTGCCCCCAAGTACCATATAAAGAAAATGACTATTGTACATGCTTTGTGTCTTGTAAAGTCCTTTGAAATAAAAGGTGGACTATAAACATAATATGAAAAGGACTACTGGTGAAAAACTATATAGTCTTGATAAGTATATGTTTATTGGCAGATGATTAAAAGGAGTCATCAGATCAGGGCAAAGCTTTTAACCCTAGCATTTTATAACCATATTTAGGCCATTAATTTGTGATGTATTTGGATGATTAAAGATTGAGAGACATCAATAAAAATAAAGACTTTACTATGTTTCTTCATTAATAGCATGCAAAAGGTGTATAAACAAAGATAATGACAAGAAAGAAGTTTCTTTATCAATATAACCTCTTTAAATTAAAGAATACTTAGTTGAAGGACATGTCTTAGCATTGAAACAAGGGTTATTTACCCATAACAGATCTTTGAAATGCACTGTTTACAGCTACATTCACGTTGTAGCTATACAGAAGGTACTCAAGGGGAGGCAGCTGATGTTAGGACTTGCATATACATCCATCTAGACAGCTTCTTTGTTAGCATAATGTGAATGTACATATGAGAACAATTTTTGATAGTCCTACATGCAATTTCTGTCAGTTAAGTCTACCTGTTCATAGCCCTAACTGCAGCACCAGCCAACACTCTTCTGCACAGAGTCTTACAACGCAAATCCTTCTTTCCAACTAAATCCTTAAAAATCCTTCAGAAACTAGAAAGGAGGAAAAATGGCTTGTGAGTGGGGATTTAGGCAAACAATTTACAAGTAAATTGCTTTTACACTTAAAGTGCTTGCGTATTTATTCCTTCCAACTCTACATGACCCCAAACAATACTCCTTACAAACACCATCTACTCAGAGAAGCAACACTGACTGATCAATCAAACCTGAGGGACAACCTTCCATTCCAGATCTGAATCCTCATCCCATTGACCAGCCCCATCCCCCTGGCATTTCAAACAATGAGACTTCAGCAACAATAAGTATGAATTGAGTTCAATATGATAACTTGAAAGGAACAAACACAAAGATGTTTGTTAGATGCCTGAAATTTCTTAAGTAAATTCTCTCCCATAAGGAGGAAGATGTATGCTTCTTTTTGACTTCTATGAAGAAAAACCTCACACAGTGTACACTCATTCCTTGAATGTGTCTTTTAAGTCATCATCCAATAGTTTGTTTTCTCAAAATGTCAGAACTCACTGTTAGCATATTTTGGGCTATGGGTAGATAAACTGTGAGAAAGTGTTTCAGCGTAGTCTTTCAGCAGGCTGATTGTGTGTTTAAAACATGGATGAGCTTTCATTCCATCTGAGTTTTGGTACAAAATATGTTGACCTTGATGCAAACATAAAAGGCTGATTCATGGATTTCTGTGTGAGGGCAGTGGTTGTCTTTTACCCCAGCTTCAGCAAGACTTTCAACATCATCTTTCAGTACATTGGCAAATATAGGTCATATTAGGGTGCTATGCTCTGGATCAGTAAAACAAATAGTGGGATGATCAGGCTCAGAAATTAATGAGTCATACTCTAACTGGAGGCAGGGAACCTTTAAAACCACAGAGGGTCTATCGTTACACCTCTTTCAACTATCTTTGTCAATGATACAACAGAAGGAACTGAATACACTCTCATCAAGGTGACAAATGACAAAAAACTGGCGGAATCACGTGATACAATCGAGAGCAGAGAAGTCATGCATTAACTTTCAAAGTATTTAAGAACTTTCTGGAGAAGAATGTCCACTAATAAGAATAAATAAAACAGGAAACAGGAGCTGAGATCAACATTTCTAGTGCCATACCGACTGCTATGATCTTGGACTAGAAGTGATGTTAACTTATGGCAACTAAGATTTTTAACAGTGAAGGTTTATGCAAAACATCTTGTAGGCTGGAAGATATGCATCAGTCTCCTTCTGAAGTGATAAAATCACAATCACCACTGCAGGTATCATCATTCATTACCCAGATTACTGATTAAGCCTCCAGATTACTGATTAAGCCTCCAGATTACTGATTAAGCCTTCAAAGCTTCTTTTGACAATATGGATCTCCAACCTTCGTTGGGTTTGGCATTTTGGTTTCCTATATATTTATTTAACTTATTTATTTATTTAAATATTATGAAACAGTCATTGCAAAATGTTCTGGCCTGAGAGGAACAGAAATGTATATCCAAATCCTGTTATAGTATGGCCTTACAGAAAGCACAGCCATCAGACCTGGAGACTCTAGATAAAATTTCAGTTAGTGTAACTCTATGCTTATAGTGTCTATTCACGACTTTTCAAACCACTGTTCCATGTGGAAGCATGACAACTTGTTCATTAAAAGATATGCACCAGGAAAAAGTGCTGATACAGAATGAAAGGGAAAATTGCTTTGTGTCTTTTCAATGGACCTTCCACAAAGATCTGTCTCAGTGCTGACAAACAGGGAGTCAATGACCCTGAACCAGAAGTTTTCTTCAGCGTAGAAGCTTTTTTTGCCTTTAATTAGTATGAAAAGGAAAGAAAGCTGAAGGAAATCAGGCCTCACAGGGCACTAATCATACTTTTCCCTTCTTTTGTTTGTCCAATGGAAGATTTACATTGATTGCAAATTTGCAGTTTAATGACTGCAGCACTTCATCACTGAATAGATTTTTTTTCCCTTAGACAGAACATTGTCAGTTGAGGATTGGACCTCCTTAAAGAAACTAAAGCATTGCAACCTTGATTACCTCTGTAACATCATAACTGTGAGTAAAGTACTAGCAGCCAGTATGAAATGGGGTTTAGGACACAATTCCTATATTTTGAAACATTCCTTCAGCTATTAATACCTCAAAATAATTGCAAAACTCTTGAGAAAAAATTAGAAGATGACATGAATTGGTCAAGTATATCTCAAAAAATGAACAAGATATGTGAAATAAGAAAGGGATATAATTTCTTGCTGAAAGAACCATTGTGCCTGTAGTACCTAATAGCAGAAGACTTTCTCCTTATTGCCTGTTAAACCTCTCCATACCTAGATTTTTCACAAGTTGTGATGGATCTAAGTGCCAGATAAAAATTAATATTTCTTTCAAGACCTGGAATTTCCTGTTAATATATCTGAACACTGATCCAGCAGAACAGAGCTTGGGAAGAAGCCATGACCGTCAAGGTCTTCTTAAAGTAATTACTGTTAGTCAAGGATGATGAAAACTCAAAAGCCAATAGGACAGGCAGCAGTCAACACACATGTTCAAGTTAGCCTATTCTAAGAATGAGCCTTGGGCTGTCTAATGCTGAAATTTGTTATCTTGGCTGTATTTCCAAAGGTGTAAAGTGGTTATTGTCAGGGGATTTCCAGGAATACCATGGTGTGAAGATAATAAACACTTTTCAGAGTGCCTGCTTTCCCTGCAGTGGGGATATACAGTTTCCAAAATGGAAGCTGGAAGCAGGCTCTTTGCTGTGTCTTTAGATTTGTTGTAAGAGACGAAAAAGTCTTGGAATAAAAGGAGTGGAAGGGGTACGAAAATCTGCTTTTCTACTACCGGATAGCATCACAAGTAGACATTTGTAACTCCACATAATTTTACATAATTTTCTCACGTAGGTAAATACTAGCAAGATTATTCTCTTCTGTGCAACAGACGGGGAAGGTGATGAAAATTTATCCACTCCCATTCAAGAGGCTGATAACAACAGAGAAGTAGGTCTTGTAAGCCCTGCCACCTCCACATGATGCACAGAATTTGTTGTTTTCTCATTTTCTGTTTGGTTTTTTTGGGTTTTTTGGGTTTTTTTCCGTGGGAGGGGTTTGGTTGGGTGTTTGTTTTATTCAATTGTTTGGGTAATTTTTTTTTATTTTGGGAAAACCACCTAAGGCAAAAAAAACCAGAACAAATCAAAGCTTTCTCCCAACCACAAAGTGCCAGCCTGTGAGGAAAATGAAACCCAAACAGCAATGTACAAGAAACCCTTCACTGGAGAAATGGTAGAATTTCCTCCCAAAAAAACTGTGCAAAGGAATTGCATTTGAAAAAATATTTTATGCTAAGTAAAGTGAGCCAGTCAAAAACATATTCTGAACTCAGTAGACTGGAATGTGAACAATTACTCTCAGAAAGAAAATTGCAATATGCAGGGAAGACTTTAAAAGAACTCAAAATGCTGCTCATAAAACTAGGCCTGAAAGAAGCTGTTGAGGCAAAGTTACCCTCAGGCAATCAGCCCAACCTGACATAGACACAGGCAAATTAGTTGCTCAGGTACTGGTAACTGAGCTCACTCTGCATCAGAAACAGCTGTATTCAGGGACAGAAAAACACAAACTGGAGACAGCAAAGAAGATGTAGGAGACAGATTGGGTGTCAGGGAGAGTAGATGATTCTGCTCAGAAAGCAGCAAAAGACTAGAGGCAGTTTGTACAGATGGAGCAGGCACAGGAGTCAAAAGGCTGAGAGTGGACACAAACTAGACAATAGCTCAAGTCCTTTATTTCCCTCTTCATAGAGACCTATCTCAGTAAAATAGGTCAGTGCTGTGAAGAAGGATGTTATTATAGTAAAGAACCTGAGTTAACATGCCAGAGTGCATATGGTCATGAAGATGGGTAAGTAAAACGGTAAGAAGGTTATTCTGGTCTTGTGCAAAATCTAAGGATTTTTCTCATCTTTATGTTCAATGTTAGGCTGCAGGTTTTCAAAATATGTTATGAAAATATTTATATTACTGTTCTGTACTAAATTTTTTTCCAGGAAAAATTAAAATGTAACTCTTTACATAGTAACATAAAAAAAGTAAAATATTGCAATAATTTATTTTATGAAAATAAAAATATTTCATCCTTTGTTTTAGTCTGCATGTTTACCACACAAATAAGGATGAGAGGAATAAAGTAGAGGTATGAAGATGCACCACAATTAGGCCATAAATGTCACAACTTATTTGAAATGTTTTGAGTCTCATGCTATAAATCAACCACATATTTGATGAGCCTGCAATCAGGTGAGACAAGATTTTGCTAAGCAAAATTTTCAGAAACACAAAAAATTTCAAATAAAACCAGTTTCTGAAGTGACATATAATAAGACTCTTCTGAAACTTGTTTAACTTACAACTCCTACAGATGTGCAGTTTGTCATACCCCTTAAGTATAACTAGGGGGCTTGCAGTGCTATGGAGGTGCAGTAAGTTCTTGCATTTTACTGCATTTAATGTAGCACTGCCTCTTGTACTAAAGCTATTAAGCCTCTTGATCTTACAGTCTCCTGCTGCTGCAACAGCTGAGCAGTATATCTCAAAACTAAGGAGGCATACCATTCATCTCCTTTGGGGTCTCCGGAATTGCTGCAGTGATGGGTATAGAGGCTTAATGCTTCTACAAACATCTACTATGGACAATTGTTAACAATTTAATTGACTACACAGTCCATATACTATATTGCCTTTCTGGCTTAATAGAAATGCTTGTGGTAAAAAATGACAGGTGCCATATAGTTATTTGTCTTCTGTAACTGATAACATGTTTTCTGATAAAGTTCAGTTTAAGAGATTCGCCTTGATTTACTTTGGTTTCTCTGACATTATTTGCACATATTTATGGGTATGCCACTGCCGTTGTTCCAGACTTACTTTGTAGATGTATCACATCTAACACAAGTCAAGGCCTAATTACAGGCTAATGTTCTTTCTTCTGTGCTTTCCACCTAGTTGACATATTCTTCCAGACAAGTCATGCTGCTATGAATCACTAAAAGAGGAGAGTATTCCATGGAGGATTTATATATTCAATCTTTTGCATGCCAGAGTGGGATTCACCAGACCACCTGTAGCTAACCTGTAGATACGCACAGTTCATCTATTTGGTTTACTTCTCTAGTTTCCAGGGAAGACACGCACTTGTGCAGTATGATTATTATCTTGTTTGCATCATACAGATAGATTGTACCCTTATTGTACTCTGAGCACAACTAGACCTGAGACATCTGGACAAGACTGGGTCACAGAAACTTAGAAAAGGGCAAGAATTGATTCACTTACTAGAAAAAATTAACACCTCAAGCAAATGAAGATCAAAAAATCCTATTCAAGGATACAGCAAAATATTATCAATTGAAATAAAGCATTTCAAAGCAATATATGGTAGGTCCTCACTCCCTTTTAATCCACTGCACAGAAAAATCAAGACCTACTTTATAACATGTAGAGAAATCTTATTAGTGCAATCATATTTATTGCTGCTTACAGAACGTAGTAGAGGAACATTTTTGTAGGCTACGCAATACACCAAGCATATTAATGTTCTCTAATGAGAGCAATTTCAGGCATTCTTGCACATATCTCTTTCTAGTGGCTACTCAGCATAGATAAAAACTTTTTAGGCTATGGTACATCTCTTGAATATTTTCTGGTTACTTGAATGAGAGTGTGTTTTGGTTTTGTAGCAAAAACTTGTGCTTTTTTCCTACTTACGATTTGTGAATGCCATGTGTTCACATTACGGATAACTGTGCAATAGCAGGAAGTGGAGCAGTTCACCATGAAGTCCCCTGCAGCCACTGAATAGTCCCTTTCTTGAAAAAAATAATGTAATTTTCCCTGCTAAGGAGGGTATAATCCATATTAAAAAGTGAAATAGCAATTTTATTATTATTAATTTATTTAATTTGGAACTCATTGGAGTTTTTCAGTATTCATCCACCAGCCATCTGTTCTTATATATTGCAGTCATTGCTAAATTTTCCTGTATTTAACTTCCATTAACAAGATTAACATGGAGGCTTTAGCATAACACCATAGCTTTTCTCTGTACTATTCCATTTAAGAATGTATTTTATGGCTACCTAAGAAGACTTCATAGGCAGAATCAACTTCTCTTAAAGTGTAAAAACCTGACACTGTTCTTTACTAAAACATTTTGTCACTGATAAGTTAGAATAGCTTGGCAAGAAAGCAAAAAATCTCATAGCTGGCAATTTGAAGAGTACATTAAGTACACAAGTTTATAAAACTGACATTCTGTATTGGTGAATTCTGAATACTGTTGATCTCTACTCATACCTCTAGGGTAATTTCAGCAATTAATGAATATATGAGAAAGGGTCTCACATTGACTACAGAAGTTTTACACTACTATGGTATCATAAAATCACAACCAGACCTTGGATCTGGTGAAGAACTTGGATCTGGTGGAAACCATGGCATGTCCAAAGTTACGCTTGTAGTATCTATAAAATGCATTTCAAGCTTTGCAGCTACCTTAGTTTTTATACTAGAATCCTTTCCTAGATGAGTGCAGATAAGAACAACAAGCATAAGGGATTGACACTCTTCATAAAGAAAACATTTCTCTATAAACAGCTGTGACTGTTGATTCATTGAAAGTCACACTCTACCATGAAACTGAATTAAGAAGTAAAATCTTACTGCTTTAAACAGCTACTTTCCTAATGAAAATAAGCATTTATTTGGATAATTACAGTTAGGATCTCAGAAGTATCTTTACATTTTGTTTCAGATGATATAGTAGTCTATAAGCGCTGTAAGTGCTAACCTGGGAAAAGATTAGGATTAAGTATTTCTCAATTCACAACTCAAATTTATGCTGAGTTTATTTGGGTGAGGAAGGGGTGAGATAGCCGTCTCAAAGACAGACATGCTGTTTCTATCATTATAATATATTCTAAAATTCCTTTTATTCTAAATTTTATTGGCATCCCAACCAAATCGTTCTGTATGGAAGAGTCATTAAAAAAATAAAACCCTTCTGATCTCGTTTCCAATTTGAAAAGCATTTAAACTAGAAAATTGTTCCTCGCAATCTGCATTGTTGCCAAGACAGTTTTGCTAAGTAAATATGTATCACCGTAAAATACAAATGCATATCAATAACAGTCTTGAAGGACTAGGCTCAGTATAGACTGAAACACATTATAGATGTTCCGAGTCTTCTATTTTTATTTCTAAACAAATGAAAAATTCACTAAATAATATGAGCATGTACATCAAAGAGATTGTCCAGAAAGTTAAGAGGCAAGGAAAAGCGAAATAGAATGAAAGTAGCAAACCCCCCCCCCAATAACAAAAAAAAATATCAGCAGAAAACCCACCAGCTTTCTTATGGCAAATTTGCTTGTAATAGGAGGTGTTTTTTTCAAGTATCCTTATAAAAGGGGCAGGGAGAAGTGGGGCTTAAGTATTGTATTTATAAACTCTTTTTTGTTTTCCATGTCGCGTTTGTTCAGGTTACTTAGCCGAAGATACTGCTTCTGTTACTATCATCTCTGCAAAGTCAATTCAACCGATTAAATTAAGCCTTCTTTCTTTCTGCCTCACACATCATAAAAACAACCAAAAAAATTTCAAAAGGTTCATGCTGTTTCTGCTATCTGCTGGTAGTGATGGATGAAACAGAAAGAATAGAGTTGGATTTGATCAGATAGCTTAACCTTTCAGGGAGAAGAGAGACACCTATATAACATATTCATGTGTATATTTTATTTTCATGCAGAAGTGTAAATTCTAGACACATAGGTGTATCACGTCTCACTTTTTATATTACACTGACTATATATAAAAGGCAGAGTCTACTTTATTTCATGTACAAGTCTACCAATGTTTCATTCAGATGATATTTTGCTAATCTTCCATTACACAAAGTAGCTTCCCTGCCCAAAGAAATCTGCAGAGAAAAATCTGGTCAACACATTACAGGGGGAGAGGGACAGTTAAACGTTCTGCTTTCCATAAAGGTGCACTTTGTAAACATCTAAAGAGAGGGATTCCTCATCTCTTCAGTATGTTTTCTGCATCCAGTACGAAGTTAATGGTATAAATTTAACAAGACAAATTGTGTTTTCACAACTCCACCTTCACTCTCACATTCCATTGAACATGATGGTCCAAATGCTGCAAATACTTATAGAAAAATTCATCCTACAATTATATATTAAATTTAAACACACGTAGAAATTCTTTCAGTAATGAATTCTATGTCACAAACTATAAAATCAATGACAATATTTGTTGTCTATTTTTCTTTTGTGAAAAGCTTCGTAACTGTCTGCCTCAATAGATATATTGTGTAGATCTAAACCCTGAGATTCACAGAAAAATACATACTGTGTGCTTGCTTCATTTATTTCAAAATGGGAAGGGGATTGCATCATGAGCAGGCTGTTTCAATTATATTTTGATATTTTTTTGTCATTTGAAAGATAGCATGTTGCAAATCATGTCAGAATATTTTTCCTACTGGACTTTTATATCTCTCCAACAGTCAAAATATTATTTGTGAAGCGTGAACATTTTAATAACTATTCTTCTGGGTTTGTGAGCTAGTTGACGCTGTATAATAGCAGAAAAATGAAATTGTGTTGAAGATTTATCAGAATAAAACACTGGAAAGGATGAATCACAAGTAATGAAGCAAGAACTAAAGAAGAAAAAATGTGCAACTTTTTGCTTGATTGAAGAAATCCTAATACGCATCGGTATGTAAGTTGTGACACCCTGACATATATGTATAGATACAGAATGTTTTATAATTAAAATAATGCAGTAGAAAAAAAAAATTGAAGACCTCCTTATCTGTGTGGTGTTAACCAGATCAGTGCAGGCACAGAGAGTGTGCCTAGGGTCACAGTAAGGTCAGTTTAGAAATAAGAATTGCACAACAGACCTGTACATGAGTTCTGGAACATTCTCTACTAAGAAAGTTCAGGATTTGGTGAGAATTCATAAAATGGGAAGTTGCAATTGCTGTAAGCTGATTGACTAAAGTGTGCAGCAATGAAATGGGTTGCTTTTTCTCTCCTGCTGCCAAACATCTTTTGAAACTGAAGAACAGGGTCAGAGCTACAGAGGACAGAATAGAGGGGTAAGTGGCTAAATGTGGATAGAAGAATCTTCTTGGGTCAGATATCCAAACTGAATTAAATTCATCCATCCTCTTACACCCTCAGAAGAGAAGCAGTCTGACCCTCCACCATTTTATATAATATTTATCACGTGCCAAGAAAGTGCAAAAGATCTAAGGGGAAAGGACTCCTTTAATTAGCATTTTAACTGCACTTTTAGGTGCCATAGCAAATGTTGCTATCTTCTGAGCCTGAACGCATACTCTGAGCTAAAATTTTGTGTTCTTAAGGGATTGTATGGCTATCTTCTTATTTTGAGCCTTTATTTTGAACTGGACATATGCTAAACAGGACTAAACGCTTAAAACACAAAAAGAATATGCAAACCAAGAAAGTATTTAATTCATTTCTGAGAAACAGGGCCACAAAAAAATATCAGGGGAGTGGAACACCTCTCCTTTGAAGACATCCTGAGAGAGGTGGGGTTGTTCATCCTGGAGAGGAGAAGGCTTTAGGGAGACCTTATTGCAGATTTTCAGTATTTAAATGAGGACACCAAGTATGTTCAATGACTGAGGCAGGGTTCCCTCAGAAATAATACACTGTTTCTGCTTAATTACGAATGCTACTGTAATGCACATACAACACAGATTATATAAAATAGCCCAAAGAGCTTCAGTTTTGATATTTTCTGGCTTTTTGGTGATACATTTGGGTTATGTCTAAATTTTACAATGAATCAATATTTTGGACATCCCTGAGGAGGTAATTTTACAATTACTTGGAACAGTGTAGCCTCTGAAGCATGGCACTGCACCTGGGCAATTAGCTCAGGTGTAACTTCAGTCTAAAGCAGCTTTATTGCTTCCAGTACCCAAGTTTGCTCATTTTGTGCCTGTTTAGGAATTGCTTCGACAGGTATAAGTTTACATTCTTTTTTCTGTGAGAGGAAGAGAAGAAGAAAATACTTCTTTGATCCAAGTCTGAAATAGGTACTGAGGTGTTCTTAGCTCCCTCTACAGAATTTTTAGGGAATCAGGGCATCCCTAAAGCCCTGCATCCTCAGCTATTCATATCCCACCATTTCCTGTTGAAGATGAAATTCCACTGAACCTTGCTGTATGTGCATGTGTACATCTAACAGAATCCCGAAACACCATGTAGTCAATGGAAATTTCTCTTCAGTTTATATTTTCTGTCAGAGTCAGCTATAATAAAGAAACCACAAGTTATTTGCTTTAATCTTCAACAGAACACCAGTTTTTTGGCAGGAGACACTTTCATCAGAAAGTTTATAATCACCAGCTGTGGATGTTTTCAGCTATCAGGAATACGTCAAAGGTAAATACAGTTTAATTATAGCTTGCATGATTATTCTATACTAATGAGTTTGATTTTCACTAAGCATATTTAGTAATCAGGGAAAAAAATATATTCCCCTAATTTGCATCATCAATTTATAATTAATTTAGTTAGCTCTCAGTATTTTTCATACCCTGGAAAATATTTTCTCAAACTACTCACATATATACCTTAGTTTTCAGAATAAAACTCTGGAGTAAGCAGCTGACACAGAACATGTTAATTAAGCAATACATATTTTGCAAGGTTAGATTGTCATTTCAAATACTAGAGATCTAACTTCTCCAGTGTTTCAGCTGCTGCTTCTCCATAATTGAAGCTTTTACTGCTTCTACTGCTACAAAACTTCCTCAATTTCACTACATTTAATTCTACCAAAAAAGAATTATATTTAAATGTATCTTGAAAATAAGAAGTTGTTATAATATGGGAAAAGAAAATTAATTCAAAAATTCATATAAAAACTTGAATCTCAGATTGGAGTTTCCACACTGACTATTTACTTTCTTCCTCATGTTTCCAAAAAAAAGCCATATTGCACTGGTAGAATGATGAAAACAATGCTGCACTGTGCCTTATCAATTATCCTTTTGTCCCTTTAAAAAGCACAAGCCATAGAAAATTAAGGCATACAAAAATAAGGGAAACTTTCAATCAGCAAAATAATTTGCCAAAGACTATAGTGTAGTCAGATAAGTTACAACGTTTCAGAGAACTGAAGATTTCAGTAATGTTATTTAGGGTTTAACAGTATTGGAAAAGGTGAATTCAACTTTTTTGTTGGATGAGCCAAGTGGGACATTTTAACAGACCTGAGTCATCTGCTCTGTGCCTTGAGCTTGCTGCCACAATCAACATGTATATTTTACTAAGATTTAAAAATTGTTATAGTTTACATCACAATTTCAGACAGGAAGGCAAAATGTGGATCCTCAAATCAAGTCCCTGCTATCACAAACAGACATGACATACTATCCCATTCCTCTAATGATGTCCTTACTTCTTAGATAGTACTCCTCTCATCAGAAATGTGTTTCAGAATATATGAATGTTAGAAAACGTCTTAGTATTTCTAGGTAAAATATTGACACTCAATTATAACAACTCCTCTGTTTCTCTGGTGTTTAAAACTTCTGACAGTTTTATGTTGAACTATCTTACGTTCATTCTCAGTTTTCTTAAGCTGAATAATCCAAGCTCTTTCAGCATCTCCTCTTCTCCCTCTCTTGATCATCCTAATAACCTTCCTCTGTACCTGTTCCAGTCTGCATTCCTTCATGAGCAAAAAATGATCCTCAGCAATTAGTTTTACAAATTGGTTATGAGTTGGGCTCCTGTTATACTTTTCATAAACTTTTGAGATAAAAGTGCTGCATAAAAGTAGGGATTTTTAAACAAGAGTACCTTCTCTTATTTGTTAACAATTCCTGTGTTGATACTTGCAATTCCATGTGCTGCATTTTCTGTTACTTTTATGATTCCCTGAATGCATACTGTTCCTTGACAAACACAGCATAAGACCTACTTTGAAAGCTACTTCCAACCTAGGCAATACAAAGAGAGAAACTGAGAAGAGGAAAATAAATACTACAGGATGATATTTAAAGGATCTGAAAGCTGATGGATAAGAGCTAGCCATAGAACAATATAAACAATTTATAAAAGTTATCTGAAATTATGAAATACCTCCTGTATACATCCGATTTACAGATATCTGCAGTCTTTTCTCCAAAGCAAAATACAGCATTTGCAGGAACAGTAGCAGGTGGTTTCTAGGAGGAGAGTCAGACAGAGAGAGTCGCAAACAGATTGAAAGTAAAAGTGGGAGCCAACCATTTTAGTGTAGCAAAGATACTCTCTCATATTTTATGAGTTTATGAGTTTTATGGGTTTAGGCATTTAACATTTTCAGCTGGATTGCACCTGGCCTCTCTAAACAGTTTAAGTCAAGGTATCAGTTAAGAGGTTCTATCTCCTAGGGGGGCAGAAGTGCCTGAAGGTTTAGAAGGCAAGATCCATATAGCAGTCCCAAAGTTGTGCAATCAAAACTCTTACAGCACCATACACGCTCACTGACACACCTTTCCCCTAACAACCTCTAGTTTTAAAATGTTTATCCTCACACATTCAAAATCCACCCAAAATCTTTCTGTAGACTGCCATTAAAATGTTGCATGCCTCTTTGGAAACCTAAGTGGTAGAGTTTTAGGGTCAATAACTGTTTTTATTTTTTTCTAGGGAGACATAATTGTATTGCTTTTTGAGACACATCTCCAGTATTTCTTACATCTTCATTAATTAGGTACTGTAAATTTACAATTTATAATGTCACACTGTGAAATACAGGCTATTAACACTGCCATTTATAGATCCAGTGTGTGTCTGTGCTCTCAAAAATCTGTGACTCTGAATGAATCTGTGCCTTATTTACAGGAAGAATTCATATTTTTCTAACTTGCAAATGTTGACAATCACAATATCTGCCCGTATTTTGTTAATTTTTATAGAGTTATTAGTTTGTGTTTCTCAAAATAGGATCTGCCCAAATAAGGAAAAAAAAGCATCTTTTTTGTTGTTTAGTTTTTTTTTTTTTTTTAAATAAAAATTTAAAGCTAAAAGCTGCTCAGCCACAAGGGAAGCAACACAGTGCAGCAGTAAAGCCAGTAGCCTCTATTTTTAAAGCTGTCTTTTATTTCTGTAAGACTGATGACCAAACTCAAGCTTTAAGTAACATTTCCCCTTGTGACCAGGCTGCTTTCAATTTTCCATTTTATTAAAAGAGCTAAATTGAGGGTATTCCATGAGTCTAATTTGAAGTTCAGTTGTTGCTGTTGTTTTTAAATAAAAAATGAAAGTCAGAAGTGGTCTAGTCATCAGGGAAGTAGTACATGAAGTTAAGTTGGGAATAAACTGTACTCTGCTAAGATTACAAAGTGTTTGGATAAAGTTTATGATATGGGAAGTGTTTGATTATGGAAGAGTGTCAGAAAGTGAGAACATGTGTGGCAGTAAATAATGAGGTTTATCTTTTCACTTATTCAGTTGTTATTTTGAAACATGTCTTTTAAAAGTCATTAAAAGAAAAATCTTAAAATCTTACTGAAATGCGTTCGTTCTCGTCTGATTTTCTTTCCTCCTCTGCTTGTAAATAGTATAAAATATATTTCCATCCCAGCAATTTGGAACTAACAATAAAGAACAAAATCTCTAAGCTTCGTAGACACATAGATAATTCTGTACTACATGTATTAGTTTAGGAGGTAAAAAGGTGTAAGTAACAATTTTTTCATCATCGTGTAATTTCAAAATTTCTCCTTGCAACAGCAGACATTGCAATGGCTTTAGGCTTTGGCTCACACAGCACTTCTGAGTCATAGGACACAGAAAGAGATTTCAACCTCACCAGGAATGTCCTGGAGTAACAGCAACTAAGCAGGTAGTTATACAGATGCCATTGAAGTTCAAGAAAACACACATTTGAGAAATAAGCAATAAGTATGGATTCTTTTATTTTCTATCACTTTCCTACGTAATTATGTCTCCTTACTTTGCTTGAAACCTCTGTTATCAATTGTACAATGCAGGAAGTGAAAATTTTGGTATAGGCAATTGTTTCTAAAAGATGCATTTTCCCCATATATCAATTCGTTCGTATCTGAAATAGCATACTAAGAAGAAGTTGCAAGCACATTCTGTTAGACACAGGGGTGACACGAGTTAATTTCATTGCTGTCTGGAGATATCTTGATGGGTATATATTGTGCGTTATCATGAGTTACCACAGCTGCAAGGGATTATTTCTTCTACTAATAATGGCATAATAGAATACCATAACCTGTCACAAGATTTCAAGTCAGCTATGAAATTAACCTATTTCATCACTGGAAAAAATGGTCCCTACTGATTATTTTTTTAACCTTTTTTTTAATGGAACTTTGGTGTTCTTGTAAATAGGAATTATGAAAGTTTCAAGGAACTGTGAAACAGCTTCATTTCTTGAATAAACCTTACATGTAGTTTCTAAAACTCAACCATCTTATTCTGTTCACAGATAATGCGGATCACATTACAATTTTACAGAAAATTAACAATTACTATCTTAATCCAATAGCAACTAAAGGAGTCAAATCCACCCTTAGACGTATGTGACATTACCCACATGGCAAAAGTTGATGTCCATATTTCTTACAGCATTCCCTGGAGGTGATTATGCTCCACAAAGACAAACAGTGACTTTTTAAGGCATCCTGATAAAAACATGACAGGCCTTAATTTGTAGTTCTTCATTCCCTTTTAGGATGTAACTGAAGAAGATAAAAATACATCAATAAAGTAGCTCATTCTCATACAGGGAAATGCTTTTCTCTGCTGGGTGAATTTTGTACCCATTTAGAAAACTGAATCAGCTCAACAAAGAGCCAGAGATGTGCTACAGTAGGCACCAGGGAGGCCCTAGAAGGTATCCGAGGGAAGGAGAGAGCACAAATGTCTCCTCCAGTGACACCCACAACCCCACAGGCTTGGTCATCTCAGCTTGTCTAATCAAGGTCCTTTTAAAATAGGACTAGTTTTTGAAGCTGGGTGCGCACAAATAGCTGCAGACCAACGGGTGAGAAACCGAAAGAACTCTTTATGTAGCCACAGTTAAAAGGTGCAACATTGAAATTCCAGCATTGAAGAGGCACACCAGAGATTACTGTAATGAAGTCCCTAGCTCAAAGTGATATTTGAAAACCACTTAAGAAAAGAATAGCTGCTGCTGACCATTTAAAAGGGCTCAGGTATTTAAATACATTTAAACAGTTAGTCTTACTGTGAAAAGACAGTTAAAAATATCAACATTAACAAAGAAATAACTTATCCGTCTTCTCCTAAGGTTTTTCAAGTAATTTGGCAGCAGTAGCTCTGTTTTATCTTGTTTGAACTATAGTTCCAGCTTCACCATGGCCGTGACATATAGTCCAGATCAGATGCAAAACTGGTGTTTACAACATATTGCTGAATTGTTCTAACAATGTAGCATATATATCAAATAGGAGGAACAGAATAACTTGCATAAGACTGCATCAAGTCAAAAGAGTAATCATCAGCTACTAGCCTCTGGTTCTTTTCTGAGACAAAAGAATATCATCTTGGTCAAGTGTCTCTCTATAATTCTTACCAAGGTTTCCAGGAAGGTAAAAAAACCCTCCATGGTCAATGGTTAGTGAGAGTAAAAGGATTAACAAAAGCATTTAATATTTTTCCATTGATGACAGCAGATCACTAAACAATAAGATATCCTTTCTTATCAGGGTCACATAGAAGAACTGTTCCTGCTGAAGTTGCAGGAATTAAACTTATAAAATATGCTTTGCAAAATTTAGGGGAGAAGATAGATTTGATTTTAGTTATTTAGTAAACCCCAAGAGCTATAGTTCAAAAATTAAAAGGTTTTGTGAGCACGAACATTAATTGAGTTTAATGCGCTTTCTGAAATGCACTGTCAGTTGGTTCTTGAAAAGATTAATGTTCTTGCGATTCCTTTGTATGCATGTCTGAATTCACTGCTCATCCCTGTGGGTTCTGTTTAGTGGCATTTAGGTTCTCTGATGGAGCTGATGACTTTTTACTGCTGACAGAGTTATAACAGGGATGAGGAAAAAGCTTATTTCTCTGAATCTCTAGTCTGGAAGGGGAACTAAAATTGAGGATATGGGTAGAAATTGCTGTTCAATGTTTTCATTCTATTGATAAAATCAAGATTATTTTCTCTGATGAGAGAGGGGTAAGCCTTGCCAGAATCTTCCTAAAGCCTGCTGAAGGCATGGATCTCCCTGCTGAATTGTGTTTTCTTTCTTTGTTTAACAGATATAATAATATTTCTGGGAAGGAGGACAGGTAGGAGAGAAACATTGATTGCGGAGGTGATGGTGAGAAGCACTCATTTGATCTTTATTTTCCTTTTCCCATCCACTCATTTATAACCGAGGGCTAGCTCCAAAGTCTCCCACCATCCCCTCTCCTTGTTAGTGAAAGAAATTTCTTCCTTAATAACATTGATCTTTCCTCTGCCACTTCACCAGTAGTTATAGTCACAAATTCACATATTTTAATTTTATTTCTATATTAACATTCTGTGAATTATAAATGTTTTATGGGTTTTTCTGGCCAAGTCTGTGGAGTGAACTTCAACTGAAACTTTGTTTAGAAAACCTCAGGAGACAGGACGAATGCTGCTCTTTTTAAGAGCTGAGGGAAGTCTAAACTATGGTGAAAACTCCTTTTTTTCAGGAGAAGAGCAGTACGGCTTCTCTTCGATTTCCCCTATCATCCTTATCCTTCCTATTCAAAAGCTGCCTACAGACAAATAGTTTAGAAAATCCAATTAAAACTTGTATTTTAAATTTGCAATTAAAGTGTGTTAAAATTCTTTGTGTTTACTTAAATGCTGCAAATTGTACTATCACAGCTGATAGTTGGTCATTTCATTTGCTTTTATTTTTACTGAAAACGTGAAAGAATTTTTTTCCTCATTTTTTACCAATGGGGGACATAAGTAGGAACAGAATTCAACATTCTAAGGGTCTTTAAGGAGTAACTTACGTCTACCAAACAACTTCAGCTGTGCTTCCAAAAGTAAAGGGCCCCAGCTGAGTCAGTACAAGAATGTGGACTGAGAGTTGTGGTCTGCTTAACCTATGAGTGCTCAGTGGAACTATGCAAGAAGCCAGATTTGGCTGGGCTCTGCCTTCTGTATTCAAACAGCCAGATAACCTTCTTCCCTAAAAAGATAAATTACACCTTTAAAAATCCTAGAAGAAGTGAAGAAATGGGTCCTCTGTGAGGAGCAAGAAGACTAATTGTGTAGTAAGAAAGCTACCAGCTTCCTAATAGCAAAATTTAATAGAAAAAGTAGAAAGGTCTGTTTTACCCGTCAATATGTTTAGACATAAACCAAAATAATTATGCTACTGGATTTAGCTGCCAGTACGGACCATTATCGAGAAATACGTGTTTCCACATTTCTACTGAATGGACACACACCTTGTAGAGAGGACCCTCAGGTTTGTGCTGTTTGCCAAGTGTTTGAGTGCCTTACCTTCAGCAGAAACCAATCTAGTTTAAGAAATCAAAGTGCAAGACATCCAACTTAACAAGAGGCCTAATAGCAGAGCACTGACCTTCTCACTGGTAATAACAATATTCCCAAAACCTCAGAATTAAATTTAAATATACATAAGTCCCAATATGTACTTTCTTAGAGAGTTTAAGATGGTCAAAATGTATGGTTAAGCACATAGGTCGCATTCAGTATCCACATCTCTGAGCAGCATTTTGTAACGCAGATTTTAATTATTACTGCAGGGCAAATATAAGTTGTTGTTACAATTGGCACTCTTAGAAACCATTTCATTAAATTCCAGGTATCAACAACAGAATGTATAATGACCTAATTAAATATAGTACAAAATCTCACTGGGGCCCGAGTGTTATACTAGACTGGAGAACAGAGTGGGTATTGGAGTCCCTGACAACTGCCACAAGATCGTAAGGACCTGTCAATTCAGAAACACCAAGAAACTCAATACTAAATAGGACATTCTGAATGTGAATGTCCAAAGAGAGTTTGAATACAATTAAACTAATTTACTTTAAAGATGCATCTTTCATTGAATCCAGGTCCTGAATGTCCCTTCTTATTACATTAAGAAGATTTACATAAGCAACAGATTTAAACTTCAGTTTGACAAGAAGCAACTTTTAGCAGCTCCCTTCCTCTTCTCTTCTTTGTATTTGGTGCTTATGAGCTGTTTATATAATTCTTCTTCCCTCCCTGTGCTAGGACCATTGCAGAGGGGTGGCAGAAGCTTTGCACAAACACAAGCAGAATCACCTGATTTCTCCTTGGGATCAAAGACCATTGAGGCTGACTTTTTTTTCCCCCCTGTAGTGCTGCATCTGAAATATTGTAACATTTTTAAGAAGTGAGCTAAAATTTGTACCAGCTCTTATTTTGTTTGAACTACTTCACCCATTCCCAAGTTTCAACTCATAAAAATGTGCTGAAATAGTAAGAATGTACACTTTCCCTCAGTCGTTTGTGAAACAAAACACAAAACAAAGCCAGACCCTTATGTAGATCATGATGAGTATGTTTCACATATTTCACTTTCACTTCAGTCAAAATGCTTGGTAAAACAGAACATGCTTTCACATACAAAAAGGAATAGTGATGTTGAAAGATGAAAGAGAAGGACTTTTTCATATACTATGTGAAAGAGGACAAAATTTGGAAGTTAAAAACCAAAAAAGCCAGTACAATTTTTATGTAGAACTCACAGCTGTAATTACTATGTTAGTAATATTGATAATTTCCAGGTTTCTCTCTGATACTCTAATGTGAATGACATACCAAAAAATGTGCTGTCATTGATTCCCTGCCTAGTAGAGAAGGGCAGGCGTACATATTTCTGGCCAGATGAAGATTTTGCAATTTTTCAGATGAATTTTTTTTTTGCTTTGTTTTGTTTTGGTTTGTTTTTTTTTTGTTTTGTTTTGTTTTGTTTTGTTTTGTTTTGTTTTGTTTTGTTTTAGGAGTCTATATCTTCTGGCAGTATGCTCTTCTGAGATACCTTGATTCTAGATCAACCGTTGCAACCTGAATGCACTTACTGTGAAAGCTGTGTGAGAATTCTCCCCGGACTTCTGGGAATGCCAGATTGATTTGTATTACTAGTGTTTAGTAGAACAGTAGGTTACTACAAAAAGTGATTTTGAGATATAATCTCAAGCCGAAATCCATAGATGCAGGCAGTGATTCTTTAAACTGGATACTTTTCCTGCATTTTGGGACCCTTGAATTGCCATCAACAGTCAGAAAGCACATCCTCTTAAAGTAATCCTATAATGTTTACACTAAGTAGATGGGGAAAACCAATTCAGCCAAGGTATTAAATTAAACATTACAGCATTTTAATTTTTTTAGGTATTATTTACTGAAACCTACGGTAAGAGAAGCCGTGAACTGAAAATACCAAGTGAGGGACAAAAATCCATTTGACAAATCAGGTCACTATAGAACTCTCTGAGGCTTAAGCTGTTGAAAAGACTTAATTTTTTAAGACAACCTTTTTTTCCATCATGCTGCAACATAACCTTTTCTTTCTTTCTCCTTTGTCCCACTCAGGTTGTTATACTTTAGGATCAGTTCACTCTGTTGAAAACCCATTGTAAAAATGTCAGGGTTCATATAGCTCATTGCTGTAGATGACCTTGTAGTACTCTTTGCTCTTATATCACTTCTTTTAATTTCACCTTCCATTAATCATCCCTATTACTTTCTAGTTACAATGCACCTATTACACTGCTGTTGGATTTTTTCTTTTTTCTTTAAACCTTCCCGATCTCCTGTTTCTCTTGGGCTTTTTTTTTTCTTGTATAATTTACCATTTTTATCTTATGTATGTTTACCTTTTCTTATAGGTGATTCTTGCAACAATTATTTTCTTTAACATTTGTGCAAAACGCATGTATTTTTAATGAGTCATCTTACAATACAACACTATTCTTGGCAATGTTATTGCTGTAAAAGTTATACTTCATCCTGCTTACTTCTTTTCATGTAAATTCCCCAATATGAAGCAGACTTCCTTGTCAGAGTTGTCACAGTTGTCACTCTTCCTGCTTAGTCCTTTATTTCTAAGCCATTTTTTTCCTTATCCAACATACTCACTGTACATTCTCAAAGTCAATTTGTACTCTTGAGGAAATTCTTAGCATTTTTGTGCTTTCTTTTCTAGCTAACCTAAAATGCTCCATCAAAAATGAATTCTCTTAAACATCTTGTTTCTTTTATAATTTCTATTACTAACACCATCTTTTTTTGCAGGATTTTAAAATTTATATTAATAATTTTCTTAGACTTTAAAACTGCATTCTTTGTTTATCCATTTCAAACTATCCTTCCTCTCCTTAAATGCCATAAGCTGACCTTTCCTTCCTTTTTCAGTAGTTATAGTGCATATGCTTTTTAGCTAAACACAGTTTAATTTTTGCTTATAACTTCCTGGTAAGGGTTGACTGTGTTTTTTCTCAATATTTGAAGTAAAATTATACACTTATATTAATCTCCTAAGATGTAACGTATATTTCTTCTTTAAGCTGAAATTGAATTCACTGATATCTACCAGTGGACAAGTACCAGATAAAAAAATTAGAAGTGTGAGTGAAATATAGAAGATTACGAATTTCTTTTTCAGTTGTTTCAATTCAAATAATACCTTATCTTATCTACATCCTACTTTAAGAAAAGTTTTTCATCAACCTCAGATTTACCTTAACATTGGTGATTCTAAATCAGAAGAAACTATTGGTGCAATTACAGATATGTGCAAAAAAAATGCTGTTCTACTGTATAAACCTAAAATTTAGATGTTTTTGGTTTTATGCATATCAGTTGCATTATTCTTGAGAAATATATAGCTATTTCCCTACTAAACTCCTAAAAATCAACATAAATTTCTGATCATAGTGGCATAAAAACCTACTATACTATTATTTTTATTCTGAAATTGAGAAACATTTTTAATTTTGATACTCTGACCTATAAATCTATTCACCTAGAAAGTACTTTGCAGATGTACTCTTCCATCACATATTCACTGTTTTTAAATCAATTTGAATATGTTTTTTAATGACTAATTAACAGAACTTTTTCAATTACAAAAAAAATTATTACAACATACTGCCTAACCCAAGTGTTTTTTCCTTCATTTTCTATAACAGTTAATTATCATTCTCCTATTAGGAACCACAGTTCCTCCCTTCTCTGCCTACATGATTCGATTAATATAATCCTATAAAAAAACCACAAGCACTTTACCTTATGTTTGATGATTTTCATTCTTCTGCTTCTCCCACCAAGTGACAACTATTATTAATGATTATTTTTTTCCATAACATACTTTCTGGAGCTTTTAAAGTGGGTACTTTCTCAGAGCCCTCCCTTAAGAAGCTTTTATGTGGTTCAAATTCCATTGCTAACTTTCGTGCTACTTCTAACTTTCTCTTTCTTGGTAAAGTTCTTGAAAAGATATTCTGTTCTTAACTTTCCAAACACCTTCTTAATAATAATCTCTTTGATTGTTTCAAGTCCAGTAGATTTTCACCTCCAGCACAGAAAGGAACTGTTCTATTCCATTTACAATAGTTGAAGATGTCTCAAAATCTTACCTAGTGATCAGAGTTCTTTCCCCTCCTCATTATTTTAGATGACAGAATGGCATCTGGCAATATAGAACTTAATATTTTATTACACTATTACAGATCAGGAGATAATTACAGTTCTTGGCAATTTTATTTTAATGATAATACTTTTTTTCTCTGGTTGTTATTTGTAATTTTTTTTGCTGCTGTCATTTTATTCACTTTTTTCATGTTTTGTGCATTAACACGATTTTTTAAAATATTATTTTTTATTATTATTTTTTTAAATTTTCACCAGTCCTACAGTTACAGGAATAGTATTACAATGGTAATAGCACTGGACTTCAATATTTGAATTTATGTTTAAAATACTGATCAGCTCTAAACTGGAATGTCTTTAAAAAGTGCTACTTAAAGATGCTAAAGAAACACTGGCATTGGTTTAAGGAGTTAACTTTGTATAAGCTACATTCATTTCTGTACAGCTTATGAATAGTCTGTGTTCCTCAAAGAAATTTCTGCAAATTAACATACTGTACTTGCATGTCAGCTCACTTGCACAGCTAATTAAATATTTCTCATGTGCATTGCATATGATGACTACTTTAGTTTATGTTTCAGAGATGATTTCCAAAATTCTGTGATTTATTTATAGGTATATCTATGGCACTAATCACTGGAGTATTTGAACACGTAGAAATGATTAAAGATACATCAAAATTACTTCTAGAAGGTACTGCTTTCCTTTCACTTCTTTGAAGCTGTTTCTTTACCATAATGTTCTGGAGGTTGATTCCTCCTGAGTTCAGCGTCATTACTACATAGCTATTGGGGAATGCCTTGTACTGAGCTTGAAAATCATGGGAAAGAGACTCTGCTTGTTCGGGATCAGCTTTGTAGGAAGTTTATTTCGTATTTTTGGCCTGTCACTGAGAAAGCCCTCCTTTCCATTGTCACAAGATGAAAGCCAGGGATCTATCAACCAAGTATCCCAAATGAGCGCAGCAATCACGGTGGGAAATTGTGCAAGAGAGTGCTTGAGATAAGTGGGCTTCAGTCTTTCATATCTTTGATGACGGGGGAAGAGGGGAAAAGAAACAGGACAAGGTTGTCAAAATACACACTTCTAGTATGAAGACATCCCTAGTTTCAATTTATCCTGACATATATAGCCTTCAATTTCAATTTGCAGTAAATTTGTTCTCTATTAATATTTACAGGAATCAAATTTTGGCTACAGTACTTAGGTAGGACAGCTATTAACTGTTATTAACTAGATAATTAATTAGCTAATAGCTATTTAAAGAAATTATGGACAATGTTTAAAATTAATTCCTCAAATAAGATGTGGAATGATAACCGTCTACCTTGAAAAGATACCTCTGAGCACACTGTCCTAAGGTAAAAATGAACTACAACACAAGTAATTTTCACCTCTCTGGAAAATGCAGCACAAATTTCAATTTATTGTATTTAAAACTTTTCAGATTTGTTTTCCCAGACTGGAAAGCCCTACACTAAAATTGTATCTCAACTACAAACCCTCTTCAATTTCCAGTTGCATTCAAAAATGGCAAAAATTTTGACTTGGAATTGAATTGCACTTTTGTACAGTTTTACACTTTATTTGGAGAGGAGGGAAGAAATTAAACAGATACAGTTTAAATTTGGTAGTATGTAAATTTGTTTTGAGGTACATGACTGCAGAAATCTATACATGGACTACAAAAAGTGTACAGGCATATCCATGGCTTTATTCTAAAGCCCATAAGACTTCAAAATCACTTCAAAAGTTTTTGAGATCCTATTTCAGTGCAGCAGACAAGCAGTCACAAGCAAAAAGAGAAGTAGTAAAATGGACATTGCAAGCAGATTTGCAACAAGATTTCCTCCCACGGTTTTAAGCCGCAAACTTGCTGACTATGACCTATGCAGCAGTGACCTATGACAGCTCACTGGGCATAGATATACCATAGCTTCAATGAGCAGCTAACATGACAATGTAGCAACAGATGAGCAGACAGCTTCAGTAGAAGACCTCAAAAAATAAGGTAAATTTCAGTGAAAGATCATAGGTATAACACAAAACATTAAAATTTAGAGGACTTTCAGACAAAACTCTAAACAATCCTTACTCTCATGAAGTTTATCTTTGAAAAGAGAGGCCAAATACACATTTTGTTCAGACACATAAAATGTGAAAGTATTTGGAGTGGATTTTCATATTTCATTTTTAAAAGGGCAAACTCACTCTACTTCAAGATTTTGAGGTTTGTTTGTTTTAGGATTTTTTTTTTGTTTGTCCAACACAAATCGGAAATTATTTATACTTCTGAGTTTATTCTTATTCACAGGTACCCCAAACCAAAATAGCACTCTTATCAATAGAAACATCTTTCCCTACACCTGTTTTAAGAATCATTCAAGTCGTAGCATTACTATTACAAAAAATACAAGTAGGAATACAGAGCAAAACAGTCCACTTCTTGCAGCTGTACATATAAGACAAGAAACCACAGATTCTCTGCAGTAAAATTGCATTGAAAAGGATGTAGTATATTACTTTCAACTTTGCAGTATATATAAAAATATGACAGGACCAAATACACAGATACAAATGCCATCACCAAGAAAAACAGATCTTACTAATATTTTACAAAATTTGCTGCCTCTAAACTCTTTTGAACTTGTACTCACATTTTAAAATTTATTGCAGAATAAAAATATGAAAAATAGAGATTTCTGTTAAACAGTCACACTGAGAAAGTGTAAAATTCTAGACACAAAACAATCTGTATGAGCACCTTTTGTTAAGGAAACATTAGGTTTTTGTATTTCGTTTGCTGTGGCAGATAGCACCTGCAGTTCGATATGCTCAATTATCTGCTCTTAACAGCAACATTCCTTTAATATCAACCTTTTACTGCCGTCAGCAAATATTGTGTATTTTGTTTAAATTGACATGTCATATGTTATTATAAAATAGAAAAACAAATGATTGGATCTCTCAGAGTTAGGCAGAATCATTTTACTGTGGTTTGGCATAAATGTATAGCAGGTTTTCTTTCAGACAAGCCTGAAAAGAAAGTATGAAAAAATAGAACAACCAATGAACCAAACATATTAAAACGTGAAATGCAAACTAATGATAAATTGTTTACTTTTTTTACTAAATTACTTACAGATTTGACCCCATAATAAACTTCTGTTGGACTGGAAAATATAAGTATTCTTTTTACGAGATGTTTGATAACCAAGATAAAATAGGTATCAGTTTTCAGGCCTATATACAAATCTCCTTTCCACTCAGAATACCACTTTATATGTGTTAGCCAAACTGTTTGTCAAGATTGGTGTTTAAAAACAATAACAATTGAAATTAAAGTGGCAATCTTTAAGTCCTCATTGATTGTGGTTTATTATGCAATTATCTTAATGTTGAACTCAAGAGTAAATAGCAGTTGCTCATCACAATCTCACCATGAAATCAAGACAGTGAGATTAAACAAGCTGAAAAATCTACTATATTATTGATTGTAGTTACTGATTATACTGGTAGAATCAGAATACAGTGTACTATACAACAAAATAGAGATTTTAAGACAAGCATCAGTCCCAGTTATCTAAATAGGGTGATCAAACATCATTCCATCAGCTGTTTTTGTTCAAATACTGGGGAAACTTAAAAGTTTATTGTGAAAGTAGTAGCTAAAGAAATATTACTGACATATTAGTTGATGTGACATTTTTTTCTAATCTAGTAAAGAGAAAGTTCTTTCTTGGTGACTTCTTTCACACTGACAGAACTGTATATATTTGATATCACTAGAAGATGATTTGAAACTCTTTTGCTTCCAACATTTATGTTCTAGAATGATTGGTAGCTCACAATATCTTCCTACAGATGAGACTTCCTACATAATCCATTTAGTTGCTGTTCTGGAGATTTTAAAAAGAGAGAATAAGAAATGCTGGGGCGGGAGGGGAAGGACACAGTTGTGATCTTTATGTAAAACAAAATACACTATTTGTACATGAGATGATAGCAACAATTCCAAAGAGCTGTAAAGCAGTAAATGTTAAGTTGAAAAGCAATAAAAATAAGCAAAAATAAGCAAACATGTATAACTGCCTTAGATAGAAAGGGGAAGAAAAACCAGTTTTTGAATAGCAAACTGATACAAGTAAGAAAGTAGGCCTTTCAAGTAAGCCTTCTTTGCTGTTTTTGTTTTACTACTATTTCTCCAAATCTTCTGCTATAATGGTTTACTATTTATGAACTCTGGACCAATATGATTTAAACCCTACTGCTAGTAGATTTAAATTTCCATATTTACAAAAGAAATTTTCAATAGGATATTCTTCCATACTGGTCTGATCATTTAGATAAGAGTGATATTTTTCTAGAGTCAGGCACAGATTTTCTAGAAGTAGACATTTAATTTTATTTCTATAATAAAATTGATCACATCCTCAAAATCTCTATAGGCTGGTTGAGCTTGTCTCTTATTCATAGCTTTAATTCTAATACATCTTGTTTATCCCAGAAGGATTTGTTGTTGATAGGAATTTTGTTTATAAAGAACTTCAGATAAGTGTGTGTTGAAAGCTGTTCCCATACTGGGTGGTCGGCTTAGGGATTTCATTTTAGGGATTATCACACCTTTGGGAATTTTGAGCTTCATACACTTACAACAAATCAAGCTTGCTTCCTCTGGAAGTTTTCATCTCTCAGAAATATCCCTTTTTAAATTTCACATTAGTTATTTTATCTACAGAGGGGTTTTTAACAGTTAAATTAAATCTTCATGAAAATGTTTTTTCTTATCAGAAAGAAGAACTTGAAGGAACAGAAGACCTAATATGCCCGTTTCTGTACATTTGAGTAGTGCAGGAAGAATATTTGATTCCTCTGTAAGCATTCCTTATAACTAAAGCATTGTTCTCTGGAATTGGGTAGTATGCATATTGCTTTCTTTCGTTATGACTTACCATCACTAGTGGTCCAGATTTTTAGTCCAGGTCCCAGTTAGCATCAGTGTTGAGAGTCATAAAATCTCAGAATCATAGAATCTTCTGGCTGGAAAAGACCTTTGAGATCACCGAGTCCAACCATACCCATCTTCTGCTAAACCATGTCATTCAAAAACACATCTACCCATTTTTTAAACATCTCCAATGATGGTGACTCTACCACCTCCCTGGGCAGCCTTTTCCAGTGCCTGACCACCCTTTCGGTAAGGAAATTCTTCCTAATATCCAGTCTGAACCTCCCCTGGCACAACTTATGGCCGTTTCCTCTTGTCCAATCACCTGTTACTTCAGAGAAGAGACCAACACTTGCTCTCCCACAGCCTCCTTTCAGGCAGCTGTAGACAGAGAGGAGGTCTCTCCTCAGCCTTCTCTTTTCCAAGCTAAACAACCCCAGTTCCCTCAGATGCTCTTCGTAGCACTTGTTCTCCAGCCCCTTCACCAGTACTTGAGGTGTGGTCTCACCAGTGCCGAGTACAGGGGCAAAATCACTTCCCTGGTCCTGCTGGCCACAATCTTTTTGATACTGGCCAAGATGCTACTGGACTTCTTAGCCACCTGGGCACGCTGCTGGCTCATATTCAGCCAGGTGTCAACCAACACCCCCAGGTCCTTCTCCTCCAGGCAGCTTTCCAGCCACTCTTCCCCAAGCCTGTAACGCTGCATGGGGTTGTTTTGTCCCAGGTGCAAAGCACCTGGCTTTGTTAAACCTCATCCCATTGGTTTCAGCCCATCGATCCAGCCTGTCCAGTTCTCTTTGCAGGGCCTCCCTTCCTTCAAGCAGATCAACACTGCCACCCAGCTTGGTGTCATCTGTAAACTTGCTAAGGGTGCACTTGATCCCTTCATCCAGATCATTAATAAAGTTGTTGAAGAGGGTGGGACCCAGCACTGAACCCTGGGGAACACAACTCGTGATTGGCCTCCAACTGGATTTAACTCCATTTACCACCAACCTCTGGGCCAGGCCATCCTGCCAGTTTTTCACTCAGCAGAGGGTGTGCCCATCCAGGCCAATGGCAGCCAGTTTCTCAAGAAGAATACTGTGAGAAACAGTGTCAAAGGCTTTACAAAAGTCCAGATACCCCACATCCACAACCTTCTCCTTGTCTATTAACTGGTTAACCTTGTCACAGGAGGAGATCAGGTTGAACTGGCAGGACCTGCCTTTCATAAACCCATGTTGACTGTGTCTGGTCACCTGGCTGTGCTGCATGTGCTGTGTGATAGCATTCAGTATGATCTGTGCCATAACCTTCCCCGGTACCGAGGTCAAGCTGACAGGCCTATAATTCCTCGGATCCTCCCTCTGACCCTTCTTGTAGATGGGAGTTACATTTGCCAGTCTCCAGTCGAGCAGCACTTTCCAGTCAGCCAGGACTGTTGATAGATGAGGGAAAGGAGTCTGGCAACGACCTCTGCCAGCTCCCTTGATACCTTTGGGTGTATCCCATCTGGCCCCATACACTTGTGGGTGTCTAATTGGCCAAGCAGGTCTCTAACCAAGTCTTCTTGGAACATTGAGGGTTCACATTTGCAGTCTTCTAGCTCAGGAGGCTTGGAGCCCAGAGAACATCTTACCTTACTATTAAAGTTGAAGGCAAAGAAGGCGTTAAGTACCTCTGCCTTGTCCTCATCCTTTGTTACAACCATTCCTCTTACATCCTGTAGAGGAGGGAGATTCTCCTTGGTCCTCCTGTTGCTGTTAATATACTTGAAGAAACATTTCTTATCGTCTTTCACTGAACCGGCCAGTTGAAGTTCCAATTGGGCTTTAGTCACAGCAGAGCATCCAAATGCTGAAGAGCAGTGAGAACCAAACGGTCCTTTTACTCATGGAAGTGAGCACACAGCATGGGTGCTGGTGAGCTGGCAGGTCTCTGTGGCTGCGTACCGTGCCTTTCCCCTCTGATAGTTTGTGTCCTGACAAAATTCCGTAAATGAGTGTGTTGATGAAAGTAAATTACTTCTTACTAAATTAATAAATCAAGCTGTCTGTCCAAAGGAAGTTTTGTCTAACTTTGGAAGTGTTGCATGTAAGAATACCTTAAGTCACATATAGGAGGCTTTTCCAGTAAAAAAATGCCCAAACCAAATACCACCCCCCCCCAAATTCAAGTCTATTTATAGATATATGTGAGAACATCTATACATATAATTACACATATAATTTCTGTTAAATTCATACTGTCATATTTTATAGATATCTAGACCATTAATTTAGCACATTACTGCAAAATAATTTAGGTCTATGAAGTCAACTACAAGTTCTAATAAATAAGTGAAAGGACAGATGCAGAAGAAAGAAAGAAGAAAGAAAATAAAGGAGAGGGCATACAGATCATTCTGTAGATAGTATACTGGAAGACTATAATACCAGTACCAGTATTGTAAAAGTGTCATTTATCCATCAAATTGGAATACATTTTGTAGGAAAGAAGGAGATACTTTTAATTTTTTTTAATTTTACATCATCTAAATAAAACTATTAACCATTTTATTACCAAGAACTGTCTCATTAAGCGAGATTAAAAATATATCTATTGAATCAAAGACACATCAAACATTCTCCTTTTGTCTTGGGTCATATATCTGACATCACAAGCCATGTCATACTATTTAAGTCTCTAATGGTGCATATGCACATGCAGTTGCACTGTAACTAATCTTGCATTATAATCACAAACTGTGATTGAACTGGTCCTTGGGATTATAATGCTGTTCATTCAACTGGAGTTGGTAAAATACCCTTTCTTTTCTATGACATACTCTTAACTAATCCATAATTACTACAAATATTATGCAGATTCAAAATATAGAAATAAGTAAATTTCTCATTAATTTACCAATACTGCAGAGTGCTGAGAACTTTCGATTTCTACAGGATGTAAAAGGATTAAGGATATTCGACATGTGTGAAGACAGCCCTCTAAATGTATTTGAACTTAAATTGGACATATATTTTCCTGTTGTGCAAACAATTGATCAGTGAACACATTTAAAAATATAAATGAAACTAAAAGGACAGGCATAAGTATTCTCTCTTCTCGATGTTTTTTTTCTTAGCTTAGGACTCCGGTATGATTTCATTGCCCACCTTAATCAGAAAAAGCACTGGAAAAAGTTACACTGTCCACTTCCCTAATTGAAATTTTGCTAGATTCTCCTGAGATATCTTCTGTAGATGAAATCAAGCTTAGGTATCTTCCCGCAGTGCTGATTAGTTTGACTAGTTTGTTGCAGTAGAACTACTCTGACTTTCAAAGTCTCTCCACAGAGAATTGAGTAGACCATACCATGACTCTGTTCTTAGATATTTCACATGGAACTAAGAGCCAGAGCAAGTTCAAATGGCCATGAAAATATTATGATCAAATTTTATTTTTCCCACCAGACCCAGACTGATTCATTGCATAAGACAGACAGGCTCAAGGAATCAGAGCCTGCTTAATGTCTCTTTAACCTCTACCATTGGTTGCTCACCTGACACAAGCCAAACCCAACTGAAATGCTGTACATATGTGGGCTTATCTTCACAGCATGTATGAAATTCACTGGAAACTATTCTGTTGTTATTTTGTAGCAGATATGGACAGAGAAAGGAACATCCTCTGTCCATATCTGTACATGCTGTACCTGACAGATTGTTTGCATTAATAACACTTTTCTAAAATAGTTTGAGCTCAGAATACATTTTCTGCTAAAATTAGTTGCAGCTAAAAGCTCTCAGTTCTTCTGAGAAGAACACAAATTTCTCAGACTGGATATACTCAATTAAAGACCAAGTGTAAAAAGTTTTAAGGAACTAGTCAGAATCACTTAATATTTTTGTAGTGAATTAAATTCTACAGAGAGGCCATAACCCTGAGACCAGTTTTTCTTTTCCTAGTCTGACCATTCTTGTTCTCAGTTCTTGCAGTAAGTACAGCAGAGTTTTACATCTATACAAAGCAAGATTTATTCATATGCTTTACACGCTACTGCATCATAAGGTCTGTCTAGATAGGTTGGATCAAGATCTGTCTGGAATGGAAATCAAAAGAACAGAAACAATAGACGTCCTCAGTTTCTAACTGGTAAGCTATTTCAATGTGATATTTCTGTGATATTGGAACACTTGATTTATAATACTCTTACTAATACTTCATTTCCCCAAAGCATTAGGGGAAAAATAGCATTATTTTTCATTTAGAAGCATTACCAGCCTCCACATAAAGAAAAAAATTGCTAGACAGTTACAGTCATGTATTTCCTTTGATTAAAGAAACTATGTTCTAGAATCATTAAGAAAGTTCTAGATGCCTTAAAGTCTTATCACATGCAGTGGTCTCCTTCTTTCACTGATTAATTTCTCTAGCTTTTACAAAGAAAAGATCAACAGCAACAAAAATTATATCTAAGGAGAAAAGTTGTGTGTGCATAAAAATTATGTCCTGACCTTTTCAATGATCAGTTTATGTCCAAAAGTATAAGACCTGTTAAACCTTATTTTTAAAATATAACTAGAGATGTTGTTATTGGTCATAAATTAATCTGCCCTTTTTAAAAATTCAGCTGTAATATCTATATTCTATACTGTATAAACATTGTAAATTTTAAAAAAGCAAAATAACAAATAAATGATGAGCTGTGCAGTCACATTTTTCACATTATATTTATCACGACTTATCGTTGCTTTACTACTGCGTAGAATAACAGACTGCAATGCTTGATAAAATGCAGGTGCTGATATAAGCTCATCTAAAGTATTTGCTTCTCCAATATGCATGTTACTAGTGCAGTACTAATTGCAGTATGCTGTTAAAATTATATGATGAAAATAATTTGGATATTTCAAACAACACTCATCATGTTTCAAAGATATTTTCAACGTTACATGCCATTATCTTTAGTGTAGTAATAATCAGTTGGGAAGTGACACTTGACACTTGAAGAATCTTCAAGAAAGTAAAATTATGAATATAATATCTTAAGCAGTTAACTCTGGTACTTAACCACAAATCTCAAGTTTGAATTTTCTGCATGATTACTAGGGTATTTTTCATTTTTATTTCATATGCAGAATCAAAGCATCTTAGGTGTATAATTTTTCTTCTCTGAGCTACGCAAAAAATTTTGTTTTGGGGGTACATGTCTAAATTTGAAGTTGAATGAAATACTTATCTAACTTAAATTTCAAAATGATAGCATCACAGAATCTTTTAAGAAGCACAGGGACAGCTGGAGATCATCTAGATTAGAGAAGAGTCAGAATGTCTTCTCTAAACCCTCCTATTCAGAAGTCATAGACCTCAATAAGTTGGCTTCTCTTTGGATGGCTGAACCAACCCAGTTCTCTCAGCCTGTCCAGTTGCTGACCACTTTGTCAGGCTAACACTGCACTCAGACCAGCTTATCTATGTGTTTATTGTGCTAACACTTCCTGATTTTGTTTTAGTTCACATGAATCCAGATTCTCTCTGTTAAACACTTCTATTGCCTTTATTTGCAATAACACAAATAGCAATGTGTAAAGCAGATGCATTGGGTTTACTTAGGACAACTGTGTCAGCATACGCTTTCCGAGAAAGTGCACTACTAGAGTTAGCTGCGCACTTAAGTTTCGAATTTTGTTGTGCTCTCTAAACACAAAGAGTTGCATTTCCAGATACAGAATATATCTGGCTGCAGCACAGACATAAAGCTAATTCAACAATAGCCAGAAAAAAACATTAAATGTCTGGCTTTGTTCAAAGCCTTTGGAAAATGGAGGAGGTTCATCTTTTATACCTTTTAGGACAAAATCGGAACTTAGAGAACTATGTGCTTCTTATTCAGCAACATATGCAGGTAAAGCTTGCAAGCACACGCTAGTCATCTATCTTACAGTATTCATACTCAAAGAAGGAAGAAATTACTGTTTTCTTGGAAAAGGGAAAGAAAATATAGTGAAAAGCTCTGTGTAGAGCCACATTGATGGTAAACACAAGGACAACTTACAGTGTTTTGAGGCATTTTCGTGCTAGTATGTAATAAACTTCTTCTAGATACTCTTATTGTGTTCCCTCGTTAACATTAGACAACATTAATTTAAGGACTGAATATGTTCAGTAATCAAAAACAGGTGTTTTGTGATGAATAAAATGACTACAAAAGGTAATTAATTTGTGAGATAACCCTATATTCATTTTTCAGACAAACTATTTTAAATAGTACCTCTATTATGATTTGTAAATATGTATAGCTAAATACGGATAAACCTACAAATAGATCTTTTTTTTACACCATTTGTGAGCTCTTCTGACGGTGAGACTCAAATGGGCTACATGAACAACAGCAGCACAACAGTAGGTAAGAATTCTTTTCCTTTATCTACTATTAGGGCCAATAATTACATTTCTTATATGTAAATGGCGGTGCTATACATGTGAGTAACATGCCTTGTTACTGCTCAGCTCCTTTAAAACCATTCTGGAATTAACATTAAGACAATTTGTAGTAGGGTAGTGGGCGGAGTCACACAATGACGATTAGTTACTGTTTCTGATTCAGTATTTCTCCTCAGTAGCTGGGATTTTTCTCAATCAAAATATTCATGGCTTTCAGATCATATGTTGACTGGAGACCTGGTTTTCCTATAAAAGCAACAATGACAGGGTCTAGTGCTACTCGAAGTCAAGTTGAATTGATGGTGGGAGGCACCTGCATTAATTGAGTCCAAGCAAGATAAGAGAAGAAAACCCTATTTTTATTTAAAAGTAGAGTTTGAAATTCTTTATTACAGAACAACATAACTCATGCAGTGGGAAGAAATAAAACCGTATTTTGTTTTAGCTTCAAGTGCACACAGTTTTTTACACAAAATTATGAGTAATGTATAGCATGGAGCTTAGAAAGTTGATGGTGAACCTGGATTTGTTGTTGCTTAACTGTTTTACAGACCAGTTTTAAAATATGGCTTCGGAGATCATTATGTGGCTATATACAAGAAACAATAATGTCAGCATGTCTTAACAACAAGTCACTGTGGTTCGATTTCAAATACAGCTGTGCATTTAATAGCTTTCTCCATGCTTTGTGCTTTTTTCCCAACAGTGATTGTATTTTGGAGCGCAAATTAGCAGATTATTATTGATAGTCCATGTAGTCAATAAAGACAATGTACATATTACTTGAGATGTTCAAGTGGAATTTCTCTTTTCTCTGGACAGTGTAGTGTAGTATCTAAAAAATACATTCAGAAAATATTTTCTTATAGTGGGTCCAACTCTGCTGATGTTTAGTTCATCATTTTTCCTTCACTGCTTCCCTGACAGTTTCATGTCGAGATATATTCTCACAACCATAAGACTTTTCATTAAGGATTTCTGAACTCTGTGTGTAAAAAAGTTTAGGTGGCAAAAATGATACTGGTTCCTTGATAATTTATTTATTTATTTATTTAAAATATATTTTAATGGTAGCAGGTACGAGGTGTTGGAGAGGAAAATAATTTTATGCAACATGAATGCTGAAAACACCATTTGTTCAGAAATATTTTTAAAGAACAGAAATAAACAAGGTTATTTGTATATAATTCCATCTTAAAGTAAAACAGATTTTATAAGTTTTACTTTTTGCATTTCTTCATATTCCTATGGAGTTTTATTTTTATTTTGGTGAGCTTAACTATGTATGACAAATGTAAATAAATTTTAGTCTCTTATTAAAGTTTCAGTAGCATTTGCTTTTACATATTGAAAAACAATCAACAGAAATTACAGTCCTCTGGCACAATGCAGATATTAATGTAGGCAAAATCTGTTGTACGTATTATAGAACCAACAAAAAGCCTATATGAAACATCTTGGAAGTTAAACTCTGAAGGGAATAATAAGGCTAACTATTCTCTATATTTCAATTTCACTATATTAGTGTAAAGTATCCTAGGAGGATTCAAAGGCTTCAGCTTCTTTTGCATTTTCAACTGTTAGCCATAAACACACAAAAAGGGGATATAGTTGATTTGATCCACAGTGGATATAGATTACAAAATATGAAATCCTTTAGTTCTCTGTTCTATGTTCACTTAAAAATGTCTCCTATATTACATTTCTAGGTGATTTTACCTTCCCTTAACCATGCAAAAGCTATAGTGTTTCAAAGCTGCAGATTAGTGACGGTGGCAGCTTATTCCTTTTGGTTATCTACAGCACCATCTTAGTGTCTTGAGGCATAAAAGAATATTATCTGTGTGACAGTTATGGCTAGAGCCATCTATACTGTTCATGCTATCAGCACTCAAAGAGCTCAGAATAGAAATCATTCAGTTTAAGGCATCTTCTATAGTTTCATTAAAAGCTTAAAATCATGAGGTACTGCAAGTTATGACTAAGGTTATATGAAAATTTCAGTAAATCTACGATGTGGAAAAGTATATATACAGTTGGGGTGGTTAGAATAGAATTGCTAATCTTTTGTAAAGGCAGTTAACCATAAGCAAGACAACCTATAAATCTGCTTTCGTTCTTTACTTAATTTTCATCACAAATAATGTGCCACTCTGATTGCATGAAATCATCAGGAGTGTCTTCAATTACTGTGTGCAGCCTCTGATCAAAACGACTTCCTCTATTCTCAGTCTGGGGGATGATGGGGAGGAAAACAGGAGGAGGGGATGAGAAATGCACAGCTAGTTATGTATTACAAATGTCAGGTTACTGTGAAAGTGTATATATTCATATTTAATAATTTCTAAGCTGGAGTTGTGATTGTAATAATGGCTCATTCATATCTGCATTTCATTTAAATGCACTGTTTTGACTCACTGAACATTTGTCAAAGATATTATAGCTAAACTTTTTCACATGACTACTGAGGTAATGACAGCATTACATTACCAGAAAACTGCATGACTTGCTGATACTTCCATTTTCCTCAGCAGCTTATGAAATAATCAAAATCTGTGCATGAAATGGCGGCCTGTTCTGAATTTATTTTAATACAGATAGGCTTATACAGAGAAATGAAGAAGAGTGTAGGACCTCAGACACAAGAGACAATGACTACACACAAAGCTGAATTTTACTAGCAGGAAAGATGGATATATGGGTATTAGACTTTTCATAGCTATAGGAAGGATAATCTTTCAATCAGATTAATGAGAAAATATATTGCATGGGCCCTACAGCACTTTTTGCTTTCCAGGCTAATACGTGATTTAAATCCCAAAAGTACATTTTCAGCATTACAATATCCTTTGATAATAATGTCGCTTGCACAAAGACAGATAAAAATAAAACAGTCCCCCTTGATTTCCCATTTTAGATTTGAAGTATATTTTCTGTTCTTTGCCTGCAATGAAGAGAATTCTATTGAGAAGAGTCACATTTAATAAGACAAAGAGAATTTTCTAATTATGCTACCTGTCAAGATTGGAATCTATGGGATTGCAACTGCAATTGAAGAAACACAGGAAGCAATCACATATAGTCCGATTTACTTTGGTGTATGATTACTATTTGCACTTAGATATTGCTAAATGTAAATCAAGCACACACACAGGAGCATGCTTTCAGGTAAACACCAAAAGGCAGGTCTCAGAATGGATTGTATTATCCTCATTTCAATTTTCTGTATGCAATTTCCCAAGCTTTCCTAATTTGTCTATAGAAAAATAGTAAAACCCTGTGAAAATGAAAGAATTTTAAATTACTCTGAGTCACACAAGAAGACAATGGACCAAACGATAAATATAACTAAAGCACAAATTAATAATGGAATAAGAATGCAGACAAATAATTATGGTAGGTCAAGCGTTTATGCATCTTTCTGGAGGAAAACAAGTACTGTAGCAGTGAAGAAAAACAAAAGTCAATTAAAATTAATGCAACCGCTTATCTCCATACAGTTTCTTATTGGTTTTACACAGTTTGTATTAGGAACATGCAAACATGAAAGAAAATCTTGCTGTTATAAATAGAGCCCTCAAAGTTATCATATGCTGTCCTTTCTGGGTCTCTGGGGAACAGTTCAATATGTCCCATCAGACATTACTCTTATTTGCAGCACTGCAATCTTGGAAATACTATGGCACATTAGACAAGGAAAATAAATATTGTGTTCTTGATGGCTTCCTTCATATTATAAGTTTACACAAATCCGTGGTAAGCAATCAATTATTATAAATACTTTATACAAATAATAAATTAGTTCTTTTAGTGATTTTTATTCAAACAATGTCTGGTAGAATGATGCAGATTATGATCATAGGTAAAACAGTCAGCATAATATAAGCCTTATTTATTGCTGTTTAAATTTTATATATGTGTATCTTTACATATGTATTTATGTGTGTGTGTACACACATGTGTGAATAAACACACATGCACACATATATATGAACATACACATACACATAAAATCTCCTAATGCAAAGTATTTTTTATTACTGGAACACAATTGGGATGTATTTTATCTCATTTGGTTTTATGCAAGTAGCAAACTGCCTTTTCAACTATTTGGTTTACAACTCTAGTTGCTTCTGTTGTGTTTATTCAGAGAGGGAGGAAAGGTGGCCACATCACGTTATTTTTCTTAAAAACATTTAAGCTCTGTGGATGTTTTTTAAAACCCTCAAGTGGTGTCTTTTTCAGTGCTATTATCAAATATCTTATTACTAAGCTACAACTTTAAACATTTACAGTAGTAAGACTACCAAAAATTCAAAAATGTTTTGAACATTCTAGCCTGGATCATGTTTCTGAATGTACAAATAGGCAGCATACTCAGTTCCAGACCAAATATTTGGTGTCATCGTCCACCCATATGACAACAGTAAAGCATAAAATTTATAGGACTGCAATCTCCTTTCACATCCACACCATAGGAGCTTCAAATTTTTGAATTATAGATGTGTTAGCCTCAATGATAGGCTGCTGATCTACCAATATTCTTCATCTCTCCAAATGTTGGTACCACTTCTACATGTGTTCCACATTTGTAACCGGTTACACAAATAGGAGATGATGTGACCAAGGTAGATTAATTCAGCTAATGCCTTCAGTAGGCCAAATTTTCAAAAGCAAGCATGTTAAGTTTCAGCAGGAAAATTATGCTGACCCTGTGATCCTTAGATAGGTTAGATCTTTTCTAGCTTCAGCATTGTCCTTTCAAAGGAACATAGAAGGTTCATGTACTGAGCTTCTCACCCTCTGTCACTTCTAAAGCCTCCTCTCCTTCATGCAGAGATCAGACAGATTTTTGTACCTTGCTGTACAAAAACACCCATGAAGTGACCTTAAAAGGAAGCACTGAGAGCAGGGTTGCAGAGGCTTAGAGCTTCACAGAAATATGACAGAATAAGAAGGTGATTTTTAACGTGCTTCCCCACTCCTGGTTGTCCATGGAAGAGGGTCTTTTTTTTTTTTCCCCTTGACAATCACTTGATTTCTGTTTGATATGTCTATGTATTTCCATTCAACTGGTAGGCCAAGCCATTCAGTTTCCTCAGTATTTATGAGCCTGTCTGTCAAGAGGACTGTAGGAGATACTGCTATCATCTGATACACCACAAAAAAATGTAGAATGAAGTCACTCATTCAATGAACTACTGCTTTTTCCATGAGAGTTCCTTTAGGATTGTATGAAAGCTTTGTAAATCTAAACACGGTCAAGATTAGGCCTAAGATTATCAGTCTATGTACTTCTGCAGAACTAAAATACTTCAAAGTTGCAGCTCACAGTTCTTTACCCTTTCTCTTTAATTACATGTGGATATATGTTTTTCACACATTGTTTGTCTCAAACTCATAGTTTGCCAGGAACATACAACTCTGTATTGTAACTTGCAAAGGAATATTTTCAGAAGCAACTGTGAAGATGTCACCACTTAATAGAAGCAAGAACAGCTGTCAGTCATGACCAATGTACAGCAATATTTTCAATCTTAAAGAACTTCTGTGCTGATTGTAGTGCAGTGGCAGTTGAATAACCTCACTATGTATCAGTTTGTCAAATTTGTAAAGAATTTTAGGAATTATAGAATGAAAGACACTATAAAATAAAAGATATTATTAAAAAGCAAATAAAAAAATAAAGGATAGATAAAATGAGGCAGATCCCACACTTATTTCTAGCCACACAAGAGGAAAAGACATTGAGCACTAAGTCTGCCTTTCAGATCTTGTGTTCTGAATGTATTCAGGATTAGTTCTTTGCTTCAAAAGAGGTGATACTCCTTGCATAGCAAGACCTTTCCTTTCTGATGTCTCTCTATCCCTTTTTATACCCTAGTGAGACTGTGCAGTTGGCTTGATGTCCTTTCCCAGAGCGAGGGTAAGAAAATCATTAAACATAATAGCCTTTCCTCAGACCACCTGTTGTCTCAGGCCTCAGTCTCATCTTCGCAGTGAGCTTTTAAGTCCTCCTTCTTCAATGGCACATGCAAAAGCAAATGGTGTTTCCTACTCTTGTAAATGAATTATGCAATATTACAAAAGTTTGAAGTGATCCTTGCCACCACGTCTCTAGAGATGGAAGGAGTTGAATTTTGCTGACCTTGAACTAATTATTGAGTCTGTTGTTCAAACATATCTTTTACTTCTGCACCATGACGAATCCCTAGTCTGAAGACTTCAGTGTCCACCACTGATCCTAGAGGGAAAGAGTACATTGCACACTACAAGATTGATCTCTTGGGCTTCCTTAGCCTCATGAGGGAAGTGGAATTGTCCTCAAAAGTAACTCTTCAGAACCTCAGAAGTTTGTTCTAGGAAGGAGAGCCTGGTAATGCACCAAATGGTTTTGATTCAGACACATTTTTTAGTTCTGGCAGTGATGGAAGAACCACTTGACCAGTGTCTCCCTAACTTGACTTTTATGCTTCCTGCAGAGGAATTCCCTATTAGGGATCTTTTCTGACTAAGGGGATTAGAAATCTTACCAAAAAAATATTTTTATTCCCTTTATTCACTTTTGTCATTTTGACTGGTAGCTTATCTTTAATTTAGCAGGTTTACTGGTTCTTTCAGTAATGGTATCTTTGTTATGCCTTTAAAAAGAGAAACACAAGGCTCCAGAATTTTTGGAAATTAGGAGTTCCAAGAGGATCTAACATCAATTTTCTTATGTAACTAAAGGATTGGGCGCTTCAGTGGAAGAAAACATTCAAACATATAAAATGAAAGAAAAACATATTACAACAGAGGGATAGGAAAAATCAAGATTATTCCTTGTCTTTTCAATTAATTTACAAGGAAGAGGTAAGGTATACTTCCATTTGGATCTTGCTGCAGCAATTTAAGAGGATGTGTATCAAGAAAAAGTACTGCATGAAACATTTTAAGTTCCAGTATTCAAGGTATTCTCCCTAGGTAGTGGAATTGAAGTATGTTTTTAATGTTTGTATTGCTTGCAAAATTAATTTGTGTGAGAGGCTCTAAAGGAAGAATAATACTCATTTTCATGCCCCTCTTGTCAACTCTGTTTATTAAGTCTTCAGGATTCCTAAGTATGTTTAAGTAAATTATAGTTGTGAAGGGCAAACCTCACAAGAACAGGAACTTAATTTTAGGCTTGTCCTCATGCAAATTCTTTTCCTAAGTCCCAAATGCCACCCAGAACAAATTCTCTACAGTAATGCTCTTCACAACTGCCATACTTGACAGCTACTCAAATCATCTAAGAAACTACCTAGGCTTAATTTTAGTGTAATGTCTGAATGTTAATTATGTCTTACCTGGATCACATGACAACTGCCCAGTGCCCAACAGATAAATGCAACCTCCAACTATTTTGCTGGTGATGACACTTCTGTAGTCCTGAATATATACTCTGGTTCTGGCTGTGACAGAGTTAATTTTATTTCTAAGGACTTGTGCATGCTATGGCTTGAATTTGTGACCAAAACAGCATGGATAGCATAGGAATGTGTTAGTTACTGCTGAAGAGTGTTTATACAGTGTCAAGGCCTTTTCTGCTTCTCAGTCAGTAGGCTAGGGCTGCACATGAAGCTGGGCAAGAATGCAGTCAGGACAGCTGACCACAACTGACCAAAGGGATATCCCACACCATATGACATAATTCTCAGCAATAAAACCTGAAGGGAGGTACATTTGTGGTGATGTCATCTGTCTTTCTAAGAAACCATTACAAGTGATGGAGCTCTGCTTTCCTGGAATTGGCTAAACATCTGGAAAGTTGTGAATTATTTTTTTTTTTATTGCGTGTATATTCAGTTTTTGCTGTACCTATTAAACTGTCTTTATCTCAATCCATGATCTTTCCTACTTTTACCCTTCTGATCCCCTCCTCTACCCCACTGGAGGGGAGTAAGCAAGCTGCTACACGGGGCTAGACTGCCACACTGCACTACCAGTCAAGTGCCTGACTTTGGCAACTGTATCTGCAAAGTTCATTATCTCAGTGGTAGTTGCTGTGCCATGGTTCCATGGCAATTAACATGTGAGTTAATTACTTACTCTGTATGAGTTCATTCCTGGACCTAAGTCTTCCAGGTTTTTATTTGGAACGTATTAGAAGGTAAGGGTGTTCAGCTCTTCCCAAGGGATTTTGTAAGATCAAATTTGGCAAAACAAGATTCTAGTGCTTCCTCCTAAAGATGCAAGTAAAGGCATGCATGCAAACCAAAAGACACAGTCTAAGTTCTCAAGCATAGTTAATTTTCAGGGGTAAAACTATTTCTGTACGGATAGATGTTTCAAAGGAGAAATCTTAAACATCCAGGAGGATACAAGCTGTAGTTCTGGCATATACTGGCATTCCTTACCAACACTGACATAGGAGCAGCATATGGCTACATCTAATTGAGGACCAAATATTTTTCAAAAGCATTCATAAAAAATAAATAGTTGAAATATCTCAAGAAGCATACTACCTCCTGCTCTCTTCCCTCCCACAACATACCCCCATATTATGCTAGCACTTCATAAATCAGGAACGTAACAAATCCTTTTTGACAACAAAACTGCTTTTGTGAAGAAACACATTCATTTGCAATCATAATGAACTGAAAATGCTGACTCTACAAGCATGTGAACTGCTGTGTATCTCTACCAAGACTTTAAAACAGTAAGAAATGACCCTTACTATAGCAACAACTAATTGGTTTATTGCCCTGATGAGCTAGTGACAAGAAAAGCAGTTAGTAGCAATGCCTTCATCACAGGGTGTTCTAAGAAATAACTAATTTAAACATTCTTAAGCACAGACATAGCCCCTGCTGCACATGGAACCATATCTCCTGAGGGTTCATTAAGTTACTGTTAGTCTAGGTTTTGGAAGCAACTAAACACTACATCTCTGTTCTGGTCTTAGCTACATGATTGCCTGAAGAACTATAGGTTCAGTGAATTGGAGTGGAGTGGTGGAAAGAATTAAAAACTTTACCTGAATATAAACAAATAAAGAAAGTACAAAATTATACTCGGCACAGCTGTCATATTTAAATGTGGCTAAGAAAATACTGTTTCCTGCAATAATTTTAGAATAGTTCCATGTTACGTTTCAGAAAAATGTTCCTTTTCTTCCACATTTGAATAAATAATCTATTCCTCAGAAGTAAGTGGAGTCAACATTGCTACCTTTCATTGGGAAATAATAGGGATTTGCAATTTTTTTTCATACTTTTTTATGTTTCTGACCCCTGTGACCTGTAAAATTCGCTTTGATCTTTGGATGTCTCTTAAAAAGAGAGGAGAGCTAACTTATCTTCTATTGAACAAAGGTATATAACCAGTGGGTTTTGTGACTGTCCTCTGTCTTGGGCCTGCAAAGGAAGTGCATGAGTGACTTACACCTTTTTTTAATTCAAAAATGTTGGTGTATGCTTTGTTGGTTTTGGTTTTGACGAGTTTTATTTCTCCCTAATACTTCTTTGTGATTTTTTTGATTCAAATGAACTCCCTCAAAAAGCAAATCTTTGCCTGACTTGCAATTTTGGGTCTTTTACAATAAAAGCTCCAAGGCATTTGCAGCTTTTAGGTGGTTTCCGCCCAAACCATAAATTAGATGTTATACTCAATCCAGGTTCATGAATGTGTGGTTTGCAGTGACACTTGAAACCAGGAAAATGTATCTGTTGTTGAGCTTTACTTTTAAAATTTTGTGCAGTGCTCTATGTTACTGTTGACAGCTATTTTGCTATCACTGGATTTAAATGTTTGCTTTAGAAAATCACATTGGGAGAATTTTGGTTTGTAATTGAAAGCTAGTTCAAAGCTCTATCCTGTTTTGCTGAATTTCAAAAGGGAAAGAATAAATTGTTCTAGTTTTAAGCCATTTCAACAGCTAATGGAACAGTACAAATGGAAAAGACCCGTGTTCTTGGAGCAGAAGGGTCTGAGTTACATTCCCAGTATAGGCTGTATGCAGATTACATGACATGAATGTGTCTGCATTTACACAGTCACAAATCATTTACGAGACTGACAGTTGTGCCACAGATTGTGGTTTTCTCTGCCACCAATTGAACTAAAATATCTCAAAGGGAAAGGTTAATGCACTGTACTACTTTGCTTGGCATCTATTTGAATATTGAAAATTGTCTTCTGTACTAATGCATAAAAATCAGCCAAACCAAAGTATAGCAAAGAGCAGAAAACTGTTCCTGAGGTTGAATCCTGTAAAGTGCTGGTCTCTATTACTTGCCATTGATCTATCCTGTCTCACTAGGGAGAATGGAAAAAATGGTCTCTTCTAAGTGTCTGTTTCCCTATTTTACTGCAACTGAAGGGCAAAGAGGTCTTGAAGGTGACAGAGAGCTGTCCTCTCTCCCCTTCCAGCTTGCCAAAACACCATGTACATATACTTTCTGGGTGCAATGAGGGTACAGAGAATTCTGGCTCTTTGCAGCTCTTAGGGAAAAGAAGTGACTCTCTACCCCAGGAGCTGGCAGTTTCCTTCAGCAGAGGGGAGGGAAAAGAGGTTCTCGGGAGAGACATTGCATCAGTACTGCTCTCTCAGGTCTCTCAACTTCCTCCAACATTCATGAAGTCCCTAGGTTGTAGGAGGGTTTGTGGTTTTTTTTTTTTTTTATGTTCTGGTGAAGTTTGTGCTATGCTGGTATTTTCACCTAGGTCAGGAGAGGTAGCTCTGAGACCTCCAGTTGAATGATGAAGTGGCAGTGGCTTCAAGCAACATACTGAGGCCTTTATTTCTTTTGAAAACGTCTCCTATTGTGCCTCAAGAGTTATAACAGCATCGTTCTGCAGGGATTTCTATGAAAGAAACTGGGTGAGTCATTCAAAGTATGAGCTGTTATATATATATTTAAAAGGTTCTGACTTGTGCGTTCAATTAAAAGTGATGCCTCTGGACAGTGTTCATGCCTAGCCATAGTTTTTTTTCCATTACAAGTTATTGGGACACCAAGGACAGAGTATTAGTACCTATTTTAAGATTACTTATTAATTGGGTGTGTAACTTAGATTTTCAAAAGCGTCTAAATCTCTTCTAGATATAATCGGACTTATGTTTATAGGCTGTTGCAAAATTTTTGAAAAAGGTTCTCTATATTTGTAAGAATATTTATATCTTTAGCACTTCAAATGTAAATCTCTTTATGTATATTTTCCCATCAGAGTAGTTCCTGACTAAAAAGACCTGTCTACAAATTCCCATTCTCCTTTTCCTCCCTGTTCTCAGGTGAACAGATTTGAGGAGTTTTCACTCAACCCCATGGGTCACTCCTGGTCAGGCTCCTGATTCAAGCATGATCCTCTGTCCGATCTCATACCCTGAATATATGACCACGGAGGAATTTTTCCCTCTTTTTCATGAAACAAAGTGAGATACTTTCCCTTCTCTTCAGTCCTGGACATGTTCTTGGCTTCCTAGGAACTTGTTCTTAAATTAGATATAAACACAACATTGTTCATTCATATGTTTCATAAAAGCATAAACTTTCAAAAAAACAACTTTCTATAATAAGTGATTAAGCAAAAACTGTGGTTTTTCTTATGCAACTATTCTAATGTAACTGAGTTAACAAGCCACGAGGAGAACATGCATTAAAATATTTACTGTCTACAATTACTTAATTCTTTCTGACTTAACAATGCAATCTATTATTAAAACTATGTATTTGATATGCTTTCTTATTCCACTTCTATTATTTCAAATGTTTTAATGATTGCTTTACAAGGAATAAAATGAGAAAAATGAGATTAATTTGATTCCTAAATGAATTAAAAGCAAAAACCTTTACAGAATTTTCACCTAATGTATTATGCATGAGTTATCATTTCCAACATTTCAAGACTTTGAAAATGGCAGAGAACCACAAAGGTTGAAAAACAACTCCTAATAACAAAGTTTACATTTGGTGCTTAAGAAGAGAAATTAGACAAGAAAGTCAGACTGAGATTTTTTTTTATTTAGTTAGTTTAAAGTTTGAGGTGTTACTATTAATATATTATAATATGAAGAAGGTACTGCTTTGGACAGAGAAGAAAGAACTGGAAGTTCCAACTAAATTTTTATATTTTCCACTCTACACCACAACTCATCTCTCCTTTCTTCATAAAGGGAGTTCGAGGACAAACCATTGAGGACAAAATATTCAGCTTTCCTCAGATTGCCAGATGTGTGCTGTTTTTTTCATTTATCAGCATTTGAGAAATGAGGTTCAAGTAGTCACTTTCCAGGTCCAAGCATTCCATGTCAGTGCTGCACTCCTTTAGGTTCACTGCATTTGCCCTGAGTCCTTCTTTTTGGAAATGTTCCATTTTGTACTAATATTAATTGCAGAAGAATTCAAATCTGGGACTCCTAAATCAAAATCACAAAAAAGTACCTTAGTCCTTTGGATGTGGAGTTAAATCATCCATCTTCTGGCACAATGCCTGCTTTGCCAAGTAGAACATTTTCTTATAAAGGAGTATATGAGAACTGAGGACTTAAAGGGGCCGTGTAGCAGCTCAGGTTCAAGTAACTCCCCTGTATCCAACAAAAAAAATTTCAGTTAGCTCTTGTATCTTCTTGACAATCAACATATTATTGGCTAAGCTGGGATACACATAATGTCTCTTACGTCTTTATCAATCCTGACATTCTAGATAGGAAAATCTAGAGTTTATCAAAGAATCAAATTAAGCAAAATTCTTGAACAAATCCTCTTGGAACATTGCTGTCATGTCCCCTACTTGTTGTCCCTGAGCAGTTTTACTTCTGAGGAGCAGGTCTGCAAGGAGGCTTGAGTCAGGGTCAGTGGGTGACGGTCAGGCTGGCAGACCAGTGCCACATTTGATGGGGTGCCATCTCACTGCGCCCAAAGAGAAGTGCATGGCAGGATAGGTGATGGGAACCAGGATCAACTGCAGCGCAGGGATCACAGATATGTCCCTAGTGAAGGGCCAGGTCCAGAGTCAAACCGGAAAGTCAGGTCAGTGGGTCAGAGTCTGCATCAATGAGGTACAAAGTTAGGCTACAGTGAGGACCCAGCGTGAGGGCCTCAGTAGATAATCAACTCCCAGATGAAGGGAGGTGGAAGTCCCTGGTGGGGTTTTTCCTTCTGCAGCTCTGACCAAGCTCCCACAGCTGTGCTGTATCAGAAATGACTCTGAGAAAAGACTGCCAGGCCTATTGGAGATGATGAACAGGTGGCACAGTCTGTGGGTGCACTCAGGATCCTGACAGGTATATAGCTTTTTTGTACATTGCAGAAGTACTAGCACTGCAAGTGGATGAGGGCTAGCAGGATAGTGAATCCATGTAGAGCAAGGTTGGCAATGATGTGACCAGTAAAACACTGGAGTTGGCCCAAATGGGTTAGGGTACAGAACTTTGGCTTAATAAATTGAGATCTCTGTTTCAGAAATAATGGCTAATTCAATGTCTAGAGATAGATTTCAAAGCACTAGTGATTTCTTCCACAAAGCAGTTACTTGTATTTTTATGGATTCTTTGGCTAGAGGAAATCTCCTCATTAATGCAGATTACAGCAAACTTTATACAGTATTTTTCAATAAAAAATGGGGAATAGTTAAACAGTAGCTGGAATGTGTTATTTGGGATACCTTTGAGATACACAGCACTTCCATAATGGAACACCAGCCCCGATGTACAAATAATAAGAATTTTTGCACTTCTTTCTATGTTTTGTGGGAGAAGAGGGTTTCAAGGCAACTGAAACGTTTCTCCATTTCTCCCTGCTCATTTAAACACATATTTCAAAACACTGCCTTTTTTTTCTTTCTTCATTTTAAGACTCATGACAGTTTCTAAAGCGTTACTACTATCTGCAGTATGATGCTAATTTTGTAATTACGGAAATGCAACAATAGGGGGCCTGTGTAATTTTGTGAGAAAAGGGTTCTGCATAAAATTCCAGCTGTGAACACGTGATAAGTCCTTTTATGGACAAAAAAAGATACTTTCTTGTATTTGCATTTTTTTTTGTGCATCTATAGTTCACTCGCATCCTCTTCAAACTCGTCTCCGTAGTTGTTCCTTTTGTATAGACATAGAATATAAAAACACCATGGAAAATAACAAAAAAAGCACATTTCATTATACTTACTGGGAGGTTATGTGATTCAAGATCAAAGTCAAAAGAATAAACAGGTAACAACTAAGGTAAAAAATCAAATAATGAAGATAATAAAGAGAATTGTACATTAAAATAGGCCAATTTGAAATATTCCATATTGTAGAAAATACAACCAAAATCTACCTGCACTTTTTTCTACTTTTTTTCTCCTGATAGAAAAAGCTGATTAGAAAAATAATTTAAGATGGAATTGGCCATCTTGTCTTAAAAGAAAAAAATGGGAAGATTTACTCTCATGTATGGAACACTTCAAAACAAGAACAAATGAAAATGAATTAAAATGTATATGTCATCTGCTGTTCTTTCCATCATGAGAAAATTTTCAGGTAGCCAACTGTTTTGAAATAAAATTCCCTGCAGTTGCTATAGTGATGATAATAAAGTTCTTGCCTCAATTTATGTGATAGAGGTTCCTAGCAGAACACTTGAAAAGGTAAGCTAATCATAATGAAGACACTGTTAGTTCTCATGCTCAGAGCAGCCTACTTGAATTTAGTTCACAATTACAGGACTCCTCCATTGTTGTCAATTTTGTTATACGTACATTATCATAATCTTCCTCAATGTGGCAGTAACAAATTATACAGCAGACACAGTGCTATTCTTTTTCTAGGTTAAGACAGTGGACAAAGGATACACAAGTTTGCTACAATAAACAATGACTGAATCAAAGATATTTCTCTATTAGCTGTTTTTTCCCATTATAAATTTTTGTTTTGCTAACCATGTAATGACAGTACATTTTTTGCTTCTATAGTACATATTGTACAAGTCTTGTTTTATCTCAGTGTTGATGCAAATAAATAGCTTTAAAGTAGGCAGTTACCTGTCAAAATGGTTGAGTCATCAAAGCAATGTCAAAGATAAAACATTATTGCTTAGAAGTATGTTCTACTGCAATAATTTTGTAAAATAACATAATTTACTTTAAAACACTTGTGAAGATAAAATAGCTCCCATAATAGCTGGTTTAGGAGAAAAATATGCAAAAAACCTAAAAAAAATAGAATGTCATTAAACATTATTTAGACAAATAAGATAAACAAATATTAAATCTGCCAAAAACTAGGACTAATCATTGTGAAAACAATATTTTAGAAAGGCACTTCTAAAAATACTGATTATTTGCAATTGTGATGTAACTATATATGTATGCATGTTTCTGAGTAAGAGTCTCTATATGTTTTCATGTATTTGTGTCACTGTTATTAAAGGTATATGAGCTCCCCTCCTTCTGTTACTTTATTGCTTACTTATGTATCATGCCCATCAATAAGAAAAACGTTTCATTTATTTAAAGAAGAAGATCTTTGGAATAATTAAGAAAAAGCCTAAACAGAAATTAAAATCCAACAAAATCTAAAGCTTGTTCTGCAAAGGCACAAATACTATGATGAGGATATATCATGTAATTAGGTAGATCAAACAAAATAATGAAAGATCCTGCCAAAGTTAATGGCTATGATGTCTGTAAGCTTTTAATTAATAACTTTCATTATTTTTAAAGTCCTTTACAGCTGGACTCCTGAGAAACCAAAGCTCCAACAACCAAAGAGAAAAGCCAGTTAAGGTTTTTTTCCATGGTCTAAAATCCTTATCCCATCTACAGCCACATTCTCAATAACAGCATATGTTCTTTGGCCAAACGTGTGAAGCCTTAATCTGACCAGTGACATTCAGGTCAGGAGTACACATATGGTATGCCATACTGACTCAATTAACCATCCATCAATTTAATTGCATAATATATCAGAAGATGTATTCCACTACTACCTACAGTTAGATGCAGTCATGGAAATAAATAAGACAAAGAAACAATTTTCTGTTGTTTGTTTACCTTAGCAGGAACACTGAGTAGAAACAATAATATATTTTATAAAGTATTTTTGTTCTTGGAAAAAATATTTTTTGACAGGCTGTTAGTTTTAGAAATGATACTTCTTGTAATAAGAAAGCGTAGGTGGAAAACACACCTTACAAGAAAATTACAGTGCTTCCACTGATTTTAACCTCGTTAATGTAGGGATACGGGAAAAGAAGGTATATTATTTAAACATTATGTAAATTATGAAGAGAGTTAACACATTGCAAACTTATAAGTAGTGACATAGTTGAGTTGATTTATGCAATCACTCCAGACATCAAATCCTTCTGGAATAATATGCATAACAAAAAATGACAATATGGTGACAAGTTTAAAAAAAGAAGGAAAAAAAGAAGGAGGAGAAGAAGAAAATTAAGCTTATAGTTTAACTGTTTTAAGGCAAAATAATGAAATAATAGAAGTCATCCATAAAGCCTTAGTGTATGGAATTCATTGAAAGACAGAGATTTCATATTCTGGTCAGTATCAGTGTTACCTGGAATGACTGCTTCTAATTTTGATTACTTTAAATCTATTCATTTCAAAACTTGGCCTTGAAGATGCATGTGTAACATTTAGAATTTTTTAAGCAGGAGGTTTTTTTCCTCAGCTTTGTCTGCAAACCTGCTTTGTTATCTTTGTAAACCCTGATTTGTATTTGCCAAATCTGGGGGTATCATAACCGCTGTATGGACCAATTGTCAGACGCAGGTAATAATACTTTTCTGAGCTGCTTTATAGTACTCAAATCAGTGCCGTAGTACTGAAATTCTTTCTTTTCTGTTTCTGGGCTTGGAAATAATTCTAGTGTGACGTGTTGTACAGACCAGCAGTTGTTGTCTAGTGTTGGATCCTGCTTTCATGTTTTTCCTTGAGTGGAAAATGCCCAGTTCAGTGCATTTTTCTTCTTATTCACCCAGAATATTGAGAGAGATTTCCATTGTCACTTCTTTCTACAAAGAAACAGTATAGTGCCGTTAGACACTTAAACACTCATGTCACATCTAAAATTTCAGCAACAGCAGTATTAAAGCACTTTTAGATATAATGCTTTGGAAGGAAAGAAGGAAAACTGCTTCTAAAACCTGTGTTCTGGTGTATTTTTCTGAGCTAAACCCTAAGCTTTGCAACATAGTATTTTTAAATTCTATGAGTCATCACAAGCATGGAGTAAATAATGTACCTCTTGCAGAATGGAAAAAATAAATCAGAAAAAACAGAAGTTACTACTTTTTAATAGACACCTCAGATATTAGTTACATGGTTTTATACTCATTTTTAATGAAAATGACATAGTTTTGTGATAGTTCGTCTCCATAATAAGATTATGTGTTCTCTTTTTTCTTTTTTTTTGGTGACATTTCTCTTTTTTTTCCTCAATTTCTTGAAATTCTGGGTATCTTTCATTTATTCTGTTTTTAAGCTGCCTATATAGAGTAGAGTAGATGAGAAGGATCTGGCCTTTGAGCTGGCTTTTAGAGAGTGAAATAGTAGTTATTGCCTCTTGAGGATCCAAACAGTGATATGAAAAAGAAACATTAAGATTCTGATGTTATCAATCACTGGGCATTCCTGAACATAGTAGATGTGCCTGCGTCACACGGATGTCTCCAGTCCCCTACACCTGACATATATCTCAGTTTCCTGTGAATTCTCATTGTACTCCAGGCCATACAGTGGTTTCTTCCTTGCTCTGATCCTTTGTGTCCCGCCTTGCTGATTGGGACAATCTAGGTTCTGTCTGGCTTGGGCTGCAGAGCCAGAGACAGGCTGCCAGTCTTTACTGCAGTAGGCTTCATGGCTCAGGGATTCCCACAAACAGAAGTTCCTCTGAACGGCACAGCCTTCAGCCTCTGCCAGATGATGATTTCATCCCCATTCCATGAGTCACGCGTTTGTCCCTCAAAACGGTCTTACACATTGCAGAAAGTTTACAATTGGGTACTTTGCACCTGTACATATTAAAACAAACAGCTAATTAGAAATTAAAAATGCCTGACCTTGTTCTCATGCATTTAGGAAAACTGAGATAGAGTGTTGAAAGAAATTGCCTTCTAAATATATTTTTCTTTAAAGAGGTTTACAGACACTGTTGTAAGCACAGCAGTCAACAATTAAAATTTGTTCCTAAAAGAACAATACATGCTTAATGAAGGAATGGAAAACATAGCTTGACACTGAAGATGTTAACTTTCATTTGCCAGTGAATTTAAAAGTCAATTGTTCCAGTTATCTGTATTTCCCTTTTCTGAGGTTACCGTCCTCGTTGCAGTAATGGTTGAAGGGGACACATTTTAGCTCTTGCTAAACTCTGTAACCTAGAATTAACCTCAATGGAAATCAACCCTGGCTTACTTCTACTTGGTGACTCCAGCAGTTTAGAAGATGCCACAGGGTGTCCGAGACTCATGGACAGCAACTTACAGAAGAGGCTGGAGAAGCAGCTGACAAGGGAACTATTTTATCAAATCTATCCAGAGAAATGAATAGCACAGCTGTTGAATCACACACATCTAATAGCCAAATTACTATTTTGATCCAAAAATATCTAACAAATTCAAGGGCTATAGTTTTTCTCCATGGAACATCCATTTACTGAAATAAACATATTCATAAAAATCACAAATTGCTCGTGGCCAGCTCAGGAACAGAAAAAGAATATCCTCTTCACAAGAATTATGGTTGTGAATAATTCTCTTTCTTTATTAGTACTCTGAATTTAATATAGCTCGTGAATTTAATTATCCAGTTCAGGGTATATTTGTAAAGTTATAAAAAATTGAAAGTACTGTACAGTTAATAATTATTATAACTAATCCATGATTAATACACTATCTGGTAGTTTTCACATGTCCCAGCACAACAGTTTAGAAAATATAATTTCTGAAATCCAGTCAGAGATTGAACCAATTTTCTGACAAAGCCACCAACCTGCTAATTCTTCTCCATGAAATGCGTACAACTGAGACGGTGGTTATGCAACCTTAAAATCACAGCACCATTCATCTTGTAAGCTCTGTTTCCTTTTACCGCAAAAATCAAAGTATCACCTAACCCAGGAAGCTCCTCCATTACAGTTTTGCAGTCTTCAAGGCCAAAGGACCTGATGTAGCATAGAAACCCCAAATTCAGTTTTTGCCTTATCATACTGTCATGTGGCAATCTCTATTTTAAACTACCATACGTTAAGGAAGCTTTGTCTTTGTACTGGTATTAGATGCTGTCACAGTATAAGACGATGTCACAGGATTGTATATTGATTTAGAACTTGCTGCTCTTCTTTTAAAGTGTAGAAGTTGACTAAAATGAGCAACAAAAAGGATACTACAAACAAACAACACGTTTTTCATCAAGAGATACTCTTAAGAGATCCAAAAATAGTATTTGAAGGTTTCATCTGGAAAAAAAATTCTGGTGGAAGGACAAGGAAAGGCAAGATACTACATAAACATGTTAATTGGGTTATAAATTAGAATTTCTGTGTCTAACAGAGAACTTCTCCTAAGAAAAGGAAGGTATGTAATCTGGTTTATAATGAAGCACTCATAAAAATGGACCCAACAAACTCAGGAAAACAAATATGCTCTGCAGATAGTCTCACAAGATCACTCACTAAATAACTCATCCACACATAAGGCAGCTCATGGTTTTTTGCAGCATTTTAGTTTAACTTGGCTCTGTGTTTCTTATTTTAAACAAAAGGTTGATGCATTACAAACAGGCAAGAGTCTGGATAAATGAGACCTGATGTTTATTCATGACGATTTTTAAAAAATGTTCAGATAGTAAACAAAACTTAATTACTTTAGAAAGGCATAAAATCTGCTGATATAGGATATAATGCTAAATAATAATCATCAGAAAGCCATCTCATTATTATTGGTTTTGTGTTTGATACGGGTTTGGCCCAAGGCAAAGCCCGGAGCTTTATTTATTTAAAAGGGTACGGAAACAAGGCAATATGCATGTTTCATATTATATATTATGATGGCATTTCACTATGTGAAATGCAATAAGAGAAAAACATTGAGAAGCACCGAGGAGAATTTAAAAATTTATATTTTGTTGTACTTTTTCTCAGACATAAGCAGACTTTCTGAGGGATTATGGGAATACTAATAGCCACTATGGTGTGATAATTTGTTATAAGCTTGCAGCTAAAAAGAGTATATCTACACGTGTGTATACATATACACTCCACTTCTATAGCTGTGTCTGATTTTCCTGTTATCTATTATTTTTTTAATTGCAAACTCTGATGAGTTTAAGTCAACATATTTCCTTACTGCTCCTTCTGCTTGTCAGCTGTAGTTGGATTGATAAAATGCAAATGAACAAATCATTAACGAGTACTGGTTATGAATCTCTCAGGCAGTTCAGGACCCTATCAAATCCTGCACCTATTACTTTGTGTGATTGATGTACTATTGTAAGTGATTGTTCCTGATCTTATTAAATCTTATTGATTTTTTCTCAGTTTCTATATTATGCAGGACCAGACTTGGACTATTATGAATGTTGCTGAACACTGTTAATCAAGCTTACACAGCTATTTTGATGGCAAACAATTAGAACTCTCAAGCAATACCTTGCAATTAGCTTCAGGGATATGGACCTCAGCACTGTAATAATGAAAGAGACCTTCTCCTTCAAGCAAGGTAATGAGATTTACAATTATGACCCCAAATAACCTTTGAGAAATAACCAATCTGCAAACATAGATGTGTTTATCAATAATTTGTGCTCTTTTTATGAAAATTTTATATGAAATATTTTTATGAAATATTTTAATATATTTTCTTCACATATGAATAATTGTTTCTACTGAAACGAAGTATATGAAGTCTTATATATAAATTGAAAGCCTGTACACATAATTTGAAGCCACTAGAGGGTTCTACAGAAAGGTACGTATCAGTAATGTTCATATTTTGAGAGGAAAATAACACTAAAAACTTTTGAGAAAATACTGACATATGCAAAAACTTGGGTGGTTATTATTGCTTGAAAATGTTTATTTACATATTTAATTAAAATCGGTATTAGGTGCATTATATATGCATTATGTAAATAGGTATAGACATTTATAAAAATGTATTTTTTATATAATTGTACACAATTTTAACTTGAGTCATAAAACCAACACAAATCTCCCAATTTAACTCCTTTAGAAAGCAAAGAGACTAACAGTTTTGCGAATTGTAATAGTACACATCATAGGAATAACACAGGGAAAATTTTTGGTAAACCTGAAGTAATTTAATACACAATTAATATACAAATCAAATGCAATGAATAATTTTGCCTAGAAAGAAAAACAGTGTATTTCTAAACTTCTCAACTTTCACTATATTTATATTTTACTATTGCAGTCTAAGCACATTTTATTTTGATGTTCATTTGGTGTTGCTATAAACTCTTGTACCTACATATCAAATTGCACTTGCAGATTAACTCAAATAGTTCTGCTGGTTACCACATTTACTAATTTCTTCAGCATTTTCTGCTAAAAGAGAAGATCTGTAAAGCATCTGTAAAGCATTTTTACATAAAAAAATGAAATGCCTTGAGAACTAGGAAAATGTTGGAGGCTCTGAACAGTTCTTACAATACCCCTTTTTGGTTTCCATGGATGAATTAAATTGAAATCCGGGCTTTTATACTTTGACTTAGATGACAAGATGAAGAAATGCATCAGGCCGTAATGCAAGAAAGAAAAATTTTCTAAAGTGAAATATTCACCAGTCCTAATATTCCTTTATGATAATTTCTTGCAAATGTCTCTGCTATATATGGTATTTTCAGCAGGATGGAAATGGTGTGCTGAGCACACTTCTCAATCTAGCGTGCTCATTTCTCGTCTCTTGTATTCAAATCTTCAAATTGCTTGCAGAGCCCATTTCTGAAATACCCTTTAACAGACTGTGTGTTCCCTGAACAGAGACTAAAAGCAATACTTGGCTGGATATCTGTTGCTGGAAAATACTATGGTGAGGATGATCACTTTTTTAATCAATAAATAAATCCAGGTTCTGGATAGGATTCTGAGTGGAGAAGTGGGAAGGTGAAGAAAGAACTATATTTCTTAGAACTGTCACTTTAATGTATTTTTACTTCAATATAGTGTCAAAGTAGGAGCAGAATTATATTTTAAAACAAAAGATTAACAAGATACACTCTTCTTAACCCACGGAATACATGTGAGAATTTCTTCCAGAGTAGGAAAATTTGTATGTGTCAATGGTTATATGCAATATACCATATGTCCACAATTAAACTTTAGAAGGCTGAAGGAAATTTCTGATAATTCTCAGAGCAGTGTTGAAAGAGTTAAATGTGAGAGCATAGAAAACCTAATGAGATTTTTAGAAGGCACATAAGCTAATTCACCATGTGTGTTTTTCTCGTTTCTTTTTACTTTGAGCACAACCAGTTAATGTGAGTTATTTTAGCACCAATTTAGACTTTTATCAAGTGAATATACATATCTTGCTGGATCTAATGGTTAATGAAATGCACATAATATGTATAATCTACAAAAATGTTGTAGTTACACATTACTTTCTGACTGTTGTACAACCTTTGTACACAAAGTATAGTATATCAACTTTCTTGTGACAATAAGCAGATCTGTCATCTTGGGGACAGCTAAATGAATTATTTAATCAATAACAGACTACATCTGATGTTAAGACAAGCTCAGATAAATTAAAAAGTGAAGCAGGTAGAGCATGTCACAAGCAAGATACAGAAGTGGTATAACATACATTTAATATGAAGTAGAATAGTATTAAAAAACCCAACCAAACAGACAAACAAAAAAACCCCAACCAAACAAAAAAAACCCCAGACTAAAATATTAAGCCACATTTTTTATTTTCCTTCTGTGTTGGTGAAAGTCTCGTGGTTTATATGCTACCTATCCAGGCACACACGGACACCTGGTAAACATCCAAACTGTCTACCAAGGACAGCACTTGCAAGTTTTAAATCTGTACCGCAGGCAAGCCTAGTCTTTAAGATCTCCAGGTTGTCCCTAAATTATATCATATACCTATATCTTACTTATAGATTTTGCCCAAATGTGGATAACATCCACATGAATGGCCAAGCTACATCAGATCCTGTGCTGCTCTGACCTTCATGAAAACCTACCAAAAAAAGAGTAAGGCATTCATACAGTGATAATTTGCCTAGTAATTTGTGCACCTATGTAAAAAGAGAAAGGATCTTGTTTAGCAGCATTTACTTCTTCAAATCTACTAGAATTATAAACAAAGAGGGGTTTTTTTCCTTTCTCTAAAATTTTAAACAGAGCTGTAGAAAGTTTAGAGAGTTGTACAAGTCCTTATGGCTTCCCATATCTGGAGACCTTTCGCAAGCTGCATTTACATTATTTCTAAGGCAGAGTCTGACAGTTCTAAAATTGCATAAACAGAACCAAGTTGCTCATTTTAAAACTGAATGACATACAGTACAGCCAGAGCAGCTGTAACTTGTATATGTGAAATTTTAGAATGATACAATTTTTTTCTCCAATGAATACGCATGTTATAGCAAAGAATTCAGCTCCTACAATTTACTGTTTTCGTATTTGTTTCTCTTCCTACCATTCTCAGATATAATGAGTAGCTAAAATCCTTTTTAAGTAGGGAAGAAATTATCACTTCTCTGTCTCCTTTCCTCTACTTCTTCATAAATTATGCATAAATCTTACAGAAATACTTAGAGTAGCTATAAAGACTAAGTGTTATTTTGATATGCAGGATTAAAATTGAAACACAGAGGGAGTACAAAACATTGAAGGAAATAAGAATTTTGTGGTGAAGGGCACAAATAGGTAAAGATTTGTGGCTATCCTGTATATGACTATGTGTTAATATAGGGTAATTATAGCTATAAGCTTCTGAATGGTAGTGGTAGTGATGTGTCTCATTGCTGTCGTTGGATTCATGACCACAATTCCAAATCATCAAAGCAAACGCCTCTGCATTGCACATTGGGCATGATAAGTCTCTAATAATGGTATATCATCTCCAAGTTACATCTATTAAAGACATATGTATCAACGTGCAAATATCACACTTTAAAAGTTGTGTTTCATGTTGGAATTTAGTGTTTCTCAAGAATTAGAGAGTTTTTGTCTTTGTGGACTTCTGTACAATTTCTTTCCCATTCTTCTGTAATTCCTTTAGGATATTCATGTCACTCAGGTATTTATTTATGTTTTGGAGTTACCAGCACAAATACTGATCACACATCTGAGATAACTCCTCTACCATGACACTTATTCATATAACATGTCAAAACTGCCTGCACTCACATCATAAGACTTTCTGAAATGAAGTCCATAGTTGGGACAACTGTAATGAAAAGAAGTGACTTGAAATAAAACCATCCACCCATGAAAAGCTCAATTTACAGCTTTAGGATGGTCAGATACAGATCTTTTTCAGCTTAATTTCTAGCAAGTAGATATTTGGGCTTCATTTTATATGCTGGACGAGTCATATGACAAACTATAAGGTGAAAAAATTTTTAAGGAATGATTATTTTGAGGAAAACAAATCAAACAAACAAACCCAAGATGCTTTGCTTAGATTCATCCTTCCCTCCCTAACCTCACTCCCCCTTGTTATCACTGTGGTCTCTAATTTCAGCTGTATCCTCCAATTCTCCCTCTCTCACCTTATTCTGCCTCTCCTCTACACCTTAAACTAGTACAAGCATTCATCATCTGTGTTTCTGTCTACATCTACTGAAGGGAACCTAGGGGTTGTCCTAGTCTTCCCTTTCTTACTTTTTATCTTTTCACCCTCCTGCTTTTCTTAAGACAAAACATATCAGACTTTTGCTCCTGATTCCCATATCTTTCCTTCAAACTTTCTATTGATTTGGCTGTGTTTGGCTTTACAAGTTTTAAATTACATTCGTTCTTCAGGTATTATTTTTGTTCTGTCCCTAGCCTTTCTCCTTCTGCAGCTCCATCATTACTTTTAATTCCCAAATCTCCAAATCCAAATTTCTGTTTCTCAATGTCTCTGATTTTCTCCCATTGACAAGTTCTCTACTATATGCATACATTTTCTTTCTTGGCGTGTACATTCTAATTTTTAATTGTTTCCTCCAGTACTTGTCATCTACAGTGCAAAACAGTTCTGAAGCCCTTCTTCTGAGAAAAGTCTCTTTCAGACTTATTTGCCTAATATATTAAATCCTCCATGCCGATCCCCCTCTTTTTTTATTGTTCTTCCTCATAGGTTAAATTGTTCCAAAAGTAGCATCCAATTTTTCACCATTTACATTCTCCCATTATTTGTCTCCACTCACCTGAAATGCTTGCACCCAGTAACCATCTTTTCCTCTAATAATCTTTATAATAATGGGAAATGTTATTATCATGTGTAAGCACCTTAGCATAGATCGAAGCTATGTTGTGCTAAATGGTGCACATATACTCAAGATGAACAACATAAGTGCAACATCTCAGCTTTTTGCAGATCAGATCATATCTGTCAGACTTCCTCACATCCACGTTGTTATTCCCCAGCACTGTCCTCTGGAATAAGCTGACAACTAAATGGAGAAATATCTCACGATTTCATTGTCTTTTGAGTTTTTAAATCTGGTGCTTCAGCTAGCTCCCTCCTCTTTTCTCAGCACTCCCTGCAATATTTAATCTCTTTTGGAAAGGAACTTAACACACAGCAATTCAGATCTTCACCACTAAAGGAAACCTTATAGATTCTTGAACAGAGGCTTTGCTCTTCCTTGCAAAAATAAACAACTTTTTCACACTCCTACCAGCTCTCAAACCTTCTTGCTCATAGTGCCTTTAGTGTCCATTGCAAGACGTTGCACTAGAATGTGCTCTTGCCCTTGATTCATTACTGTCCCCATTTTACCAGTATTTTATTCTCTCTCATTAGATAACTTTACTCTTGTTGTTGTTACGGTAAGTTGTAAAGTTGCGAAACAGATGGGTAAATTTGTTTTGATCGAGACTAATTCCTGTCAACTTCCTGCGCAGCGTAACCCATGCCAAGATAACACCATTTTTTTTCAGAAGGCTTCTCAGTAGTGTAAATCCCAGAACAGCTGGATTTTTCCTCCCTCAACACCAAAAGAGGTTACTCACAAGTACAAGACATTTCAAAGCCAACTGGATTCCAAACTGACTTACAAAACAGAAAGTAACTATTATCAAATGAAAAATAGCAATTGCTGGTGTATGTTGCTGGAGAACAAAGTTGTTATGATCTGAACTTTCCTGTTTTCCTATTCTTTTTCAAATTTTTGGGAAAAATCCCAACAATTGGAATAGTTTCCACTTTACAAAACAGCTCAAAAGAGAAGAAGCCTGGAATAATATATGCCCATCAATACTGTGAAGATGGTCCAGAAGGGCAGAGAAAAAGGATACTGTTAAAAATGGGAACATTATAAAAGTGAGTGTTTTCAGTCTATTGCCTGCCTATCATCAGGGACATTTTCATCTCCTTTGTTTCTAATTGCGCTCTCCAGGCTCCTTTCCACATTGCTGAACAGTCTTTCACAATGTCTGCTTTTTATATTATCTTTCTCCTTTATATTTCAACATCTATAAAGTTTCCATCTTCCTAGCTTCCCCTTACAGAGAAGAGATTGTGATGCCATGATTTTCATAGTTTTAAAATGGGACGTGCCTTGGTGCTATTCAATGACAGCTTTTTGTAAATATTAAGAGTTTAGCTGTATACACTGCAATTTGTGCCAGCATTACTGGGATGCCCAGTGGGCAATTTCAGTTGTATGTATAAAACTAAGGAGTCACAACACTGATTATGCCATTTTATCAGTGGTAGCGGACATTTCAAATCTCAGACATTTTCAGATTTTCCATGTGGGAAAATTTGAGTTTACATGACTGACGTTAGAAAGTGGGTAACTCAAAGGTTCCTCTTTGGTGCAATATAAACTGGCAAGGCAACAACCCTGTAGACAGGAGTACAGCAATACTGATGATTTGTTTACTTTGTTTTCCTGTTTAAATAGAATTAATTCCTCGTTAGTATCATAAGGAAGGGAGTGAGAAACTTCTTGAAATACCTGAACTTATTCTTACTGCTTTTTTTCTGAAAGGGAGTATATATTTCTTTAATAAATATGCTGAGTAGAGCACAGCATTCAATTCCTATAAATTAAATGCTATGGGAAGCTGGAGAGCTTCTCTCTTGAGATTTTTAATAAATATCCACATGTCTGAATATTTTTATTTATTTTTAATTAAGTGAACATTACCAAAAGTAAAGTAAAAATCCAAACAAGAAAACATAGCATTTTACTTTATTTATCTTCAATAATAGCAATAGTAATAGTAATAGTAATAGTCATAGTAATAGTCATAGTCATAGTCATAGTCATAGTCATAGTCATAGTCATAGTCATAGTAAAGGATTTAGGAGTGAAGTTGCTCAACACATCTCAATTCTGGAATAAATTATTTATTTTTGCATCCAGCCTAAGAAAGACATATATATTTCCTTCTAGAGTCTACATTCAAATTGAAGAGGTAGATTGGTTCAGAAATGAATGAATGAAAGAAACTTTACCTTGGACGTTCACCAGACCTGGATCTAGGGGAAGCACTACAGCACTTATAAAAGAGAAAGATTCTTTTTCAAAATATTCTCTACCACCCATTCTCACTCCTTACTACAGAAAGCTACAATTGCTCAAGGGATAGCTGTATTCATATCACTGACAATCTTCTAATGTAGACGAGGTATGATGATGGTTAGTGTTGCAAGTTGAGGAACTATCTACAAGGAGACACAGGACAGCAAATAAATTGATCAAGGAAGACAGTTGATACTGGCAGACTTCAAAAACCTCATACTTTGATGTTAGTTTGAGTATTAGTATATTTAGCAGGAAAACAATGCTCACCAAATCACAATAAACAAATACCAACACATTCATGGTTAGAATAGATACCTCTTCAGGCCTTGGAAGGAAATCGGTCTAACTCTCTTTAAAAGTAACAGTGAATCGCAGAATGAACTGAGTTGGAAAGGGACCCACAAGGATCATCGAGTTCAATCCCTATCTCTGCATAGAACAACCCCAAAACTTTTACCATGTGTTTGAGTGCATTGTCCAAATGCTTCTTGAATATTGTCAGGCTTGGCACCATGGCTGCTTCCCTGGGGAGCTGTTCCAGTGCTCCACCACCCTCTGAGTGAAGAACCTTTTCCTAATATCAAATCCTCCCCTGGCACATCTTCCTGCCATTCCCTCGGGTCCTATCATTGGTGACCAGGGAGAAGAGATCAGTGCCTGCTCCTCCTCCTTCCCTTTTGATGAAGGAGTAAGCTGCTGTTATTAGGTCCCCCCGTTGGTCCCCTCTTCTCTAAGCTGAACAGACCAAGTGACTTCAGCCCCTCCCTCATATTGCTTCCCCTCTACACCCTTCACCAACTTTGTGGCCCTTCTCTGGACACTCTCCAGGAGCTTGATATCCTTTTTATATTGTGACACCCAAAACTGCACACAATACTCAAGGGGAGGCTGCTGCACAGTGCAGAGCTGAGCAGGACAATCAAACTCCTCAACCAGCTGGCAATGCTGTGCTTGATGCACCCCAGGACACAGTTGACCCTCTTGTTTGCCAAGGCATACTGTTCGCTCATGTTCAACTTGCCGTTGACCAGAACCCCCAGGTCCCTCTCCGCAGGGTTGCTCTCCAGACTCTCACACCCCAGTCTGTACGTGTATCCAGGGTTGATGTGTCCTGAGTGCAAAACCCAGCACTTGCACTCGTTAAACTTCATATGATTTGCAGTTGTCCAGCTCTCCAGGTCTCTTTGCCCTCAAGAATAACAATAGCACCCCTCAGTATCATGTCATCGGCAAACTTGGTTAGTAAACCTTCGAGTCCTGCATCCAGGTCATTTATGAAGATATTAAAGAGTACTGCTCATAAGATGGAACCCTGTGGAACCATGCTAATGACTGAAAACCAGCCTGATGTAATGCCATTCACCATGACCCTCATGAAGCAGTCTGAATCTCACTAGAATGGAGCTCCTAAGACTCTGGCATGCTTTCCCATTGCTTATCCCTGACTAGCCTGCTATTGCCCCTTTCCCCCTTCAAATCTAGTTTAAAGCCCTACCAATCAGCCCTGGTAGCTCTAGAGCAAATCCGCTTTTTTACTTCTGTGAGAGGTGCAGGACATCAGATGCCAGTGTACTTGATGATGAACAGACCATGCCAAAGTTCTGCTGATGACACCAATCTTGGAGCCACATTTCAACCAGCTGGCTCCGCCTGCTCAATTCTATGTCCTTCTATGCTGCTGAAAGGATTGAAGAAAATACCACCTGAGCACCTGACCCTTCAACCAACTGTCCTAGGGCTTGGAAATCCCTTTGATTGCTTTAGGATTTCTCCTTACTTTCTCTTCACTGCCTACACGAAAACCACTAATGAGTAGTAGTCATTATGTTTTCTGAAGGAATTGTCACAGGGGACTTGAGAAAAGAGTAAAAGTTTACTACATAGTTAATTGAAAATTATGTGAGTAAAGTTTGATTCAGTGCTTCTCACAATCATTTGAAGTAGTTCACAAATTTTAAATTATGAAGGAAATTTCCAGCCAAAGGTCTTTATTTTAGGGAAAATATAATCACAAAGTAAGAGATAAAAACTTTTCTGCTTTTTCTCCATTTGCCAATTTTTCACATGTCAAAAGTTAATTCTTTTCTGTTGTCATCTCATTTTTGAATGGGTTTTCAAAAGTTAGCAGGAATTTGGAAAGATCTGCAGTAGAATTAGCCACTTTGGGGAGTAAATCAGAGGAGGGGAAAAAAAAAGTTACTGACGATCTGTTCAGCCACACAAAGGATTTAGCAAAAGAAAACTTTGCGTTTTAGGAAGATATCTTGTGAAAGATATGGACAAGACAGGAAGGAGACAGAATCACAATATTGTTTCAGTGTAGTAATTACACTGCCTATTAGAAGGAATAGCCACTCATCATATCTAAAACACCTCATGCCTCACTCATGATTTAACTCTGTTCTGTGTCCTCCCACAGAGATCTTAGTTCTCTATTGCTGTCAGAGGGACACTGAAAGTCATAAGGCATAATCCAGCTTCAAAGTCTCATGAAGGCTTTCTGCCTTTGCATAACAAATTCTCTTTTGGTTTATATTGTACCTCTAAACTTTTGCTCAAGAATTTAGTGGTGCCTGGTGTCTTAGCAAATTTCAAAGTATGAGTCTGCGCAGGGAAGACAACTGCATTTCCTGATATTCCTGAAAATACTTAACATCCAAATCAAGGCCACATTTTGTAGGCATATCTAATGCATGATTAGGGCCAGAATGAGTCCAGAAGAGTTTCCCCAAGAACAGAAATGTTCTTGAATGGCAAAATCTACACATAAGGGAACAGTAATATTTTCTGTGACCCTGGAATGCTTCTTTCACCAGAGGGGTGATTCCCTGGACTTATGTAGCATTTAAAAAAACCCAAACTTCATATCATTTTCTAAAATCAAAACATACAGAGTCACAGTACAGAACACAATGCTTTAACATCACCAGTATAGAACCCTGCTTTTCTCTGCCATAATTTTTCAGTTTATATTCCCCAAATACCATTCTAGTATGTTGAAAATAGACCTTAAGCATTTTCAGTGGATAATTGAGCCATGTGTGTATTTTAGGACAAATATTGGGAAAAGTCATGTTCAATACCAATGTCTATACCATTTAAACAATGAAAGCATCAGGTAAGTAACAACATTTGGACAGCAAGTCAATATGACTATGAAAGGTCTCCAATAATGAGCAAACTCAGACCAATACACTGTTTGAGTATTTGGCCTTCCTATTGACAAAGGTTGCTTTCAATCACACTGTATTTATTACCATATCAATCATCACTCTAAATGAATACAATACGATCACTGAAGAAGACATCATTTAAGCAGAGAAACTGAAGGTTCTATGAAAGCAAATAATAAAACTTTGGTTGATCACAGCATGAAAATTAGACCTAAACCTTAATCATTTCTGTTTTGTAAAGCAAACAAATTGAGGCAAAAAATGTTAACTCTACTTCTTGTTCAGGAATTTAAAATATATGGAAATCGATATCACATTCTTAATTATTAAACATAATGCAATCCAATACTTTGTTTGCTACACAGATTAAGCTATGGAATTGAACTGATGAAAATGATTTACGTGCAGGATTAAAATATTGGCAGCTTTATAGAGTGAAATGTCACTATACTGCTGTACCCTCAAGTTTTACATTTCCTCCTTTGAAACCCTGTCAGACTTCATGAACACTGGAGAATTTAATCAATACTTGCAGTAGCCATAACACTGAATATTTTACCTGTGCAATAATCAAAGTGCTGTTTAGTACAAGTCAAAAGCAGAAATGGCAAACATATATATTACAATTGGCAAGGTTACATTTTAGATTGCATTAAAATTAAATTCTCACACATTTCTATGATTCCTTTATCTTCATGAAAACAAGGTGTATTTTACAACATCTCAATGTACCCTAAGGCAATCAAATTATATCTAGGATGTCTCAGAGGTCATAAAATTCAAAGACTTATGCATTCATGTATTTGAATCACTTTTTAATTTATATGATACAAAACATTTCTGAAACAAGCATTTTATTTTCTTTATGTACTCCAAAGGGTAGAATTCAGATTGTAATTTTTGAAGTGGTTTTTCAAAACAGTCAATATCAAAAATTATATCAGGATGATATGATATGAAGAGAGGCTGAGGGAGCTGGGGTTGTTTAGCCTGGAGAAGAGGAGGCTCAGGGGTGACCTCATCGCTCTCTACAACTATCTGAAAGGAGGTTGTAGACAGGTGGGGGTCGGACTCTTCTCCCAGGCAACCAACAACAGAACAAGAGGGCACGAGCTTAGACTCTGCCAGGGAAGGTTTAGGCTGGATATCAGAAAAAAGTTCTTCACAGAACGAGTAATCAGGCATTGGAATGGCCTGCCCAAAGAGGTGGTGAATTCACCATCCCTGGAGGTTTATAAATTAAGACTGGATGTGGCACTTAGTGCCATTGTCTAGTAATCACGTTAGTGTTGGATTAAGGGTTGGACTGGATGATCTTCCAACCCAGATAATTCTATGATTCTATGATTGGGAAAGGAAGAATAGACTGTCATGCTAGTATTTTAGCAGTATGCTTTCCTTGTAAAGCAACTTTGTGTGACACTAGATTACACTCAAGAATGACAAAATAAAGACTGTGGCATCACATGAAATTTAGGAATTTAATTACATAGAAAATTCAAGTAGATGGATGTAAAACCTGTCAAGCACATGGAAGTTAGTTCCAAAGTTTCAGATCAAAGCCACTATTACAACTAATTTAAAAGATAACTATTTTTTTTGTAGAAAAGAAAAAAAGGATATTTTACCATAATGTCACAAAGCAGAAAGACTAACATAAATTTTAAATTCCTAAGAAAGTGTCTTAAAATATGTTTAATTGCCATTTTTTGCTTCAGTTGAATAAACAAAGTTAGATTTTCTGCCAGCTTTCCAAAAAGAGATCAATGTATAAAAGACTCCAAATACCTGTAAATTATAACTCTTTTAAATAACAACACAAGGAAAGTATATAAATATTGATTTTGGTTAAAAATATCCTAATTTATATTTAAGAAATGTCCCTTCTGGATATTTTAATAAACAGATGCAGTGATTGTGACTATGACATATCATAGATATGTATTTGAAAATATAAAGAAAAAACACTGGTGCTGTTAGTGATGTATTATCCCTTCAGCATTGGACTAGATTTATTAAATATGTATTGGATTAATATTTTAAGTGGCATTTTGCCTAGATGTTCTTTACAAGCATACAGAAGTTTAAGGATGTAATAAGTGCTCTCTTCCACCTAGTCACTCCCCTTGTTGCTATAACACTCAGCAGGAAAGCCTGATTTTTTCCAGCAGGTGTATCAGGCTATACCAAATGTTTAATCCACCTGTACAAGAGAGCAAATTCTGGAGCATTTATTCATGGAAGTGGTTTTCTCTGCTGTCTCCAGTTCTATGTCTGATCACATACAGAGTGGCAGTTTTATAATACAGAAATATGCAATACTTCAAAAAGGTTCATTAAACTAATCTCTGTTATGAAGTTAATTTACATTTACTGTACTTCAGGTCATTACAAGTGTCATAGTTTTAGGAAAAAAAAATTGATAGAAAGCTGTAATTTTACTCTATCTTGATTGTCATTTTTCTCACAGCCAGCATTCGACTGGGCGGAGTGGACAGAAGTAGGAATGACTCCACCACATGCCATTCCCTGTCTTGGATTGCAACAGGTAGACTAACATTGAACATTTCCCTTCTATCCTGTCCAATCACACACTGGCAAAAGGTAGTTTTCAGAGTTTCAGCATTTGAGTTCTTTTTCTTGCACTCTCTAAGTTTAAGATTAATTAAGCCTTCAGAATCTCAAACCTTCAGTTTTACTGTCAGTCATATGACAACTGCCACTCCCCATGTATTTCCTATAGATTACTCTGTTTAGTCATATGAGATATATACCATAAATGGAATCTCGTTCCCAAATTTATGTTTGCAGCTTTGGCCCCAAATAGCTTTGAGAAGACAAACAACAGCAGCAGCAGTAGTGAGGGCAAAAATAATGGCTTACCTCTATTTTGAAGATAAGCAGAAGCTGGAGATGAAGGATGCTTTTTTTTTGCTTTTGCCCTCATCACTCTGTATGATGCACATGGAGTAGCAACATCGTTTTCTCCAGTAAAGTGGCAGGAATGGAGTTCTGAATTTCAGAACTTAGGGCAAAATTACAAAGAATTTTTACAAAGCATTGCTTTTCCTTGTTGCAACCCAAGTTGAAATGGTTTAAAGCAATGCTGCTACTTATAATGACCCTTGTGTTCTGCTGACAGAAGGTCTGGGTTTTAGTTTTCAAGATTACCTTGTAGTTTGTGCAAAAAAGAAATAAATAATTTCTCCTTAACAAGAAGACTTTTACTGCAATTTTATGCTTTCTATACCATTTACAACACTGGCATATTAGTCCAAGGGAGCACTAAGGTTTATGCAAGGGCAAGATACTGAAGAGGAAGGACTCATAGGGAATTAATTATTGACAGGTAAAGCCATTGATGGAGTCTGAGCAGCTTGAGGGAAGTCAAAGCAGAATTACAGGGTTTTCTGATAAGTGTATTAGTGTAAGATGGGTTTAAGAAAGTTAGTGTTGCCAGAAGGTGGTTGCTGATGAGTAAAAAGTACTACATGGATGTTGGCTGAAACAGAGTACAAGTGCTGTAGAGTCAACCAAGATCTAGAGATCAGGGAGAATGGTGTAGGATGTGCATTTCATTATGGTGAGTAGAAATGGCTCAACCAGAGCAAAGAGGCAAATCAGCAGCTGTACTAAAGTGGGCAATGAAAGTTGCAGAGCATCTCAAGTGCTATTTCCAGTGCTCCCCCAGCACTGGAGGGAGTGGACATGCTGTAAACCTGTCCTATGTCCTCTTCCACCTCTGTCCATTCAGAACCTTTGTCTGGTCTGGCAGCTGGATGATAGCTCTGCAAGACTTCATCTCCCTTCTTTGACAGATCTTTTTGTTGCATCAAAACATCTGACCTGCACTCCCTACCCAGTTTTGTCCATCATAATTTCCACTTTTCTCCTGCAAAAGAGGCAATCTCTCTCTTATCAGCCTTCGCTAAAATAAGGAGCCCTTTACAAATTGTATGGCCATGGTACTTCAGGATCTGCCAAGACTTCAATGTGCTGTTGACATTACAAACAAATTCAATTTCAGGTATTTCTTTATTACAACTTGCTAGAAATAATTTTGTTAGCATGTCTAATAAAATAACCTCTTCCATCAAAGTTTTATTGTAATTCTCTGATTGGTCAAGCTTTTTACTAAGGTAATGCAGATTGTATCAACAGCTTGCCAGACAAATATGACCTGGTTGTTTTAATTGGGCATTTCACTTTTGCCCCCATTTACTCAGAATAGGACATGTAATTTACTACAGCTGACATGGAGGTTCTTTGGTCTCTTTTTGTAATCCCCAAACACTGCAGATTTACAACAGTGAGTAAGCTTAGCCATGTGACTTCCATTAAAATCAGTGAGACTCTCGTGTTCATGAAATCCCACACAACTATTGAAAATTAATTATTCATAATAATAACACATTTCACTTTCCATCTGAGCATTGCAAACATCCTTTCCAAGATTAATTAATTATAGTTCAAAAGTTACACTGTACTAATGAGGCAGGCATATATACCTATTTTTGAATGTGTGTATAGAGAGAAAGCCAGAAAATTCTATGTCTGTTTAAGGAAATTTCAAAGAAACTCCCTTTGCTGGGAGTTTCACTGTTTTTGATGAACTGCTGCTAGAACCAGTGGGAACAGAAGTGTAAAACACTTATAGATATTTTTCTTCTAAGCATAAGAATTAAGGGATAAAAAGTGGATCTCTGTATAAAATTTGTATAGAACTAAGGGTCTTTTAAGATTTTTTTTTCCAGATCACACATATCCAAAGAGACCTAAGGAAAGTCACAGTGAGTTTGTGGGCAAATCTGAAACAGAATCCACTAGCCTCCCTAAATCCCCACTCTCAATATTACAGATAGTCCTTCCCTTTGTAAACACCCTTACAGAATCAGATTTGTCATTTAAGCTCCAGACTTTCGGTATGCGTATGGCCATTCTGCGTCTTTGACTGTCAGCTAAAATTCCGAACTGTCTTTGGATACGTTTTACGGAACTCAAAATAATAATCTCCCAGGATAATTTTATTAGCTAAAAAAAAAATAATGTCTGCAACTGGTTTATGACAGTTTTTGAAACTTGTCTCTCGCATGCCCATATCTTGTTTGCCTTCTGCCTTTCAGTGAGACAAGATAACAGCAGTCAATGAATCAGGTTCCCATTGTGAGAAGCAACCTGTCCTTTAGTGCTTGCAAAAGTACCAGAAACATACATAACATCTCAACTCTCTGGAGACCACAGCTCTTAGTTCCTACAGAATTCAAATGTATTTCCTGGCTGGTGGAGTGTTCCCTCCATATTTTTACTTGCTTTCATTGTATCAATATATATATTTCACTTTAACACTAATCTCTGTGCCTAGGACCTCTAATCAAAACTCTCAGATGTGAGGTTTCTAGGAGGGAAAAACCTGGAACTCATGTACCAGGGACAAGGTAGTCCTTAACATCTATCTCTTAATCCTTTTTCAGTCACCAACATGAATCTTTGTAGATATGTCTTGTTTGTTTTCTTTTCTCCTTCTGTCTTCCATATAATCTTCCTCTCTGTTTGCATCATTTGCAAACTTGTACTCTCCGTTCTAGATCAACTTTGTCAGGAAATGGTTGGGCAACACACTAACTTGCAAAAGATCTTATACAGGGAGTAGCTTCCATTCCAATTACTTTCTAAATAAAAGAGAATCCTTAGATTTTCTCACACCATGGACTGTACTTCAGTTCAGATGTAAAAAAGGGACAACAGTTGCATAAAGACATAATTCCTTTCTATTAACATCAGAATAATTTTGACCATCCTTCAGAAATTCAGCAAATAATTCAAAATGTGTATACTAAAGTAGTTTATGAAAGTTATTTTATTAATACTTAACTACAAAATCAACAAGCAGTATAATTTTTAATTAAACATCCTCTACTGGAGCAATAAGGAACTCCGGTTATCCATTTGGAATGATATTAAGTTTGTGACAGAGAAGTCACATTCCAAAATGGATATCTCACTTTATTCTGGTAAATAAATTGTAGTGTCAGGAGGGACTAGAAAAACTTCACCTTGTCTTAAGCATTACACTATTTACCTCTGCAGCTGCCTAAGCATACTTGAAAATCATGGAGTTTGTGATGCAAGCCCTGAGATTATCTTTTGCTTGCAGTTGCAAAGCCAGAAACACAAATACACCTGCATAAACAAAGGCTAAGCTTCAGAAGACTGTGGAAGGAGCTTGCTAGCAATATGATATGCTTTTGTCTCTACTCATGCTTCTGTGTCTAAGAACATATTGTGCATTCACAACAGACTAACTTCAAGGCAGTCCATCACTCTAAATTTCAAATCTCTTTTTTATTGTCAGATTAAGTCACAAACATAACATTAAACTTTTTTTTGTATCTGACTTATTAGATTTAGAGTGTTGGTGCACTAGTTCAAGGTAACTAAACAGCTTTATTATATCAGCAATAGCCTAGCAAGATATCCTCATTGTATTCTGAAGGACTTAATTTAAGGAGAAGATACTGTGAAACATTCTATTTTTCTCTATTTTAGAGAGCTGTAATCAGATAAATAGTGAAGAGACACAAAAGGAGAACTCTAAGATCCTATGGGAACAAGAGTAGGAGCCATACCCTTAAATAATGGGATGTATTTCAGTATAGCGCACAAAAAAATAGGTATGCTCTTTGTATTAACAATATAGTAATCTCAGGAGCACTTGTCCATGTAGCTAGGAATATTTATCCATATTTGTCAAGAGTCTTTAAACAGTTTATTGTTATAAATGTTTATAGCAATTTATGACATAAAAGAACAATCTTCTAAATGAACCCCCTTTGAATCAAACTTTTAAAATGCTGTATTCTATCTTCAATAGAAGCACAAGATCCCCTTGAATACCTAGTGTTAAGTGACAGCGTGTAGACCACAACTAAAACAAAGGCAATAAAATGTTCACTTTTCCTTTTTATGGGCCTGTTAAAACGAGACTAGACACACCATTTTGTTGTTGCTAGACTCAGAAACCTCACAGCTCTAGGTGCAAAATTAGAGGAAGTTGCTGCTCTGCAATTGAAAGTGAAAAATACATTTAAATAGTACTGAAGCCATGAAAATAACTGGCTACAAGCCCAGAATCTATAAATAGTGCCAAACTTGTTTGTCATAACTCCACTGACAATGACAACATCATCAGAAAATGAAAACAGGAAAAGCAGAAAAGGAATAAAAGCAATGGGCATAACGAAAAAAGCCCAAAATTTTCCAGATCAAGCTATTCAAGTTAGACAGCAATCCGAAGGTGGAAAGCAGTAACGGCAACTAATAATGCCATGAGTCCTGCTACGTCAGGGAAGGAGGAAGGAAAAAGAAAAGGAACACTGGAATCAGGATTATTGATATAGATTTCTAATTTTTACATGAATGGTGAAATGTAATGTTTATCATTTGTCTTGAGCATGATGAACACAATATGTGATTTATACAAACAAAACCTTTCACTTAGCATAGAAGTTATGACATACTCTTCCTTCCGTTTTCCATGTAAATCCCTTTAACTTTTAAACAAAACCAGAAATAGCATCAGTATTAGATAGATTTTTTTTTCTTCCCCAGGCTTTCTTTGTCAAGTTTGAGAACACAGAACTATAAACTCTTTGGAACAATGTGATCATTAACATGAATAAAAGTAAACCAAAATTATAGCAACCTATGTGGAAACAACTGACGACAGAGAAAAATATTCTCCTGTAAAAATACAATATGATTGAAAGAGGCGCTGGAGGGAAAAAAATCAGATCACATAGATGGAAGACCAAGTATATAAAAATATTTAAAATAAAACAGAAACAGGTTCCAGTGCTTGGATGTTCAGATCAGGTCTCAAATCCAGAGAGTGATCATGATGACTTATCATATAAAATAATAAATTTGAGCAAGTGATTTAATTTTCTAACATTCTCAGTTTTCTGAAGTCATTCCTCCCTTTGATTAGAAACTTATTCTACAATAATCTCTGTGGAGTTACTTTCAAAGTAATACATCGCTTAACATGAGAAAAGGTGATGGATTCTAGATACCAGTATTCAAAGCCAAATACTCTATATGATAGAAACCCTTCCCCACCAAACATTCCTCCTATGAAAACAAGCAAACAAGCTAAAAACCAGAAAATACCCTCCCCAGAAAACAAACCAGAAAGAATGGACAGGCAGTTCGCAAAGGATGCTCTTTCCCCATCACGCTGAATATCTATGTTTTACCCAAGCATTTAAAGACATAGTATTTGTCTGAAGTACCAGGCAGGGTCTGCAGTTTCCTGTGCATCTACTGAAGGGCTAAACAGGGGTTGGTGATTCACAAGATTGTCTTCTCCACCTACACACAAGCTCACATACCTTCTCACCTGGTTTGGAGAAGGTAAAAATGACATATTGTGAGGGGCAAACAAAAGTAAAACTAAAGCAGACTTGTGGTGGGAAACTCAGGAGAAACCAACCCTTTTGGACAGTTGCTATTTCCTAATTGATACAAATCCTTGTTAATTAACTAATTCTATCAGAATAGATGGGTTTTGGCTTTATAGAGGACAAATTTTGAATTGGAAAATGATGAAAGGACACTTATGGAGACGTGAACAGAATTAAAAAAGTATTTAGATATAGTTTCAGGAAACCTGCTACTGTCAACCATGCCACTATTCTATGACATATTAAAGAAGGAGAATTGGGTAAAAGATGTAGACATGTAGGCATTACACTCTCAGGGAACTTTCTGTTGCCTGTGCCTTTTCTCTCAACTTGATCAGCACTTAGTGGGATCATTTCTAGACCAGGAAAACCAGAGTCTTTTGGGCTGAAAATCTTTAGAGTCTTTTTGCACTCAGAGCGCTTCATCAGACATATGCATTGTAATATGGTAGCAGTCTTATGAAACTATTTAGAATAAAAACTGAATGAAATGTCAAATGAATAAATATGAAGCCCCGGGTAACGCACGACGTTTGAAATAGAAGTATCATAAATTATCCTTTGTCTAAAATGGAAACCTCATTTCTGGCAATAAAATAATTTTATTATGACCTTCTGTATTTATTTTAAATAATAACTGCATTAATAAATTATGAGATATGATCCAACAAACTATTTTAAAAGAAATTGAAAATACTTGTGCCACATGTATACAAATGCAGTGCAGTGAAATTTGACTTTGCTACCAGTTGAGGTAAAGAGGCCAAGATTTCCTGGTCTAACAACAGCAACTGATTAAAAAAAAAACATAATAAAATGGACTGAGAAGCATATTTAATTTTCTGAATTTCTGGAGGCAATGGCATAGTTTCACTCCTGGTCCAGTACAGAGTGTTCTAAGTAATGACTAAAGCTGAACTGGTTCAAATAGCTGTTCTAGCTACTCAAAATCAGTTGAGCACATGCACCACTTCTCCTAGCAGCAGCTGAGGTAGCTTGAGCAACTGTCTTAAATTCATTGCACATATAGCTAGTGTCAGGGTAAAAGAGTTCTTCAATGGCTTGCATTTTGGAGTATTCTGGAGGGAGCAGAGAGTGGATTAGAATGATAAAATGAGAATGCATGTCTAAATAACTAGAAACACAAGCACATTTTACTTTCAAAAATATTTTACAAAGAGGTAATCTAAACATTACACAAAAATACTTCATCTAAAGCAATTAATAACATATCAGCTGTCAGGTTGTGAAAGTTAGAAATCTATATCTTACTGCCATCATTCCATCACTTATGGTAAAACAATGCTGATACAATGCCCTAACAGCAATGTAGTGTCATTAGGAGAATAAAGACTGAAAATATTTTCCAAGACATTGATCTACTTATGGTGAAACAAATAAACAAAAAGAACAGAATAACTCCCAGTGTTCTGGTGTCAATTTGACTGAGCCAGGCAATCCTTGTACTTTTAAGAAGAACAGTTTAGGAACCTTTAATTATCCTCACCCCCTAGAAATGATGGCGACCTGCCAAAGAGGAACAGGTTTTGTGCTAAGCCTCTGCTTAGACTGTATTCTTCCTACCAGATATTCCTGCCAGAGGCATCAGTAGGATTTGAAAGCGAGGGCTGTGGGCCACAGATAGAAATTCAATAGTTTTGGGGAGAAAAAGATAAGCCCCAGGAGCTCTGTGTTTTACTGTTCTCTTCACTGTGGAGAGTGGCACTTGATGTGATCCTTACTGTTGAGCATGACACAATACATTTCAGAGCTGAAACTATTGGACTGTAGCTAGATTTTGCTTTAGGGTGGAAATAGGTAGTGTTCTAGAATCAAGAATATACAAAAAATGATGGGAATGTTGAGTCCTCAGAAAGAAAATAAAGCAAACATAATACAATAGAGCTGGAGGCATGCTGCACTACTCCCCCTTTATGTACACACACACAAATACAAACACATTTTATTTATTTACTTTAGTTTAATATAAAATACAGAACATTTCTTGGCATATGGAACCTTCTCACTAGTTTGTGAATTGCATTAAATCATCTTACCTGGGGCTTAGTATTCACCACATGAAGGAAATGGGGAAAAAAGAAACCTGAAGACGGTTTGTATAATTTCGTATCCTATTCTGAACTGTAAACATTCATAATCAGGTACTACTTTACAGTCAAGTTAATCATATCACATCATATCACTGATAGGTGTAGAAATTAAAAACAGCACGTTTCAGGTAATCACACTTAGTATGCCATGACTTCATGATTTCTTTTACAGGAAAGGAACATGCATGCACACAGAAATGCACAGCTCGGTGCAGAGTTTCTGCAACTCTAAATGTTGCTTTTAGATATGCACTGACTCGTTATTTGAAGGGCTAAAATATTGTGTAAATGGGGCTCAACAACCTTGCCTGTTGATTCAAGGGGAAGCATTTGTATACATTGAAGGATTCTCATAAGTCTGAGGTTAAAAAAGCCTCAGAAAAAGGAAGAAATAAAGATTATACAGAAAGTTAACTCTGTACGGGAAAAAAAGCAAGGGTAGTAATGTGTTAACATTACTGGAAAAAAATCTAAATAACTTCAACTTATACGGAAAAAAGTGTTATTAAACAAAGCAGTTATTTTCTTATAAGCAAAGAAGGCAAAATTCACCATGCTGTAAAAAAGTAGGATACAGAGCTCTGTTTCAGAACTCCACAAATATTTGCAAATTTTTTCTGATGTATTTGCCCAGCTGTCATGATGACTAAAAGAGAAAACTAACAGTCTATGAATACTTGAAAGGAGTAAAAACTGATGAGGAAGGAGTATAACACCATTAGGTTAATAATATTTCTGTAGTTTAAATGAGATTCTATTACTATAAAATTAATGAGATATTATTGAGAAAATATATATCGACAATTTAGAAAAATTTTCCAACAATGGGATCGAATACCTTAGGAACAGTAGGCTGGATAGAGCTTGTCTTCTGGTCTGTTTAAGAATTCTTTTGTGCTAAGATTACTCTAAGTTGCACCATTTCATCTTCCAGTCAGTTCACTATCAGTACAAAAAAAAGAAAGAAAGAAAGAAATAATGCCTCTTAGTGTTATTATTTCTATGTGCAGAAACTGAAAAGCTTAAAAATTAGGGAAGTTGAGGAGTTAAACCAATGTCCCATTTCTTATATTTTACCTTTTACAACTTCTTTAACTGCATCAAGCTCAAATGTGCGGCTGAATCCAAAGTTTCAAAGCTGCATTCTTTGCAGATGAAACATTACCCTCTTTCTTTCAATGCCAGATTTCCATTCTGTTTTAACATTTAATTATGCTGGAAGTTGTTATTTCAAGAAGCTGTGGGTTCGAAACTGCTTTATTTTTATAAAAATTATATTCATTGTAAATTTCAAGAAGGCTATGTGCTCTACTCTTCTGACTAATTTTTCAGTAGAGATGTGGCATAGTAACATTTTGTTCCTGATAGATACTTTTATTAGCTTTATAAACACATTAAAAAAGTTGTTAAAAATGGCAAAAATCAAATCAATTCTCTTGAATTATAACAAAGCTACACTATGGTAATAGAAAACATCTGCTAGCGATGCATCATTTTTAGGAAATTTTATTGTCTAAAACACTAAAGGCCAAATTCAGAGACCAGTGATTTCATAAAAACTTGACATATGTTTCTTTCAAAAAGTCTAGGAATGTAGCTGACACAAACTATTAATTTTTTTTAAGTTTTTTTTACACTCTTTATTTAATTTTCTTTTAATGGAGTTGAAGAGACATCTTTTGGCTTGGACAAATCTAGGTTCCAATTTAAGGGCACCAAGGGGAATCATGGAGATTTCATCTTGTCACACATGTAAAATTACAGTGGAGAAGGCCACCAGCCCTACTTCTGAACTAAATGGGGTGGAGGGCTGTGCTGTCATTCTGAGCTGCCCTGGCATACTCCTGTGTTGGTGTGGGTGACAGGGGGCTAAAGACAAACATTGTCATTTTGGAGACAATTCAGTTAGACCACCTGCATAGCTTTCCAGAAAGTTTTTTTAAACTGGGAGACCTGGAATAACATGCAAGTGTGTATCAACCCTTCCTCTCTGTATCCTAGGAAAAGGAAAAGCAACCATGTGTGTAGATCCATCATGGGACTATGGAAAGTCCAAGACCCTGAGTTCAGCTTCTCTCAGGCTTGGCAAAGCCTTAGCCTGCATTTCAGTTGAAGGAAAGTCACATTCTCATTCTGATTCAGGGAAGTTAATACTGATGCCCATGTATTAAGAAATGAAGAACAAAAGTTCTTGAATATCAAATCCTCAACTTGGCATCCTGCTGTTGACAAAAAAAAAAAATTCTATTTGAGAACATCAAGCAATATTTCATATATATAGAGAGAGTAATCATGCAGCTGTGAATGTTTTGACCTGTTGTAGGTGACGTGGTGTTTTTTTGATCAGCGAAGCACTGCTAGTTAGGGAGTATTTCCAAGGGAAAGGTGACTTCACATACACTCTATGTATTATATCCCTAAAAACCTATGGTTCTGTTGCAGACAGAATGTCTCGGACATTTCTTCAGTGTGATACCAGACCCCCTTCAATATTTTGATTATTTAGGAAATCCGCAAGATGTTCTTCATGGGTCATTCTTGATCCTTTTTGATCTACAGAGAGATGTGGTGAACACTTTTGTCCTTAATTTGCCCTAGATAAGGTACAGTTCCTTTTCACTACAAGGCAGTTACTTTACAGTCCTTTTTCTATCCAGCCTTTAATATTAATTTGGACTGAGCCATAACATACAATAAGTCATCAGCTTGAATTTAAGGCACCGCACTGCCTTTTGAGAGAAGCTCTGGACTAAAAATTGAAGTTAACAGACCAGTGAGAGCCCTTACCTAACCTCAGAAACACTGTGCATATTGTGGTCAAATACTAATTAAACAGTAACTGAAGTACTAATTAAACAGTCACAGCTAGAGACTTTGACATTCAATTTCATGTGTCTGTATTTTACTGGTGGCGAAAACAAAACTACTCAAAGACTCAGAGATTAAACATCTTTATCTTTGCTAGTGTATTGCATGTTGATTCAGCTGCAATGGTGATCATTAAAAATCTACTATTCAGTCTTGGCTAACGTAGAGCAGTGCCTTGTATCTCAGAGAAACTGTACTGGTAGTGCTTCACATCAGCTCTGTTTATACTAGATATAACAGATACTGAAATGAAGGCTGATTCAAGGCTGATTCTTGGAGACAGGAAAGAAAGAGTTACAGACTTCCATCTAGCCTGAGAAGCAGAGAAACACCTCACAGAAAGTGAAGTAGCTATCTGAAATAACCAGCAGCTGCATCTACTTATAAAAGTTGTGATTTCTGCTGGCTGAAGAAATCTTTATACAATTTTTTCTCTTATTTTTGTGTTCTTTTTTTTTTTTGATCAAGTGAGCTCTCTGAGCTTGCCTGGTTTCAATATAAATAGGGTGCTACCCACTACCTTTTCCATGGTTCATCCTCTGCATGCACTCGATTCACCAAGAATTTCAAGTGAGCTGAGATTTGGTGAACTTGGCATGACTTTCAGGCTGGAAGTGAAAGTGCTGATATTACTGAGGTTTGCATAGAACTTTTCAAAGTGAACTTTTCAAAGTGAGCTCTGAAAACAGAGCTCCTAAACAAAGCCAAGCCAAACAATCATAAAAACTCTGCATATTTTGTCTAGATACATTCTGGTACTGTACATTTCCTGTTTTGACAATCATTTTAACTGCTACCATGCATCAGTTCAAGGATATGACAATACTACAAAACCCACTACAATATATCACTTTCAAGTAGTTCATTTTAGTGAGAAATGCTATTGTATTGCTTCAGATATAGACCTGTTCTTTTTAAGAAAGTATATTTTCATTTACCATCTTTATCATGAATCAAATCCTTCAGTCTTTACTTAGATAAAACTTCCAATTAAATCTGTGTTAATTTTGGCAAAAAAAATGACAAGGTTTTTGTCCTTTTGCATGTAAAAACAGAGACTTCTAACTTCTGAGTTAGTGGAAGAAATTTAACGGGTGTTGAGAGAGACCTTGATAAAACACGGGGCAAACATAAATTCAGTTCGAAAATGAAGATGCACCTGCAGTACCTCTGTCATGTCTTATATCCATATCAACATTGTTTTAGAAAGTCAAGTGTTGGCAATTGACTAAAACTCAAGGAAAAACACTGCCAAGTATTGACAATGGCCTCAGGAAAACTCTGATCTGGTAGTAACATGCTAGGAAAAATTTCTACTGAACAACAAATAAGATGATTAAGAATACAGAGTATATATAAACAAGAACAGCACTGAGAAACTGTAAAGCAGGAATTTATATCTTTCATATTACAAATAGAAAGTCCAATTTCTAATTAAGCAACTGAAAAGAAAAATTAATTGGAAAACACAGGAAGGAAGACTAGACATAATATCAAAAATAAATACTGTCATAAAGACAATAAACATGAATTGGATAGGAAGTGAAAAAGAGGGTGCTGGGCTACAAAAGCATTGTGGATAAGCTTCTGATGATCTGGTAGAAGTTCTCTTCTTACTTGTCCTTTTATTTTAACTTCTTTACAACAAGATTAAATGATCTGGAAATGTATGAATATATTTTCAGTTCCTATCATTTAATACACTTGAGGTAGGACAAACAAAAGAAAATGTTATAATGAACTCAGAGAAGATTATTCAAAATTTGGAATAACAGATCTTTACAGAGGCCAATGGAAAAATTAATGTTGCCACCTATTGGTGAAAATGGAGAAGGCCAAATAATTTGCATATCCCCAAGGAACATCTTGGCCTGTGTAAGATGAATGATATTTATCGTTTTGATTTACCTGGCACCATCTAGTCTGTGGTACACACAGTAATTTCTGTGAAAAAGTCAGCATTGCCATACTCCTTTCTGCCATGACGAACACCACCAGACCCAAAAAATCTCAAACACACCTCCCAAAATATAAGAAAGTAACCATTGTAACAATCTTTTGTGCTATTGTCCAATATATTTAATATTAGCATTTCTCTCACAACATTAACCCAAATTCATTAACAATCTAACACATTGAATAGCATCAGTTGTTTTATATCCACAGTATTCTCAGCTTTATCTTGTTTTTTTTTCACATACCTCATAACACACAAACCTTCCTTTGATATATTGAGTACTCCTTTCCCTCTTCTTTCCATTTCTTCCATCTATTACATCCAATATTTCTCTTTTATATTTGGTGTCTCTACTTCTCGTATTTGCTAACGTTACATCCATCTACTCGTACATAATAATCACTTGCACATTCCACCCCCTGCCTCTTCACCTTAATCAATCTCTCTGCAAAATGAGCAGTGACTTTATGATGCTCTTTCTTGGAAACTTGCTTTTCTGTTGAAGAAAAAAGTCTAACAGATGCAGTTGTTCTGCTTCTCCCATTTCCTTCTTCTCCGATATATTGCTTTATATTGCTTAAAGAAGAAGAGAGATAAGCTTTGCCTTCTATATTTGATAGAGTAGCATCTTTATAAAGTCTGTTCTACACTTGGCAGTGCATGGGTCAATACACAGCACTCCAGAGGAGTTAGCAAATCTACAGCCTGCCAAGCCCACTTTAAATTCCCACAACCCGGAGAAGTTAGGATTTATACTTCTTCAGAGATGGAGAAAATTTTTCTTCTCTCTGTTTTTTTTTTTCTCCCCCTGCACACAATAACATGCCATCAACACAGTACAGTTATTTCTAAAATGCATTTTTAAGAACCCAGATACATTTATAGGATGCTTCATTTTGGTACATATTTACGAAAGATCTTGTCTGAAATTTTTTGGACACATTTTCTCCAAAAGGCTACCTCTCTAAAATAATATTAGTCTTTCCAAGCTCCTCCCTCTCTTCCAAAAGCATAAGAAATATAAATGCCTTATAAAGTACCCTGAAGGTCTACAAAGATGGTTTAAATAAGTTCACAGCTGAAGGCACCTTCAGGGAGACTCTTCTGCCAGTCCTCTCTCTCAGATTTGCTAGATATCAGTTCAAGTCCTTCAAATGCCTGCAGCTATCGTGGAAGTCTCATGACATTTTGTTTTTTATAGGTCAAAAACATACCTTAAATTCAACAAGAAAAATCAATAAGCAGACAGCGTAGCCTTGTGAGGACAGCAGACGTGCTCCCACCAACAGGCAATGTTTAATGAGAAGACTTTTTCATTAATTTAGGCTTCTGGATAAGCTCATGGTCTAGCATCATAAAAACCTAGCCAAAACAAACCGCCAAAATCCCTCCCACGTGCTAAAATACAAAAGAACATGTGAAAGTATGGAGCGTGTATCAAGCCTTCCGTATTTCTCAGAGCTGGGAAAAAACTGAACCAAATAAGTTATTTCAACACAAAGCAATCCAGTCTAACCCTTGGGAGGAGGAAGAGTACAAAGGATCTTCATGTCCAATTACGGTCACTGAAAAAACTCTAATTTGTCTTGAAAAATGCATAAATAAAGAAAATATTTGTCTCAAGAGCCTTCCTTAATCTAGACTATATACAAGATACCTGACATTCCCTTTCTGCAGCATAAGGAACTAGGATTTTCAAACTTCTGGTTTTAACCAAAAAATTATCCTTACTTGCAACAACACGAAGCTTGCTTTATCACACAGTTTCAACAAATATTAGCAGAATGTACTGTAGAATTTCCTTCAGGCAAAACAAGGAGCACTACTATCATGACACTGCTGATTGTAGCAAAAAAGGAAAAAAAACCACCTCCACAATTTTACTAATCTCATACTGTTAAAAGCTCTTAGGCTCATATCACTTTATGTGTTGTCTTAGTTATATGTATTGGATGTATTTCTCAGGAAGACTTATGGAAAGCTTCACAGTGGCCATAGAGTCGGATTAAAATTTTACATTCCAGATTTCATTTGGGATGTCCCATGAGAGCAATACTATCTTCAAATGAGGTTATTTCTTGGCAAAGCATTTTCCTTTCTATAAAAATAAATGGTTGCTTCACAAAGTCTTTTTTTTTTTAAGAATGGACTAACAGATACAAATTATGATTATGGTTAAGAAGTCTGGAACAGCATCAAAATTTCCTTACTAGCTGAGGAGTAATAGTAACCCAGTGTGCTATTGAATCCCTCTATCACGGGGAGGTGATCTGAAAGGAGATACATAATATATTTAATTAAAAATCTGTTATTTGAGATGTAAATGGTAAAGTTATTCCCATATTATTTATGTGGCATTATTGGAGGGACAGTAATACCTTAAAAATATCTTTTTACTATATGATATCTTCTGCTAAAGAGAAAGATAAAATAATGAACACTGGAAAATAAAAGCAAGAAAAAGGAGATTTTCCTGTACCTTTCCAAGTTGTATGTAAGTCAGGACACTTTTTAAGCTATTGCTTTTTGGGGATTTTTTTCTGTCTTTATTTATTTTGCAGCGCCTACCACATAAACTTTGTAACTAAGGAGGACTCCAGTGGAGGCTCTAGTCCTACATTCAGATTCATAGATCCGACCACTCAGTACTGCACAGAAATTTGTTGGTTATTTCAGATCCTAATTCGGGAAAAAAATAGAGCCAGAACAAAAGTAATGAAATAGTGAAACCCAATAGAGGTAGAAAGACAGGGTAAACATTTGCAGGAGCTAGTAAAATATAGGCCACTTTCAGGCAGGCTAGTTTCGAGTTAGATGTTCTAGGCTTGTGAATAATAATGAAGCAAGCAGAGCAGCAGTCTGGGGAAAACAAAGAAATACAATATCTAAGCAGACAAATGTACCAGAGTAAAAGTGTGAGAACAGTATCCACTAAAAAATAAAGTGTAGATTAAAAGAAAGACAAAGGTTTGTGCAAGTTCTTAGTGGCAAGGACAAGAAGCTTTTTCTTCTTTATCCTTCAAAAAGCATATGGTTGCATAGGACAGCATGAAGAATAAGTGAAGCAAAAAGAAAACAACAGATAGGCATGACAAAGCATTTGAGCAAGTTTCAGAGCTACTGCAACCTGTATTATGCTTCCCTTAGTTTTCGGTCAACCATGGCAGAAAGGAACAAACAGAGTGTCAAGAATATTATTCCAAACTTTGGCTTTCCTCCTAGTGTGCACTCGGGAGGAAAGCAGTGGAGCTCACCAGTTTGCCGACATGTACCACCTTGAAAACAGAAGGAAAGCATTCCTTTGCATAAAGTATTCTTAAAAGCCCTTTTTCTAATCCTTTAAATCTCAAAATTCAGAATATGCCATAGAAAATAAACTGTATGGTTTAGGTGTGTTGTTGTTCCTTAAAAAACCCCGAAATCTTGACATTGCCAAGTTCCTGCAGATCAACATGAAAAGGGCAAAAGCAGGTAGTATTTGGATGCTACTATTAGGTGTAGCACTGCTGTTCTGTTAGTTCTTATCTCCAGTGTGCATGACTGGGTTGCGGAGGGGAGATGAAGCACAATTTATGTGGATCTAGATGAGATGCTGTAGTCTCTCATGTTTTAAAAATGTCTTAGGCTTGAAACACCTTAGTCTAAAAAAGGAGCTCTCAATACTCTCCTTGCTTCACATCTCAAGGGAAGAAATAGCACTGTATTCGCAGCAGGCTTAGATCGTTGGAGGAATCTATTGTTGCTGCTGTTCATTGCAAACAAAGCACTGAAGGCCATTTCATTATTAGTTTCCACATTCTTCTCAGCCTCCAAGCTTGAGAGCTTTTATAATATGGGTCTGATGCTTACCGTCTTAAGCCTTAAGAGAGAGGAGTGAAAGCAAACAGAAATGGGACTGAGAGTCTGGAAAAGAAAAACTATGATTGTCTTCCTCCCTTTTTTTGCATCTGTCCTTGGCAGATTTTCACTGGATGATTAAGTAAATAATGCACATTGTGTTTAGATGCAAGGTATCTGAAAAGAAGAGGGCATGGTGTATTCTGTATCTATGGTATATAACACACAGTAAATTTACATGAGACTTTTTGATTCAAGCAGCAATTAATTTCCTTCATTCTTTTTAGATTTATTCAGGTGAGTAGATGAGAAGGGCATAGGGGCCAGCAGTAACAAATGTGTCTAGGAAACTATGCTGACAAAGGAGAGCAACTTTTATTGTATTAAAAGCAATGCCTCCAGATCCTCAGACACCTAGGCTCGGCTTCCTAGGGCTTCAGATTCTACCCACATTCTTGTGTTTCTCTCTGTTTCAAAACAGAGGGAGAATTCCCCTCTTTCAGGACAAGGAATGCGGTTGCTAACACCAGTCTTCCTTTCTTACATATCCTACTGAGAAAAAAAAAGAAAAAGAAGCAGAAACATTAATTAATTTTTCATATTTAATCACTAGATGAAATACAATTAACAGTACTTTTTAGAAAAATAGAGGGAGAAAAAAAATTACAAAAAAAAATCAAAAAAACTTATGACAGAACACACCCTACCCCCAAAATACCATTTGCTACTGCTGTGTGAGTTAAACTCTGGATTGTTTCCTAATTATTTCAGAACAGGAGAAAGGACTATCAAAGAAAACTTAATTTGCCTCAACTGGGAGCATATCAATGAATGAATATCTTTCTGATTAAAGGACTAGAGCTGATGTAAAAGATTAGTGTATTTAGCATAAAATCAGCTGTGGCCAGCTCTGACATTTCAGTGCTGTTACTGACTGTCTGCCTATCCCATGTGCACTCAAAGTACATCTTCAGAATTGTTGATGCCACTATTAGAGATAGAGGCACCCTGCGTAGTACAGCTGGTATTGAGTGCCTCACTTTTTTAATAGAGACAGCTAGACAAGACCCCTAGATTACACATCGACCCCTATAACTTGAAACTCTAAGGAAAAGGCTGACCAGACAAGCAGTTATGATGATCTATTCAAGGTGGTTGAATACTCTCTTTTTTTTTGTGTGGAATAAACCTATGTGAATGAACCATAGCTGCCAATCCTACAGAGTCTGCAACCCCCTCCTACTGTTGTCACCTCCTTTTCTCCTTTCTTTTCCCTCTCTGTACTCCCATTAAAAAATAATGGAAAAGAGAGGAGGCAGGGTGGGGGGAAGTCTTCTGCTTTGTCTATTTCAGGTATCTGAGGGCAAAAATTCAAATAAAGGTGCACCAAATGAATGCTGCTGATAGGGCTTGTGGGTGTGAATGCAATGCATTTGTCTGCAGAACTTGAAAATTTCACCCATGCTAGTTGCTTGACACAGAGTGGATTGAGAGGAGTATCCCTGAGAGAGATCAAGTCCACTTCACAATCAGAAAGCCTTTTTTTCCCTAGCTCTGTTCTCTTAACTCCTCCTGTTGTTATATTTCAATGTATTTTTTTCCTGCTTCATCCTGTAGAAGTGACACTGAATGCAGATTGTTACTAAACCAATGAAGGAAACTAGCATTTCCTACACACTTTTATCTGGTACCAAATATAACTGGCAATGCTTTTTAGTATGACTTCAGGTATATCAGATTACATAAAGGACTTTGGTAGCTGCCACAACCAGAGTAGATATTTTTGTCCTGCTTTATTTGAACATCTGTGACAAAATGCAGTATTTTTTTTTTTCAGGTCATTACTACTTTTAATTTCTTTTGGCAATATCTTTACTTAATCATAATTAGTAGAACGTCTCAACATATCTATTTTCCCTAAAATACATTCTGAATTATGTGTAGAAATGAACAAAAAAACCAACCAACCAACCAAAAAGCCCCACCCATTTTGCACCCAACATATTAAGGAAAATAAAATCTAAAATCTAAGCAAGAATTACCAGGTCATTACAAAAATGTGGGTATGAATTAGGTACATACATGTTTTAATCAGAATTGGGATAATCTAATAATAAAATTATTCATTAATCATATCTTAAACAAAACTATCAGGTGCAGTATTAAACTACAGTGTCTTTCATCTCTTTGCAAAAAGATTGAAATAAATTAATTAATCCTGCAACATTAATAAATACAAACAGCTTGTATGCTGGAATGCAAGGATTAAATCTAGTATTAATGAAATTTCATAAAATTCTATTTCCTTCTTGGCCTATTACTCTTCTTGCCCGTATAATTATGACATTTAATCTATATGATCATTATTAATCACTGTCTACTATATTTTTCTCTATAAATTCCTTCGGCTGTTCCACATTTACGAAAAAATTCTGAACTTGGCTACAATACACAACTACAACTGCACTTATCTTAGAAAATCTATTTTAAGAACCCAATTATGGGACAATTCAGCAAGAGATTCTACTCATAAATTCAGCAGCCAAAGTCATCAACCCCTATATATCTTATACGGTCCATTGGATGATGGTTAAAAAATAAAGTGATGTCAGGGAGGGTATGACACAATGAACTGAAGACTTAAATCACTTGGTCTCTTCCACACCTTTGTTGTCTGAACTGAACTTGGATAAGCTGCCTGCTCAGGACTCACTGGCAATTATCACTGATAATTTTTTCAGCTACAAAATGTCTGTAGTACTTATTACACTGAACCAAAATGTAATAATTTGCATCAATAATAATTTTGCTTTAGTAAAAAAATATTTGAACAGTGCATTAAATGTTTCAGAATAAAGTTACAGCATATTAAATATAAAAACAATGTGTATAGATAAAAGTCAGAGCATTTTCCTCAGAAAGTATCTTATTTAAGAGTCAAAATTATAGAATTTGTCAATGCATGTGTTCCCGTTGTCTTATTTCCACATTGCTAAGTACAGGTAGTAACAGTAAGTAGGAAACAAAGGCTTTTTGTTCAAAATGCACAAGCACAAGAAATACAGAAATGCATAGGTTTAAAGCTGTTACTTTACTAAACATGGAGGGATTAGACAGTGAATGACTGGGCAGTATAGTCTTCTTTTCATCCACTCAGGCCAAAATATCAAGCTCTGTAATTGGGTCCACCACAGGGTTAAATGGCATCATCTGATATAAAAAATAAATCAGTTGGTCTATTCAGTCTAATCTTCAGGTCTCAGCCCATCTCTGAATCATCTTGGATTTTTTTTCTGTCAGCAGAGATGAGATGTTTCTTAGTCTGTAAAGACTTATAGTCCCTCTTTCTCTTTATGGACTAAAAGTTCCACTATCAAAATGTTGAGTTTATTAATCATGTTTTCCTCTAAGAGTCGACTCTTTCAGATTTAGTCAGTTATGGACACTGATAATAAATCACAACAGGAATGAATATTTCTTATTTTCAAACATTTCATTCCCTTTTAACTTAAAAATAGTTTTCCTTGGGGAACGAGAAAAATATGCATTTCTCTTAGTTCAAATGGTTGTGGTGACTAGACCACCAAATCCAGAAAACAAGACTTGACAATACGTCAGATTTATAAGTGGAATGAAAAGGATGGACTGTCCATAGTGACAACATGGTTGTGAAGTAGTGAAGAAGACTGTAATAGTGAAAGGGAAATAGAAATGGAACTAAGGAGTCCATTCAACTATCCTTTGACTTTCAATAGGAAGCAAAATTAGGTAGAGTAATGCCTACTCTCCTCAAAATCATATTGTTATGAGAAATAAGAAATGTTGAAGGACTTGGAAAAAAAAAAGGTCTCTCCTCTCCTCTCCTCTCCTCTCCTCTCCTCTCCTCTCCTCTCCTCTCCTCTCCTCTCCTCTCCTCTCCTCTCCTCTCCTCTCCTCTCCTCTCCTCTCCTCTCCTCTCCTCTCCTCTCCTCTCCTCTCCTCTCCTCTCCTCTCCTCTCCTCTCCTCGCCTCTCCTCTCCTCGCCTCTCCTCTCCTCGCCTCTCCTCTCCTCGCCTCTCCTCGCCTCTCCTCTCCTCGCCTCTCCTCTCCTCGCCTCTCCTCTCCTCGCCTCTCCTCGCCTCTCCTCTCCTCGCCTCTCCTCTCCTCTCCTCGCCTCGCCTCTCCTCGCCTCGCCTCGCCTCTCCTCGCCTCGCCTCGCCTCGCCTCGCCTCGCCTCGCCTCGCCTCTCCTCTCCTCGCCTCTCCTCTCCTCTCCTCGCCTCGCCTCGCCTCGCCTCGCCTCGCCTCGCCTCGCCTCGCCTCGCCTCTCCTCTCCTCTCCTCGCCTCTCCTCTCCTCGCCTCGCCTCTCCTCTCCTCGCCTCTCCTCTCCTCTCCTCGCCTCGCCTCGCCTCGCCTCGCCTCGCCTCGCCTCGCCTCGCCTCGCCTCGCCTCGCCTCGCCTCGCCTCGCCTCGCCTCGCCCCTTGAATAGTGTCTCTCTGTCCATATTGACAAACCAAAAAAAAAAAAAAAGAAAGGAGAGATTTTTCTACTGTTCATTTAAACAATTATTATTGTTTAAAATTATAAAAAATAACAACAATAAAATAAAAAACCTGCAGTTTTTTATACCGCAGTTTTCAATGGTGTTTTGGGTGTTTTGCAGAAGTACAGAATAAGAGCCTCTGCCCCAGAAAGCTTGCTCATAGTAAAAGAAATAGGACAATTAAAAACGTAATCTAAAAATATTACTGCAAAAAACCATTACTGCTGTTTATATAAAATAACAAACATGGAGAAATTGAGTTTGCAAGTTTTAATATGAAAAGAAGCTCACTGTGAAATATCACATTATCTCTGAAGTTGGAATTTTATACATGTATCAGACAACTTTGTTTTATGTACACTTATTTAAAAAGAATACCAATAAAATATCTGTAACCAATGAATTACTGCATCAAAACTTTATAAAAAATAAGGCATCAATATTTACTTTCTTGTTTTCCTACTCCCTTATTTATTTTCTTAAAATCCTAAATTTTTTCAGCTCCTACTTAACACATTTTCATTCACTGTTTAAAAACTATGGCTTAACACATTGATACTTTAGAAAATCAGAAGTTTAATAATCATATTAGTGTATGCTCAACACAAAGCTTTTTATGAGAGTTGAAATATTCATGCATCCTTGAATCCACTTCATTTTCTCAACCTTTTTGTTTCACTTTCTTAAGTTCTCAACTGCTTCATTTAGGAAGAAACTTCAAAGATGCAACTGACATCTTTGAAGAATCATATGGAAACTGAATCTGAATAGCGCTTCGTACAAAAGCTTGAATCCAGGATCTAACAAAGCTCAAAAAGCAAATGACCCTGGCACTGCTCCTCGTACAAAAAGGGTCAAGTAGAGTTTTGCATCTACAGTATTGCTAACTTTGAAAATTTTCCGTATGTGGAGAATTACCCAGTTTTAATGAGTTCGGTGATTGTTAGCCTGCTGTTTAGAAGGTTACTGAGAAATTTTAACATTAACCAATTTGAAATCTACATCTTATCACAATCTGTACTTGCTCCTAAAAGAGTTGTTCTCTCCCTGTAATCCCACCTTTTCTTTGCTAGGAACAAACTTTTAAATTAGATTAAAAGGATATAATTTCAAATAGCTCTCATAGTAAAATTGATATTTCTCCTGTTGAACAAGTGGAGGAACGAGTTCTTGGTCCTATATTCACCTCCTGAATAAATTTCATTGCAGTTTGTCTTGACACAAGCATCCTCTTTCCACTGACCTTTATTTTTCAGTCTATAGAGGCTGAGACCACACAGCTTTGGTGCTGTTGCAGCTAACTGTACTTAAACTTTGTGTCTGATCAACTTAAGTGTATTGGATTTGAAAACAGTTAGTCAATTGTTTCTAGTCCCTAGGTGGTGGTTTATGGTAATGTTTGCATCAATACTAACAAAAGCCGTACTGCAGTACAAAGTACATCAAGGAAATGAAAGACAAGGCTGCCTGTTGTCAGCTCTGTCTACAATAAAGGCAGGATTCAGAGCTAGGGCAGAGATCGTTAGAGAACCACAAAAATGAATGAACCACAGAAATCGTAGGGCTGATGGTTCACATCAAAGATTTGGGGACTGGCTAATGGGCAAGGTTGCTCACAGGCCACAAGACACATAACCTAGACTCATTTGGCCATACAAAAAGGTCACAGAAGGAGAAAAAAGTACTCAAGACAGTACAATGTGGTCTCGTGGTAAACCTATGTAAGAATGGAAAAATGTCATTAATCTTACTGTTTAAAAGTGTATTAACTACAATTTGTATTCCTCAATCACATCTGTAAAACCTGTATTTACTGTTTCCTCAGGACAGTATTATATTACAGACTGCTTAGAATAGTTTTCAGTCTTACAGGTAGGACAGCAGAATATATTACTTTCAGTTCAAGTAGCAAGCAGATAATTAAAATATGCTTCTTGCAGATTGTATAAATGTTAGTATAATTTCTCAAATAATTTCTCAATTTTAAATAGTAATACATTTATAAAAAAATTAATAATACAGAGAAAGCTAACCTGCACAAATAAAGCAGTAATGATAAAGAAATAGATTTTGAAATCTTTCTCAGTTTGTCCAGATCTTTGTTATCGTGTATAATTTTAGAAAAAAACAATTAAAGGAACTAAATGCTGGCATAATATGACATATTCATACAATGGCATCTATTAATGTAAGAATGTAGTTATCCTTTATTTGAAGCCTAACCTTTGGATACCTGCTGTGCTGCTAGATGCTAGAATGTCAAAGAAAAATAAGTGAAAGCATATCTCATCATGGGGTAAATTGCCTGTTGAAAAGAAATGTACTTAGTTTCTCATTTGAATTCTCTTTTCTACTAAAAAAGAAAAAGAAGAAAAACTAGGAGTAAGAAGAGAAGGAAAAGGAAAGGATTGCTCTCAAGATAAAGAATAAGCTTTTCTAACCAAAACCAAACAAAAAATCCCTCAGAAGCAAAAAAAAAAAAAATCCTCAACCCACTCACAACCGAAATAAAAGGAATAAAAATGTTCAGTTTAAGAAAAAGTATAATCCAAAAGGAAAGGAAAACAACATACTGTCTTTGTTTTACTTGCCTATTTTGGTCTGTTTCAGGCTTTTCACACCAATGAATGAAATTTGAGATCCAGGGCAAAGAGCATGAGAAAAAGCTTGATAAAAACAACAGACATGCTGTATTAAGAGATTTTTGAAAAATAAAGTGGGAAGAAATCTTTAGGAAAAAGAACTATTAATTTAACTTTTAGTGTCCTTTACATACAGTGTACAGAGAAAAAATAAAAAACATTGCAAGTGCTCTGAACTGCTAAATACAGTGTTATTAAAATACTGCACATTCTACTGTACATTCCCCAGTTAGTAAAGAAGAGAATATATACAAAGCAAGATGTAATTACCGAGCTATAACATTTATATAACACAAATTTGGAAAGAAGAGACTTAACTCAATATTCCAGCTGTAATTTTATAAATATCACTTCAAAATTGTCATCCACTTTATGTTTAAGTCCATTAAGCAGTTCCTAGTTGAAAGTTCAGAAAAAATTATCATGGTTTTTAAACATTAATACATAAACCCTAGGTTTTAAACAGGTTTAAAATAAAGATTATATATCACTACAGAATACAAAGCAAAAATAATACGGACCCTTTAATAACCATCACTAAATTTACTTGACCTACCTTATCTGTAGCAAAATGCTAAGTCCCCCGAGAGGCCTTTGACTAATTTTCCTAGTAAATTCTTCAACGACACATAAACAATCAAGGTTTCTTTCACAATTCACTCATTTTACAAATACTATATCATTTTCAACCTTAGAGATTATATTAAAACTCCCCTAAAGCTTAGCATATTGAGTAAAGAAGCATTTGTACTTTAAAACAGGACCATCTGCATTTCATTAACAGCTTAACCACCATCTTGTCTAGAGATAAATACAGCATTATTAAATCTGTTTTTCAGAAAGTAGTTATTACTCTGAGTTCTTAAGTTGCATCAAATTATATTCTTATAATATTCCAAAGATGTAATTTAAAGAGTTTAAAAAAATAAAGGGAAAGATCATTAAATATCTTTCTGAGGCAAGTTATCAATGCAGCTTATAATAATGAGGCATAGTTTGTACCTACTTTGCAAAATTTCATTACGGGAAAGAATTGCTCCAATTTTATACAAAAACCCCCAACCCATTCAAAATGACAAAATGTGTTTGGATAGAAATTTAAAAAATTCAAGGACGTTTGAACGTTAGCTGTCATTATGGTCCAGTTCACTGTTTATTTCTTTGGTATGCATCTCCTGACCTGTATATAAAATTCATAGTTTCAGAAGTGACATGTGCAAGCCTTGGACAACTGGGGAAAAGGCATATTTCCTGACCTTGTAACCATAGCAACCACTTGCTGATTGGTAGCAGGCAGCCTTTCCATCCTTTACCACTGAAGGCAAGTATATGAGATTGCTGGCTTTGTTTGTGGCTCTTGCTTTATTTACATGCAAACATGAATGTCAGTCTTAAAATCCCCCTTCCTTTTTTACTCATTTTTATGTTTTCGTTAAACATTATGTTAGGAGAGTGGGAAATGAAACGTTCTTATTTTGTAGTTACTCAATGTATTACAAATATTAAAGCTATAAGTGATTCCACTTTAACACATGCACATACACTTTGAACAAAGTTAGAAAGATCAACAAAATTCTGCCATTTGTGCTATTAAGGTGTGCTTACTGCAAAATATAATGGTTTATAATTGATGCTGGCTTGCAGGAGAAGAAGTATTTTTAATGCACTTCAATAGGAAGCTATTCATAAAATAGTATTTCTTTTATTTTCTACCTTTTTCTTTCCTTTGTCATTTTGGTATTAAGGAATAGACTGAGGAAAACGTAAATTATGAAATATGTAAGTATAGAGGCTGTGTCATTGTAGGATTAAGGTTCCAAATTTTCCCTTCAGCATCATATTAAACAGTATGGAGATTCTCAGTCCAGTTGAATTCTTTGTTGATAGCAGCCAAAAACACACTTCTCCAAAGGCTCCACTATAGTTATTTCCTCCTGAGAAAAGAAAAGAAAAGAAAAGAAAAGAAAAGAAAAGAAAAGAAAAGAAAAGAAAAGAAAAGAAAAGAAAAGAAAAGAAAAGAAAAGAAAAGAAAAGAAAAGAAAAGAAAAGAAAAGAAAAGAAAAGAAAAGAAAAGAAAAGAAAAGAAAAGAAAAGAAAAGAAAAGAAAAAGGACTAAGTATAATTCAGCTTGATATGTAATCTGTCCAAGTGGCATAGACTAAGCACGCATGGACATATTTACTTCTTATCCTGAAAAAGGCTGCATCTCTAGGTCAGAACTGTTGTTAGCGATAGGGACTTTAAAAAAAGCTCACATAGCCAATGTCTTGTTTACGCTATAATAACGTGTGCACTAAAGATAAAAAGCACATTATGATATTCTATTTATAAAGCAGAACTAATTTTCTTATATGATTAGTATGAAACATGTTTTTAATTTAATGGGTAACATCGGCACAGTAAAGTGTTTTGAATAATTATTCTGTACTTAACTAGCATTTTTACAGGTGTCTTAGCCACATTGCTAATTACTTTATGATGGGTTTGCAAAATTTTGAATTCTTTTATTAATTTGAAGTGATATTAGTGCAGTACAAACATTGTTAAAATCGTTGTTAAAGAAATGTTGGAAGGTATGTATTGTTCTGAAGTTTGCATGACCTTAACAGGCTTTTCATTTTTAACTAATACTACTATCCATACACACAATCAGATACTGAGAATGCAAATAGATTAATTCACTTTATATACATGCATATATGTATAATGTTTACTAGGGTACAGTATGCAGTCCCTTTGAATACACATGCTAAAATATTATGGGTTTGTTTGTTGCAAAATATTCAGTAATGCAATCAGCAAATCCTGTTTTGAAGTAGCACTAATATATCCATTGTTCTCGTGAATGTATTTAGGGTTCACTTCTGCAAACATGTGTGAGTTTACTTAGAAAAGTAGTCAGATTTAAATCAACTGATATTTTGCCAGTTTTGATTATTCATTTACACACAATTTCCAGAAACTGCGTCCTTACATTTGAAATGAGAAGCTTGAACTTTTACTTCACCATGAGATCTAATCCAAAAAGATTCATTTAAAGTGTACAAGCATCTCTCTGGGACTTATTTAAAAATCCTCCTATTTAAAACTCAACCTTACTTATTTTCTTCCACACGTAAAGGTCATTGTCTAGTGCACTTAAAAAAATACTCTCGAAAGAATTCATTGTAAGAAAAATATTATTTCATTCTTGAATAGATTAGTTTGCAGTATATTTAATGTTTTAAATAATTAAATTATTGCAATAAATTTTTATCAATGAATATAATGATTCTGACTTGGCACAGACATGCACACTGAGGAAAAAGGTCTCTTCCAAGTAGTTAAATTAGAGTCCCCCAATAGAATGTAAAAGAGAAAAAAATGGCTTTGTTAAATTTTCAGTCCTTTCTTAATATAAACACTAAAAATCACAAGATTTTGAAAGGACAACTAGCTTAGGTTAGTGAATGATTTTTCATTTTTTACATAATGGTTGTACTTAGAAGTAATTTGCTTTTACTAGAATGCTGTAAAGTTCTCCCTCAGCTCTGATGTACTGTATAAAACATTTCTTAACTCATTAATGTCAAATATAAATTAGTTTTATATTGGAATTTTAAAAAACTGGACTCTAAAGGCAACATAAAAAGATAGACCATTGTCAGAAATGGTGTAAAACCAAATGCAAATTTCAACCAGGTGTCATTTATCATACAATACATACACGCATAAAAAAAGATACATTGCACTTTCTTGGATGTCCTGAAAATATTGCTGAATAGTATGCAGTGCTATAACTAGAATTTCGTAAACAAAAAAACCTCCCACAAACCTAACCATTTTAATTGAGCTAATGCAAGGTGATTGTACCCACGTTATTAAAACATTTTCCCTGGAAGTAACAATTCTGGACTATGACTAATATCCAGTGTTGGAGTGTCCTGAATATGATTTTTGCCCATGTATATCCTTTGACTATCTGAGCAAGCATGTTGTATTGTATTAATATCATAATTCAAAGGGAAATTTATTAAACCTCCCCCTCCCAGTATTCCCATCATAGCTAAAAGTTGCAAATGCTATATGGCAGAGCAGAGCCTAGACAGCAATATCAAATTTTAATAACAATTTCTCTTCTTCAGTCAGTGCTATGCTGAAGAAAAGCATAAATTGCTGTGACTGACCGTTAGTTGTTAGAGAAGCAATCTGACTTCTCCACACCCTTATTTCAGTGTATCTGCTCTGTCCCTCAGCTGTATTAATGATAGCATGAAAGGTCACATGATAAACGAGTGACAAAAATATCAAAACATATTAGCCTGTAGCTTTGTTATCAGTGTATGGCAGAGATGACAGAAAATTGTATTTTTCCCCTGAATAATTTTGTGTTACATTTTGCTGGCTAGGCAGAGTGAATTAGGGAGAAATTTCTGCCTCTGACTGTTTGTCTCTTTTTCTGACATACTTGAAGTAATAATATACATTAATAATAGGGAGTAGACACAGGGAAGAGGTAAGAATTCAGGAGCAGACTGTCTGTTTCAATTCTACAAGGTGCTATCCTTGTTTCTTTTGCAATACAAATTTTGTTGAAAAATATACACTGCATTGAATGTTATTAAAGTTACTGATAATGATCTGTGTATATTATGGAAATAACAACTGAAAGACACGTGCAAAAGGGAAACAAAAAAATTGCTTTAGAGCAATCAGGTTATGCTTCCACCCAGTTGTACTTCTTATCACTACAGATGCATATATTCACTAATTAAATAAAGGCTCACACCAACAATATTTGATCCATCTCATTGTGACGGAGACCTAGTAATTACAAATTAGAGATAGATATTACTCCTGCTGGTTTAAAGGCTGGCAGGAGCTGCAGACCCTGGGGAGATGAGGTTAGCAATCTTTGAAATAGAAAATAGAAATTGGCGGGAGCTTAATATCTTATGGCCTATCAGCCTTCATGGTCAGGAGTTAAAGTCATGCCATATCCAAGCTCCCTTTGCTGCTGGCAAACAGCATCAGTGGCAATTCAGTCCTAAAGCTCCTAGCAGATCAAAAGCTGTTGAAAAGAACCATTCTGAAATGCACGAAGAGAGGATCACAAGTCAAACATAAAAAGTTATATAATTACAACCTTAATAAACAGGTAGCACACACATATCGACAATGGGAAAAAAAGGAAAGTCACTGAATCTTTACCAAAATTTAAAACTGATCTTCATAATTTTTTTAAAACATTTGGTTAATATTCTATTTTGATTACTATTCATTTTCATGCACCTCAATACTTCTGATTTCCCTCTTAGAACAAAAGTGCATAAATACATCTGAAAAAAATTGTTCTTGCAGTATTTATCATCTGACTCAAAGAAGAAAATACCAGAAATCTCATGTGAGAACATTGTTCTCATGAGATTTCTAACCAATTTTACAGACCAACAAAGTCTGAAGAGTTTGAAACTGTTCCCATACTCCAAAACTTTTGAGATATGTATGTATTGTTACATTTTGCAGAAATTGTAAGTGAATAAGGGAGTATATTATATCCTTCAGGAACTCAGGAATTGCAATTCCAAAATCCTGAAAACCTATCTAAATCCAATTTATCAGTGAATCCTTTCCTTTCCTTTCCTTTCCTTTCCTTTCCTTTCCTTTCCTTTCCTTTCCTTTCCTTTCCTTTCCTTTCCTTTCCTTTCCTTTCCTTTCCTTTCCTTTCCTTTCCTTTCCTTTCCTTTCCTTTCCTTTCCTTTCCTTTCCTTTCCTTTCCTTTCCTTTCCTTTCCTTTCCTTTCCTTTCCTTTCCTTTCCTTTCCTTTCCTTTCCTTTCCTTTCCTTTCCTTTCCTTTCCTTGCCTCGCCTCGCCTCGCCTCGCCTCGCCTCGCCTCGCCTCGCCTCGCCTCGCCTCGCCTCGCCTTTCCTAAGATAAGCATCTACTAGTTAATGCACTGTATAAATAGACAAGAAGAACCAGACTTTGTCCCAAAGAACTTACAGACTAAATAATTCTTATTTGTGGTTTTCAGAATTCTCTCTCTCCATATATTCCAAGGAATGACTATATACAAAAAAACACTCCACACCCCCTGCCCTCAAATATCTCTACATTCCTGTAATGCCTGATACTTTCTCAGCTAGAGACCAAGTTTCTTTTCTCTTGTTTTTGACATATCTCATACTGTCCAGCAATATTCATAGTTAGTCCAATACCATTGCTCAAAGATATAGTTCAAGCTTTATACTTAGAGGTAATCCAAAGTCAGAGTTCTGTTTGGAATCCCTCAGTAAGTCTCTATTCAACTTCTTTTTGTGCTTCTACTATATTTTACACATCCTTTCCTCCTACCCACCAAATAAAATTGAATTGATTATTTAAATAATTAAAATATTTTATTTTTTACTAGACTGCCTTCATTCTGCTGCACCTTCTGAGTCTTTCTATATATATATGTATGTATTTTCTTGATTTATATGAATTACTTCTGCTCAAGCACATGCAAACCTAAAACTGCTGGTGGCCTCTGTTTCAATTGTGGCCTCCTTTTTCCAGATTAAACAATGCCAGTTCCCTCAGTTGCTCCTCCTAAGACCTGTGCTCTAGAACCTTCACCTGCCTTACTGTTCTTCTTTGGACACGCTTCAGCACCTCCAGGAGTTCTTGTAGTAAGAGGACCCAAACTGAACTGAGCTGAATATTTGAAGTGTAGCCTCACCGGTCACAAGTACAGAGGGACAATCATTTCCCTAGTCCTGCTGTCTGCAATATTTCTGATCCAGGTCAGGATGCTGTTGGTCCCCACCTGGGCACATTGTTGGCTCATATTCAGCTGACTATAAACCAACATCCCCAGGTCCTTTTCTGTTAGGCAGTCTACCAGCCACTCATGCCCAAGCTTGTAGCATGGGGTTGTTGTGACCAAATTGCAAGACCCAACAAATAGCCTTGATACAACAGGACTCAACCCACCTACCCAACCTGTTCAGATTCTTACATAGAGCCTTCCTGCCCTTAAACAGATCAGCACTCCTGCCCAACTTGATGTCTTCTCTAAACTTACTGTGGGTGCAAGCAATCTCCTCATCCAGATCATGAGGAGATTAAGCAGAACTGGCCCCAATACTGAGATGTGGGTAATGCTACCTGTGACTGGCCGTCAATTGGATTTATTTCCATTCACCACAAGTCTTTGGGCCAGATCATCTAGCCATTTTTTACTTAGTGAACTCTACACCCATCCAAGCCATGAGAAGCTAGTTTCTCCAGAAGAATGTTGTAGGAAAAGGTGTCAAAATCTTTATTAAAATCTAAGTAGGCAACGCCCTCATCCGCTGAGCAGATAATCTTATCACAGAAAGAAATTAGGTTTGTCAAGCAGAACCTGCTCTTCATAAATCCATGCTGACTGGGGCTTGATCACCTGATTGTTCTACACATGCCATGTGATGTCACTCAAGATGATTTACTCCAGAACTTCACCTGACACCAAGGTCAGGCAGACAGACCTGCAGTTCCCCATATCCTCCTTCTAAATATTCTTGAAGGCCTGTTCAAGTGATCTTATGACGTTACTTGGCCATCAAATTTCCATTTTTCTTTGAAAAATTTATAGATCTGGTGCTTCCTGGAAATGCTTAGGACTTCACACAGGGAAAGGGCACAAGCCCATAGCTGTTCTTGGGAATTTTTGATTTACACAGGCTGTGGCCGGACATTTTCAGGCTTTCATAATTCTTTCCTCCATTACCACCTCTGGTCCATTCTCCTGATATTTACATGCTAGCAAAAAATCTGTCTGTCATATTTTCCTTCTTGTGCCCAAAACACAAATCAAATATGTTTAGAATATGGAAGCTCTGGCTCTATGTCTTACATCTGAATTTTTTGTATGCTAAAAGAACATGTAAGTAATAGAGATAACAATTTGCACTTTTCTGTTAAAACTAGTTTACTTTAATCACCCTCTCTTCTTTCTTTTCTCAGTCTAATTTAGTGGTATGTAGTCTTCCCTATACATCAGTTGAGCAAAACATTTTTGTATTTGTCATTTTATGCTGCAGAATTCCACACAGATAGCAAAATTTTACATTAGTTATCTTAAAATAACTTTTATTTTTTATTTTCACTATCTTGTTTATGTTTTGCTGCCATTTTCCTGAGTAAATGATTAAGTTCTGTCTCTGTTTCTCTTGGATCCACATACACCAGTTCTAGCCAAATCTTTCTTTAGACCAAGAGCATCACTCTTTCTTCCAGTTCTCTTAAATTTTTATAAAACTGTCCATTCTTAACAATGATTATTCCCTGGTTTTGTCTTCTATTCAACAAAAGAAGATATAGTATAAGAGTTACTCTCCATGAAATATTATTTCCTTAGTGATATTTGGGTTATATTAATTCAATGTTTGTAATAATTCTACTTTTATAAGGGAGCCATCAGTATCATATAATTATTAACAGCTTAACATATGAGATACGTAAGTATAGTTTTTAAGTCTGATAGGACTCATTGTTTGAAGTTAGACTTTGAAATTTGTTCAAGGTATTTATCCAAGGAAAACCTATCCAAGTAAAGCTAACTTATAAGCTCTAAAAATATTTATTTCCCTTCTCTGACATAAATTCCTTATGTTAACATCATGTGAAAATGATAACTGAACCTAGTGGGGCAAGCAGGACTTCCAGGACAGTAGCAGGACTATCTATCTCTATTGAAATGATGTGATATCTCTCAAAATGCCTAAACTGGTAGGCTTTACTCAGATCTTTATATGATATTTTGCCTAGATTAATGAATTAATCTCTATTTCAGCAGACACAACTTGCTAGCACCAGAACTCATTTTCCAACTAGCCTAATGGGCAATTAAAATTCCGGGGTCTACCAGCAGAATTCGTTTCAGTGCAGGATCACTTTACTGAATTCAAGACCTCTTATACTGATATACACTCTGCAAAAAAATTATTCATGACAGTCCTGTACCTTCCTGTGAATGTTCTTCACATTTCTGTTTGTCATTTGTAACTCTGATCTACCTGCTCATATATCTCCTTTTTGACACATTCTTAATCTTAAATATGGTATTCAAATACTCTCCCTGAATCTATCTATTTTCACAGGAATTGTCCCAGGAAAATATTGGCTTATTTAGCCATATGCAAGAATAGCGCTCAATCTATCTACAGTCCCTCTCCAGTTTATATCATGAGGTGTCTTGGAAGTGTTATTTAAAACTTGTGCTGTAGAGTTCTATACATGGTACCTCTCCTTAACCTTGTTTCCTCCTCCTGCTCCATATTGAAGATGTGAGGTGTGAGTGACTTCAAAAGATTAGTTAAGAGAACAATGATGGGTCGAGTTGAGGAATTTGTTTTCAGCTCTAGCAGAGTCTAAGTGCATAACAATTCCTCAAACTTTCCTGTCATGTGCAAATCAATGAACATGCTGAAACAAGAAATTGAAGTCCAGACTAGGGTCTATTACACTCCAGGCTAACCTATTCTGTGATGGAGGTATTTTGGCCTCAAGTACTACACATAAAAAATAATTGACATCTCATATATACATATCGGTTTGAAGGAGGACTTTGAAGCAGTAGAATGTGAAACATCAGGACATACTCACTGGGAACCAACCACACTGTAGAAGCAGAGTAGATCTAGCTTTCTATCCTCCTCTTACCCATTTTTCCAGTTCCCTTTTCTGAAATTCTGTGACATTTCACATAGTCATTGTCTTGGACATCATCAGTTTGGGGAAATATAAGACTAAGCAATAGGAAAGTATGTAAGGCAACAATGCACGTAGGCATGATGGCCATAGTGCTTCCCTTCAGATATGATTAATACTTTGATACTCGGATATGTCAATAGGTCTTTGTTGACTAGTCTTCTCTCCAGAAATCCCAAGCCATCATTAACTCTTGTGAAGACATCCTGGAATGGCTTCCTAGGTTAATTGGTAAACAGGTTTTGTAAAAACACCTCTACTCTTACCCAAAAAATTTACAAAGGGTGAAGCAGGGCACCAAATACGTACACCACAGCTAAAGCAGCAGACGTCTAGAAAACATTTAAAGTACTAGTTTTCTAAATCTAAAAACTGTAAAAAAAGTGTTCATAGTCTCACCATCTCTGTAGGCAACGTCCATAATTACTCCCTAGAAGGTCCTTACTTCAGGAGGAAAGGATTCTTTTTCAGCTGTTTGAATATTGTGGGCATGACTTATTTAGATAATGTAACGTGTCTGAGAACACATGAACATATTCTGAAGCCTTCTAGACCAGGAAAAAAAGAATCATTTGCTAGTGCCACATGCCTTGGAATCAGACATTATACTGCCAACATTAAGGATCATGTCATGTAGACCTACTGATGATGGCTATGGTTACTACTTCAGCAATGGTTTCTCATTCCAAGTATGTTTCTGATGAAGCCATAGACTCTGAGTGTGGCCAGAGTCCACTGAGCAAGAAGACTGGTGTCTTAACAGAGAACATAAAAAGTGAAATCTTATCAGGAAAGTTTAAATCTTATTGGTCATCTGAGGATTTGAGGATAATATATCCAACAATCATCTTGCCTCAGAGGCATCGTGACCTGACGACAGCATAAAGAGCTTCCTGTGCAAGATGTTTTGGGTTGTCATGTAGCCAGCACAGGCTGATTTTTTTTTTTTCCCACTGTGTGGCAAAGCCAGAAATGATACAGAGGTGTTAAGGACACTCATACCAGCAACATCACGGTATTTGTGAGTAGCAAGTAAGAAAAGCAAGTGGGATTATAAAGTATTATTAGTGTCAAGGAACTAGACCAGTCATAAGATGATGTGCTAGAAGGGAGCATAAAAGGATACAGAATATATGGGAATCACAAGTTTAGACCTTTGGAAGCGGTACTGCATAAGACAGAGGTGATCTAAAGCCTATGGATCAAAGCGATGCCATTTTAAGGACACTGGCTTATCAAAGTCAGGTATGACTACTAAAGACAATATTGGATATAGTCGAAGGTCTCACAACCTTATTACCAATGGCTCTAGACATGCAGTTCTCTAACAATGTTACACATTCAAGAAGAAAGCTTGTTTTCTGGGATGATAAGTTTATTAAATCAAGTTCTGACCTTTTGAATCTTACAGCAGCACAGTCCTCCACTTACCACACAAACAAGTAAAGCCTCCCACACATGGCTCTGTCATCTTGAGTCCCAAATTATACCATGCCAAACTCTTAAAGATACAGTTGTCATCAAGTAGGACAGTTAAAAGTCAGCTCTAGAACTCTTATGTACACTGTAAATGTGCCCATAAGTACATTTTGTAGTGTCAAATTATTTCACAAATATTCCCTGAGTTCTAATTTTAATTTATTCATGTTTCCCTAATTGATTCTTGAGTGACTGAAATACATTATTGTATTTTATAAGGTGTAGTCCATAAAGGGAAAACATTGTCACTCTCACTTCACTGTGCAACGATTTATGAATGAACCCAAGACTTTTGGTAGCATCTGTGTCAAGGCAAGGCAAGCAAGATTGGATCATCTACAGGAATCAAGCCTGGGACTATGAAGTTAAAAGTGTTAGCTCACCAACACAGGATAAAGATAAATGGAAATTACTCCTGGGGAAGTTACAGATCCATACACTTCCGTGCATCATGTAGCTACCAGAAAAGCAGTAGTAGTGATACTCTCACAAACAATCTTTAAAATATAGAATTTTGTCCATTTTATCTAAAATGTAGGGAGTGCTTTGGATTTGTCATAATAAAGGCTGAAGTTCATTTCTATTTTGGGGTGTATTCAATCTTATGGGAATTCAATCTGTAAACTGCGTGGATAGAAAGCACCTTTCCGAGTAAGAGAGTTTAAAAAGTAAGCTTTAAGGAAGCATTTCAGTTCACTTACCTGGACAGGTAGACTTGGATGCTAAACTATGTCTACTACCCCTAAAATTCTATAAGAATCACAGATAGAAGGAATATGGATATGTACTGTATGTTTGTGTTATATTACGCTAGAAATCAAGACCAAGAAACTAATTCTTTTAAATGTTATTCTTTTATAGGCAATGATTTTTTTACATAGGTTTCTAATTTGAGAGTCAGCTGTGAAGCTGACACTGATGTATTAAGATTGTTAGCAAAGGAACAGACATTATACCTTGAATAATTTCTTACAATTTTTTCTGTGCTTTGGATTTTCTACAACTGAAGGTAGTAAAACAAGAGAAGTTTCCTTGGAGTTGGTCAAGGTCACCAGCAATGCATCTCAATTTTAATTTTGTGCTAGTCTATTAAAAGTCAAACCTCACAGAACAGACAAGCTCTTCCAAACTAAACAACAAATTCCTACATTTGTACTTTTGAACAGAATACAGTTATTTTGAAGATCAAGATATTTTTACCATAACTTGTATTCTCCCATCTAAGAATGTGTATGATGGTTACTGACAATTTCCACCCTTCATAAATTTAAACCAACCGTAATAATTTTAAGTTTTCCAGGTGTAATCATTTCACCTAATGCAGGCATCTTACTTTTTTTATACAGTCTCTGGGAGAGAGAACCTCATCCAGAAAGTGATCTAAAAAAGTATAAATATAGGCTCCATTTCTGATCGTCTTTAGTGAGCTCTCCTCATGAGCTTCACATAGAATTTTAGGAGACAAAGTTCATAGTTTAGACATCCAAGTTGATTGCCTGCAGTAAATAGTGTAAAAATGCTCACTTATTAAAATCTAAATTACTGCTTGCAAATTCAGTATATTGAATGTTTGAGTCTAACATGCTTGCCACAAATGAATGAGAATCAGCACAAGCTTCTTGATGTTTTACATCTTTATTTCTCTAAGGCAGTTCTTCCAGTCTAACACTCTAATTCAGAATTTGCTTCACATGTTACTGCATGATATACTAAACCTTTTAACTATTTCCATATTTTTGCAGAAAAATCTACTGCTTGCATGATGATCAACTTTCATACATTGTTTTATTCCCTATGGTTTTCAATGTACTAAGCCACTCAAAGTGTCTAATAATAGCCCTGTATAAATAGGTCACTTAAATCCATCTGCTTAAACCAAAAGCAGAATTTAGCCCTAAATACCTAAATGATTGTTTCCTTGCTTTCTTGTCTCTAGCACCATGTGACAAACTGAATTGCAAGCTTCATCAGAGGAGGTTTAGGCTTGATCTTAGGAAAAAGTTCTTCACTGAAAGGGTGATTGGCCATTGGAATGTGCTGCCCAGGGAGGTGGTGGAGTGGCCGACCCTGGAGGTGTTTAAGGGGAGACTGGATGAGGCACTGAGTGCCATGGTTTAGATGATGGGTTGGTGTTAGTGTTGGGTTATAGGTTGGACTTGATGATCTCAGAGGTCCTTTCCAACCTTGTGATGCTGTGATACTGTGATACGCTACTCATTTTGGTAAATCATCACTACATTTACATGTTCCCTCCTTACACATGATTATCGTAGAATTAATGTGTTGAACACTGCTTAATAAACTTCTTACTCTCGATCTTTAAAATGTAGTCCATTGGATTTATATTCACCCAACTCTAGTTTTAAAACAGGAAAGAAAAATATTGACAATGAAATAGACTATGGAAAGAGCCAATGAGTCTGTTCACTCTCCTGTCTGTCCAGCAGCTCTAGTTATACCTCAATTAAATGCAACAATTCACAGGTAGCTTTAAAAGAAAGGCCTTAAAAGATAAACATATTTGCAATTCATTATAAGAGTTTTTAGGGCTCATACTAGACAAAACAAAATAAAACAAGGAATAGCAGGAAAGATGAAAGTGACAGATGATAAAGACCACATAATCAGCTCCAGCACGTTCCATAATTCATATTGCTTATACTGTAACAATTATTTGAAGAACATATCCATAAAAAGAGAAATCTTTCAAAAGGCAAAGATGACCTTTTTCTTACTGGGGCCTTGTTTATATTTTTGAACTTTTTTTTCTGTAATCTTAGAGGAAAGATGGGGAATTAATACATAATATTAATTACGTGCATATACCACTAACCAGTAAAAAATACCTTGTCATCCATGATGAGCCAAGGCAAAACAGGAGAAATGCAAATTTGCTCAGGTAAATTGGACATCAAAAAAAGTTTTGAAATGTACAAAACTATTCTGACGGATATTTTTCCCTAAATTTCTTCTGACTTCAAAATTTAGTGTCTTTCTCAAATGCTAGTATACTCAATTTCCTCATCTGAACATATCCAGAGCTTCATTCCAAAAACTTTTCTGTTTTGTGACTTTTTAGGGTCTTAACACCATTTGAAGGCCAAGACATTATCTCCATTACTCAAAAAAGATAAAACATATTAGATAATCAAAACTGGTTGAAATAGTGCTTATAATAACATTCAACAGTGGCTTCATATCCTGATCCAGCACTGGAAACAAATGTCATATACCAGTCTTTTTAAAACAAAAGGCTTCACCCAGAAAGAACTCCTTTCACAGTGGACTCACCTTCAGCTACAACAAATCAGAAATTCTAGAGATGAATAAAGTTATTTAGTTAATTTGAAAAAAAATATGTAGTTAAACAAAATTGCTCACTTAAGCCTTTAAAAATTAAAGAAGGTTTAGTGCACACTTTCTATATGATTGAGCTGTGATTCACTGGAAATTTATCTCAGATGATATACGAAAGGTCAGATTAGATGATCTATTGAACTTTCTGGCCTTAAACTGTATGAAACTGAAAGATTTTATTATACCTAGCCTTGTTCATGTCTCTGTGATGTTATAGATTATTAAATATCAAAATAATTGAAGAAAACAAAAAAATAATCCTGTAAAAATGACAGTAAACTTTTTATCAAATTGAGTTTTCATATTAGTGATTAAGCTACATGTTTAAGTTATAATTAATAATGAAAGAAAGTCCTTAAAATTTAAAGTATTTTTGAAACAGTTTTATAAGGTTTAAACACATTTTTGTTTTCAAATCTGCCCAGTGATTTAACTAAAGATGTACTATAGATAAGATGCATTCTGAATAAAAAATTTCTATTTACCAAAATTTCTTAAGTACACCAAATAATTGTAGTGTTTTAGTAAATTCTTGAACATTCATTTTGCAGTAATAAAAAAGTCCTGTCTGACAGATGAGATGAAATAATTTTATTATAGTTTTAGCTTAAACTGATTACTCCTGACTATTGTCTATTTCTGTAGCTTACTGCCAGTCATATAATAAAAATAATTCATAATGATTATTTATATGTCTAGGTTTATATCCTGAAACCAACTTGCAACTAGGTAACTATTTTTTTTTTCAAATGTACTTGGGTGTGAGTGTATCATTGCCAACAGTGAGGCCTTGTGTGTTATTAAAATGAATTAACAAAGAGTGTGGGATTTATATGTTCATGTATGTTAAACTTAGAAAGAACTATTAAGATTATCTGACCTAAGGTACATGACTGTCTTTCAGTTTTCATACAGTTAACAATCTCTTGAGATCAATAACCTCGATTAGTTTAAATTACAGTTTCAATTTTGCCATAGCAATATTTTTAGATAAAGTTTACATGTTTCTAGTCCTAGTTTACTTCCCTTCATCTTAAAGATATTCACTCCTTCTCATGCATTTCCTCTAGATTAAAGTTTATAAACACACCTTCATGTGTTTATAAAGTATTATGGCATCCTTTCCCTATTACCTTTTTTTCCCTCAGAAGAAAAACATATTTAATGTTTTATTTATTCCCTCAAAAATAGTTTCTCCCATTTTAAAAATATTTCAAGGTTCTTTGTGATAGTTTGTATAAGGAAATCTCTTCCCTGCTTTCTGCTGCCATGCTTTTACACTCCAGGATTCACATGAGGACACATCTGATGATAATGAGAGTGTTCCTGTTGAATTGTAGTTCATGGAATTCACTCTCATCTCTGACGATGAAGATGATCAGTAAAAGCAAAATGCATCATAACTCTTCTATTTGGTCTAATGAACAAGAAAAGAAATATGGGAAAATGATAAGTTACATTAATTGTTATTATTACATTACTTAATTATTTGTGAGAATTTATGTAAGATTTTTGACGGCTTTCCTTTGGCCATTAGGTAAACAAAGGCAGTAATGGTGAATTTTACCCCATAATCATCTACTTTTAGCAGATTACTTATCTCTAGTTCAGTTTGGCTCTTTCTGTTACAACCTATATACACATACAGATACTACAAAATCAAGAAACAATTTACTCTTTAATGCTTGCGTGCTAGTCATCAAAGTCTCCTACAAATTTCTGCTCCCTCCCGAGGAAAATGTGTAAATCTAGATTCTTTCATTGTTTCATCCCTGCATAACGTACATTTTTTCTGGGCAAATATTGATCAATACAGCATTACATTTTCAGGAACTGGTTTTGAGGACATAAAGCAGTGGACATAAAAAAAATCTGCCTTGACAGTAAATTTTTTTACTGCTAAAAAATGTCTTTAAACATTCATTTTTGGTCTTCAGTGTTATATCAGTGTCCCACATGGTTTAACATTCTAGTCAATCTGACCAGGTACTTTGTTGCCTTCAATTACTGAATCATTTGGAAAAAAATATTTTCACAGGTCCTAACAGACTGAACTTGGATTAATGCTGAGATGCACACATTGTTTCTATACAGAACATTGTATTTCTTCATCTTACAGCATCTTTTCTTCCCTCATAGTGTTATACGACAGGTGTTATCAACGTACCTACAATGTAATGGGGGAAAGTTTTATCGTTTTAAGTTCATCTGCCACTGGAGGAAACTGTATGACTGTAACGAGAGATCACCATAAAACAGGACTGAAGAGTGAACTTGCTGTACATCATACTCCTGATTGTTTGTACCTGTATAATGTTAAACAACAGTGTGGTTATTTAGGAAACCTTTTCCTGAAATCGTTCCCATAAATAATAAACATTTTGATATTAAGAAAGTTGCTCAAAAGATTCTTATGAACAGGTGGAATTCTTTATACGTATTCCAATACACCTTGCTGTATTCTGCATCCATTTGGTAGAACTGAGGAACTGACAGAAGAATTGATATGGAGAGCAAAGACATATTTACCGGTTTACTTTGTTTCATGTAGACTAAAACGGTGAACTGCACCTTCCTTCTGTTCTGCTTTTTGTTTATGGTCACATTCACATGCAGAGACGTAAATTTGAATGTTTTAAATATCCCCTTTTAGTTAGTCAAACCAACATATATATGCAGAGTTCTGAATTTTTGTCAAATAAGATAAAACCTTTCACCCAAAAGATGCATGTTTTGTGTCTATATTCCCTAAGAGAGGAATACATTTTGTGGAGATGTCATCTTGTTCTCACAGGACAGTGATTTGAATCTTGCCTGAACAGTAGTAGTAGAGCCAGCTGAAGTTTGCAACAAGCATGAATCTCAAAGGTGGACATTGCTTTAATTTCAAAAAAGAAAATAATAATATTTTAAAACATCTGATGTGTCATGCAAGCTTTGCTAATTAATTAACTGAAAGTCATTTTTTCACACTTTTTTTATAATAAAAGAGACAGTACATGCAAATATACAACAGAATATGCATGATGTTGTCATGAAGTTGCAGGCTAACATTTTTGGCACAAGTTCTGGCACATTTTATGGGCCAGATCTGCAATTGATGTATGCTAGACTATATAGAGAAGGAACGTATTTCAAATAGCATTTACAGGGTGTGAAAATACTCAACGTGCTGACGCAATTAAAAATGGCATTAGAAGTTACTAGCAGTTGAATGTCTGATGTGAACACTGGAAGACACTGCACTAACAATGTTATCTAGCCACAAATCTGATTCATAAAACACAACCATCAGACAAATCAAAGCCCAATTTTTTCAAAAAGTAGTCTTTAATTTTCCTTCAATGGATTTTTGTAAAAGAGTTTTAAAGAGGACTATCAGGTTCTGAGCATTTAATTATAGTTTGCTTAGGACAATAGCCTTCTTAATTTGTGGTCAGTATCTTTTACCCTCAGTAAGGTATTGGGCACAGAGGGTAGTAGTTATGTATGCTTTTGTCTACAGAAGAGCAATCATGAGACAGTTGATAAAAACAAACAAAAAACCAAAGCAATCAAAACAAACACAACAAGCAAACAGCAAAAAGAAGAATGACATCTGTACCACATGTACAAATCACTACATTTCCCAACCCATTAATGTCATCTCTGAGAATTACAGTTCTGGACTCTATTTCAACCTATCCTTGTTCATAACTTAAGATAAAATGCTGACACCATCTGTGTAGTCTTTATAATATGGAGGGGAAGGCTAATTATACCTATCCGTATGGACATAAGGTATTCAGCAATGGATGATCCTTATGTTTTTAGTTCAGAAGTTGGAAATTACAAATACTATCCACAAGTCTTTAGACATGTTGAAGGCAATGGGAAAAAAATATTTTGAGGTTATATAGTTTATACGCATTGTTACAACTAGCTTTGATAATCCTTACTTAGAGCAAGACAATATTCCCAAATGGAAAATTTTCTTCATTGAGAGGTTTGTTTTCCTCTAGGTTGTATAATGATCTGATGCAAATGAAACAGCAACATTTGCTTTACGATTATAGGGCAGTGTGAACTTTATATTTTATAAAGCAAATTAATTTTCTTACCAGAAATTAGTTGCTTGCAAATTTTACAAACCTGTAAATGTAATACAAAAAATAAATTAAGGCAGAGAACCATCTTCTATAGCTCACTGTTAAGTGTAGAAATATCTTATTCTGTCAATGTGATTTCATAGCAGGATGAAAAATGTCAAAAGTAGGGATGACAAATCAGTCTAGTGAGGAAAAATGACTCTCAGACAAGAGATGTCATTTGTCATGATTGCCATTTGACTGCACTTTCTCCTGTCTTCTCTTTCAGATGAATGTTACTTTGCCATTAATTTAAAATTATCTTAAATCAACGATGGGTTGAACATGAAAAGCAAAGGTACTTGTCTTTTAAAGTTTTGCAATATGCAGAAATTTATTCAAATGTAAACTTACTGAAAACTGACATGCACATTATAAAAGACCTTATCATCATGAATTGTTAACTTAGAAAATATTATAGTTCTTTAGTTCAAAACTCCATTTTTCCTAAATGTAGGCAACAGCATGGCTTTTGTTCAAAACTGACACAGCTGAGCACTGCTCTCTGAGCCCCTGCATAATACGGGTGGTAATTAAGCCACAGCTTCAAGGTTGCATGGGCACAAGACAATTCAGCCTAATGAAGTATCGATTGGCTGCAGTCGAGGTAAAACAAGTTGACATTCATTTAGAGGTAGCAATGCGAATATACCACAAAGCCACCAAAGAAGTAAGGGAAAAAAACAATGAGACTGAATTTTAATCTTGCAAACACAATTAAGAATCTTATTTACAGCATGCTGCTATCACTTAAAGTAAAGCTAATTGCATACTTACTGCCCTGACATCAGATTCTTAAATGAGCAGAAATTATATTCATAGGCTATTGGCAAAAATCACATGAAGTTCAGTGTTTCAATTAGAAACTGTCCTAACACTTTAGAAATCCAACTGCAAAAAAGAACTCTTACATTCAAATTTTCACTTTATTCACACAACTAAGTTTATTTTAAAATGCTCTGATAAACTCCTCTGTAACACAAGTTTAAATTATGCAATTTCTGAAGACAATACTTTTGCTTCTTAATGTAATAACTGCAAGTAGGTTTCTATACATTGTCACATTAGGAAAATATTCAATATAATTTTTAAGCCTAGTTTACTTTTCGTCTTACAGGTCAAAAGCTTTATTCACACAATCATGGCCTAGTATATACTTGTCTCATGTGTACATATATGTAAAAAAGTATATATAAAATGCATACATTAATATACAATTGTACAACTTTAAACTTGCTATTATAACTATTTTGTTCCTAACCACTAAAGTAAATTTTCTCAGATGTTAGGTGGTCTCAAACTAATGTAGAATTTTCAGCATTAACACTGGCACGGTTTCCAGTAAAACAAGTAGATTACTGTCTGCTTCTACTACTGAATATTGGGGAGATTTAGGGTGAGGATACAAACATGAAAGTGCTAAAATATTCCTGTATATTATTATGTTTGATTGAAAAGTCCTGAAATTTTACTTATGTACTTTAAGATTTAAATTAATAGGCAATTTAACAGATTCAATAAAATACATCTAGGATAACAAATCCAATTGAAAACAGAACATTTAAAATCAAAATAATGTAATCCTTTCCAAACTGTAAAACTAGTTACCAAGAAGGATGTGCAGATGTTTCCATATTTCTAAAGAATTTCTTTAATTTTGGATAGTAGACTTAAATTTTAAATAATGGATTAACAGCCCATGAATTCAAAATTGTTCATTCTATAAATCATGACGTTTCCTGTGTTTGTAGCTGAAAACAAAATTTTTCCCAATGACTGTATACTATTGTAGATAGTTTAGCGCTTGAAACTTAATTATTACATCTTGCAAACAGATACCAAGAAGTTGCAACTAATGTATCATACAACTTCATTCTAACAATATTCTCCTTACAAAGCTGAAATGCAAATGCATTATGACTTTTCATCTTCCAAAACTGCAAACATTTTACAGCTTGCAACAATCACATTTTCTCATGAAAAATACCCCCAAGTTACTGAGAAAACACTAATGTGTCTAAATGCATTATAGGCCCCTCCGGCAGACAGACTTTTCTTTAAAAAGTAACTCATTAAAGCACTCTGATTGCCAGATGTTGGGATTCACATCAATTGCCCTACTTGTGTACTGATTTAAAGAAGTATGCGCACTGAAGTAAGTTTTAAACTATTTTAGTAATTAAAGTATTATCCTAAAAAATCAGAAAATTGAGGTGTGCAAATCTGAGTATATTTACTGTATAATAATCCTGACAGGCATAAATTTTTTTTTTTTCACAGATATAAACTGATTCTCAGACTCTGTTCCAAAAATTCTGTAATCTAAGATAGCAAATTACACAGAAAATTAAAGAGTATTTTTTAAAAAATTAAATTCCTCAGCATACCACTCTTAAATACTTACAACAGCAATTGTGTTTTTACTTGGATCCCTTGTGATCACAAGGAGAGATCTACAATATTTTTCCAAACATAAATGCCTTTAATTTTTGCTGGTGGAATTGTATGTGGTCTATTGAAACAAGATCAGAACACTGCGTAACTTGAGAATGAATAATACTTCAGATCTTGCATACTACTTGTCTATAAAGATTCCCTTTATACTTGGTTCAGGTCTAATCACATCCACTATTCATCTGTGAGGTCTACAGTCCAGATGGCAGTGCTAGATAGAATTTTTAGCTACTATTACTTTTGTTAAAACTAAATATTTATCTTGACAAGGACTCTTCTGGGCCCACATCTCAATTGTGAAGTAAAAACGAGAGGGATTCAACCCGATATTGGTGCAATGGGGATTCCTGAGGTAGAAATGTTCAGCCCAGCAGATTCAAATCCCTTTTCCCAACTGATTGCAGAAAGCATCTCTGTCCATTGGAGATAAGCATTTTGGAATTAATGGCCATTTAAAAATATTTTCCTTTTAACAGACTACCTGTCAGACCACCAGTGAAGAAGCTGTGCTCCAGTAAAGGGATTAGGGAAAAGCTCAGATCACTTTTAAAAGAACCCATAAACCCAGTTTCTATAGTTAGTCTGGATAAATTATACCCTTTACTGGAAGAAATAAGAGATATTCAGGTAATATTTTAAGGCCTAAAATCGTTCCTCTGAAAAAAATTAATTTTCTCCTTGGAAGACCATTTCTCTCTCCATATTGAAAAGCTGAATTCTCTACAACTCATTCAGGGCAAAGAACATATAATTTTTGTATGCAATTGTATGAGAATTAAACAGGATTTATATAAGCATTCAACTCATTGCTAGCCACATGGTTTTGATTAATAGTTCATATTTACATATGCTTTCAAAACTATTAAAAACAAAGTCAAAATAATAATAAAAAATTATATGAACACTAAATTCTGCAATAGTTAAAGAATAAAATAGTCTGAGGATGCATTCAAAGTTGAAGTTCATTTCAGTATATCAGCTGTTTATTTCCATGCTTTATATCATGACTGTTTATGTCATCCTAATAATATTTTATTTCCAAATAAATTTATTTTCCAATATAAATTAAGCAACTTAATTTTGAAGAGAATTTTAACCCTCCCTACTGCAAGGAAAAGTTCTCGCAGTATAATTGTACTGGTGCTACCCTGTGTTCCTTATTCATGAAAGTAAGTGCAAGTGAAAAAAATGTATCTGTTATCGTGTCAGCTAATTTCCTGAACTTCATCAAAATTATTTGAAACAACTCCCAGGAAATTGACAGTTTCTCTCCAAACTTAGTGTCTGCTCACGTTCCTTTGAACTTTCTGATTTGAACCTCAGTATATTCCACTTTAACACAAAAACCCCACAATCTTTTCAGAGAAATAGAATTATTTAAAAAAAAAAATTGTGTCATTTAAGAAAAAGAGATTTTTTTATTTAGTTACTGCACATATACAGAATTCATGCACAATTAGGTTCACCTAATTTGTAAATGAAATGTAAACACCTTTGCTTAAAAATTTGCAACCGTTGCTTTTCTTTTAATGATTTTTCTATAGCAATATGATTCAATGACAAAACTACATTGTAATATACTTTTAGTACATTTAATATATATCCACATCCTTAATAAACATGATATTTGAAAGCCTTTTTATCTTTACTATATTTACAAGACATAGAAGAGGATTGAAATGATTGTTTCACAGATATAGTGATGAAATTTTAAAAAAACACCTTGGGCAATTTATTGAAGAAAAAACATGATCATGGATATTGACAATAAAAACAGGTCTCCTTTATATTACTTTAAAATAATTTATAAACTGTTTTTAAAGAAAATAATTAGACTGTTTTGTGGGCTTCTGCAAGCAGGTCAAGCAAGCCTAAAACTGCACAGGAAGTTGAAGTGATTTCTTTCAAGCTCTAGGACTAGAGAAAACAACACAGATCTAAGCACATGCTTTACTCATCCAACCACATCTCTACATAATTCACCACTTATATTATCTATCCACTCCTAACAGGAAAATAGAGAGTCCAAACACTGTCTCTTCAAGAAAAACAGACAGATGAAGTACGCAGAAAAAAATGGCAGATTGTGACTGATAGGGAATTATATCTATACCTTATTCAAGTTCCTTCAAGTAATCTCCAGCAAGAAAAGTGCATTTTTGTCTATAAAAAAAGAAGGTCAAAATTCCAAGGTGTCAGCCTGTCTAGTAGCTCAGTAATAATCTTGGCATAGTACCTTTTATTTCTTTTAAAGTATTTACTGCTCAATGTATTGCAAAAATCAGAAGGATATCTGCAAGGAAATGTTTAAAGTAAAGGTTACAAGTGATATAGTGCCTCAAAGGTCTAATAATAAGATAAATGTATTCTACCAGGAGGTCATCAATTCAGATTTCACAAAAAATCAGCAATGCTTTGACTTTTACAAAATGTCATTCCATTTCATATTAGACTAATGACTAATTTAGGAGCATCAAAGTCACTGTTTAAAACAGTTTGTCACTGTGTTCAACAACTAAAGGCAAAGAATCAGATAGGCCTGCACCAGAATATTTATTCAAAGGGATGCCCTTCTTTTTTATATCATAGCTGATGCACATGACATTCTTGATGTAAGAAATATTGATGTTTTTAGTGATGTGTTTAAAATTAAAAATTCATTGGCTTCTAGATAGAAAGTTCTTTTGAAAATATATTAAGTTTGTCTCCTACTCCCATACTATAAAAGGGCTAAGATAGAAATACGTGCCTCAGAAGATAATGGAACTAGAAAGAAATTCCCAATCGCAGTACCTAATCGTCTTCTATGGCACAAACTATGCCATATTTTCTCTTTCATGAGTTGATAAAGCTGTATCTGAAAAGTGATTAGTCTTTTGATCTCCCCATTTAAAGGACTACTGCAGACCTCCATTCTTCATATGGATAGTGTCCTAACTTTTAACAAAAATTTAATAGTGATAAAAATATATACATTTATAACTATTTGTTCACTATGCATTTTGATTCTGTGGTCCCAGCTTCATTCATACAAAGCTATCATTGCCACAATCTCATCACAATGTCAAGTGAAGACTATGGAGATTGCATTATGATGTCAAAATGCAATTGCAAAGAATTTTTATTACTATCTACGGTCATCACATTTACAATATCAAATTATGATGAAAAGTATTTCAGTGTTTCTCAGGAGATGAAAGCATGTCAAGCTGATGACACAATGAGGTCAGTGCAAATCTCCATAGACCCAGCTACAATGTTCATGCGATGGGAAATGTATGGAGACCGTCATATAAAGCCTATAGAAAAAAAATGGACAAAATCTACTGAATGCTTCAAAAACTTTTAAAAACTATGAAGTTGGAATAGGCTTTGAAAAACATGTCTCAGTGTCAAAAGAATAATGTAAGTTCATAGAGAATGCTATATTTACTTTTAAATATTATTTTGTTTGATATCTACCTTCTTCTACAAAGATACTTTCTCTCCTGGCAATCTGTCCAATGACATTACCTTGAGATAGTCCTAATGAAGCCCCATAATCCCAGACTCTGATCTTCCTCTTACTTCTGCTTTTTTCAATCCCATTGTTACTTCTGTGCAAAAGTTCATGCCAGTTTGCCTTCCTTCATAACAGAGAGGAAGAAATTTGGTCTTCTTTCTACATTAATTTCCTATTAGGTCTTGCTGGATATCTCATGATGGATATATGATATCTTTTAGTAAAATTTATCCAACTTTTTGTCACTTTTTTTCCACAGACTCCACCAAATCTACATCTCCCTGTCACTCTGTTCCAGCCACTGAAATAAACTACTTAAATATACAACCCTAGAAATTGCCCTACTCTTCCTCCCTCACAAGTTTTCTTTAGCTTTTTATGGTGGTCTTATTTTCTAACTATATCCTCTTTGATTTTTTTCTTCACTTTTAACTACATTTAAGCTCTGCTCTCTTATCTTTATTTCTCTGCATTTGATTCTTTGACAGTTTATCTGCTCTCTCTGTATTAACTATATTGTTTGCAGCTAAAGGTTAAAAACCCCACTATTGTTCAGGACAGTCATGTTTCCGTACAATTCCTTTGTCTCATTTTTTCTCCAAAATTTCATGTTTAAGCTAAGTTACCAAGAACCAAGGAACTAGTTGTTTGTTTTTAATTTTGGCAGTACTTCTGTTGCTTCTCTTTTTGCTCTATCACTCTTTGCACTGTGCTTTTCTTGCTCCCCAGTGTCATCATTGAACTATTCTTTTCTGGGCTCTGTGTTCATGACTGTTAGATATCTTGGGTGTTCTTAACTTGTCTTCAGTCCTTGTTTTACATAACTCCCAGTGAGTTCATAACAATTTCTCATTTGTCCTTATTGCAACGTCAATGTGATATTCCCTTCATTTTTTCCTAAAGCCTTTTGATCACCTTCTTAATGACTTTATGACCAGGAACTCCAAGATGCTCCTCTCACGTAAGGCTTGCAACCTGTTTTTCACTGAACTTCCTACTGATGCCAAGTTCTGTCACTTTTTACAATCTTGATGGGTTTCATTTCTGTCTGTACTACAAAAAAGTGCTGCCCATTCTATAACCATCTCCTGAATTCCTCTCTGATTTTCTATCATCTGTTCCAAATGTTAAAGTTTTGATGCTTTCTGCACTCTTACTTAGCACAAAAATTTATCTCAAATGGCTTTATTACATCTGATTATTTCCTTCATCTCTCTGTTTACAGCTTGCATTTTATGAACTGCATTCACTCCTCCTGTGTATTCGAACCAGTTTTTAGTGCAAAGGCTTTTCATAACCTCTTTCTTTGATAATTTACTAAGGGTATAGTAATACTTAAAAAGAAATGTCAAAATTTATTTGGCCTTGGACAGTTTTATATATCTGAAGTATGCTACCTTCTTTTAGACAAACTTGTTTGTAACCTAGGGTTTGGGTTCTTTTTCCGTATTTGTAGAGACTGATGTTAAGCAAATAATAACTGCAATAGTATAAAGTCTTTGAAAAATCAAATAAAACTTTCAACTCAAAATTCTTACATATCTTTCTTTTAGTCCATTGCTCTCTCTAAATCCTTTTGAGTTTTTTCCTTTTTTTAAGTCATTGCAGTAATATTTAAGTTCCACTGACAGAATATTGTCTATATTATATATGAGTAAAAACAATATCATCATTAATAATGTGTTTTTAAAATGCATTTGCAGGGAACAATCCATGATATTTTAAACAATTCAAGTACTGTAAAATGCACTGAAGGCTAATTTGATTGACCCAGTGCCACTGGAGTGATACGTGTGAGAAAGACTATACTCTTGTGATATCTGTGGGGCATATTCAACTTCCTTCTTTTTACACATTTTAATCTTTTCCTTTTTGAGTGTCCTTTTCTAAATTAAAACATATTTTAAATCATCACATTGTTGCAGTTTTCTAAATCAAGAGTGTACAAAGATTTAACTTTTTTCTACTTGTTTAAAGCTGGTATTCATCAGAATAGCATGAATAACAATATTATCTTCACTGAAGCAGATTATTCTCACTTCTTCTTAAATAATAAATTATATTGATGCAATTTATCCAGAACTAGTGTCATAAATATTTTAACTTAATGCTAATACCAATCAACTGGATTGGTTAAATGCAAATGCAAGAGAATAAATTTGTCACCATTTTCTTTTTTTAGAACCTATTTATCTCCTTCATTTGTCCAGCACTAGAATTTGTATGACCTTTTTCTTGTAAGGACAATAAAAGAACAGGACTGTAAGTTCTCTTCCACCAGATCCACAATATGTGTGTTCATTGACATTAGGTTTTCCCTTCTTTGATTTTTAATCTCTTTCTCAGTGATACAAAAAATGAATAATTTTACTGAGTTACTGTAAATTTTAAATTTACTCTTACCACTCTGGATTAGACAGAAAGCAGGAGAAAAACCTTTCTCAAATACCTTCTTATATGTAGTGCAAGAGAAAATCCCTATCTGATTATTGAAATAGTTCTAGATATAATGTGTCATGTACCATGTTTTGGGGGGAAAAAAAAGGGGAAAAATAGAAAAAAAGGGGGGAAAAGGGAAAAAGGAAGAAAATGTAAACCCAAACAGCATTAACTTACTACAAAGGAAAGTAACACGTGTTTTCAGTAGTAGAGAGCTGGCACTGACATGTTTTGTTCACAAATTTTTGACACAACTAAAGACAAATAATAAAGGTATTGAGCTCAAATGAGTAGGAGTATATAGACTAAAAGTAGAGGTACAATATTTTTAAAAAGGAGGGTAGTCTTTGTATTTAATATTTTTGTAAAGAGTTAACAACTGACATAAATTGAGGTCCAAATATATTAGATACCATATGGATGCAGAAATTGATATACTGATAGAAGTGAGAAGCATTGAAAAAAAACCAACCAAACTTCAAAACCTGGCATTCCAGCATTTCACAGATTGCGAATACTCCTTCTTTGTTCCTCCCCTGATGCACTGAACACTGAGAAGCAGAGGGTGACTGAAGACACATGGAATTTTCCCTCTGTTGCTTTAATATAATGCTATTCATTTGCTGATGCAGCAAATTATCATCTCTCTTCACCAAAGTGACATAGAAATAGGTGTGAGGTTGTGCACCATCATCTCTACACAAAAGCTCAGAACTGTGACAAGGGGAAAAATGTATATGTATAAAATATGTATAAGATAGTGTCATAATCATGGAGAAAAAATGAGTGGTTCCTTTTTAAACAAAACATAAGAGAAAAAAAAACCAAACTCTCTACTGCTAGTGTCAAATGTAATACTTAAGGTCATTATATTAATACATGTGTTAATGTTTCTCCACAATATTGGTATGTGCAGTTCCTTGTATATCACATTAACATAGCATAGGTAATTGAAGCAATAGCTGAGTTAGAGACCAGGAAAACCGTTTTGTAGGATGATATACTGCTGCTTATATACGTGTTTTGCATATATGGGTTTTCTTGTATGGCCCTCCTTTGGCAAATGGCCTTGTTATTGATACTTGTTACCAAAGAAGAACAGGGAGTGAATATGTAAAATTGTCTGTGGTCTGTTTGCTCAAAACTGATCATATTAAAAAGAAACATGAGCATCAGTGAGATGAAATAGTAATCAGGACATTTCAAAGAGATGTTGCAAAAAAGAAGAACTTGGAAAATAAGCATGAAAACTCATGACAGTGGGAAGAAATAGTGGAGGGGAGAGCAGCAGTCAAGACCCAGCCTGAAGTGGTCCCATGCACCATCTTCCTTATGGGTGCTGCCAATTGCCATGTGCGGCTTGCCTGTAGCAAGCATAGATAATCCCTGGGGACCCACAGCCTGGATGCACGACGATCTCCTCCTGGGAGCTGTCATCTCTGAGGTAACAAGGGATGTCACAGACCTAGGGCACAAAGTTGAGGTAGTGCAAGCCAAGACCTACATGGAGTGCACGTACCTCTATGCATGCACAAATAGAACTTCTTAGACTTAGTTATAGAGGGTATTTGGAAATTTACAGGTTGTTATTAATTTTTTCTAAGTGCCTAGCGATGTGGTTTATCCATTATCTTAGTAATTTTAATCTTGAATACATATTTCACTGATTGATAGCTAATTATATGTTGTTAATAAACTAATATATCGCTTCAGTTCTGATTTGGTTTAAACTATGTAGCAATTTCCAGAATATGAAATACCCCTCCAGACAAAAAAAAAGGAAAAAATAAGGAAAAACAAAAGAAAAAAAACCACTCTATTCTTCCTACTATTTTTCACTGATAAGAAAATTATTGGAGATTCTGGCTAATTGTGAAAAAGCAGTACTGAATGTTTATAATTTCTGTGAGGCTGGTAACATTCAGTGAAACTTTATAATTGTATTACATGTTTGTATTAATGTGTACTGAAAAGACTTTGCTCATCCAAGCAGCAATATCATCCCTACAGGCATTGTCTAATAATACACCTTGGAGCATAGACCAATATTACGAATACGATATTACTTTTTAGACACTTTCAGAAAAGTAGAAAGTTTAGGCAAATCAGTACTATTTTCTGTAAAAAGATACTAAGTAGTAAAGCATGCAGAAACCGTGAGGTGTCCCTTATCCAGAAGGCTCTTATCAACAAAAATATCAGTAGTAATTATTTATGTAACACTGTTGCAGTGAAATCTATTCATATTTTCTTTCATTTAGAGTAACATGAGGTCCACAGATCTCTTGTCTGCCTCTAAGGTTAGTAAGATGTAATGTCAGAAGTCTTTAATCCACTTTGCACCATTGGAAACTCTATAGTGAAGTCAATACTGGAGACATTGAGAGCTATGGATTAATATTTATAAAATATAGAAGGAAAATTCTGTTGAAAATTGTCATCTACATTCATAAGCTCAACCTGGGTTTTGCTGATGCAATGAAAAAAATAGTTCACATTACACTGGAAGACCCTTCCTTTGTGTCCATTCACAGTAAATACGTTACTAATTTCCACAAGTGTCTTGATTTCCATATAGTTTGACAAGGCTTCAGTCACAATACATGAAGATACAATGGCAAATATTATAAAATTCTTAAAAAGGGTAGATAGAAAGAAATTCCAAATATAATGTAGGTCAGATATTTCCACTTGTTTGAGCTATTATTTGAAAAGGGGATTTCTATTCCCACATCTCACTGACTTTCACTGGGATTTGGGCACAAGTAACTTCTTTTAAAACCCTAGCTTTTACTGAAAATTCTCACGGTCACTTTGAGAACCATTTTCTTGTGTGTCAGGTGCACTTTAACTGAATTTGAAGATAGTTACTCCTCCCTTCACTGGATTCAGAAATACTCCTTTGTGAGTTGTAATGTGGGTCCTTCAATACATTTAGTTCTATGAATAATTAATGTCTCCTGCACTCAACACTTGATTTCCAGTTATTTGCATTGAGTGTAATATGCTGAGCCAGTTTCGTAGCTCCTAGACTCAAATGCAGGTTTCCAAACTCATTAAGTGTAATGGGATCTGAAAAATAAGAGTCTAAATTAAAAAAAGGAACTGTAAATCTGTCTCATAATTCTTAAAATCACTAAAAGTGAAACCTTCAGGTAAAAAAACACATAGGTGTTGCCTGCAGAAGAAGAACAAGATTATTCCGTGCAGAAATTCAGTGATATTAGGTGGAAAGATTGTTGGGTTTTGTAGTTTGGTTTTTTTGGTTTTTTTTCTAGTTCTGGTATATATGTGATAAACTTCTGAAATATCCTTGTTTGCTTTTCTGTCATTTGCTAAACAGCTTGGAAAGAGTTTGTGAAAGTGAACTTGATATTCAAGATAGTTATATACTTCAGGGATGACTGAATAAAAATGAGATCTTCAAGAGGTGACCAAAGGTATTGCCACAATGAATCCAAATGTACTTACTGGGCATAGAAGAAAAAAAAATGAGTTAGACGTCCTTCTGAGATAAAGTAGATCAAACTCCTTGCTTCCATAAGATATAAGAAGAATCTAATCAGACTGGACAATATCCAGAAATGGTAATATCAGAGCAGATACAGTTAAAAAGAAAAAAAAAGAGCAGCTACAAGAAAGCAGATTAGAAGGCAAAGAGAGTGGAAAATTTCTACACTATTCTGGAAGCAAGGAGAAGATTTCAGGAACTTTGTATTATTGAGGTACTGAAATAAAATAGTAGTTATAAAAGCTCTTAACAAATATTGACAGATTATATAAATTTTCATTTACTGATTTCAGAAGCATTTTTTCAGTTTCATGTGACCAGCTATCTGTGGAAAGTCCTTTTCCATAAGTGATGCAATGAAAAGTATTAATTTAATTTGTTCATTACATTTCAACTGATGAACTTAAAAACTTACACAAAGAAGAGATGAAATACCTGATTCTGTTCCTAAAGCAATGTAAATCTGAAATTATTGCTCTGGTTTCACCGAGTTTTAGTTCAAATTCTAATTTTTGTTTTATCTTTCTTTACTTTTTTCATCACAGGCTTCGAATTACTGCAACAACTAATTACCATACTAGTCATGTAATAGTCTTGCTTCTAAAACAACAAAATTTATTTATTAATTGTAAAATTCATTGAAACAGAATTAGCAAATTAGATCAAAAAAAATCCATTACATTTTCATTTTTTTGCAACAAAAGTAATTTTTAATTCCTTAGCTTAGTATTCTTATTTATTTTTTATTTCTTTAAGGAAGAAATTCCAGACTCCTTCTTTTTTTTGATTCTTAAGCAGCGTTAAATTTGCTTTCTCCAAAGGCTGAGCAGTAAAAAAAAGGCTTGCTCAGACATCGCAATCCTTTCCTTTCATCTTAAAGCCTAAGAAGATTGACCTTACTGCTGTTCACTTATTTAGATTTCCAGGTTCATACCTCAAAGATGTATGGGTTTTTGTAGTTTTGCAGGTGGGTGTAAATGGTACGTCCATCTCAAGAGTTGAAAGAAGGATGGAGAAAATAGTGGGTGACAACTTCCCTACAAGGAGAACTGACATCTTTGACTCTTCTTTGTTGCATCTCAATTCATTTGGACAAGACAGTGCAAAGCAGCATTCATTCTAGAGTGTTTGTAGGAGGTTGAACCTGTGCCCTCCCCAGCTCATCCTCCCATCTCCAGAAGTGACCGACAGCAGCTGGTCACTGCAGTAATCTTACAGTGATGTTCTCCCAGCATGTTCTCACAATCTCTAGGAACATGCAACACAGAAAATCTTGTCATGCTAGCTATCTACAGGATCAGTGACAGATATATCAAGAAAACAAGAACTGGAACAACATTCATAACAGAAATATCTGGAATTATTCAGCTGCTTGAATACGGTCAACCTTTATGTGATGTGGTGATTATATATAAAAATACAAATGGGTTCCAGACAAAAATGTGACTCAACTTATAGTTATTCTGAAATATTTAAAAATCATTTTGCATACGTAAGAGTAGATTAAGATTCAAGATGTACTATACATATCTAACTACCAATATAAACTTGTATACAAGGACCCTACATACTCTTTTCTTTGAAAATTTACGGTGCACTTCCTAGCCTACACTCTGTTCCGTAAATATATATAAAAAATTAATATATATGTAAAAAATGCTGCTTGGTACAAATGATACTTAGCTTTTTTTTCGGTTGCTTGTAAATAAAAGATGAAATCCAAGCTTTTCTAATCCAAAGAAGGTTTTACAGATCCAGATAACATACTCTCCAGTTCCATCATGAAGCATAATATAATCCTAATGTGGCTCCATAGATGTCAACTGAACTACTCATGAGAACAGAGGGAGTAGGATTCATTTCGTGTTTTGTTTAAAATCTTCTGTAAAAGTAATAAGGATTTATGTTTGGAATTTCAGACTGATTCTGTGCTGAATATGGATAAAAATTAACAAGAATATTACCGGAAACAGTGGTATCTCACTGCTCTACACCAGAATTAAATTACAGCTTTAAGTTACAAAATCTGGGGAATAGGAGGCTGCCAGGGTGATGGGAGTGAGAGGAGATGATGGATCACCATGCTGGCCATGAGCCAATTCCCAATAACTCTGCCAACCTGTGTGAGCACTCCGGTGCGCACCAGAACTTTGGACAGCTGTAGGAGTCCATGTGTCCCCTCTGCAGATGTATTTAAAGGTGGGCTGGGGATGAGGGGTAAATACATACGCCCTTGAGGGACTGTGGCTGCAGGCTACTCACACTGTGGTAGGGACACCCTGAGGGACTTGCAACCATTGGCCTCAAACGCTGGGGCAGGGACACCCCTGAAAAACTGTGGCTGCCTCAATCTCCTTTCATCTCCTCACCTACTCCCCACAGTTTTCATCAGCTGTTTTAACCCTTAGTGAATATAAGGGTAATTTACATTGGAGAAGGAGAGAATATTTGAGTTTGACTTTTTGTTTGTATTCTTGTTTCCCCAATACCCAAGCTGACGATCAGAAATTTGCTTTTATTGGCAATAAACTACATACAGTTCTCTGACAAATATTTTCTCTGTCACAAGGTTTTTCCTGGTTTATAAGGCCTACCACTTTTGTTTCCTGTATGCTCTCTCCAGTGCTGATGTGTAGTTAAAGACGTGGCTTTTTGAGACATGCATTTACATGAAAAGGACCCTAGAGGTGCACATCGTTTCTGTTAATAAAAAAACAAAGAAACAGAACATTTTAAGATTTCTTGTCTTGAATTATTTTATTTCTTCTCTCACTGGTGCATTGTTCTCCAACCTCTCTAAGAAAACAATGCCAGACTAAATGTATTACTTCAACTTAAAGCACAAATACTTAATTTTTTTTGCTCTTATCTAGAATTATATATATTGCTTTAGGAATACAAAGACACTTCAAGTACTGCTGTGTTGAAAACTATTTTTCCTTGTCTGTCTAATTTTATAATATCAGTGTATACCATTTTTGGTTCTGTATTAGGAGACACAATAGATTTTAATGTTTTATGACATTGTTCATTTTTTAAAATTAAACCCACAACATTTCCTGTAATTGTTGTCTGTACCATAATAAGTTATATATACTCAGACATTAATCAGAAAAAAATATCCACAAAAAAAAGCAGGAGTAAACTGTAGAACCTAAGTTCAGGCCAATGTAAATAGGAAGAGCTTCATTATCTACACAGTAATACATAGAGTTTTTAAGAAAATGTCATTTAATTAAATCTTTTGCTTTTGTAATGCCATTTTGCATATGTACTCTAACTAGAAATAAGAGGCAACAATTTCTCAGAAAGTCTGCTCTCAGGAGGACAATAGTCAGGAGTTCTTCCAGATGATCTGCCAAAGGAGTAGAGACAACACTGTAAAATGAATGAAAGGAAAAACATGATCTTGGTTTTTTTTTTACTGGTAGTATTCTGCTTAGTTGAGACATCTCTCACTCCCTCACTCCTCTAACAAAAAATAATGTCAGTCACACATGATAGTAGGAAAGTGCCATTATTGTCTAGAGATATCAGTAATTGTTATTAAGTAAAATATTTGAATTATACACTTGATTGGGCCCAGGCAAAGAGCCCAAAGCCTGTATTCTTAACATAGGTTTAAATAACTAATCACATTTTGTTAACATATGTGGAATCACCTTTGTTGTCTGCTTATAATTGGGTATCCTAGAAGGAAAAGACTCTTGGTGACTCAACTGTAATGGTCTTCATTCCTTCAATATCTCTTTAAACAGCCCAACAAATTCCCCATAAGACCACTGGCATTCTACACAGCTGCAAGAAATAAATGGGAGGATTTTATAAGAACTCCTATCTATTTTTGATGAAAGATTTTATTATTTTCTATTTAGTATATGAGAGGGGTATTATAATGTGGACATAGTTCCCCAGTCTAGAGTGTTGAATCTTCTACTGGCAGTGGTATCAAGTATTATTTATGGCGGCTCCCCACTGGGAAAAGAGACTTAAATAATACATTACTGCTTTTCTTATGGGACTGCATTCTGCCACCAATGTATGCTGGCAGACTTTAAAACCAAAAGGGCTTTAAAACACCTCTGAATGCAAGACACAAAACAACATTACAAACTGAAACATTGAAACCTGTTAAACTTCTATTTCAGACTCCTAAAAATTCAATTTTTCTATTTTCAGTCAATTCCATCAAGATTTCCAGGTATAAATTTCGTATGTGTGCAGATGCTTTTTAGCTCTAAATCACTGAAAATCAAATGCATTTTAAATTTTAAATTATTTTCAATATTTTGTAAAAAGAAGCTAGTATAAAAAGTCTTTAAAGAAAAAAATTACTTTCATATTTAAAAATGACATTATTTAAGTACAGTCACAAGTGGGATGTCTATCTCTTGAGGCATAAAATCAGATTTGAAATTATTTCTGCAGCTAGTGACTTTCTACTATTTTTTACTCCAAGTTTTGTTTTACATAGTTTTTGTCCAATTATCAAGCATGAAGAATAGTTCGCATAAGTGAATTGACCGAATGTTTCTTCTAATTTTGATTATATTCACAATAAGAAACAACTTGCACCAGAATATCGAAATACTCCATGAAGGGAAAAGGCGAAATTAAGAGATTATTACACACATTGGAGTATATTTATAAATTGTTCTAAAATATTCACAATTTGAATTAATTTTAAAATACTAGGGTAAAGAGCTCATCTTTCTCCTGTTGTTTATCTAGTCTTATAGGGATAACATTGGAAAGTGAATTCTCAGAAAATTTTATATCCTTTAGTTTCCACCACCTATAACATAGTAGAATATCATCTCTGATCTTGGGTTTGTTAAACATAATACCCAGCAGCGTAATTTTCTTACCTTCTTTTAAGGTATTTGACACATTTTAAGACTATTTTCTCAGTGTATGGAAAAAAGCATTGGTTTTGGTGTGTTGGGTATTTTTGCTTTGTTTTGGTTTTAAATCTTCCCTAGAGCATCAGTTCTTGATTATTTTCTTCACTTATCTTTAATAATTCCTTTGTTCTTCCTGTGTATTTGTGCCTCTTTGCTTGTGACATTCTTTCTAACTATAAGTTTCCCTTAATTGGTAGGTTTGCATTTCTGTTTCCTACGTGGAATGACCCCTTGTTCCTCATTCTGCAGTGTCAGGAAACAGAAATGTCACTGCTGATTAGGGGCCTGAACCCTCTGCTCCTCCTTCTCATACAGTAGGCAATCTTGTTCTGTACACACTTTAGCTGCAGGGTCAGCCTTAGGGGAACTCTAAACAAGTGTCCACATGGGATACCAAAGTGGAAGGGGCACTGATAGGGGCGAGTATTCTTTGAGTTCATTTGTCTACTGCAGAAAGTCACTTTTGTCCCTTTAAATGTAAAATGTCCACTGGCATTGCCCAAGTGTGTACATTTTAACCACATGGAAGCATTTTTCTGCCTCTGGCTTACTACACAAGTACATCAGTGATGTTAATAACATCTCTGACTAACAATGTGACACTGAGATGTACTTCTAATAGTTGTCTCTCCTCTGAACTGAGACACAAAAGCTTTCATTTTTGGTTCTGAAACCCTCTGCTAAACCAACTCTGACCTCATCCCAGGGCATGATTACCTAATCTTGCTTGGGGCACCTGGAGCTCTAAAGATGGCCCTGTGTAGCTGTGGTTGAAAATCTCTCTGCTCAGTGCGCGGAGTGCATCCTCTCTTACAATTGAGTGGAAGCTCCTGTTTTTCTACTTTTGCTCCTCACCTGGGGAAGTAGAACAAACCAGGAGAGGGAAGAAGAGGAACTACACAGAAAAGAACAAAAGGTAGTCCCTTCAAGAGGCAGGGAGCGTGTATTAAAAAAACCCAAAAATTCTCCCTAAGCCAAAGGATGCTCAAAATGGATAAACTAAAAAGAGGGGAGAGGGAATAACACTTAACTTCGTACCATCGCCATAGCCTGAAGGAAGTCTATGGACCATCTACAAAGATGAGGGAATGGAAATGAAACATGAAGGACTAAATATGGATCCCTTTTGCAATAACTGAGAAAACTGATATGGCTTAGAGTGTTTCAGAGATAAAGGAAGACCTTTACTTCCTAGTGCAGGCTACAAGAGCAGTTGTATAGTCACAAACATAATTTGTTATCTGCGACAACTCCACCTTCAAAATAAAACCATTCATCTGTCACATGAGCTCATAAGCTGTAGCATATGAAACTAATTTTCATGTTAGTTATCTAAATAGCATTAAAATTAAAATATATAAACAGAGATAGGAAATAAATTGAAATATTATTTGTTGTTTATTTTTCTAAAAATACTGTATGTAGTTTAGAGGTGTCAGTGAGCCACGTTTGTACAAATTCTTTCAGTAAGGGTAAATAAAACCTTTTACCAGTTTCATAAAACTCTTTGGAAGACATGTAAAATTAAGCCCTTCTTGACTGGCTTGTTGTTAAAAATCCCATGACACTTTTCACAAAAGAAAAGCTATTAACTATAGTATTCTGGCCAAAATCCAAATCACTTTGTGGTTCCCAAATTCGCAGTTGCAGAAATTATTCTGCACTTTCCTTAAGACCTTACTGCATAGAGTATCAGGTTTTATCTAATAGGCAGTATCATTTAGATAAGACTTATATGAACTTTCATTCTGACAAAATTATTTGGGGGTCAATAAAGCGATCCTTTGAAATAAAAGTTAAGATAAAATCAAATCTATAAGTACATAGCAGCATTTTAAAAAAATCAGAGACCTGAAAAGAGATTATTTGGTTATCAACATGTCCATGTTCTATGATTATTTTTTTTCTTCATAAAATTTCAGTAATAACCTTATACATAACGTAGTGATATTTGTTACCCAGTATGTCATCTTAGCCTGGAAAATATGGACAGGGAGTCAATCAAATAATTGGTCCTATAATTTTGAATTTCTCCCTTTTATTAGGCAATTCTTTCAGATACTTCAGCTGAAAAGTAATAAAAAAGTATATTCGCATTTATTATTACTTGTTTAGATGAGATGCTGTGAGAAAGTTTCTTTATTAAAAATTATATCCTTCCTACTGAAAAGCAGAACATATATTCTATCTTAAGTCAACTGTGAGAGTTGAAACAGTGGTTTCTTCCACTTTATACAGGTTGAAGTTATGTATTGTGACACATGATATTTGAAGTTTTGTCTCCATGACATGTTGGTGACACTGGTTCAGGACTAGCATACAAGACACTTTCCATTTGTTTTTAGACACTCAATTAACTCCTCACTTTCCTGAACACTAAATACATCTAGAAATTACCTGAATACATTCTCTTAATGTTTACCTCTCAACAACGTAACTTAAAACAGTACACTTTCATCAAGATAATTCGAAATTCAATGGGTTTAGAATAGCCTGACATTTTGGTAAATAGTGAGCAGTAAGAAATTCTGATCAATTGAGGCTGCTTCTAAGACTTGCAGTAGGGGTTCATATTAGGCTTGACACCCTTCAATATTTATCAATTGTCTGAGAAGCAAAGATAAAATCAGAGTTGATAAAATTTATGGGATGACACAAAGATTGGCACAGTGGTAAATAATGAAGACAGGCAGTCATGGGAAGTGATCTGTACCACTTGATGACTGAACTGATTCAAATAAGTACATTTTGATACAATCAAATTCATATCTATATTTTTGCAAGAATAAGAAACTCTAATTAAACCAGATATTATAAAATTTAAAGTTGGTCATTCCACTCTGCTGTGTAGTGTATGTCCTGTTAAAGATGGGTACATACATTTTTACACGAGAGCAAATGAGCATAAAATTTGCTTCTCTTTTTTGTTCTGACTCTTCCAAATTTCTTCTAATAATGGACTGGATTTCAGCCCTTTTAGTTACATGAGCACCCATTATTTTCATTCATAGTTCTGAGTTTTCCGTTATTAGAGGAACAAAAAAGATGAATACAGTTCCATCTAAAAACTTCACCAAGTACGTGTCTCATTTCTAGTATTTCATTATAAGCCTTCAATTAAATGCCATGACAAAAAGAGACAGTCTGATCTATTGATAACATAAAGGGTGAATATTGAGTAGGATGAGCAAGGCAATTTTTTGTTGTTGTTCTAGTCTGCATCTTCAAAAGATTTCTGAAAACCTTGAAATTGTGCAAATGATAAAAAATTTTCAAGGTCTGGAGAGAAACCTCAAGCATAAGAGGTGTAAACAACTGTTTATTTAGATTAAAAAAAATGGCCAGGCATAATTTCTAACTGCATGGAAACACCTTCATTGAGAGAAGTCTGGTAAAGACAGGCTAAGGATGAAAGTTTAGAGGCTGAACAGACATAAATTCTTTTTTTTTTTAAAAAAAAATCGTATTTACCAATGAGGATGAGGGAAGTAACTTCATCTCTTGTTGTGTTTAGATGAAGATAGGATGCTTTTTTGTAAAATATAATTTAGCCAAGCTCAAGTTATTTGGTTCAATGTAGCAGTAAGGAGCTAAATATCTATTGTTTATTTTACATGAAGGATCAGAAAGTCTTATGTCCTCTTTTTTTTTGACCCTAAATTGTACAGAAAACTTATATCAAGTTCAGTTAATGGCCCTGACGGTTCTGTTTCTCTTTTTTTCCTTTATAAATCTCACCAGTCTTGAGACTTCTATTGGTCAAGTAGCTGAACCTTTGTGAGAAGTCTCTGACATAATGAGATTCCACTATATGTAATTCTAAAATAGCAGGAAGAATAAAGCAGTACCAGATGTGAAATTTCCAAGAGGAGCATGAAAGGACAGTGTCAGTGCAAGCATGAAACTTAAAAAGAGACATAGTCAGTCTTGGGGAGAGGAGGAGGAAATATGTGGAAGCAGAAGGAGTCAGATCTCCAAGGGTTAGTTTGGATAAATCTGAGATTAGTATCCCAACTATTGGTTTATCTCCAAACCATACCTCTAACCCTTTAGAGCTTCATTCACCCATTATAATTCTAGCTGCTCTTGAAGGCTCAAGCTGCCAAGGTCACGGCTGTTAAGGGAGGATAAGTCAATTAAAAAAAAAAGAAAAACCCCAATATTTTAGATAGTAATTTATGCTAATTATGTTTGTGAAATAATTTGTCCTGAATGTCCTAATATGGAATTTTTCCATTGTCTCCATCTGCTTATCATCTCAGATGTGTTAGCAGGATGTGACGGCTCATCATGCAGCTCTCCCACAGCATATTACAGTCACTGTAATAACATGTACAATAGAAATAAACTACTTGATCCCTCGTTAGAAGATAAATTATACTGCCTTCATACATTTACTTTACTTGTAAAACATTAAAGTAGAGCTCGTGAAAACATTTACCCACTAGAAAATCACATCGTTAAATATGATCCAATACATACATTACTACCTAAGGTCCCTTGGAATAATTTCTTCTGCTTGTAGATGGGTTTATAAATCCATCTCTGGCATTTTTCCTGTAGTGTTATTAAGCTTTTGGAATCTCCCCTTTTCTGTGGTTCCTTTATGTGTTTCTTCTCATTCTAGTATCTCCAAGTTCCTCAATTTTCACCCTATAAACCGATACAAGCACAATACGGATATATATAGTGAAATTTATATATAGTGGAATATATCCTGTATTATGTTACCATTCTTTTTGAGTTTGTTTTAACCTCTGATTTAACTTCTGTTTTATTTCATAATACTATGATGGGCAACATTTCTGGCAATTCGTGTTTTCTTTCAGATATCTCTTCTTCCAACAACTTTTGCACACAACTTTTACAATGACACTCTCACCATTATTCTGAATATCAAAATTACAACCATTTTGCAATCTCAGTAACAAAATTTTTCTTCGAGCATTTACAGGAAAACAAACAAACAAAACAAAAGAGCAAATAGTGTATCAAGATTATAGCGTACTGCTCTATGACAGCACAATTACTTCTTTAGTTACATGAGGGAAAAAGATTCATTTAGAAGTGGCAGTGTTAGTCTCCAAATAATTTCATGCAGGAGTGTATTATTTTTTAAAAAGATTATTATTGTTCATACTTATCCAAAAGCTTTTAGTCAAACACTTTAAGTTAAAACAAGGATTAAGGAAAATCTGGTGTTTAGAATCCGCGACTTGCCACAGTTACATCTTAAGATGCCTTCATCTTAAGATCTTTTCTCTTCCTCCTACCTCAATGTATTTGAAACTCTGTTCCCTTTTGCTGCAGGGAAGAACAAAAACAAAAAAAAAACAAACCCAAAATAAAAAGACACAAATGTAAAAGCTTTAATATTTTATTTTATGAATGCATATTATTGTAAATAATACAAGTCACGTTGTCTTGAATGTGAATGAAGACTGATTGGGGTGGATTTCAAGGACTTTCTCATTGACTTCAAGGTGCTACTTTCTATTTCAGCTCTTCATCTCTAAAAATAGACTTCTGAAAATATATCATTCAGTCAGCCAGCAGCAGAAATTACTGCAAAATTAGGAAGAGAGGTGTAAATAGTGTCTGTTGGTTTTAATGAGGTGCTAACTTTAAAGTGTTAGTTTTGAAGCTTAATTACACCTACACTAAAAACAAATACAGCTAAATACATCACTGCCAGATGATGAATATAATGTATTCAATTAAATCTGTCCAACATGTTTAAATTTTTTTGGCAGGAACAGACAATCATTTTAATTGAAACTGCATGAGACTATGGAAATCTGATGCTATATCACACACATGAAGCACAGTAAATGAACCTTCTGTTCTATTTAAAAAGTAATCTAAATAGATACACATTAAAAATAAAATACATTTCTAAAGAATTAGAGTAAAAAAAGCATTTTTCATTTTTTCTGTTCTACCTTTAGAGAGTTATTTATAGCATCACACAATTTAAAGTCTCTCTCTACAATTAAGAATTGCTATAAAGATTAGAATGCATTTGTCAGAAAAATCTAAAAAAAAAATCCTTTCTAATGAAATTAATTTGTTCCAATCTCAAGAAGAAGAATGAAAAATTTGACACTCACTTCCACAAATCTTATTCATATGGGTCTTATCCATAGCTTTTCAATTTCAATAAGTTTTAGATAAGACCTGGGATGTCATAACTCACCAAATAGTTCATTTAAATATTGCATTCGGTATTAAGTAGTAGCAGTGCTGTTAAGGGAAGTCAGTAAATTGCAAAGAGCAAAAGAATGGATGATCCCATAACTTGGAGTAAAAATATAATTGAAAAGTGATGCTAATGATATAAATTTTTTTTCTCACAAATTCTAAATCTTACATGAAACTTTTTTCACGATAATGTGTAAATATTTCCCTGAAATTATTTAAGGACTTGTGCAGAATAATAGTAATGTTTTAAATACTTTCACAACTATTACATGCCGTTTGATGTCTCATTCAATTGAAACTGAAGGACAGGTTAAGTAGACAAAATATAATTTACTAGAATAGAAAATAATGTTGCATAAGAGTAACAGGACTAGTACATTAGTACTTTATTACTGGGAAATACAAATCAAATACAGGTATTGATTCCTTTAGTGATTTGAGAAACCAATAGCAATATTATCTACTGTATATAGGTTGTAGATTTGGTTTTATTCACTTCTGATATGTATTGAAAATTATCTGTTGAATTGATTTAGCAATAGTGGAAATGGTTATTAGATGAATCACAAAACTAGAATTTTCTGAATCTTGTGCTCAACTAAAATTATTTGATATATATTTTTTTTTAGCTTAAGCCAAGGAACACAGTTCTTTCACATGGAAGATGTTACACTTAAATCAGCAAGTATTTTTTATTTGTGTGGAGTAAAGAAACAAAACATAAAAATGGGAGCACAGCTATTATAGTACCTACCTTCATACATGAAGAGGAGCCTGTCTTATGGAGACGGAGTCACTTGTGATAGTTTTTCCTGATTGCATTGTGAATCCTAGCCCATCAGAATTTAAGTTTTTGCTAATGCTTGTTGAGTTTTTCTGCTTTGCATTTGCTCCATGGGCCTTTGAAAGGAACAGGTGATAAACTCCCTTTTAGTAAAGTTGAATGTCTCCATACATTACGAAGTCATAATTTTATATGTTTTGCTAGGGAAGGTTTCTGATCGAGGACCAATCAAAAAAGGATAGTGTCTTTTATACCATCAGTGGCATAAGCAGAAGCAATTTAGAGAACAGTAGTGTAGCACAGCAAAGCTGTATGGGTATCAGTCTTTTGCTACAAAAATATATGTAAACAGAAAAATCCTAGTTATTTCTGTTAATTGTAGAATCTGCAAAGCTTTGTGCTTTGCCAAAAGGCTTAGGAGTCTCTTTACTATACCTAATTGAAGCTCCCTTGTTCTATGAACATCTGCATCATTCGTGTAGTTGACCTCAGTAGAACAATCTGAGAATGAGAGTTCTGGTTTGAGATTCTATTGCATTAATATTATATATACTTAATCAGTTGAAAGCAATGCAGAAGAAAAATAATTCTGAACTAATAAAAATGTTGAATAAAAGGAAATTTTTTATGCAATTAACAAACCGATGAAGACTACACTCAGCATTGCCTGTGGTTTTTACTGCTGAAATAATTTCATAAATACACCATGAAAATGAAACTTCATACCAAAGAATTCCAGCTCCCCAAAGCAATAAAATTCCTCCTTTCCTATGCAATCAATATATCAATCAATCAAAAATAATAGTCACTCTTCAGTTTTCTTGTTCTTACAGCAGTGCACAAGCTTCTGAAATGAAATTACCTATCTTTATTTCAAAGCAAAAGAACCAAAAGAGAAAACCTGCAGTGGACTTCTGGGAAACTTCAACTTTTCTTCTCTTATATTCTCCAAAATATGAGCAATATTGTAGACTACTTTTCATGTTATCACCCCAGTTCCTTCTCATTCTTTTCATTACAATACTTTTAAAGACAATTATATTGGTCCAGAAGAAAAAGTGAAGCAAAAATATATATGCAGTGTTTGTGTCTTTTTTCTCTCCTTAATTTTTTCTCACCCTAACATTTTATTGATTTTACTTTTGAGCAAATATTACATCACGGCTGAGTACAAGACTTAAAAGCCAACTTGAAGTTTGATCCGCCAGAAACTTTGCATGTAGATTTGGGACATTTATATAGACAAACATATCAAGACATTAAAGTTTGACTTACATGGATTAAATGAGTGACTATATACATTTAAAAATCTGATTGTACCTCAACTTCCTCACTCCAAAATAATTCCCACAGAAGCTGAGAAGGGGGGAGCCTGGTACTTCTATATAGAAATCCAAACCACTTACAAAGAAATAGATTTGAACCACAGCATCTACTGCAACCTAGCTTTGTTGGGAGCTAAGAAAGGCTATCTGAGGGCCTGGCTGCAAAGAGTTCTGCCACAGTTCAGTAGGTCATATGATGTCATACTTTGCCTCTCTCCAAACAACATAAAGATCATTTATGAAAAGAGATTTTTCTTCAGATATCAATTCTCTATGTGTAGTTACCCATGTGTACTGGATTCTTTCTGTCACCTTCTCTTGACTGACTCAATATCTTGTTTATATTATAATCCCCAATTAATAGCTGGTCACTCAGGTCTGACTGGCTGACAATTCTCATTTGGTCAAGCATAAAGCATATCTCCAGACTCAAATTATTTTAAAAAATTGAGTTAAGAAAATACTACGGTCCAATAGTATCGATAATCTTCTTAATTTTGGTCCTTGCTGCAGACTCATAGCTCTGTCTTGCCATCTTCCTTCAGACATGTAAAGTGTCCTCTCTAATCTTGACTGATAGGCTCAATTACAGTGGTAAGATAACTCTATTATTAAGAAGAAGTCTAATACAATAAATCAAACTATAAATAACCTTAAAGGACTTTTCCACACAGAGCTGTATTTAACATATGCTTTATTAAGAGAAGTTTATAAATTATACATTCCCTCTCATTCTCAACATCTCACATTCACCTTACAAGGCCCATTTCAAACAACAGTATAATGTCAACTGAATCAAGAAAGTCTCATAAAATATGTGACATTACATATTTCATAGATACGTGCTTCAAATTCCCTTTAGAAGTTTAAATTTTAATTACCTTCAAAATTTTGAGAAGTTCAACAACAGACTACTAAGCAAACCATACTATTGTTTACTGAGTTAATTTATCTGTGCGATTAAAAAAGTGATAATCATCTAGTACTTCTTTTTAAAGACATGGTTCTCCTTAAGAAAGCATGTTATGTATTGTGAAAAAATATGGTCTATAAGAGAAAACTCAAATTTTAAACATTGTCCTTGAAGGTTAAATCAAGTGAGATTTTATTTTCTGAGTCCCTGGAAATAAATTAACTCATTTGGTTCTAACACATATTTCCCAAATCAGGCTTTAGTTATCTAAGTTTCTATTCTGTTCCTTTATCAGAATATTAAAACACCTTACATATTTGCTACAGAAGACAAAAAGTCCTCTGTTTTTCTCTTTCCATCCTTCACAACAGCAGGAACTGATTGACTTCTTTTTGGCTTTGGTACTGCTAGGTGAGAGAAGTAGGCTTCACTCTTTTGTTCTGAAGGTACTGAAATTTATGGTCACTAAGATTTATTCCAGATGTATTTCCACAGTTGTGGACAGCTGCCAAAAACCTTTAGCAGCTGTGCAAATGCTTATGACCATGCAGGGAGAAGAAAATTTTAGTCAATCTCACAGAGCATAGAAGCTTTGAGTTTAACAAAACATTCATTGGAAAGCAACTTAGTGCTGTGATCTCAGCTACTGTTAGTTTAAATGTCTTTTTCAATATTTCCTTGAAACTGGAGTGACTAGCCTTCCATAATATCATTATTCATGATAGAAGAGTTTTCATTGCATCAACACTACCCATGTTACCTATTACAGCCAAAAACCTTAAAAATTCAGGTATTGTACCTATCCAGTCTAGGCATTGATTGAATTGTTGCTCCTCTTTTAGCTTTATTTTCACAGATGAAGGCTCAGCATCTCAATTGGCAACAATATCAGAACACTGATATTAATAACTGAGCTTTATGTTTTGACTTTTTAACATAACTTCTATGGAAAACATGAAGCATATATAACACATGATGGAGAATTCCTTCTTATTTCTTGTTCAAATCAGATATTTCAGGCTAGTAGCTGAGACAATGGATAGAAAAATTAAGAGTTTGAAGTTTTGCACCAAAGATCTCTATAAAGGGAATAATTTAATGTAACACTTATTTCCTTATATTAAATAAAATTCAATTTGAGGTTCTTGTCATAAAATACATTATAATTACATTATAATTAAACCTCATAATTACATCATAATTGCGTTATAATTAAAAACAATAAAACTGAAAATCAAGAACATTTTTCAAAGATAAAAAAGAGTATAATATCTAATAAATAAATATTCAAGGGTCTCCTAAACCTTAAGACTATACCTGTCCAGGAATATTAACAGAGGATTCTCCTTGGCTGCCTGAGAGAATAAAGCATTAGACTGGAAGTCAGTTTTCTCCACTCTGTCTGAGTGGGGTTAAGGATCGTGATACACAAATGGAGCAAGAGGGAACTACCAGCACACAAACTCAAGTACCAGGCTGGGACAGCTGAAATATATAAAATTGACAGAAGGCAGCTTCTTTGCATGTGACTTAACTGACCTCTCTACGCTATTGGCCATCTGGGTTCTGTATCACAAGACAGTAATGGTATGCTTGAACAGGATCTTCACAAATTTGGTTATCTCAGAACTAGCTGAATTTCTTCTGGCAGAGTACACAATTGTGACAGTGGCACTGTCAGCTCAGTGACAACAGAATAGAGCTGAACAAATAACAGGTGGACCTGATGTACTCTTCACCAAAGGAGAGCTCCTCGTAACCCTCTACTACGCTGAATAGATTCTGTGAATTTGGATTGAAACTGAACATCCACAGAGTGCCATGTTGAGTTCTCTGATCCATCCTGCCAAATGCTTTTTCCTAGTCAAGGGACAGACAAAAGAAGAGAAAGGTTGTCTTTACCATTGGTAAAGCACCAGAGTCACGATCAAGACTCACCTTCCTCAGCCTACCTCCCATTCCCTCTTACAGGCGACACAATAGTGGCAGGTACTCTTCTTGTAGATGGATGTCTAGAAGTCATAATGCTGAGGAAAGAATTTCCATGAAGAAGTAATGACTGGAGTTGAGGGCAGGTTATAGAAGAAGGAAAGGTAAACTGCAGCTACTCAGAACACGCTGAGGCTGGGGCTGGAATGACAGAGGAAGAAGATTGGGAACAATAGGAAAACGAAAAAGGAAATGGAGAAAATCGTAGAATTACAGAAAAGATCAAGTTAGAATGGACTTCTGGAGATTGTTTGTTCCAAACTTCTGTTGAAAGCAGGGCCTTGGATTGGATTGGATTGGATTGGATTGGATTGGATTAGATTAGATTAGATTAGATTAGATTAGATTAGATTAGATTAGATTAAATTAGATTAGATTAGATTAGATTATAAATGCCCCTGTCAAGCCAAGTCTTGAATATTTCCAGTGAGGAATAACCCATAACTTCCCTGGGTAACATATTCCAGTGTTAAATTGTTCTCAGAGTGAAGATTTTTTTTTTTATGTATCAGCCAGAATTTCCTCTGAAGCCATCTGTTCTCACTGCCTGTTGTCTCATAAGACATTCTTGTGAAGACAGAAACCCCATCTTGCCTGTACTTAAAATTTGAGCTACAGGTAGACAGTGATCTTCCCTGATTCTTCTCTTCTATAGATTAAAAAAATCCAAATATTTCACTCTTTACTTGTATGTCAAGTTATGCAACATCGTAACCATTGTGGTGAATATCCACTAAACCCTTTCCATTTTATCAGTTTCTTTTTTGAAGCATGGATATACAGAACTCAACATAATGTTTTAAGGAGCCCAAAAAATGCTGATTACAGTGGAATATTCACATGCTTTGAAATCCTGGCCAGACTCTTGGTCTGATGAAGCCCAGGATATGATTTGCCTTCATTGTTGCAATGCCATTTTACTGACTCACATTGAGGCTTCTGTCCCCTGGGCCCCCCAGGTCCTTTTCAGTAGAGCTACTCTGTGGTCAGATTCCAACCAGTTCTGCTGCTTGACATTGCTCTGTTCCAGGTCCAGGATTTCACTTTATCTTTGTTAAAGCTCATGCAATTTCTGTTGGCCCAGTCTTCCACCCTGTGATGGTTCTTCCTTCCAGCATAATACCTAATTCTCATTGTTTGGTGTCAATTGCAAACTCAGTGACTGCACATTCAATCTCATTAAAGACATCATCTGTAAAGATATTGAAAGTAGTATCTATGAGGAACTCCATTCATACTAGGCTGTCAATTTGACCTTGAAAAATCAATCCTTTTAGCTCAGCAGCTTAAGTAGTTTTCCACCTATTTTGTGGCCCAAGTCTCCAAACTATATCTTATCAGATTGCCCACAAGAATGTTGTAAAAAGCAGTGTCAAACAACTTAACCAAATCAAGGTAAATTATATCTACAGTTCTCCCTTAATCTACTAAGCAAGTCATTTCATTATAGGAGACAAACTGGTTGTTTAAGTATGGTTTATTTTTTATAAACATGCATTACCTTTTCCCCATAAGTCTTCCTATCTTTCCTGCGCTGCAAATAGCATCTGTCATTATGGACTTGATCCATAATTTTCCAAGGAACTGAAATGTAGCTACCCGCACCCAGATGCCGAAGGGAAGTAGAAAGGAAGAATTTGGAAAGACAGAACATGTACAATAGCAAAGGGAGAGGGAAGGAAGAACCTAGAGCAGCAAGAAAGGGGCACTTGTGGACCTGGAGAAAAGTACAGGTAACAATAAACAAGAATGCTGTAGAAAAATAGGGGATACTGCCTTTTAGTCCCAACCCTAAAAATCTTTCTCACAGTGGTGTGTAGTGAAAAATTTGTAGGCAATGGGAGCTGTCTTTCTGGGTGAGGTAGGAATAAGGTTGTACCTGGTGGCATACGGTGCACCTCAGAGACCTCAAATTCTGCAGTGAGGGTAACACAGAGCAACAGTCTAGAAAAAGGCCATGGAGCAGTAGTCAGGGTAATAAGTTCATGGCACTTCTGGCAGAACCAGTGAGTGCTCCAGCAGTGATGTTAGTGATGCTATTAGTGGTAGATCTCTCTTCCTGCTTTTCCTCACATGGCAAAGCAGAGGGAGAAGTTCACTGACTGGAGCTTCAGCTCTGCCCTGACTAAGAAGTAGGTAGAAATCTTCCCTTTCCATTATTGGCCACAGTCAGAAAATAATTTATATGACAAAAATGAATATTCAGATGACGGGAGAAAGGAAGTTTGAGATAAACTTAATACGAAAATGCAATAGCTTTCAGGAACCATGCTGTAGCAGAAAAAAATGTGAAGGAAGAACCTAATTTTTGCTACCTTACTTTCTGTTAAATTCAGACCAATCTACAGAATTCTTGAAATATGGTTTGAATTCATCCTCTCAATAATCCACTCAATTTCTTTGACAAGACTGCATTAAAAAATTTTGTCATAGTTACCAAGTGGTTTCTGTCTTAGATCCCTTTTCAAGAGCTCACTGAGGTGAAAGATATGACCTGCTATATGCCATTCTGGGAAGAAACTCAGGCTTCCCAATTCACACTAGATCTTTAGTCTATATTCTTCTGTTCCCCAATCATGATATAAAATTTCAACTCTTCATTTTGAGACCACTTTCTCTGTGAGCTGTCAAAAGATTCTTCTAGTGAAGTTGGTAGCCCGTAGCTTAGAGAGATATACTCTTCATTGGATAAAAAACTGAATGGACCGATGTGCCCAGATAGTTGTGGTGAATGGAGCTAAATCTCAGTTGGTGGCTGGCCACAAGCAGTGTTCCCCAGGGCTCAGTGTTGAGGCCAGTCCTGTTTAATATCTTTATCAATGATCTGGAGAGGGAATCGAGTGCTCCTTCAGTAAGTTTGCAGATAACACCAAATTGGGCAGGAGTGTTGATCTGCTTGAGGGCAGGAAGGCTCTACAGAGGGATCTTTACAGGCTGGATCAATGAACTGAGGCCAATTGCAGGAGATTCAACAAGGCCAAGTGTGGGGTCCTACACTTTGGTGACAACAACCCATCCAATAATGTTACAGGCTTGGGGATGAGTGACTGGAAAGCTGCCCAGGAGAAAAGGACCTGGAGGTGTTGGTCGATTGTCAGCTAAACATGAACCAACAATGTGCCCATGTAGCCAAGAAGGCCAACAGCATCCTGGTTTATATAAAATATGGTGTGGCTGGCAGTAGCAAGGAAGTGATTGTGCCCCTGTACTCAGCACTGATGAGGCCACACCTTGAACACTGTGTTCAATTTTGGGCTCCTCAGTACGATAAAGATATTGAGTTCCTGGAGCATGTTCAGAGGAGGGCAACAAAGCTGGTGAAGGGTCTAGAGAACAGGTCTTACGAGGAGCGACTGAGGGAACTGAGATTGTTTAGCCTGGAAAAGAGGAGGTTGAGAGGAGACCTCATCGCTCTCTACAACTCCTTAAGCGAAGGTCAAAGCAAAGTGGGTGTTGGTCTCTTCTGCCAAATGACAGGTGATAAGACAAGAGGAAATGGCCTCAAGTTGCAACAGTTTAGGTTTAGACTGAATATTAGGAAAAAATTCTTTACTGAAAGAGGGGTGAAGCATTGGAACAGGCTGCCCAGAGAAGTGGTGGAGTCTCTGCCACCGGCCATGTTCAAAAAAAGTGTAGATGGGGAGCTGCAGGACATGTTTTAGGAGGCATGTTGATATTTTTTTGATGGTTGGGCTTGGTGATCTTAGAGATCTTTTCCAACCTTAATGATTCTATTATTCTATGATTAAGATCCTGACATCCCAATTCTCATATACTAGCTTATCCATGCCTGAAACTTGCAGCTTAGCAGTATGCATCCTTCAAGCCCTTGTCATCTCTCTTGGGCTTGGTTCGTTTCACGTCATACGTTAAATAGGCCAAATATTTTTTTTTCTAAACTCAGATTCTTCTGACAGTCCTCTTTTTGTCTGGGTACTCTGTTTGAGAATAACAGATACTAGATGAAGTCATAACCTCAGTCAGTAACTTCCTCATAATTTTTCAACTGATTTTTTATAGTGATATTTTATTGCTCTCAAGTCTTCCTCTTCTTCTTTCAACATTCTTGCATCTCTGCAATCAGATAGACAACATCAGAAACAGGCAAACTAAGAGGCAAGTGATATCCATAAAACACATTAGTCCTTCATATTCTTCAGCAACTGAGAGAAAGAATTTTAAGCTAGTATTAATCTCATAACATTAATGGAGACTCTGAAATGTTAATGGAAATACAGAAGTATTTTCATAATGGTTTGACAGAATTTCCTGAATTAGATATAACACGTTTGCGAGGACTACAAATGAGCTGCAGTAACGGTAGGAAGTTTAAGACGACATTATTTATTCTCTTATTTCTATGATAGCCTCTATGGTATTTTAGGATTTTTGAAGACAATTAGATTTGGATTTTTCTTTGCCTTATGATATCTACAATTTAAATTGAACTCTGTAGTAACTGTGGAAGGAGGAGGGAGAAAAGAACGAATTGCTCTCATCCTAGTATGGTTTACATAACTTAGGACTAGGGGCATTTCAGTACTATTTTTCCTACAGACTGGATCAAAAACTGTGGGGCTGCCAAAATGATTCCACTTTATCTCAACAACTAAAGCGTTCAAAAGTAAAAGGCATGTTTAAGGTTACTAAGACACAATACTTCCAAGAAGTATTGGTCAGGCTGTCTGCTTTGGGTTTTGAGCTTACTTACAAACGCAGTAGTGATAACAATTTCAAACGTGGTTTGGTTGGTCAGATGACAATGTTAAAGTTTTCAAGAATCTTCTCAGGCATGATATTTGAACAGTAATCATATGTAAGAAAGACTTTTGGAAAATGTATTTAAAACATCCTATTTAAGCTAGAATTACATATCAAGCAAGTTCAAGTCTGTTATTTAAATATGGCTTAGAGCTCAAAGTAGACTGGAAGAGACAGCTTGACTCATAGTAATACTACGGAACATTTTCTTTAGTATTTACAAATTATGAGGATATGACAAATGAGACCTCATCATGTATTTTGAAATACATATTCATTTCATACAAGATAATTCATTCACAGTATAACTTTCAGTCTTCGAAAGGCAAATAATTTGATATAGTGCTGTTCTTTAGGTTCTTCTCTATCTTAGAGTTTGTGTAGTTCAGATGTCCAAACGTATCAAAAAGCCTTCTATGGTTTGTGGGGTTTTTTTTATGGTCTATTCTTGTCCAATTAGGACCCTAAATGGTTTGAAGTGGCATAAACAAAAGCATTCTATTTCCAACCTAACTAGTCTAGCAAGAGTTTCTTAGCTATAAAAGTAAAATGAATTACCGCTGGATTTCTTTTGTTTTGAAACATCAAAATATTTAGCTGCTGCGAGGCTCACACTGTTCTTTGTTACCCTGTGAACATTCAAAATAAGTTGCAATTGTAGTACTCAACATTCAGAGCTTCTCAACAGAAGAAGATTAAGAACTATTTTTTTCAAAAATAAATATATGTATAGAAGTATGTCTTTCTTAGAAACTGGCAAAGTATCTGAAAGCTTTGTTATAATAATGTTCCAAGAAATATATTCTATATATAATCTGTCACATGTCAGATACATTAGATAGCTGGCATCCCACATTTTATTATGAAATGAAGGGAGGAATTTATAAGATGGACTGTATCAGTAAGTCTAAGCTTTTAATGTATTTTGCCAATGAATACTTTTTAGTGCTATGCATAGATTTTTTAGGTAGACCTATCTTTGATAATGCAGCTCCTCTAAGTACTTCAGTATTTTTATAGCAGTTGTACATTTGTCTCTTTTTAATCATGAAATGTTTAGGGCTCTAAACGATCAACCTGTATATAGAAACTACAATATGCACATTAATATGAAATTTGTAATTAGTCGTCCATTATATAAAAGAATTTCCAGATGAAAAGGTTAAAAGTACTAAACTACATCCTTCTAAAAACTTCCCCCTGAATTCCAGAAATCATGAGGAAGTGGAATAATATGTCATCACATTATTATTGACACCACAATTTGCCTTCTGGAAGGGATTCTTTATTTTTTCCTGAAAATAATTTTTCCAGTCTTTCAGCACGTACCTGTTAACATATCTGTCTTCCCTGTGACGGTTACCTGCAGAGTGAAGAGCCTCAATAGAAATAGGATTAAGCAGGAATTACTCAAGGGAACAGAATAAAAAAAAAAAAGATCATAAAAAAGTTAATCAAAAACATTATTAATGTGATGTTCCTCTTAGTCTATAAATGTAAATGCTATTACTTATAATTTAGAATTATAGTCAAACATAGCTTTATCTGTAAAGTGTTGTATCAACTATCAATAAACGTCGTGGAATTCAACATTATCATCAATGCCTCTGGAACAGCTAAGGCACATCAGATCAAATATATATGGTTACCCACTCTACACTAAGTATGCAATAGAGATGCAGTCAATTATGAGGCAGTGTTAATTGACTGGAGAATGATTTTGATGGCTGTGTACACTCAAACTTAAAAGAAGTAAGATAAGAGACATCTGTCCTTAACCTGCTATATAACTGGCTCATTAAACATCAGCTTCAATTAATAATCCGGTTCTCCTTTTCAAAGGTCCTTGGCCTATCTGTCTTGAATATTCTTCCAGAACTCCAGCCATATCACAATTCACAATTTCAACTCACCTAATTGAAAATATGCCAGCAATAAGATCCTTGAGTTAGAGACTGCAACAACTCAAGTCAACAAGGTAAATAAACAATATTTAGAAAGAATCAAATTTAGATCTGAAAGGATTCCTAGAGAAATGACATGTAGTAGATACAGCATATCTAGTGTAGGGGATATTACAGCATTTTCTGTAATCATTGAGAAAAACTGTTTAAGGGCAGTAAGGGGCATATAGACATCTTCACTCTGTGCGACTGCCTTGCTTATTAAACATAGCAAATATCAGAAATTTGTCCTGTTCTAACCATTCTTCTGAGTGATCTTTCTTCAGGTAGATTTGGCATGCGCTGTCTGGAAATGTTGATACTGATGTTTTGGAAATGACTACTGGTCTAAGTTCAGATTAAAATGGGTAAAATTTCACTTTTCTCCTTTTGAAAGTGAATTGTAAGCTATGTAATAGAAATAGCTGGTGACTTTTTACACTATCCTGGGTAATAAATTTTAGATGAACTTACAGGGCTGGTCAATACATTAGAAGTATTTTAACCCAGTAGAAGTCCATCATTAAAGAAAGAGGAAAGCAGAGTGAATCCTTGTAAGATGGTAACACAAATGTAGAAAACAGGAGATAAGTACACAAAATTTTACTTTAAAGGTAAAGTTCAGGGTTGTTCAGGGTCTGCCATCACTTCAAAGCAGTGATGTTCTTTAAGTGTTGTCCACTTCTTTAAAATCCTGGTCAGCAAAACTAAAAACAGATAAAATGACAGTACACATAAAAAAATATTTGATTCCATCAGACATAAAGTAAAATTCAGATCTGATTCAAACACTGAAACTCATACATTATAAGTCATATTTAAATGAGGTTTCCTACTTTGGCTTAGGGACATGATTTAGTGATGAACTTGGTAATGTCAGGCTAAGAGTTGGACCTGATGATTTTAAAGGTCTTTTCTAACCTATATACAATTTTACATTGTGTCAAATATAAGTCTCGAAGACCAAGAACTGTAAAATTCAGTAAAAATTCTTATTTAGACATATATATATATGTTCGAACTGAAACTTAAAAATATCCATTGGTGGTACTATGAACATAGGCAGCACAAATAATTCCATAAAACACATGAATTATTTATACTAAATATGGTGTTTGTGCCTTCTTTCAGGAATCACTTGTGATTACAATATCAGTACCTAGAGATATTATTAAAACATTTAGGAATCTGAGCATGTTATGAGGAAACTTTTCAATTGAGGTCCTTGCAAGTAATGAACTTGATCCATTCAGAGGAGGAGAAAGGCTTCTACAATGATCTCTATGAGAAAACCTACAGGGAAGGAAAAATCTTTCCTTGGCCTTCTCTTATAAAGCATAAACCTCCACTTTCAGGGAAAAAAAAAAAGGAAAAAGCATGGGCACTGAGAAAAAATATCACAAAACAGACCAAAATTAACCCTTAAAATCACAAATAGATGGATAACTGTAAATTAAGATATTAAGTTGGAATATCAGGAATCTGTAGATAAGATTTTGCAAACATCTACACCAACCGAAAGTGGATAATAAAATCCTTTATAAATTGACATAATGAAGATATTTGCTCATTTATTGATTGGATTTCTGGACAATTAAACAGGGTGAGTTTGAATTAGGGATCATGCTGAATATCCTGTTAGCCAAACCGAACCTTTTATTTATTTGCCATTATTTTCAAACATCTATAAATCTTCTGGATTTGACAAAACATAAGTGGAACAAGATAGAAATATCACCACTGTTGTTGTTAACATTTAACAGGTGCATAAGCATCTAATACCAAAACAAAGATAATATACACATCTTATGTTAAACACAAACTGTTTTTCCACTGGCATCTCACACTAGACTCTGAAGGAAACACTAGCCCTATTACCTGCGTGGCAAATTATTTGCCAAGCTCTCTGAAAACATTTAAGACACATTACTACAAGCAACAATTTTTATACTGTTGTCAATGAAAACATATCAAAAATTAATAAAAACATCCAGTTCTTCTAGAAGACGCAGAGCTTTTTCAAATCCCAAATATATATTTCCTTGACACTTGACATCTTTTTTTTTAAAAAAAAAGAGAAGGAAAGAAAAAGACCAAGAGGCCATCACTATCCTAAGCTGCTTAGAGATAAGGAGGTATTAAAAAATAGAGTTCTGTGACCTGGGGTCATTAATTGATTGTTAGACCAAAAATGAATCTGTGAATAACTACTTTGATTCCCTGTATCATCACAAAAGCATCCTTCCCACATAACGAGTATACTGATAGGAAAGTTTTCATAGCTGTTTTATCATTCTTTTTACCTCAAGCACTACAGGTTTTGGGCTAACATGAGGTACAGTTCACTAAAACACCTTATATCAATGCACTGACCTCTTACTGTGACTCCCAGCTCCAGCAAGAACTCAGACTTACAATAAGAGTTTAAATTTGAGAGAGGTTATTTTCCAGATCTCTCTTGTTGCTGTTTGGAGGTCAATTGGTTGCAGTGGGGAGAGTAAAGGATATTTCTAATCATTCTTAGAGCAATGTATTCTGTTAGAGGGCAGTTATATTAAGAAAGAATATATGGAAACAGATAAAATATAATGAAAGTTGCACAGCATAAAGATTTTAACTAAACATCTCCTACTCCTGGACTGTTGAAATGCCTTAACAAGCTTTGGGTTGACCTGTGAAATCTGATGTTCCAAGGGACTGAGATTGACAGTTGGGTTGGGAACGGTAACCCTGTTAACCCAATGAGGTTTTCAATTCTGAGGCACACAGCAAAGAAGCAGTCTTTCCCGTTTTCCTGCATGGAAGAAACAAAAAAGAGAACACCCAAGTATGAGCAGCCTTGACCATTAAGGTAACATATAAAATTGGTGGTGCATAATTAGGAACATTACCAAAATCTTTCACTGAGGGAAGCATACGGAAGGTGTACAGGATGACAGTTCTTACTGTGAACACTAGTATTGAACACCTTATAAAAAGGTACTTTTATGTAACAGAAAAGAATAGTGACACATGCATTTCCATAGGGATTTCAGAGACTACTATGAATTATCTTAATGCTAAATATTGGAAAACCATTTGAAATTTTTGCCTACTGTCATAAATAACCACTTGATCTTCATTAAATTTACAATAATGGTGCTCTGACATGATTATACTCGTGATTTCAAAGAATATCCCAAATAGATCTCCAAGAGTAGTAATCTAAAAAGTGAACTGTAAATGACTGTTGTGTTTTCATATGGCAGCATAAACTGCTACATTCTAATTCAGTCACACCATCCTGTATGTAAGCAGAACAATGGCCTTACCAAAACTACATATGATATAAATACCAAGAGATGTTGTATACAACAGACCAACCTATTATATTAAACCCCCTGAGCCAGAAGACAGAGATGAAGAGTAGGATAAACCCTCCATAATCTAGGAGGAAGCAGTCAACAAACTTCTTTGCCACCTGGACACTCAAAGGTCTATAGGACCGGATGAGATCCACCCAAGCATACTAAGGGAGCTGGAGGAGGAACTTGTCAAGCCACTCTCCACAATTTACCAACAGTTGTGGTTGGCAAAAGAGGTTCCACGTGACTGAGGACTTGATGATAGGCAAAAAGTTTAACCAGAGGATCAGGCCCAGGCAGCATGAGTGCATGAAAGGCAGGTCCTGCATGACCAACCTGATCTCCTTCCGTGACCAGGTGACCTTTTTAGAGAATGAGAGAAAGGCTGTGAATGTTACCTACCTGGACTTCAGTAAAGCCTTTGATGTTGTATCCCACAGCATTCTTGTAGAGAAGCTGGCAGCTCATGGCTTGGATTGTTGTACTCTTCACTGGGTAAAAAACTGGCTGGATGCATGTGCCCAGAGAATTTTGGTGAATGGAGTTAAATCCAGCTGGCAACCAGTCATAAATGGTGTTCTCCAGGGCTCAGTGTTGGGGCCAGTTCTGTTTAATAACTTTAGCAATGATTTGGAGAGGGGATCGAGTGCTCCCTCAGTAAGTTTGCAGATGGCATCAAATCGTGTAAGAGTGTTGATCTGCTCGAGTGCAGGAAGGCTCTGCAGAGGGTTCTGTACTGTCTGGATAGATGGGCTGAGGCCAATTGTAGAAGATTCAACAAGGCCAAGTGTGGGGTCCTGCACTTTGGTGAAAACAACCCCATGCAATGCTACAGGTTTGGGGATGAGTGATTGGAAAGCTGCCAGTGGAAAAGGACCTGGAGTTGTTGGTCAATTGCCAGCTAAACATTAACCAGTGGTGTAGGGCAGTGATTGTGCCCCTGTACTCAGCACTGGTGAAGCCACACCTTGAATACTGTGTTCAGTTTTGGGCCCCTCAGTACAAGAATTACATCGAACTGCTGGAGCACATTCAGAGGAGGACAATGAACCTGGTAAAGGGTCTGGAGAACAAGTCTGATGTGAAATGGCTGAGGGAAGTGAGATTGTTTAGCCTGGAGAAGAGGAAGCTGAAGGGAGACCTTATTGCTCTTTAGAAATACCTGAAAGGAGGTTGTAGAGAGGGGTTGTTGGTTTCTTTTCCCAAGTAACAAGTGATAGGGGAAGAGAAAATGACCTGAAGTTACACCGGGTTAGGTTTAGATTGGATATGAAAAATAAAATTCTTTACTGAACATGTGGCCAAGCATTGGGACAGGCTGCCCATGGAAATAGTGGAGTCTCCATTCCTGGAGGTGTTAAAAAAACATGTAGATATGGCTTTTTGGGTCATGGTTTAGTAGACATAGAGTTCTTTGGCTGACAGTTGGACTTGATGATCTTAAAGGTCTTTTCCAGCCTCAATGGTTCTATGATTCTATTCTATGAGTCTATGATCATGTATGTTTAAAGAAATCAATATGATATTTGCGTACATGCTGACTGATGACCTAAATGAAGCCCTACCTCGTATTTCAAGACAAGTGCTAAAATGGTGTCTGGGAAACCTGTCTCCTGCACAGATGAAACAAATAGGTATATTTCTACTAAAGCTAGCAGAGTAACACAATTTGTAGCTGAGAATCACATTAAGCAGTCATTACATCTATATTTTTCTGGCAGGAGCACAGAAACACAACTGCCACTGCATACCCCTTTGGGATGAAACACTCTTTTGCATAAAGAAACTTGTATTTCATAGAATCATAGAATCATAAGGCTGGAAGAGACCTTTGAGATCATCAAGTCCAACTGTGCCTGTCTCCCTACTAAATCATATCCCTAAGAAACTCATCTACCCATCTTTTAAACAGGGATGGAGACTCCACCACCTCCCTGGGAAATCTGTTCCAATTCCTGACCACTCTCTCAATGAAGAAATTCTTCCTAATGTCCCATCTAAACCTGCTCTGGCATAACTTGTGGCCTTTCCCCCTCGTCCTGTCGCTTGTCACTTGCAAGAAGAGAGCAGCACCCACTCCGCCACAACCTCCTTTCAGGTAGTTGTATGATGAGGTCTCCCCTCAGCCTCCTCTTCTCCAAGCTAAACAAGCCCAATTCTCTCAGTCCCTCCTTGTAGGGCTTATTCTCCAGCCCCCTCACCAGCCTCGTTGCCCTTCTTTGTACACGCTCCAACACCTCAATATCCTTCTTGTAGTGAGGGGCCCAAAACTGAACACAGTACTCAAGATGTGGCCTCACCAGTGCCAAGTACAGGGATACAATCACCTCCCTGGTCCTGCTAGCCACACTGTTTCTGATACAGGCCAAGGTGCCATTGGCCCTCTTGGCCACCTGGGAACACTTCTGGCTCATATTCAACCAGCTGTCAACCAACACCCCCAGGTCCTTCTTCTCCAGGCAGCTCTCCAGCCACTCTTCCCCAAGCCTGTAACGCTGCATGGGGTTGTTGTGACCTAAATGAAGGACTCTGCACTTGACCTTGTTGAACCTCATCCCGTTGGTCTCAGCCCATTGATCCAGCCTGTCCAGATCTCTTTGCAGCCCCTCCCTTCCTTCAAGCAGATCAACACCTTCACCCAGCTTGGTGTCATCTGCAAACTTACTAAGGGTGCACTCGATGCCTTCATCGAGATCATTGATAAAGGTGTTAAACAAGACTGGACCCAGCACTGAACCCTGGAGAACACCACTTGTGACTGGTTTCCAGCTGGTTTTAATTCCATTTACCGTTACCCTCTGGGCCCGGCCGTCCAGCCAGTTTTTAACCCAGCAGAGGGTGTGCCTGTCCACGCCGATGGCAGCCAGTTTCTCAATCAGAATACTGTGAGAAACGGTGTCAAAGGCTTTACTGAAGTCCAGGTACACCACTTCCACAGCCTTTCCCTCATCCCTCATCCATTCCTCCCTCAGTTTCTGTGTTCTGAGAAAAGAAGCAGAGCACTTTATTTCTTATCAAAGAAATAGACGACATAACATGAAATTAAGGAAGGAAATAGAATGCCAAAAGTTTCTTCACATTTTCACCTTTTATACCTTTCTGTAGCTTGATCAGAATAGGTCAAACAAATACATGCAAGAATATAATATATAGTCCAATCTAATTCAGAATAGGGAAAAGGAAGTATGTATCAGTTAAATGATGATTTGCTAGTTAACTGCTTACGTTTCAGCTGTTTCAAGCTAAAATTTATAAACCTTATTTTAAGATCCTTTCTTTAGCGTCAGTAAATCAGTACATCACAGAAGAGTGTTTTTATCCTAGACATTTTAAGGAGTCTATTTGACCAGTGAGTCTATTTTGTAAACAGCCACATAAGACAATATACCTTGCAACTAAAGAAAACAAAAAAAAATGTTCTTGGAATAATTTAGATTCTTGGAAATCTGACTTCAAAAATAAGCAGTCACTTAGATTACTTTGACCTGACCTTTTTTTTGACAATCAAGCAAGAGACAGCAAAAAATAAAAGGACAGCAATGGCAGAAGAATGCAAGTAACTGCTGGTGCAAACAAAGTGAATAATGAGGGGTAAATAAGAACTTTATTTTTCTTAGACCATGAAGAGAACGTTAAAGTACTCACAGGATGCACACACTTCCAATAAAAGATAAATAATGAGTGTAATTTTGTTTTGCTGGCGGGATCCCTCCTGTGTAAAAGTACATATATTCAAAAACCTATTTGAGTATTCCCCAGTAAATCTGAACAATCCTTTACAAACCAGCTTTCCACAATTTCTAGCTTCTGCTCCTTTCTGAGCTAGAACTAGTTGAACAATTAAATTTGAATATCATTCTCCAATTCTGATTACTAAAATCAAATTTGTGAATGTTCCAGAATTCAACCTGATATTACAAACGGGTATGTACTGAACAGTACAAACCCATCACTGCAAATCGTTATAAAGGTAAGCATACCAAATAGTTATATTCCACATTTCAAATTCCATTACTTTCTGTCTGGTTAATCACATAATAAAAATAGCCTTGCTGCCTTTTTTTTTTTTTTTTGAGACTGTTACCATGAAAAAAGGACTCACAAAACATTGAGACAGGCCCAAACATTACTTTTAAGAATGTTTTATTTCTATTTGACAAAAATATGGCTTATACTTTTTTTTGAAGCAGAGTTCAATTTACACATGACTTCATTCCACTTGTCCTGGTCTTTGGAAGGTAATCACAGAGTCCAGATGCCAAGCTATGAAAGATCTTCTCCTTTCATTTTCTTTCTGAATTAAATTAGATTTTGACTTGAGAAATGTGACCATATTATCTGTTTGAACATAAGGAAACTGCACAAATCCCTCATAAGACCTATGTAAAACGCCTTTTATGATTAAGAAGGGGCAATTTTCTCATGTCCATGTTTCTTAGAGGAGAATCTATGCTGCCCTATAAGGAACTTGCATTCCAGTGCATATCCTTCTGGTGCAAGTTGAATTTGGGAATCAGTAGTGAAATGCATAACCAATTGGTTATGCAGCAGCATAGCAATTAGATCAAGTTTTGTGAAGATTCCTGTAGCAATAATGATGCCACAGTACAGCTAAGGTGCCACAGTAAATTCTGCAAATATAGCTAGGGCTATACATTTTTAGTATGACAAAATCGTAAGGTTTGTCAAAATTTAAAAAAGAAAAAGTAACCAAAAAAAGAACCCAAGGATCTGAGTCTGAATCTCCACTGTATCTCTATCTCTGATCGCATTATTATTTTCTGTTTTATGTATTAGACTTGTAGAAAAAAAATATTTGTCTTCTAAGTTCATTTAATCAGTCTAATACAGCAGGGATTTTGGACCAAGACGGAGTAAAGCAGTAAGTAAAAAAAAAAAGTTAAAATGAAAAATCATTTAAACACTTCTATTGCATATAAATATTTAAGTATTTTCTCTGTAGTAATGTAATATTATGGAAATTATAATAATCAGAGAAAAATAGGTGTTTTAATACTTGGTTTTTTGCTATATATTCATTTGTTCTTGCCAGTTATGTAAACTAAGCTACCTGACATAATTGAAAAACACCTTTTTAAGGGTTGTGTGTATTACTGCTTTATGTATTTTTAAATTTGGCTTGATTTAATTGAATACTTTGCATTTTCTGCCTATAAGTCTCAGTAATTTTTCTAGCAGCAAATGTAACTTATAAAAATTTTTAAACTCACTCACAACTTTATTGTTCAAAAAAGACATCATGTAAATGTGAATTTAAAGGAGAGAAAAATAATTCCTAATACTGTGGCACCCATTCCTCAATACAGTACTATAATAGATGAAGGTTGTGGAAAAAGAAAAGAAGTAAGAATGAGCATTGGGCTTTGTTATCCATGATCCAATAAAGTTGAAATAAGCTGTGAAGACAAGCATTATAGACTTGTGAGCCAGCAGGAATACTGCCAAGAATAGTTCATGGGGCACTGAGTAGCTGGCTGAAAATCTGATTTTTTTAGAACCTTTGGGTACATTTCTAGGCCAGGGGCTCAGAAGCAACCTTACCAATATTTCTTTGAGGTACAGTTCATAAACATAAATTAACTATTACTTAAGCTGGCAATAACAATGGCTTAAAAGCCTAGAATTACTCTTGCATGCAATTTTACTTTTTAGTGTTTAAAAATGTATTAATTGCCTGTTTCCTTTTGGGAGTGGCGAGAGAATTTCGGGGTGTGGAGAATCACAGAAGCATTTTCCCCTCTCTCCTCAGTCTGTTGGATACTTCAGGCAAAATTTTTGACTGCCACTGACCAATTAGTCACTTCTCTGTCCCATAAAGCTTATGAAAGTCAGTAGCAAAGTCTGTAACAATTCAAAGCCAATGGTTTTCTCCAGCAGCGCCCAACAAGTGTGATCGAGAAGGTGATAACTCAGACCTTCATCCTTATCAAACTAAATAAAAACACTTGCAGAATTAAAGTGAGAAAGCAGAGGAAGATAAATTTGCAGCATTAAGTTCTTAATTCCTACAGAGCTGTCCATCCAAAACAAACTATCAACGTTCAGAGACAGAATCCATAAAAACAATACTGCTATTTGAAAATTAACACACCTGAAGCCATTCACAGGACTTCTGGAAAAGTTTCATAGGATTCAACATCCAAGAAAGAATTTTCAGAATTGGGTCTTCAGAGTAATATTTTAATAAGTTTTCACAGGTTCAGCATTTAGAACTTAAATTACACAGCAGATGTTTATATCAGTCTGGTAACATGTGATCTGTATTAAAGTATTTTAAGGCATTTTAAAAAAAAATAATTAGTTTGGAGCATTTGTCATATCTTCTTTCCAGTTTTGTTTGAACATATATAGGATATGGACAAGAGGAAAAGGCCTGAAGTGCACCAGAGAAGGTTTAGATTAGGTATTAGGAAGAATTTATTCACCCAAAGGGTTCTGAAGAATTGGAATATGGGTGCTCAGGGAGGTGGTTGAGTCACAATCCCTGGAGGTGTAGTGCTTAGGAGGTGTTTTAGTGATGGACTTGTTAGTGTTAGATTAATGGTTGGACTTAACGATCTTAAGGGTCTCTCCAACCTAAATGATGCTATGGTGGTTACCAGTTTGTGGCTTACAGTTTCTTTGGTGCATGAAACCCAGTCTAAGGTGAGCTACCAAAGGGGACAGGGTTGAGGTTGGTTAGAATAAATGCCAAAGACAGAAGACATGCTACACTGCAATGTTACCTGGTTCCTCCTGACTTTCTTGCTAGATAAGTAGGTTTGTGTTCTTAAGTGAGCCTTTAAGAAATGTCTAATAAGAACTTATACAACCCGAACTGACAAAATTCAATCTGATATCTTGGGTAAAACTCTCTATTGCGTGGGTTGTCACCAGGTCTCTGGGCTTTGGTCTTTCGTTAGATATTTTCTAAAATGCTAACGCTTATTATAAACCATTTGTTCTAAGGGGCAATTTTCATAATAAACGAAACGTCCAACATAAATGCAAGTTAATGACAAACAAAACAGCAATAACACCACAAAAACTTCCCCCCAAATCAAATGCAAATAACAAAGAAAATGTTTTTGCCATTTCCAATATTAAGTGGCTTACATATAGAAAGAATATTATTTCCTTAGGTTAGTAACTTAGAATCACGTCTGTACATATCCATTAAGCAAAAATATATAGTGAAAGGAGAACTCAAATTACTGGGCTAGATTAGAATATTCAGTACGAGAACAAAGTAAAATTCTAAGTTTGATCTTTATCTTCAAGTATGAAGTGATTTTATAAGCCAAGGAGATATAAATTGAGTTGAATAAGTGCTATAGGATTTTAATTACTATAGGATATGAACCAAATGGAAAAAAAAGCTATAACTCATTAAAAATATATAGAAAAAAACCCCTTCCCAATGGGGTGAAATTTTCATGAGCAGTAAGAGTTAAGGGTGTAAAAGATTTCTGTTACTTGTTGCCACACTTTGCTTGATAGACTTGATGATATCTTGAAGCCTATATTAGTAGGTATTACTTCTAAATGCTCAGTTTAATCTTAAGACAGGATGCAACAGTTGATATATCAGAAGTCAGAGACAAAATGGAAAGAAGGCAGAAACAGTCTCCAGAATATTAGTACAGGCTGTCTATGTGCTTGGGTTACATTTATACGTTTGTGTTATACTGTAAACAAAGTTTATCTCCCTAACCAGCATCATTTGGAAATGTACTACAATATGTAGAGAAAAAATAAGAAAACTTGAAGGGTAATTAATCAAAATTATTTTTAACCAAGCTGATAAATATCTTCCAGAAAAAAAATATTTTTTCATAGCCATGTTTATTCTTTCTGGTTTTGTTTTGTGGACTCGCCTCCGCACTCCCCTCCAAAAAAACCCCAAACCAAACCACTCACCACTATCAATAACTTTGTTCATCTTTCTAGATATGAAATAAAGAACTGACATATAAAATTCCTGTACTGCATTGTATTTCCAAGAGATTCATTTTTTTAAACACATTTGAAAATGTTGGGCAGATATATTCAAATACGTTTTTACTCTAAGGACATAACAGATACTTATAAGAGTATAAACTTGAAATTCTTGTACATTCATACTCCTTGCAGAGAGAAGTGGGAAGAAAACAGTTCTTTGACTTTATTGGTCAATCTTACTTTTAATTTTTGTGGGACCTAGAAAGAGTTATTTTAAAACACATTTCTACATTTACTTCATACTTATTAACAAATTAATAACAAGAAGTTACTATCTTACGTAAAATTCTCATCCTACACGAAAGAGAAATGTACTCCCAGAATTTCTTATTTTTGCCTATCTTATCAATAAAGTAAGTAACACAATATGTCTGTTCTTTAACACAGCTATGTGGTTTTGAAACACGACAAAAAACTACTTTGGTTACTTTATTGGCTTTTATACCCATTAGGTTTTCTTGTCTAGTCATTCTATGGCTTTGTCACGCCAATTAAATCTTATCTTCCTGCTAAATACAGCCTTTAAAGATAAGTGTTCTTACGAAATGTTCTAATTTGGAGTTAATTGTGATTTATACAATGATCCAAATTAGTTATAATTCCTTCCTCTGTATTACAGTGTGCATTCTAAATACATGTATCATGTAGATGTGTCCTCTTCCAGTAACAATGACAAAGCTCCTGCTACCTTACTCTTCCATTGACTCTTTGGTACCATATCCTACTCCTGGAGATTGTTCAAGTCTGAAGTCTGCTAGCTGAGCTGCACATGTGATTCCTTCCTCACCCACTTCGGCTAAAACAAGGTGCACATCTCAGAAAGTTTAAATAGTGACTCTGTGTTTGCCCGTCAAATATGGACCAATATTGTTTAGGAAGAAATCACACAAACATTTCAGCTGACTTAGTTGATGAGGCAGTAAATCTATTCAGCCAGTCCAGTTGCAGGTATGTGGATATGTGACAACAACCTTGAGAGTCAAAACTTTCTAAAACATAAGTGCAAATTAAATCACTCCTATTCTCTTAGAAAACACTTCAAACCTCCCTAAAATCACCAGAAACTGGTGATATAAAAAGAAAGAAAACAAAAAAACCTAAATAAATGGTGTCATATTTTAATCTTGTTTACATTCAGGCATGACCAAAAGTCTAAACATTTTAAATGGTATTTACTGAATTACAGTTAGTACCATTAGTCAGATTCTACAAAAGTACAAAAGTCTGTAAATGGATGGCTTTGTAAATATCACAAATATATGAAAATCTGTAAAAGACTTCTTAAAAACTTAAAAATTGATGAAAGGTTTTGCAACAACTTGAAAAATCCCATTAACTGTATGGTGAGACTAATCCTTGCTTATTTGAGTAGTCTATGGCAAGTAATGGGAGTGTTGCGATGGCTAAGGGCTGCGTAACAGAGATGATAAATGTACAAGAGAGAATACAGAAAGGTAAGATCATATGCCATTTTGTAAGGTGTAATTTAATATTCCAGAATTTAAGTCAATAATGACAGAGCTTTAGTAAGTGCACGTTGTGTTCAAGTCTTATTATAAAGATATTTAACCTCAAAATAAAATACATAGGGTAACTGCTATGCCAGTAAATACTCATCTTGACAAATTTCCACCAGCATGACAGAAATAGGAAAATAATCAACAAACAGGATAAATTCAATGACAGAAAAGGAATATAATTCCCAATTATGGGACTTCTAAGCCTTCATTAAGTCTTTAAAATTTCATTTATGTTAACTAAGTGGCTGTAATAATACTTTAAACTTATCTCTCAGGAAACTCCACATGTCCAGACATTTACTGAATTTTATTTTTTTTTTTCCTTAAGACCAAATGGATACATTTTTAGGAATAAGTAATAAGCATTTTATTATATTTTAGATTCCACATATAGAGTTATAAATTATAGCCATGACTTAAAATCCATTCAGACATTTTTTTCAGAATTAATCAATAAATACAGTAGAATCTGAAATCATTAATATACTAAAGCCATTGTTCTGATTTCATGATGAAATCTAAAGGCTGTTTAGACTTTGTTTCCTAGAAACATCTATACTTAGTAGTGTTTTCCATCACTGAAAAATGCAGAGTGTATCATTATTTGCATTTCTGAAAACAAGAATATGAAAGGTTTTTTTATACTACAGCCTTTTAAACTTCAAAAGATAAGAAATACAACAATTTAGATACCCCACATTTTCTCATTAAATCTTTTTTTTTGGTGCCTAATACATTAGCATTTGACATAATGCAGTTTATTTGGACATAGAAAATGTAGAATAATCTAGGAACCTTCTCTTTATAAGGGTAACACTTAGGTTTAATTTAAATATATCTGTATCGGGTAATTTTGTATTGACAATTACCAATTTATGGAAAACTAAAATCTGTGATTCTTGCCTGCAAAATTCTTCCTAAATAAAAGGAGGACTCATTTGTTATAAAGAAAAAGGAGTGCAATAGTTAATTTCAATATTTCTGTATTAAATGTTTTGTTCTTTCAGGCAAGTTAAGAAGATATAAATGGCTTTTTGTCATCTTTTCTCATACACAGCTCTATACCAACTGGTACCCAATCAAACAGTACAACTTTGAAGTAACTGGAGATTCTGGTTCTCCTGACCAGATCCTGTCACCCCTAGACACCATATCCTAACCACTGTATATAAAATGAAGTATGTCTCAGTACTCATTCTCCCTTCCTCCTGCCTTTAGAAAATGGTGAATAACGTTATGAAGCTACCCTTCATTTCCATTTTTTTGTGCTTTTTCTTAAGTCGTATGAAATAACTGAAATTTTGCACAAAAAGGTACCGCTTTCCCCCTCCCCCTGCATTGTTTTTCCTTTCACAATTCCAAATAACATCATTTGCAGATTAAATACTAATTCTAATTCTTTAGCCATAACTGCTGAAGACGTAACTTATTATCTTTCATCTTACGTATTACTGGAAAGTGCAGAAGCAGAGAAAAGATCTTTTATTCTGTGCTTCATAACTCCTGCCTGAAATGTACTGACCATTATTAAATATCACATAAAGATAGTACATTTATAATTATCAGGTCACAAGCTTAAAGCCAGCCAAAAAATTAGTACATTTTCACATTACCTATAAGTAGTGGGAAGTCTTATTATCAAGATTTGAAGGAAACAGTATAAATAGATTCAGGCAAATCTTTTACTAAGTCATGGAGATGGGTACACAGATGAAGAGTAAACATAACAGGACAGTTAAATCTACAGCTCTGAAAACTCTACATCTAAATGAGTGTTCACTGGAAGTGAGGAGGCACTACCAGGATAGGAATAATTCTGTACCCACCTTGTTTCTTAGGTACTTTCCCTAAACACGTACCATAAACAAATGGCACCTTTCCCATGATATTTTTGTTTGGTATGGTAGAATGTAGGTCTTACATCTTAAAAGAAAGAAAGAGATGCTTTGGTGCTTGCAGATCCGGCTTGTGTTTCCAGTATCAACATATTACTCACTCTGAAGCCAAAATATAAAGGAACATTACATTAGTAGAATTCTGCATGCCCTAAAATCTTAATGTAATTGGAAATGTATATTTAAAAACTCAATGGTTGAAATTAATTCCACAAAGATGTCTCCTGTTTGAAGAAATTTTTTCTTGGAAATTGCCTTTTTAATGTTTTAAAAGTTACTATTATTGCCAATAGTTTGACTTAACTTTCAAAGAGAAATCCCATTTGTGCTTTCAAGGTGTTAATTTATAAAAGTGTATTTGTTTATTTTCACTGATAAGAGACCACCATGATTTCTAAAGAAAGAGTGTGGGCTATGTGAAAAACTAGTGAGTTTATGCCCTCCTTTTAAATCCTACATATGAAAATTCATCAAGTTTGGAAAGGAGAAAATGAAAACCACACAGGGAGGTAGAATGCCTTGGACAAAAAAAAAGAAAGCATTGCTTCAAATTGGCATGCAAATATTCTCTCTCACACCTTTGAATACTTATTTTGCAAGGGACAGTCTTTTGATATGTCTAAAATAAATCCACATTACTGCAATATATTCCTGTGGCAGTTTGACTCCCAAAACTGCCTTTATGCATTATGACTGGCTTTGAACAATTTCTGTCAGAAGGAGCTGGCTGGGAGTTGAGAATGGAAGGAGTGGAAGTCATGGATAATGTCCCAATTCCAGATTGAGCCTTACTTCTGAAAATACAGTTTGCAAAAAGTTGTTTACAAAATTAGCTTCCAGAATAAATTAGAATTGTGAATACTATCTGGAGGTGATTTTATCTTTTGGGGGCTTTCTGTTGTCCATGTAATGGGAACTGATGATGTTGGGGAAAAAAAATAGTTTTTACTGCTGCAAGTTGACTTGCTGCCAGAAATTCCTCAACCTCTGTGCCCTGCAGTCAATCACCCACTTGAACAGGCTGGACTAACACTCTTAGGAAAATTCTGCCTGGAGGCATAATAAAAAAACAAACACACTGAAGCAGTAGAAAGACTTTGGAATTGCTTCCCCTGCTGGAAACAGAAAAAAAAATAAAGAAACAAACAGCTAAAAAAATCCCACCACCCCTAAGTAAATAAAGAATAACTAAAAAATCAATATTTAAAAAGTAGTAGAAATAGAAATTATCACCTAAATGATGTATCTAGCCATTGTTTGGGAGCCCTTTCCAGTACATTAATTACAACAGCATGAAGGCAAAAATAATCTTAGATGGAGGTCTTAATATTCTATCATGGGAAATGTTAGACAGTTTAGCACAAAGAGACTAGTAACTCTCCTAATTACAGATTCTGGTTGAGTAGTCTACAGGTTTTGCCAAATTTCCTTTGTAGTGGTCCATCCCTGAACTGGATTTAGCATCTGGAATCCCTGTTTCTGTTTATTATTTTCACTGTCTGAAGCAACCTGTGAATAGTAGTGGGTTAGTTGACTTGGAAACCTTGCTGCTAAAACCAACTAGGCTAAGACTCTGTCCCGAGTTTCTGCTGTTTTGACTAAACAGGATTGCCTAATTACCAAGATGTTAAATGAGCTCAGGTTCTCTGCTGGGTTACCACCCCTGGCAATAGCCCTGTTTTATCTGCTGCATAAATTACTTTCACAATTAATTATACTGGTTTTGACTGGAATAGACTTAATTTTCTTCATAGTACCTTGTCTATGATATGTTTTGGATTTGTGACCAAAACAGCGTTGGAATTTTTCAGTTGTTGTTGAGTAGTGCCTACACAGCATCAAGGACTTTTCTCACGTCGCCTTCTTAGTGAGTACACTGGGGGTGCACTAGGAGATGGGAGGGGATACGGCTGGGCCAGCTGACCCCAACAGACCAAAAGGATATTCCATATCATAAGACATTAATCTCAGCAATAAAAGCTGGGGGAAGAGGGAGGAAGGAGTGGGTGTAGGGTGGGTGGAGTTAGGGGTGGGCATAAGACACGATATTCAGAGTTATAGTGTTTGTCTTCCCAAATAACCATTACACACGATGAAGCCCTTCTTTCCTGGAGATGGGTAAATAGCTGGGAAGCAGTGAATTAATTTCTTATTTTGCTTTGCTTCTGTGCACAGCTCTTGCCTATTAAAACATCTTTAACTCAACCCATATTTTTTCTAACTTTTACCCTTCTGATCCTCTCCCACCTATCATGGATTAATCCCAGCTGGATTCCAAGCAATATGCAACCACTTGTTCACATTCCCCACCCCTGCAGTGGGATGGGGAGGAGAATGAAAAGACAGTAAAAATTGTGCATTAATAAGTTAATAGGACATAAAAAGGGAGAGATAATAATAACAATAATAACAATAGGAATAATAATAATAAACATACGTACATGCATGCATACTTACATACAAAACTAATGATGCACCATACAATTGGTCATTACCAAATGACCAATGCCCAGCCTGTCTCTGAGCAGCAATCACTGCTCCCCAGCCATCTCCCCAGTTTAAATACTGAGTATGATGTTGTATGTTATCGTACATCCTAATAGCCACTTTGGATCATCTGGTGTTGTCCCCTCCCAGCTTCCTGTGTACCATTCACCTTCTTGCTGTCAGGCCAGCATGAGAAGCTGAAAAGTCCTTGACTGCTTAGCAACAATTAAAAATACCAGTGTGTTATCAATAGTTGCAGTTGGTGACTCCCTTTTGAGGGGAACTGAGGGCCCTATATGTAGGCCAGCCCCAACCCAAAGGGAGGTTTGTTGTCTTCCTGGGGCCAGGGTGACGGACATTGCTAGGAGACTTCCTGAGCTAATTCACACCTCAGATTATTATCCACTGTTGGTAATCCAGGCTGGCAGTGATGATATTAATAGAAGAAGTGCCAGGGTAATCAAAAAGGATTTCAGGGCACTGGGTAGATCAGTCCATGGGACAGGTGCACAGGTAGTATTTGCTTCCGTTCCTGTAGTGGCTGGAATGAATGGGGAGACGCATGAGGAGAGAATTAGGAAAGCCTACCTTATCAACAGGTGGCTAAAGGATTGCTGCCACCATCAAAATTTTGGTTTTTTTGATCATGGGGCAAACTCTATATTACCTGGTCTTCTTAAATCAGATGGTCTTCATCTGTCTAGGGAGGGCAAAAGGGCTGTTGCCCATAAGTTAGCGGGGCTCATCAGAAGAGTTTTAAACTAGGTCTGAAGAGGGAGAGGATTGATTTCAGGCTCTCCAAAGTTCAGCCCATGGGTGAAAAGACTGAATTAAAAGTAAAATCAGCAGCCCAGCTGAAGTGCATGTACACTAATGCACACAGTCTGGGCAATAAACAGGAGGAGCTGGTAGCCATCATGCAACAGGAAAGCTGTGATGTAGTTGCCATTACAGAAACATGGTGGGATGACTTGCATGACTGGAGTGCTGTCATTTTGACCTGTTCAGAAGACTGGTCCAGAGCACACCCTGGGACACAATCCTCACAAACAGGGGCTTTCAGGAGGGATGGATGTGCTTCAAGGAGAATGTCTTGAGTGCACAGAAAGAGGCTATACCAATTAGCCAAAAGGCAAGCCGGCGGGGAAGACGATTATCTTGGTTGAATAGGGAGATACTGAATGAAATCAGAGATAAAAGGAGAGCCTACCGACCGTGGAAGGCAGGGCTGACTACTCAGGAAGAGTATAGGACTATAGTTAGAACATGCAAAAGGAAAATCAGAGAAACAAAAGCGACATTTGAAATTAATTTGGCTACTTCTGTTAAGGATAACAAAAAGCACTTCTGTAAATACATTAATAACAAAAGGAGGGGCAAGGAAAACATGCATTCTTTGTTGGACTTGGGGGGGAATATAGTTACCAGGGATGAGGAGAAGGCTGAGGTACTCAACACCTACTTTGTCTCAGTCTTCACCAGTAAGAGAGGTGGCCCTCACGATAACTGGCCTCCAGAGCTCACAGATAGAGACAGGAAACCAAATGGCCCCTCTGTGTTCCAGGAGGAAATAGTCTATGAATTACTGAGCCACCTGGATCCATACAACTCTATGGGACCTGATGGATTCCATCCTAGGGTAATGAGGGAGTTGGCAGAAGGGCTTGTCAAGCCACTCTCCATCATCTACCAACAGTCGTGGCTCTCTGGGGAGGTCCCAGATGATTGGAAGTTGGCAAATGTCACGCCAATCCACAAAAAGGGCTGCAAGGAGGACCCGGGCAACTATAGGCCTGTCAGCCTGACCTCAGTGCCTGGCAAGGTTATGGAACAAATCATCCTGAGTGCAATCACACTGCACCTTCAGGATGGACATGGGATCCGACCCAGCCAGCACAGCTTTGTGAGGGGCAGGTCCTGTCTGACCAACCTGATCTCCTTTTATGATCAGGTAACCCATCTGGTGGATGAAGGGAAGGCTGTGGATGTAATCTATCTGGACTATCGCCAGTGGTGTCCCTCGGGGATCAGTGTTGGTCCAGTTCTGTTTAACATCTTCATCGATGATTTAGATGAGGGGATTGAGTCCATCATGAGTAAATCTGCAGATGACACCAAGTTGGCAGGGAGTGTCGACCTGCCGTAAGGCAGGAGGGCTCTGCAGAGGGACTTTGATAAGCTGGAGAGATGGGCTGAGTCCAACAGGATGAAGTTCAACAAGGCCAAGTGCCAGGTCCTGCACTTTGGCCACAACAACCCCATGCAGCGCTACAGGCTGGGGACAGAGTGGCTGGAGTGCAGTCAGGTGGAAAGGGATCTGGGGGAACTGATTGACAGGAGACTAAACATGAGGCAGCAGTGTACCCAGTTGGCCAAGAAAGCCAATGGCATCCTGGCCTGTATCAAGAATAGTGTGGCCAGCAGGACAAGGGAAGTTATCCTTCCCTGTACTCGGCATTGGTGAGGCCACACCTTGAGTATTGTGTTCAGTTCTGGGCCCCTCAGTTCAAGAAAATATTGAGGTGCTGGAGCGGGTCCAGAGAAGAGCAGCAAAACTGGTGAAGGGACTTGAGCCCAAGTCCTATGAAGAGAGGCTGAGGGAGCTGGGGTTGTTTAGCCTGGAGAAGAGGAGGCTCAGGGGTGACCTCATCGCTCTCTGCAACTATCTGAAAGGAGGTTGTAGTCAGGTGGGGGGCGGTCCCTTCTCCCAGGCAACCAGCAACAGAACAAGAGGGCAGGAGCTTAGACTCTGCCAGGGAAGGTTTAGGCTGGATATCAGAAAAAAGTTCTTCACAGAGCGAGTAGTCAGGCATTGGAATGGCCTGCCCAAAGAGGTGGTGGATTCACCGTCCCTGGAGGTTTTTAAAATAAGACTGGATGTGTCACTTAGTGCCATGATCTAGTAATCATTATAGTGTTGAATTAAGGGTTGTACTTGATGATCTTGGAGGTCTCTTCCAACCCAGATAGTTCTATGATTCTATGATTCTATGAATATTATTTTAATCACAAATCCAAAATATAGCACTACAACAGCTACCAGAAAAAAAATTATACCAGTCAAAACCAGGACACACCCATTCCTCTGGGAATGCAGTAAATAAGAGGCTGTATGGTGCTTAGCTGCCTACCAAGGTTTAATTTATGACAAAATTTATACAGCTATGTTTAACCAAAAGTTTTAATGATGTCTATTCTGGTTATTATTTTTGAAGGCAAATAATGGATTTATTAACATTCCTGTAAGTTTATAATAATCAGGGCTCCGTACAGATGGCATTTTTCTGTTAACACTTGGAGTGTCAATTAAAAAGTAGTTTGCTACATTGTTTTATTAACCTGCCTATTATAACATAGAAATGTAATCAGCTGCAAAACCCATCACGTCACATGCACACACACAAGGCACAAAGGGAAAACATTTAGATTTCTGAAATAATGAAAAAAAAATATATAAAACATTGTTTTAAGATAGAAACATTGCTGCTATAGTAGTACTCTGCAGTTGCATATGAGCATAATTCTATACAGAAATAGCATATAATCAGGTTTCTGGAAAAAAATGTTTTTTAATCAGCAGTTATTTTCCTTTAGGTGAAGACTGCAAACCAGCAGTAAGGTAATTATCTAATATGATACATAAAATTTTTTTACTCCACAAAAACTATTTTCTGCAAGACATCTTTTCTCTCTCAAACACAAGTATACCACTACATTTCCAAAAGTAACACCTATACCACATACCAAACCTGACCGTGTCCAGTATTGTAATATATTTGTAGTGAATTACAGCTAATAGATCGTGTCATGATTTCCCACCATGCTTTATTTTAATTTAACCAATATACACAAAAATAATATTTTTATTCTATGTAGTTCGTGGCTTATATATAATACCCTGCTCTTTTGCAAAATATTTTTTTATAGTAACAAGATTCTGAGGAACCTAGGAATCAGTCAAGTGAAGTCCCCAGTGACTGGAGAAAGGAAAACATTACACTTGCTTTTAAAAAATGTAAAAGGGAGGATCCTGGGAACTACTGACCAGTCAGCCTCTGTGCCTGGGAAGATCATGGAACAGTTCCTCCTAGAAGCTATGCTAAGGCATACAGGTGACAGGAAGGTGATTGGAGACAGCCAACGTGATTTCACAAAGGGCAAATTGTGCGTGACTAGTCTGTTGGCCTTCTACAATGCAGTGACTGCATTGATGCATAAAGGAATAACAACTTACGTCATCTGTCTTTTGTTCTATAAGACCTTTGACATAGTCCCAGAAAACATTGCTAATTTGAGATTCGGGTTTTGATGGATGGGCTATTCAGTGGATAAGGAGTTGGCTGGGTGGCTGCATCCAAAGAGTTGTAGTCAACAGCTCGATGTCCAAATGGAAATGAGTAACAAGTATGTTCATCAGGCGTCCATATTTGGTATGTTACTGTTCAATATCTTTATTAAAGACATAGATGTGAGATTGAATGCATCCTCATCAAGTGTGTGGACAACACTAAGCTGAGCGGTACAGTTGATACACTTCAGGAAAGGAATGCCATCCAAAGGGACAGACAAGTGGGCTCAGGTGAAACTCATCAAGTTCAACAAAACCAAGCATAACATTCTGCACCTGGGTCAGGGCAAGCCCTGATATCAGTGTAAGCTGGGGGATGAAGGGATTGAGAGGAGCCTTCCTAGGAAGGACTTGATATTGATAGATATTCACCAGTAGATGAAAAATTAGATATGATCCAGTAATGTGTACTTGCAGCACAAAAAACGAATGTATCCTGGGATGCATGAAAAGTAGCACCGCCAACAGCTTGAGGGAAATGATTTTCCCCTTCTACTCCACTCTCATGAGAACTGCTTGGAGTATTGCATCCAGCTCTGAAGTCCCCAGAATTAAAAGTATATGGAACTGTTAGATCAGGTCTAGGAGAGGGCCACAAAAAGTGATCAGAGATCTTCAACAGCATCCTATGAATAAAGTTTGAGAGAGTTAGACGTGTTCAGCCTAGAAAAGAAAAGGCTCCAGGAAAATGTTATTATGGCCTTCAATATATAAAAGGAGCTTATAGGAAAAGGAGAAAGGCTTTATAGCAAGGCCTGTAGTAACAGGGCAAAAGGTAATGGTTTTAACCTCAAAGAGGGTAGATTTAGATTAGATATAGGAAGAAATTTTTCACGATGAGTGTGGTGAGACACAAGAACAGGTTGCCCAGAGAAGTTGTGGATGCCCCGTCCCTGGAAGGGGACAAGGTCAGACTGAATAATGCTTTAAGAAAGCTTCCTTAGATGTCCCATCCAGAGCAGGAGTGGAGGGCTGAGCAGGAATTGGATGATCTGTAACAATCTTTTCTGACCCAAAACATTTTATGATTCTATAAATCTGTATCAAGTTTTGCATAAAGCCCTATGATAGATTTTGTGCAAAGTTTACTTTAGAGTTCTATTTTCAACATTGAACCGAACAACACAATTGAACACACATATCATTCACAGAGAAAGCAAGCATGAAATAAGCTTGTGCTTTCTAGACAATCTGAGAGAAGGATAATATGAACAGGAAATATTTTATGGACCATAGACTGTGAAATAATGTGTAATAGGTCACAACAGGCAGAAAAAGATTGTTGAGGTGCTACATCAGCCTGGATCTTCTCTCATATGTCAGCGATTTTAACAATTTTATCAATTATCTAGAAGAATGTATCGAGTGCACCCTCAGTAGATTTGCAAATTACACCAAAATGGGCAGGAGTGTTTACCTGCTTGAGGGAAGGAAAGCTCTGGATAGGGGTCTGGACAGGCTGGATCAATGGGTTGAGTCCAATTGTGTGAGATTGAACAAGGCTAAGTGTCAAGTCCTGCACTTGGGTCACAACAACTGCATGCAGTGCTACAGGCTTGGGGATGAGTGTCTGGAAAGCTGCCCAATGGAAAAGGGCCTGTGGGTGTTGGTCAACAGCTAGCAGAATGCTCAGGTGGCTGAGAAGGCAAACAACATCCTGGCTTGTCAGCCAGTAGGACTAGGGAAGTGATCGTGCTCCTATACTTGGCACTGGTGAGGCTGCACCTCAAATAATGTGTTCAGTTTTGGGCCCTTCAGTAAAAGAAAGACATTGAGGTACTGGAGCACATGCAAAGAAGGGCAACTAAGCTGGTAAAGGATCTAGAGCACAAGTCTTATGAGGACTGTATGAGGAATTTGGGTTGTTTAGTCTGGAGGAAAGGAGGCTCAAGGAAGAGACCTTATTGAAAGGTTTTAGTAAGGGGGGTGATGGCTCTCTTCTTCTAAGTAAAAAGCGATGGGATGAGAGGAAATGGCCTCGAGTTTTGCCAGGGGAGATTTAAATTGGATATTAGGAAATTTTTTTTCACTGAAAGGCTTGTCAAGCACAGGAACAGACTTCCTGGGTGTTTGAGTCGTCATCCCTGGAGATATTTAAAAAATGTGTAGATGTGGCACTTAGGGACATGATTTAATGGTGTCTTGGTAGGTTAATGGTTGGACTTGATCTTAAAGGTCTTTTTCAACCTAAATGATTCTATGATTCTATACTACTCAGGAAATACAATTTCATAGCAATGCACCTGCTGTGCATGGCTAGCCCAGACAATGAAGCCCACTCTACAAACTGTAGCTCTCCAGTGGCAAGTACGAATGGGACTCTCATTTCCTAGATATAAAGACTTCTTATTGAATTAAAGATGAAAAAAATACACTGAACTCTGACTGCAAGTCTGCCTGTTATTAGGCAGCTTTCCTTAAGGACTATTGTACTTTGCTCAAACTTACAAATGACAGCTTTAAAATACACAAAGATTTTAACTGTGGCACACATGACTTAGTTTGAAGGATCAATACAATAGAGAATTGTTAATATGTATTCTTCCTGAGTATAGTAATTGTACGTTCAAATGCTTAATTTATTTGTGAACAACACCAACTGTTTTTGGAGATGTTTTCATTTCCGTCTATGCTGGTTTCTCCTGCTATTTTGTGAAATTTCACTAAAGAAAAACCCTGCAAGATATTAATCAGCACATAATATAAACACTGATTTGCTAGGGTAGAAATTAGTAAGAGCACGGAATTTCATATAAAACGTCTTTTTTTTTTAATTCTCTTCACCTTGCACCCTTATTTTCAGATACTGTCATGCAAATCTGGTAAAACTAAATGATTGTTTAGCAAATTGTCCTGCAAGCATTGGAATACACTTGAAAATATTGCAAGCAGTAATCTGCAGTCTTTTACAGTACCACTGAAATGCATCAGTTACAATTCTCAGTTCTCATCACTACCTCTCTCTTGTATGAATTTTGGATTCAGTGCTAGTAAGCATAAACTACCACACTGATTGTAATATGAATTTTCTTTGCTTTCTGTATTATCTTAAATTGTACTAATCTATATCCATGAGTACTAATCTATATCCATTGAATATTAAAGAACTCTAAGAAAAAAGCTTATGGTTAGGTAAAATAAGCCTGATAGTCAAAAACATTGCTTTCTTGAACAGTTCCATATGAAAAAAACAGGTGACATTTTAGCTGTGTGAAATTATTTTCAACACATATCTTGAAGAGTGAATACAAGATAAAGATTATAGGCAATGTAGCAGTTCCACATCCCATGATGTTAAAGCTCTATCTCTGTTGAAAGTACCTTTTTGTGGAACACAAGGCACATTTTTTGCCTCTGCAGGATGATAATATCCGAATAGAGAAATTTTGTAATAATACCAGTGGTAGAAAACCTAATGGTGTTTCAGAGTCTTCATTATGTGACAGAAGAAATGGGGTAAAGCTACAGTGCCTTTTGTCTCAGATTCATTATTAAAACAAAAGTCTATGAAAACTTCCAACGGCTGCTGTGCAAAGGAAGCACACATGCTGAAAAGGCAAGTTTTGGAAGAGTCCCTCTCTCTTCAGAGTAAAAGGATTAAAACACAAGTATTGCCAAGTTGCATGCCTAACTTTTTATGATAGAAGTTAAAACATTGGATTTTAGAGGACTTCAACTAAATCGAATGAAAATTAATTATGATCATCTTTTCCATTGCTAGATTTCACCTCTGATAAATCCAAATACTCGAACAAGTAAAAAGATACTTTTCTAAGAGTTACTTTGAAGGATTCTCACAAGTAAAGCACGGGTGATACATTTCAGCATCACCAGAAGAAGAAATAAAATAGGACAGATTTCATTTTTTTACTGAAACGGTTTCTGGTTTGGGTTAGTTTGTGGTTTTGTTTTGTTTTGTTTTGTTTAGCTACATTTCAGTTTCTATTAGCTTATAAGCTAAGAGAAAACAAATGTCAAGTTAAATAGCATAAAATTATTTTTTCCTTTAAAGTTAAGAGAGAGAGGTCTTTTTGTGCAGTGCCAGTCCCAGTAGTTTCACCAGTATAGGATAGGTCCTCTCTCCGTCTTCCCTGCCTACTCCTTAATAACCCATTCCTGGCCTGTGGTGGCACTCATAACTGTCGTGGCATAAGTACACTCCATTATTGTAAGTTAATTTGAGACGTCGTTATTTTTCAAAGAATTTGAGCTGTGGTAAGACACACATATGAAATTGTATACATTGCAGGAATGTTTCCAGTTATGTTACAGAGCGTGTGCATCTTTCAAAGGAAGGGAGAAAGGCATAAAGGAGTGGCAGTTCCAAGGAGGGGTGAGGATGGGGGGTGGGGTAATGAATGTAAAATGAATGTAAAAAGCAAATACTTTCAATGAGAAAAAAATAAACATAACTTACAGTTGACCCTGGCCAGCTTTAATTTATGGGGTGAAAATGGGACACACTCAAGCTAACTTATACAACCATAACACTGAAAACCATGCACACATTTAGGGACTCAATAAGAGCACTACTTACTAGATAGATACTTTCATAACTATACTACGTGCATATCTTATTTCAGTTTAACATTACTATAGCTATAATCAAGCAATATCAGTTCTGAAAATATACACACACAGAATCATGGTATGTAGCGTCCAGAATAGAAAAAAAAGATTGTGAAATCACCTTGAAAAAACTTCTTCAAAATAAACTTCATACAGTAGGTAGTATTAGAGACATTGGTTTTCTTCAATAATTAAACACCACAATCTTAGTACCTAACACCTCATCAATATTATTATGTAACACTGTTATACATGCAAAATGACAGAATAGTTGAACTAAAACAGAATGTAAATGGAAAATCGTACAAAATGAAGTAACATGGAAATAATAGTGCTCATTTGTTCATTTTATAAGAAGCATGGACTTATGTAAAGCAGCTCTACTCCTCAGACGTATCTCATAACAGAGAATTTAAAATCGTGTTACGAATCTGATGAACTCTAGATTTGACCGATTGCCTGATGAAATCTTGGATCTTTTAAAACAAAGAGATCTGTTTTCCTCCTACATCATTCTGAAGTATTTAAAAAAAATTCAAAATGAAGATTTTTATCAATCAAATGCTGACTGTATTAAATTTCTAAAAGAAAAACTCTGCTTCTAAATGGGCTTTGGAAAAAAAGCTCATCCAGAACATTACTACTTAAAATATTGCAGCCACATGAGACTAAATAATTATTTTGTAAGTTCCATGCGGCGCTACAAAAAGCCAGATGGCATTAAGCTTTCCATTCTTGCAATTCATTTTGCATTATATATTTTACCACAATATGTTTTGGTAATACCAAATAAGTCTGAAAAACTTGTCAGTGACATATCTTCAAGAAAATTAAACTGGGTCCTCACAGTCTTGTTCAGGAAGCACATTAAGAAACAACTTCCTTAAAAAAATAAACTTAGAAGTCACCATTTAGTGTACCAAAGGTCAGCTTAATGTGTTGAACTCAAGAGAAAGCTTGAAAGGATTAAGCAAATTCAGAATTCTTTGATCTCAGTGGGACATGCAAATTCTTGGTGGATAAGACCTCTAACAAAGAATGTTCCAGATGATATGTTCTGTTCTAACCATTAGCAAATACACATATTTGAACTCGCACAGATAGAAGTGTTTAATTACAGTGTAACTAAGCATATTCTCTGTGTGGTGTTTCTCATGTGTTAAATGTGACAGCGTAATGATGTGTGCAGTGTTATTTCTGTAAAATTATGAGCTGCATATTCTCACTGAAGCAGTCTATGTCCTTTCTTAAAACTTTCAAAATGTGTGCAAACAGCTGCCTTATTTAGAAACTCTCAAGGCCTTTTTAGGGGTTTTTTTGGGGGGGGGGTTGTTGGTTTTTTTTGTTTGGTTTTTTTTTTGTTTTTCTTTCCATTTGCCTATAAAATCCAATACTTCTCATTATTAGACCAAACTCTTAAAACATGGCTAGATGTTACTATAGGCATACACTTTCCTGACTTAGTATCTTTGGGTGACTTTCATAGGCTCTGTGGTAAGAAATCTTGTAGTTTTGTAAACTTCTACAACTGTTACACAGCCTGAAAGCACATTATATTTGATTGGGACTTACCTTGCCATACGGTGTGATACCAGCGTGAATTCTGTCTAGATTATCTTAATTCTGAATATCAATATTCACAGATGCAAAGAATTGGAACTGTACATGAGACTTGTACTTTTATTCAAAATGCTCATTTAAATTCAGTATAACATCCTATCTATATAAATTTATTTCCCAATATTGCAAAGAATTATTTCTTGGCTAAAAAACCGTATTTATGCCAAATTTAATTCTGAATCAATGGCACTTTTATTAATCAAGAACAAGCCAGAAACAGAGGTTGATAACCAAGCTTTGGCTGTTAGAGATGAAAACAATGTTGCTGAAACGTTAAGTATACAGCTCTATAAACATAAGTTAATACATTTAAGAAGCATGAAGTTAAGCTTAAATTTTAAACAAATTTACATAAAATAAAAATAATTATTATCGCGAAAATATTAAAAAATCCATATCCTGTTTAATAAGTGCATTTGTTTTCAAAATGTTATTTGCAAATTGCTTGCTAAAATATACTGTGTGTCTATCTTTCTCATGATGACAAGGCAAACTTCCTAACTTCTTTGATATCAGTTTAACTCCACTCTAATTCTGTTTGAAGCTAAATGTTGATTCATGTTTTTTTCAAAGCTGACTCTTTTTAAAGACGTCTACCCTTGAACATTCTACTGACATATCTAGCAGAGTCACATGAATGCAGACAGAATTCTCACCGAGCAGCCGTTTTCAAATGGAGAAATCAGCATGGTTAAATGTTTGGAAGATCACTAGTAAGATGCTGTCTGCGTTTAATATAAATATATCTTCACCAAAGAAGGAGGAATTTAGCAGAGGTAAACTAACCACTTGACTCACTAAGATCATAAAGACTGAATTTAGCAGTACTGTCAGCTCAAATTTTCCCTCACAGTGTGATCAACTTTATTTAATCAAATATCTTTAATCATTGTGTTAACTAATTAGAATTAATAGCTTTAGATTTTATTTTGACAAGTTTTTTGAGTTGTTCATTCCATTGTGAAGAGAGCTATTCGTATAAAAATCAACATTTACTCCATAATGTTTTTTACATGCTTACACCTAAAGCACTGACAACAAAGTGCTTTGAACTACACTAACAACAAACATTTTTTTTAAAAAAGTAGCGACGAATATGTCTACAATTTTCCTTGTACAATTAACACTTTGGCTTGCAGAAAGACTTTTTTGTGAAAAAAATAATAACCAAACATTACTGGCTACCTTTGATAACATGATTTTGAAATATAGTATCTGATTCTGTATTTTGGAAATCAGAATCTAACTTGCCCAAGACAGAGAAGGTTGCATCAGTATATGAGAGACCTGAGATGTCCTAACTGCTCAAGAAATCTTCATCTATAGCAACACTAATCACTAGACCCACAACACACAAAGACCACGATCAAATTCTCATTAATTTATTTACCACATTATGTAGATTTGGGGAATATAAATGGAAATTCAACAACATCAATGATAAAAACTGGTTGATTTTAATAATTTCCAGTTTGTCCTCAAAGACTGTGTGCCAGTATTCTCATAAAATTTTGGCTTAGACAAGCTGAGAAAGGGATGATCTAATATACTTTCTGATGAGGAAGAAAGATAGATAGTTACATGCAGTTAACTATTCATCTGGCAAGCCTAGAGCTGAATGGGAAAAAATCCTTTATAACCCATTCCAATTTAAATAGAGAGTTACAGTGTCTGAGGTACGCAAATGCTGGTATTGACCAATATGCTTTCACAACAGGTTTTGTTTGATCCATCAAGATCTGTGACACCTAAGTTTGGAGCTCTGCATTGAATTAGGTGTACAAGGTCATGTTACAATCAACAGAGACATAATCGACACAGCTGGAATGGTCAATCTGGTTGCCAAAGGTGCCCTAAAGTGACGTGTCAGGACTCCAGACAGAGGCCCGGAACAATGTAAGAGTCTCAGATATTCTTTGCCATATCTGTCAACCCTGTAAATGAAAGATACCCTAGAACATGTAAAATGACACACATCTATATGTGGGTAACCTCATCAAGTTCAGTTTAATTCAAACAGCAATTCAGCTTCTGAAATGTCAGTGTCTTCTTTACTGTAAACCAAAATGTCTCACCAGTGATGAGCAGAGGAGAAGGTTCACCTCTTTTGACCTGCTGGCAATGCTTTTCAAAATACAGCCTAGTACACTCCTGGCCTTCTTTGCTGCAAGGGTATATTGCTGACTTATGGTCAGCTTGTTGTTTACCGGAACCTCAGAGAAGTTCCTTCTCTGTAGAGCTACTTCGCAGCTGGTCTTGTATGAGTGCTTGAGGTTATTGTTCTCCAGGTGTAGGATTTTGCATTTCTCCTTGTTGAATTTCATGACATTCCCCTCAGCCTAATTCTTTAGCCTATCAAGATTCCTCTAAGTGGCAGCATAACCTTTGGTATGTCAGCCACTTCTCACAGTTTTGTATTGTCTGTGAACTTGCTGAGGGTTCACTGTGTCCCAGTTCATATATGAAGATATTAAATAGTATTTGCCCCAGTATGAATCCCTGGGGAACTCTATTAGTTATGTGCCTCCAACTGGACTTCATGCCACTTATCTTAACCTTCTGGACTCAGCTGTTAAGCCATCTTTTAATCCACATCGCTGTTTACCTATCTAACCTGTGATCTGTCATCTTGTCTACAAGGATGTCATTGGAGATAGGGTCAAAGGGTAATATCAAGGTAAACAACACCTGCTGCTCTGCCGTTCACCAAGTTAATCACGTCACAGTAGAAGGCTGGCTAAACATAATTTCTTGTTTGTAAATCCATGCTGACCACTCTCAATCCACTTGTCCCTTATGTGTTTGGAAATGCTTTCCAGGATTAGCTGTTCCATCACCTTCCCAGGGACTGAGGTGAAGGTGACTAGCCTGCAGTTCCTCAGATCTTCCTTTTTGCCCTTCTTGAAGAGCATTTCACACTCAAACACCTGAAATCAGGTGTCTTAATTTGGGGCTGAATTCTACTGCAGAAATAAAAAACCGCAAGAAAATCTAGTAAAGTACACAGGGAATTAACCTGGTTGTATACCCCCAAAACAGTATAACAGTATAACCTCTGTATTTCATGAACTAGGATTTCATTGCAAGTCATAGTTTATATTTAGTTGATATTCTTCTGGCATAAAAGTTATGAGGCAGAAATTGATTTAATACCCTATTGCCATATTACATAATATAAACTGTTCTCAAATCCATGTAAAAGATGGTTTGAGAAGTAGAGAAACTCTAATCAGACTAATACACAGTGAAGTCCCTACGAACTTTTCAGTTTCATGTCTTTGGATCACCTGCTTAATAAAGCCTTTTCCTCTCTTACATCAGTATTGCCTTTCACATAATAAGACATAATAACTTCAAAAATTCATGAGATTTTTTGAAATTTTAAATAAAAATAACAGACACTAGATTTCTTCATTAGTTATCTAAAGTGAATCTTTTTATTTCTGCATGTTTACATGTAAATCACATTTACTCAGCAAACATAGAGTCATATTTTTGGTTTTTCCTACTTCAAAAAAATAAATAAAAAAATAAAAGGAAAATTACTCATTTGATCTCTTTATTCCAGCATCTGGCTTTAACAAACCACAAAATGTCACAATATTCCCACAAAATGAAGAGAGCAGAAGCAAAGATACACTCACACCCTTGAGAAATTACATTCCTGCCCAGTCGGGTACAGCTTGGAGATCACATCTTCATGGGATCCAAAGCACATGATTGGTGTCCTCAAGTTTATGGTTAGTTACATCTGCAGAGACTATTATCTGTCAAGTAGCACCGCAGTTTAGAGTATTCAATAAAAGTTGCAGCCTGGGTCCATGGTGGAAAGCTCATTGTGCTGACTACTTATATGGAGGTTTAGCATTTTTTTCCATACCACAAACCTTACAGCTATAAATGAATTTCAAGATCTTTCTAAATGAGCTAGGGCATATTCCACCCTCAAATACACAACCAAAACTCTCATTGGTTCAAATCTTTGTAGATTCAATGGAAGCTGAGCCCTGACTTTGTATCTGAGGGCAGAATGTGACCCACTGCATCCATTAACTGGCCTTAGTCTGTGTAACTCTTTGTCAAGCTGGGGGCAGAGGGAAACACAGATTAATGGATGGAGAATGAAGGAATAAGAAAAAAGGGCTTTCAAAGGTTTCTGATGAGCGGAGAGACTGAAAACAACAAGAACTTGAAAAAAAAGATGCAGAAAAATGCTTAAATATTTAAAAGGTTGGTAAAGCACTTCTTATTACTAAGACTTTGAAATATATAGATTGTGCTTTTATTTTATTACTACTGTATTAGATGTCATTAAAATTATCTTTCTTATATTTTTATTCAGGGGAAAATGTCAATGAGGTTAGAGGATTTTTTATTCTTTGACAAAATATAAGGTCTTATCTTGATATATTAATCTTAGGTTCCATTTATTAAAAAAAAATTAGCAACATATGCTGTAGTTATTAAAAAATTTCATCGTACGAATTCAAAATTAAAATTCAAAGATGAGTTTCACTGTGTAGTATAGAATAAATACGTCTGAAAATTTAACATAAAATTTTAACAAAAAATTGGTAGCTTATTAGTACCAGATTCTTAAAGGAAGTGAGTCCAAATTATGTTCAGTACGATATGGGATATTTTAGAGCAGTTTCTTGCAAGGAGATTGCCCTAATAAAACATTAAAAGAATAACGATATGCTTTGTGTACTTCACTCTTCTGAAACAGCACTGTAAATTTGAGAAAGCTGGTTACAATCGTGAACCCAGTCTAAAAGTCCTGGAGGTGTTCAAGAGGGGCATTCGGATACACTGCTTTAAATCTCAGATGTGCATTTTGTGTGGAAGACATTAGCATGTACTAAAAAGTCATTTACTAAAGTAAATCTACAATTTTGCATGAGGATTCTCACGAACCTTGCTGAAGGAAGTTGATAACTGAGCAAATTGTGATTTATTGATACTGTATTATTAAAAGGCACAAAGTCAAAACTTTTCTTGGGTGGAGCCTTAAACCAATAAAACCTGGATCAATAAAATAACTTGTGTAGTCAGGTTAAGACACTGAATTTTTTCAGAAACCTGGCTAAGAAACTAGTTCTTTCCGGTGGCCCAAAAGAGAGAGCACAAAATACAGTGAACTAGGAACTCTCTAGAAAACACAAAATCTGCGTTTGTTTCTTAGATTCCCCTCTCTCAGGATTACTGTCATCCAGTCTTTTCCAGAGGCGGGCATCTAAGACTACATTTTCTCACTAAAAGGAGGTGGCAAAGGAAACGCTGAGGCCTAGTTTTACTTCAACATCCAATGCTGCACTAAAGAGCACTCAGCCAGAGTGAGCGTCTCGGCTGGCTTTGTATAGGTTAGATTAATTTTCTTCATACAAGGCTATGTTTCGGATTTTTGCTGAAAACAGTGTTGATGAAAACTTCCCAGTATAGTTATTGCCGAGTAGTCCTTATACAGAGTCAATGCCTTTTCTCTTTCTCACATTGCCCTGCTAGAGAGTGGGCTGCACAAGAAGCTGGGAGGGGACACAGCTGGGACTGTTGACCCCAGCTGACCAAAGGGATATTTTTTGAATTCCTTGTTTTGCTTTGCTTGCTTGCATGGTTTTTGCTTTACCTATTGAGGTGTTTTTATCTCAATACACAAGTGTTCTCGCTTTTACTCTTCTGACTCTCTCCCCCATCCCATCATGCGATCAGTGAGTGAGCAGCCATGTGGTGCTTAGTTGCCAGTGGGTGTTAAACTATGACAGCAACACAGCAGCAAGACCCTCCACTCCTTGCTAGGAGAGGAGTGAACATACAATGGAGATTCAGTGGCCCTACAGAAGTCGCTGGTTGTTAAATCTCACCTAACTTTGCCATTGCTGTTATACTACATTTCCATCAATGTAGAATGAAATATATACCTGTAAACTGCACCCTCCACAGGTGAAGATCTGTTTAACTGTGCATTATTTTAATTCTTTGCAATTTCTTTCCTTTTTTTCTTATTTTGCTTTAGATCCTTGATATCCTCATCATGAGCTAGATCCTGTTGGACCAAGCCATACACAGAAAAGAAAGAGGTACTCGGTGCCCCAGATCTTTACAGTTTGATAGCAGTACAAGAGATGAGATCAAGCACTAAGACAATAATCATAGCCCACTGTGCTTGCTGGTGGGTATCTTTGAGGCTGGGTGGCATGGTAAGGGATTTTAGGATCAAGAAGTCACTTGATAATGTCTGCTGGGAATGGCTTTCTCACTGAAAAGGGAAAAGTCTTCGTGCACCTCCAAGCTGCTCTCTCCACTGTGACCTGAATAAAAAGCCCAAATTAATGTGTTTCTCTTCATATTCAATATCCAGCATAGGACTGATCCTCTTGTTCCTTATGAGAATTCCTCTGTCTCATTTGTATGACCATATATAAGAGCTACGTTGCTAGAGCAATTCTAAGACTTAGCCAATTAATGAGAACATCTGCTTCTGTCAGTCAACATCTGTGCAGAACCCACCGTTTCTCTTTCAAAATACTTGGAAAAAGTTCTAGTTCCTTGACAGCTTCCATCCTTATAAATGTAAATAAAATGTATCTGAAATTTATAATATTTTATTGAAACTGTTACATAGCATTGGCAGATATTCTTACAAGAATCATTCAATAATGCTTGTTTAATACGCATATATACATGAAAGTTGTCTTTGTATTAGGTTTTGTGATTTTTTTTTTACCAAGAGGAAGTAATATTTTATGTATGTAATAAATATAAACATGGTTAGAAGCACATAATAAAAAAGCTAAATCTAGACTTAAAAAATTCAGGATGTAATTTTTATATTAAGAATACACACATGCAAATGTGGCATGAGAACAGTGTTTGCAATGCAAGATCCATATTTCAGGCAACACAACATTTCACAGGCAGACAGAACAGTCCCAATCTGTCTGACTGTTCATCATGAATTTTCTGTCACTGAGATGCAATGCTTTAAGAAGTACACATCACAACAATAGCACTGAATACCTATAGGAGCTGCACACCAGGCATGGATACTTTCAGTTAGAAAGGGTGTTGGAGATGGGATATTATAAAGGTTGTTTAGGTCACTAATGCCCTCTCAATAGCTACATAGGCTTGTTTACCATAATACAAAATATAAAATGTTAAAAGAAAAAAAGAAGTACTTTACCAAATTATTACAGAATGGAGGTTCAGCCATTATCATTGAGAAACAAAAAATTACCTGCCTTAACAGATGTTTCTGACAAAGAATTTCATATCTATTTTATTTTTGTATTAATTAAAACAAAACATATAACACATCGTTGAAATTAGACCTTCACCAAAACTTGTATTTTTAAAGAAATAGTCATTCTAACATTACAATGTATCAAAAATGAAAAAAACTTTTATTTAATTGTTTCTGGTTATTTTTCTGAGAGTCATGATTTAAATGCTTGTTACATAATGCACATGCTCCAAGGTTTATGTTTTCCAGTTTCAAACACAAACATATATATCCAAACAAACATTTATGTATTACAGTATCTTCAAAAGAATTACTGCCTTTGGTTTGTTTTCACACAAAATATGAGACTCTTTTCAAGCTAACGGTTAAATTTGCTCATCTCTTTCTTTATTATCAAGCAAAGATAAATAAGTCTTTTTCACTCAATCTGCTGAGATAACTTGTGCCCATGCCGAAAGGTGATCTGTTCTAATCAACTTTGTGAAGTCTGATGGAATTACACTGAACATATTTCATACCTGACACAACTACAGAATGATACAGTTCAGGACAAACATTGGTGACCTGAATAATACATGACAGACAGATGACCGGGTGAGAAAAGTAATTTTTCAGCTACACCACTTGAGTTTCTTTATTAAAGGCTGAGACATATTTGATGGAAAGAAGGCTGCTTTGCCAGCTAAAAGCTGGTGTGTTTTATTAATAGCTCAGTCAGTATTCCCTTGCCATTTTACTGCTTGAAACATTATTTTGACAACAAAATACTACATGCATCTAGTTTGCATGGAAAGTACCCTGAAAATACCACCAATAATACTGAAGAGAAAAAATTATTAAGTAATATAATGTTTTTAATTATTTGGCTGTTAACTCTTAATACCTGCATGTATTTTAAACTCAGTGTAAGAGTTCACATGAAGGAGAAAGGGATTCTGGAAATAAAAAATAATTAAAAGTGAATGTAACAAATATCTGTAATTGGGTAGAAATTATCATTTCCATGAGCTTGCAAGTAAATACAATTCCTTTGAGAACAAATGTACATTTCATACAAGACAAGTAAATTTGACCTCAACAATAAGATATTGTTTTCTATGACTTAAATAGCATTTTGACAAAGAACATTAAGTGTCGGACAAACAATACTGTCTTAGAAGTTGGCCTGTGAAAAGGTGGACTGCCTCAAATATTTCTGTGTCTGAAACTATGCCAGATTTTAATCTTGCCTGTATTTTTCCTCTGCAGACAGCACTCGGGACAAATAGTTTTCCACAGATTCATAGTGTGTGGCACCAGTGATTCCAAAAGGTAGGCAAAGAGCACATGCACATGTTATACTAATGATTCTTGTTCCATCATTTTAGTGATGATTGTCTTTTGAAGCTAATTGAATGCACGTGTCATACTGAAAATAGTATAAAAGCTACTATGTTCAATGTGAGTACAAAACTAGTCATGGACCTAGCAAGCAAATGTCGCTATACAGTCTAAATATTTCCCTTGAAAAAATAAGAACTTGTTCCTTCATATAGGAAAATACATTAAAAATCAACCCGAGAGAAAAAAACCTTTTTCAAGCTATGCAGTGTATGATATTGGACAGGTTTTGCTAACATTAAAAGCATTACATAATTACACAACACTTATGTATAGCTTTAAAATTATAGTGCTTAATAGACCTACAACAAATTAGACCCAACTGTAATCAAAGATGCTCCTAGATCTGTAAATGGCTTTAAAATCCTCTGCTTCTTTTTGTATAAATATATAACACAAACCCCATTTTTCTCTCCGGATGCTTAGGTTTTAAGGTTTTATTAACTTTTTACTTTTCAGACAGGAGTAGAACAACCACAAAGAAATGGCTTCTTGCATGTATGTGGAACATTTGTCATATCCTAACTACAACAAATATTCCCTTATGCAAGTAACCCTCGGTATTTCTGATGAAGACCACTGGCCCTCCTAATCTGAATTAGTTTAGCTGGTATTCTACACTTCTCAGTTGGGGATTACCTGACAGAAGTTGCACAGATATACTTTCTAAGGCTAAGTGTTTCAACTGCTGTCTGTGATATTATTTAAGAAGCCAAAAAGATCACGATTGATAATATGGTGCAAAGACATCTTCAAGATAACATCCAGAATAATACTTTATGCCACAAACTCTTGTTGACATGAGATGGACTCCAATGCCCAAAGACTGAGAGAGTTCTCTACAAGTACAGCTATTGGAAAACTGGTGATAAATATATTTATTTGTGAAGTTTAGACTTATTTCCTTCTCATCTAAATACAAATTTCTTCTCAATTTGAATTGGTTTTGCAAGAATGGTATATGTAATTTACTTCATTCCATAACAACAAACTTAAGGTTCATTAGCTCAGTTTTAGAAGTGTAATACAACTGCCAGAGGATGCCGGCAGCAGCAGTGACTAAGCTGAAATGTCTATGATTTCCTTCAGGAATCAAAGAAAGATGACCTCAAGCCCTCATTTCCAAACATGGATTAAAACAAAGGACAGCTTAGTGATCCTTGGAAAGATTTTTTTTAATTCCTGTTAACACTGAGTTTATATATAAAGCAGAAGTATCCAGCTTCCTGTGAAGTACACAAGTTATATCATGACAATATACCCCATAGTTGGGTAGCAAATAAACATTATGTTTAAAATAGCTGGAGAGAAATTTGGGGACCAAACAGAAAAGACCCTCAGATCAAATTAGGCCCAGGAGTTCTCTGTGAACAGTCCTGCTATAAAGGATGTGAAAGCATAGCTAAAATAATAAATATATTAGTTTACAATTTTAATAAAGAACGTCCATGGTTTGTATATTCAATATTAGTCACCTGCCTTAGTGTTCTTGCTAGATGGTATAAGTGTCCATTGGTATGTGCACATGTTCTTCCTTCTACTGTTTTCACTTTGGCGTATGCTGGCCACTGTAAAGTAGTTGGAAAAAAACCTGAAACCAGGAAGGCAGAATGAAGGTTCTTTCCATCTTTCATTAAGCGTGTTGCTAGGCTATTCTAAACATAATCCTTAATCTTTAAGCCATTCTTATTCTACAAGGCTATACCTATGCTACCATTTTCCCATCATATAATACTAATATTTCAAGCATATTGCCACACAGGATATAGGCCTCAGTCACCATATAAGGAACACAGTCCCTACCTCCCTACCTCCTCTTTGCATGATGGGTTTCAGCTCAACTCCTGCTTCCAAGATTCTGTTTATTACAAATCTTAGTTTATGCTACTGCAGACCCCGTCTTTTTGACCTTATAGCAGAAATAAAAATATTCTATTCCTCCCATATAAAAACTTAGAGGTAATTGTAATTAAAACTCTCTATCTGGGTATTGGAAAGAAATGAAATGTGTAAATAACAAACGGTGTCCTTTCCTCCTGTTGATCAGCACATTATAGCATGTTGTTAGCACATAGTTATAGGTTTAAGGACTTGTCTTCACCAAGTGCTGGAATCTTCAGAGTATTACAATTTGCGAATAGGTTGAACTTGACTTCAATCTATGACTGTGGTTGAACCTCATTTCTCAAGACACTTGGTTGATTTTTTGCTTGTATGGTATAGCTCGAAGCTATTAAACAGCAGCAATGAAGAGCTTCATCATAAACTTTCTCTTCATGACAGAACCAGGCTTATTTACCAGACTACTATTCCTCTCCTTTGATGTTCAGCTTTCATTTTGTTACTTTTCAGTTCTAGATTTGAGTTTCGCTGACCTTTACTATATGTACTGCTAAGAAACACACTTGTACTCTGTACTAGAACCCTAGAAAGAATTGTACTATAGATAATTTAGCCACACCTGTGGACATCTTAACCAGTAGCTATTTACACGTACAGCCACAGGGCACTTGTCTAGCAAAAAGACATCCCGACTAAGCTGTGATCTATAAAATTAGCTTTTAGGTCTGATATTCCTCCACCGATATGATGAAGAAAAACACCTCTAGTCTTCCTTTATAAAAGATTAAAATGTTTAGAGACCTTCAATATTTGAGCAATAGATACAATCTAACATTTAAAGCAAGAAAAACAGTAAGACTAGATGCTGAAGGAGAATCAAGTACATTATGCAAACTGTTCATCAAAACCTTGCCAATGAAAATCACAATCGTTTCCCCCCCAAAATTGTAATTCTTTCTCCTAGAGTTTGAAGAATGACATTCTCTTTGCTGATACAGCCTTTGGTCTTTCTAGCTGCCCTCAATCTATACTAAGCAAGCAAATAAAATTAAAATTACAAAAAGTAAATGAATAAAGTAAATTTCCCATTTCCATTTCTCCTAGAGGGATTCATGTTACATATATTTGATGTTTCTTCTCTTCTTAGGAATGAGCTTTCTCTTCCTGATTTCTTCCTCCCAAGAGTAATGTTCAGATTGCTGCATGCCCGCATTTGATAAAGAAAATATAACCCATAGAACAAATTACTACAGACAGACAGGTTATTCCCATAGCTTATATCACACCATACAAAATCTCTCTTCTCTTTTCAAATCATTTTTGGTAAATACAATTTAATTCTATTAATTCTGCCACTTATGTTTTCTGTAAGCATTATCTTCTGAGAAAGAATATAGAAATATTACTACTACAGAGAGGTACAGACTGAAAAAAGAAGAGGAGTAAGAGCCTTTCTTAGAACAAAGAAGTTAGGCTTTTAATTTTGCATAATTGCTGAGTGAAGCGGATAGAATTCCTAAAATTGTAAATTTCAGAGATTAAGAGATTCAGCAGAAGATAACAGGAAAAGCTCTGAATTAAAAAAACAATAAAGAAAATTTTGGTTTTATTTAAGTATTTAAATAGTTAGATTTGCAGTTGTATATATTTCAGTCCACACTCTTCTACAGAAATCAGTAAATCAAACTAACATGCAAACACAACATATAGCAGAAACTGAGCGCTTGTAGTCTATTATCCCTTTAATCTTCTTCTCTCCTTTTGACAATTAACCATAATTATCAAGAACTTAGAGATCATTTTTGTATTTGAATGCCTAAAAAGTCATACAGAAAGACAGTATATATTTGTATTCATCCCAAATTTGATATAGCAGTATATAAGTGGCATATAAAATCCCAGCTTAACAGTACTTAACTATGAAAAAAGGTTCCTTCTGTCATATTTTTCAGTGCCTCAAAATGCATTGTTAAGGAAAATATACCACAAAAATACAATCAAGTTGTGCAGACTGCCTACCAAAGGTGCACAGCTCATGTAATTCTCTCTGTAAATAAGACTACTTCCATTGCAGAATCTATAATTTTTTCTTTCTTCCTCTTTCTTCCTGAAATTATTTTTGCATTAATTCCCATACCTTACCTAAATTGATTACTTTTCTTGCAGCACTATTTCAGATGCTTTGCAAAAAACAATTGAATAGTCTTAATTTCTTTTGTCCAAAGAACATATTGGTTTTCAAAAAAGAGATTAGCTTGACAGACCCACCTTTGACAAACATTTGCTCCATTTTATTTATTTTTTCATATCCTGAACCATTATTTCTTTCAAGATTTGTTTAAAATCTTCCATATTACTGACGACAAACTAGAAAACATTTTTTTTACTTAAATTTCTTCTTCTATAGACATACAGCTTTGGACACTTTTAAACTTTCCATCCTTATTACAAACCACCTTCAGTATACTCTAGCCAACTGACAGTATTTTTACCAATGTTTCTGGTGATTTATTCTCCTTCATTCCATTTTCTTCATATTTTAATATTTACTACTTTTGAGAATAGTGATGTCTTCTCTTTGCCTTTTCCATGCCACTTTCAACCCTTCTGTAAAATGTAATCAGTCTGTCCTCAAGGCTTCCAGCTACTCTTTCTTGCAGGAAGGTGTCAGCAGCAGAACTCTTTCTTTCAGGATACGTCTCATAATCATGATTTCTCCTAGTGCTTTCATCTTCACATAAAACTTCAACTCATTAACAAGAATATTCTACAATAGTTTATACTAATTTCTCCTTCAGTCCTCTCAAATCAAAACCTAGTCCTTCTGGAAATCCCACTGTGAAAGAATAACCTACCTGTAGCCAAAACTTAGCAGTTTTTAACTGTATTTCCATCCTTTTTCAGAAATTATAAGAAACCAACAACTTTCCCTTAAACCAGGTCTATGTAGAAGGGAAATGAGGTCTAATCTCTTTTCTGTAACCAAGATGGTCTTCGTTTTTCCCTCTGTCTTGTCTGCCATGGAGCACAGGAAAGGCTGTATGAGGGACTGAGCCAGCAGTGAGAGACTTTTATTGTCCTTCCCCACATTTCTTACCCATATACCATGGAAAGGGGATTCCTTCACACACTATTATTCACTGACATTCTCATGACATTTCCTAGAAAATGCTTTATAGTCCCAGCCAAGTTCCAGAAAAACTGTAACATTTTTATTTGCACAAATAGTGAAAGATATTTCACATTTCTTACCTTTCTATTCTTTCACATTTTATGTCTACTGTAAACTGATGGACAGAGGGCTACATGGTTGTGTGCAAGACTAGTGTTTAATACAATAGACGCTGATTTAGATATGTATTTAAAGTGATGTGTAAATAATGTACCATGTTACGATGAATGAAGTCTGTATTCACAGAAAAAGTAAGGAAAGTGTTTATATAGAGTGTACACCTCAAAGACACTCCTCTGAGCAATTTGGCTGTTAGGAAACATGAATAAGCATAGAATTTGTAATATTAAGACATAAAAGAAAAAAAGGGAATCTTTTTTTTGGTGAAGATGCCTGCTTTTATGAAAATTTATTCTAAAAATAATTTTAATTTCTGGTCATATTTTCCTAAAATTATTCTTGACTATTTTACCACTGGAGTTCATTAAGGAGAATTATATGCAAGCTACAGTGATAATTTTAATGTCATATTCCCATCTATACAATGGACAATGGCAACATCCATCCCACACATGAGCTGGAAATGTTTCTCTTTGTGGAAATATTTGCTTAATTTTATGAGCTTTAGCTACATTGTTAATTCAGATCTTGTTCTTAAGTTTCCAGGATAAGTAGTCACCTCAGGCTAATATGCTATGCTGTAGGTCTTGTAAATGAATAAATACAGCTTTCCACTATATTATACCTGCCAGCTCTCAACTTTTTCATCTGATACATAGTTTTATAGGAGTATTTTTAGTACCAGCATAAAGTCCTGTATTATCTTGGCTTGTATTCATCACCTCCTCTCCTGCTTTCTGTTGATTTTCATGTGGTTCCTGGATATCCCATTTTAAAACCCAGCACACCGAGAAGGAATGTAGACATTTTAGCTTAAAGGGAGAAAAGTTCTAATTAAGAGGTGTAAATCCTTCTGTTCCACATATTTTTAAAAAGAGGTTAGAGCCAACACTCACAATCTTCTGAGAAGAACAATCCCTCCAGCTACTGTGTGTAGTACATAAGGGAACAGAGCCATTTTTAGCCACTTATGAAACAGTGTATTTGCAAGGGGGCCAAATACAACAACCAACTGCATGAACTACAGAAACCTTCAGCAATCCAGTGGTGAAACAGCTAGGTTTGGGCCATTTTTCCATTTAAATGCAGTGAGTAGTGGGACTTTTAATCTTTGCACTCTGAGTTTGCATAAGTTTCTGGCGTTTATTTTCTTAAAGAAAGTTAAAAAAAATAAAAACAAAACAAAACAAAACAAAACCACCAGTAAGTCAGTAGTTACTAATGACAACGGGAAGCTCTTTCAAGCAAATAAAAATGAAGATAACAAAACAACAATAACAATAACAATTAACAATACTGGTTATGTCATACATACACCACACTCTCTTTAGTTAGTTTTCTGCGGAAAGATTGCAACATATTTTTATCTTCTGACATGAGGGAAATAGTAAGGCTCAACTGACTCTTTGGTTAGACCCCAGCATTTGAGACTGTTTCACCACAACTCGTTCGCATAACATAGCTTAAGTCAGTGAGACTATTATAACGAAAATCTGAAAATGTAGGTGGGAAAAACCTCAGAAAAACAATGAAAGCCTTTCTTCCCCGCTGCCTAGAATTCTTCTAAAATCCGCAAGGAATAACCTCCCTAATTTTTTTCATGAGATTTAATTTATGTTAACATAATATGTCTGCCATTGGCTCTAGTAAAACCAAAAGTGCTAATTAAAAGCTTCTTCTCTTCCCCAAAATTCAGCAAAGCTAAACATGGCAGTATTAAGATTTCACAGTGAAAATAACAGAAAGAATATTAGGTAGAGTTCTCCCAAAATTAAAAAAAAAAAAACACTAAAACCACAAAAAAATTCTCATGAAATTCCAGAAGAAACCTAGGAATTCCTGCAATGGCACAACGTAAGTTTTGGAGATCCCCATGGCCTGTATTGTTTATGTTCTCTTTGCCACAAAGTTCCTGATACTTGACTTTAAAAATAAAGACAACATTCAAAACTTCCACCAAATCAGAAAGAGAGATAGCAACCACAGATCCATCTGTTTCAAAGGCAGCCCCCAAGATCAATACATTTCAAAATATATCCCAAACAGTTAGATTGGCTAAAGTTGGATTAACTTATTCTCATAAATTGTTTCATTTTTTTTTTTTATTGTTCGGAGAGCAAAACATGAAACAATTTAGTGCAGCCACACCAACCATACTTACTAATATTATAAATTGCTTGCATTTAATTTTAGCTGTGGAGCTGATCAAATCTCATGATTTGCTCTACTTGAGATACATTCCATCAAAGTAAATAAAGCCTTACTATCAAATTCAAGATCTAGAGTACATTCACATATTTTCTATTTTGAGGGAAGAAGTCCTTAAAACACATGGCCAGACACTCTTCTTAGTAATAACCCCTCTCTGTGATTTCAGACAGGCTGATCCAGCTTTTAGGCAACGTAGCCTCACTGAAGCAACAGAGGAAAAAACATCAGATGGAATTATAGATTTTTATTGATTTTTGATTACTCATGCTAATTTATGGTTTCAAACAAGTCGCCTCATCTCTCGCTAATACACCAGAGACTGAAAGTTGGAGGAGTAGGAGTTGAGGAGAACCATTTGCAGCCAACTGGACAGCAACAAAAACCACTTCCTTCTTCTCTTTCCTCTATTCTCTTTCCTTTGCCGCAACATGGTTTAACAACATACCAATAAGATGAAAGGATTTTTGCCCTCAGGCTTCAAGATTTATCTGTGTCCATGCCATGTAGCACTCCACAATGCAATGAGAGATCCTATACAGGCCTTTGCTGGGACATCTTGATCAATAAAAAATCATCTGTATTACTTTCTATCTTAAGGCTTCATGACTGTACTAGCACATCCAGCCTTATACCTCATTTTAGGAGGAGCCAAATACTGCATACTTAGTGCATCAGTAAATTAATAATAAGTATATTGTTTGTATAAGGACTAGATAAGAATTCTCAGTAAAACTTGGACCGTAGATAATGTACATCAGTAGTAATTAAAGAGTTAATACACACTCTAGTATTTTTTAAGTAAACACAAAAAACAAAGTCATTTTTTCTTCTAAAAGGACAGATATTTGAAAAATTTCCGTATTTTCTCTGAAATTAAGTAATAAACAAAGAATAAGGTTTCCAAAGGAAATACACATAAATGATAGTTTCTCTTTAGGCACCAAAAAGAGCCCAAATTTTTTAAAAAAACTACTTCTAATGAACAAAACAAATGAAAGAAACAGATGTTGCTTCATCCCTCCTGGGTCAAAGGACAACTAGATGGGGGCCAGGGAGATAAAGCCCCTCCCACTGTAGGGGAAGATCAGTTTCATGACCACCTGAAGAATCTGAACATAAGTCTGTGGGACCTGATGATACGCGTCCTAGAGTCCTGAGGGAATTAGTTGATGTGGTTGCCAAGCTACTCTCCATGATATTTGAAAAATCATAGCAGCCAGGGGAAGTCCCTGGTGACTGGAAGAAGGGCAACATTGTGTCTGTTTTTAAAAAGAGTAGAAAGCAGGACCATAAAAACTACTGACTTGTCAGCCTCACCTCTGTATGTGGGAAGACCATGGAACAGATCCTGCTAGAAGTTATGTTAAAGCATATGGGGGACAGACAGGTGATTTGAGACAGTCAGCATGGGCAGACAAAGGGCACGTCCTGCCTAACCATCCTAGTGGCTCTCTATGATGGGGTGACCACATCACTGGACACAGGAAAAGCAATGGATGTAATCTATCTAGACTTCTGTAAGGTCTTTGACACTGTCCCCCACAACATCCTTTTCTCTAAACTGCACAGACATGGATTTTACAGTGGACTGTTCAGTGGATAAGGCATTGCTTAGACAGTTGTATCCAGAGAGTAATGGCCAATGGTTCGATGTCCAGATGTAGATCCATGACAAGCATTGTCCCTCAGGGATCCATACTGGACCAGTGCTGTTTAATATTTTCATTGATGATAAAGACAGCGGGATCGAGTGGATCCTCAGCAAGCTTGTAGATAACACCAAGCTGAGTGGAGCAGTGGTCACACCAGAAGGACAGGATGTCATCCAGAGGGACTTGGACAAGCTGCAGAAGTGGGCGTGTATGAACACCATGTTGTTCAACAAGGCCAAGTCCAAAGTCCTACATCTAGATCAGGGCAATCCGACGTTTCAGTATAGGATGGGGGATGATGTGATTGAGAGCAGCCCCGTGGAGAAGGACTTGGGGGTGTTGGTTGATGAGAACCTTTACATGAGCCAGCAATGTCCTTGTAGCCCAGAAGGCCAACCGTGTCCTGGGCTGCATCAAAAGAAGTGTGGTCGGCAGGTTGAGGGAGGTGAATCTCCCCCTCTATTCGGCTCTCATGAGGCCCAACCTGGAGTATTGTGGTATTGTGTTCATATCTGGAATCTCCCAAAAAAGAAGAACATGGAACTATTGGAACTGGTCTATATAGGGTCCACAAAGATAATCAGAGGGCTGGGGCACCTCTGCTATGAGGACAGGCTGAGACTTGGCATTGCTCAGCCTGGAGCAGATTCCAGGGAGACCTACAAGAAAGCTGGGGAGGGACTTCTTATAAGGGCATGTAGTGACAGGATGAGGAGGAATGGCTTTAAATTGGAAAGGGGAAGATTTCAATTAGACATTAGGAAGAAATTGTTCACTCTATAGGCGATGAGGCACTGACACAGGTTTCCAGGGAAGCTGTGGATGACACCTCTCTGGAAGTGTTCAAGGCCAGGCTGGATGGGGACTTGAGCAGCCTGGCCTAATGGGAGGTGTCTTGCCCATGGTAGGGGGGTTGGAAGTGGATGATATTTAAGGTCCCTTCCAACACAAACCATTCTATGACTCTATGATTCAATGTCTGTCTCCACTGAATTCTCCCAATGATAACAAAAAAGAGCATAAACAAAATTGTAAGAACTAAGGAGAACAGATCGAAATGTCCATTTAATTTTTTTTTTAATTGTTTGAGTCTCCCACAAAATCACTAAGAAAGTAAACTGGAATGGGATGCAGAGTACAAATTGTCTTCATGGATGCCGTGGTGGCTTAGAAGAACAGGAGCAAAAATTTAGAAACCATAAGGAAAGCTGTGGAGCTGCATTGTGACAACTGCTGCCAGTGCTGACCATTTTCAGTAGCCAGTTCAACCTATGTTAATGACAGCTAAAGCACGACCATTTAAGATCCTGATAGAGAAAAATAGGATGAGTTATACTCATGCCCTTGCACATGAGGGTCAGACTGGAAATGATTTGGCGTCGGTGATTGTCTCTTCCAAAAGTAGCAGGTTTCTAACTAAATCCTAATAATGCAAACATAAAGGCTGTTAATGTACTTATTAGCCATCATAAAATGCATTTCACATTGGATGGTTACAATACATTATATCAGCAGCAATCACACCTCTGTAATAACAGTAGCAGTTCATTTAAGGAGAGCAAGTATACCTCTTCTTCCAACCCATTATGTGTACATGATGAATGATGATGGCACTAGGCTCATATGGAAGGGAAGTGGAGCTGGAAGATGAAAGAACTGCCTTTGTGAAAAATAGATGGAGTAGCACACACATAGGTATATCTCTGTATATTCCATTATAAAAAAAACACAATGAAAAGATGCTTCCAAAACCAGTCAAATGCAGTTAAAACACGAAACAGGAAAAAAATTCCTCAAACAAAACTACACAACATGAGAATTAAAAGACAAAAAAGGGAACAATGATTTTTTAAAAGTGAATAAATATTAAATAAAATATGTTTCAGCAGGAATTAGTTCCCAACATTAGAACCAATCACCTCTAAAGGATCAGCTGGCCATGAAGCTTGAGCTTCAGCTCACTGAGCAGTGGATGACGTTTGAACATGTGCATAAGGCTGAACCCAGACCTTGTGCCTCGAAAGTAGTTGGGAACTATGCTGCTAATTAGATAAAAAAATAACCCCACACTATGCCCCACTTCATAGCTAACCAGTGTAAAGCATACTGGGTAGCTGTGATAACAACAAATTTGTGGCACAACAACTGGAAAAGAAGCACAAGGTTATTTGATTTACTAAGTCTTAACTACAAGAGGTTTGCTTGGTATTCAGAAGATGCTATAATAAAACCATGCATAAAAGATAATGCAGGAAAGATGGAGAAAAATCGAGTCTTTCTGAACAGAGTATTTTAATGGTTGTTTACAAACTGAAATACATTTTGACGTCTGGTGGGTCTTAATGAACATAACTGCAATTTAAAATGTTCATAAATAATACTTCCCTTTTCATATTATTCAGGTTACAGGCTGGATATTAATTTTTCTTACACAAGGGTATTAGTGGGGAATAATTCATAAAAAAATAAAGTGATAAGAGTATTTCTTCTTAAGGATCCTACAGCAAAGAATTATCTTTCCTTAATACTGAAGAGCATCAAGGAAAATATCCAGCTGTCACACAGCCTGGATTGTCACAACTCTGCTAGAGAACAGAGTATCAGGGGGAAGATATATCCTCCTCAATAGTCAGGTGCTCTAATCATCAGTCAGTCAAGACATGGAGTTGGGTTGTTCCCAGCAGAATGATTTCCAGTCTGCCCTTTGCAGTTCAGACTGAAGGTAGAGCATCCCCAGGAATATGTCCTGGAGATGGCCAGGACCTATGGTTACAATAGTTTGCAGAGATAAGGAGGACCATTAGAATGCAGAGATTTCTCTTCATGTGTCATAAGAGAAGCTAAGGTCTGAAGATGGTGCCTCTAAAAAGGTCACACGGGTCTGGAGGTTCATGGGGATCACAAACCCCTTCTCAGGTGAGAAAACAGTACATATTCTACTGACAAAAAAAAGTGATGAGAGGCACAATTGAAACTTTACAAGAGATGGAATTGGGAAAATAAACAGCACTGCCACGCAAAGACAGTTGTGGAGTAGCCAAGCTGGACTCCTCATTGCACTTGATATTCCTCAACACTCCATGTAATGGTATCGTATGTGGGGCTTATATCATACTTAGGAGACTGATCTACCTTTTCCCTCTCCCCTAAATATTTTTGCCTTTATCATCAGAAAAAGTTAGATGTTTTAAAGATGATTTATGATCATAAAAATGATGCTGTGACAGTGTAAGCATTTTCTCATACAGCAGATTTTTTCCTTGAAATAGTTGTTCCACCTAATACCTGCAAATTTCAGGATAAAGGTGACAAATAATAGACCATCCTTTCATATGCCTCTGAGCATATGCCAAATTCTTAGCTATTGTTAACTAAACAATTAGGGGGGGTTAGCAGCTTTACACGGGAACTGACATTACTTGGAAAACAAAGCCAGGAGGAAGATCAACGTGCTTCCTTCCTGATTTTCATATCAGAAACCACCATGTACCAGGGCATATCATATAGTTGGGGATATGCTCTGAACTCTTTTCAGGAAAACTCATGGTACTTATTAAACCTAAGGCATGAATGATATGGTAGTTCTTCTTGAGATGACTGCACTGCTGCTACGAGCTTTGTCTCAGAAGGAATCCCTATTTCACTCTCTGCTGTTTATTTTGTCAGACAACCCATCTGTCAAATATCTACTGCTGTTCACTGCAGAGTACATCTTCACCACCCAGAACATATAAGAAGAAATGGCTCTGAAATTTGAGTAAGCTTGAATTAATTTTATTATCAATATTACATTTCCTGGAAATATTTATCTGCAATGATGGGAATGAGCAGCTCTTTACAGTCTATTTTTTTTCAGATTATGCATTTCAATGTCATGTTGTGGAAACCCAAATCATCTGTTATAAATCTAAAACAAACAATTTTTTTTCTCTAGGAAAAAAGTATATACTACTCCCATACACAGGATTTAACAAGCTGTAACAAAAAACCAAGAGACTGCAGCCTTGTATGGGTTCTTACACAAAATACAAGAATTTCTAGACTGAGATTCAAAACAAACTAACATAAAATAAACCTTTCCTAGCTGCTTCAGGAAGTTTTACCACTATGTTTCACTTTAAACCTAAACTAGAAACATGTAGACATATGCCCACACAAAGGTATTATCGTCAACAATAATAATAAAAAACAATATTATCAGAGACTTAAAAATTGTTGATGGCAAAATAGCTCAAATGATTCTTAATACCTTTCAGGCACATCTGAATCAAATAAGGTAATTATTCTTTAAAATGCTTACACAAAGTCTGATTTGCATGCTCGTAATTGCTATGCCTTGTGGCATCTAGCAATTGACACAGCAATGATTTTAATTATTGTAATTTCATCAGTATAAATACTTCAAAGTTATGCAAATAGTACCTCATAATCCACATAGACAGTTCAGAGTATTTGATTTACTAGTCTTGTAAGTCTCTTTGTCTATGCAGTTTACTCTCAGATGTGACTCTGCATTGCAATTGAAGCCTTTCACTCACATCAAAGCTCTAAATCATAACAAGATGAGCTAATTTTACAAAGACTGACACTTCAAACATTAACTTGCAAATACAATTATAAGATGAAATAAAGGACTTTACTAGGATATCATCTGGCATGGATACCTGCAGCTAATCATATCTAATGTTTCCTATGACAGTGGTAAGCAATGATATTGCAAGGCCAAATACCTTGGTGTTAACAATTACAAAGGGCCACTCTTGCTCCTGAACAGCTCTGTAAAAATACTTCATCTGGATCTACCATTACAAAGGAGTATATTTTAAGGTTTTTTTAGAAAAAACATTCATAGATTTTTATATAATATAGGGAAAACACTGCCCTCACTACCGTTTCTGGTAGGGAAAAATTTTTAAAAAGTATCACAGATGACAATTTATCTTAATAATAATTCCGAAGCGTATCAGAGTGAGTGCATGTAAAATTAATATTTATCACAATTAAGGGAGGAAACAAATAAGAAATTGTACTATCATCTAGTTGTCTTTTATCTACAGAAACCCCCCAAATCGTGTTTTAGGTCAGATGTTCAGACGTTGTAAATCACAATTTTCAATAAATCTTAGACAATTAAACACATATCCCTCCCTTAGATACCAATTTCTGCACCAAACTCACAAGCAAAAAAATTGTATATGGATAACATCAAATGTAAAATACCGTTGTTGACCAACAATATTTTCAAAGCTGTCACTAATACTTGTTTTGCAGTAGAACTTCCGATTGCCACTAGTTATGCCCAATTCAAGATCCACATGTGCTGAATGAGGAAAGAATTAGAGTTGTTCTTTTTTTGTTGTTGTTTGTTTGTTTAGTTTACAGTCTACCCAAAAGAGCAGAGGAAAATAAAATTGGAATGAGATCACCTGTAAAGAAAATATTTCAGAGGTACTCTGCATGTGTAAGCATCTTGGAGGGAGTTTGGTGCCTGACCTACGTAGAGAGAGTTTAGTAATGACCAGAGTTAGTCCAGTAGGAAGGATAGAGAGTGTTTTTTAAGCTAAAAAAGGCACTCAAAGAGAAATTTTCCATAACTCCAAAAGAATAACAACTTCTTTATAAAAACTGCTATTCAATTTTTTTCTTATTGATTGCACAATATTCATAATTTAATCTTGTAAGGAGAAGGTAGAAATAGAAAGGGGAGAGAGAGAGATAATAAGAACTCTCAAAATCAAGGGCTAGCATTTATATAAGTAAACTTAATTTGCAAAAGTAGAGATCTGAGGTAAAATATGAGAAAAGCCTATAAAATCATGAACCCTTTGGAGAAAGCGTATAAGGAGCAATTAATTCTCATACTAAAAGAATGAGAAAACGATCAACAAAAAGTAGGTGAAATTATATTTAAAGCAAATAAAATGAATTATTTCTCAATGCAATGTATTATTAGAAGGCAGAAATAACTGCCTCAGAATATCTTGAGGGCCAAAGTAATAAATGGGATAGAAAAATATTAATTAATGGAAAAGGTGTCTGTCCAGAAAAAAAAACTGTGGGCAGGATGCAAAGACTGACACAGGAGGTCCCTAGGGGTCTAACTACTGGAACTGAAAATATATCCCTCCATACTCACCATTTTTCATTTACTTTTAAAGTATTTGCTATTGTGCACTGTTACAGGCATAATACTAGAACAGAGTAACTGTTCTAAAGATACTGTGAAAGCCACTGGCTGTAATATTTTGCAAAAGGGAAGCAGATAAAATCACAAATAGCACGAATATCTTGGAATTTGTTCTTGTTTACACATTCAAACGTAATTTAGGTTCTCAGATATTGTTCCAGCAGAATCAAGAGGAAGTTGACATAGGAAAAAAAACAAGATGTCAACATCAAGCATTTCAGCCAAGTTGTAGTCTACACAGGTAAAGGATGACTTACAAATCTACCTCATGTAAGAAAAAGGAGGAATCACTTGAAAGGAAACACAGAAAATCAGACAGCAGCATGAACAGTTAAATAAGTTCCACACAACAAACAATGTAACACTGAATGATGACAATGTTGAATCACACTGCACAAGAGTACACTGATGGAAGTGACATAGTAATGGAATCACATGTAAGAAACTGGAAAAATCACAAACCAGCATTTGTTTTCCATGTGCTACTAGCTGCAATTATTCCAGATATTAAACTTTATTTTTTTCCTGTTTTCTTCTTCAGTTCACTGATTCACATTTTCCCACCGTTGTACTGTTTCCTCCAACTGATGAGTAAATTTGAATGATTTCATAAATTAAGAATTATTTCAGTGGAAAAAAATAGCTTCCTATGTCTAATCTTAACTGCCATATAAAGCAAAATACCTTGTAACTGCATATATATAGCTGATCATTCAAAATCTGTTTCAGTCCAAATGACAAAGAGCACACATTAAATTAATCAGAATGTATTTCGCACCTGAATCTCTATTTGCACATCTAAGTGTATTATTTTTTTCACAGGTACCACTTAAATCAATGGTGGTTGCAACTGAGCAACGCTTAATTTTTGATGCCCTGGATAAAAATTTTAGTTCAAGGCTTCACTCTTCTGTAAGTTTCTGAAAAAAAGAAGATATATAAAAAAAAAAAATGTAGGCTAGATTATGAAGCCAATTTTTCATCCCTGTAAGCAGTCTAACAGCAAATGCAAAATACTATGGAAAACTTTTACTGTCTTCTCTGCTGCAACAAAGGACAGAAGTCTCTGGATTTCTATTACTCCTACATTGGTCTTTTTCTAGCCCTTATAATTTTTTTTGAAAATAAAACAAAGCATTGTTACTGCAAGACTAGTAATATGAAATCAATACACTCAAAATATATATATCGGGATGGGCTTTTGGGGAGAATGTATAATTTACTAGTATGAATTAAAAAAACCCACAAAACTTAATAGAATCTAATTCTCATTTTTAACTTCTTGACTTTTCTTTCTGTTAACTGACATCGGGATGCCTTTCAAAAGTATTTGCACAACATTCATTTGTTAATAAATTAAATATTCTCAACTATTGCTGGGAACCATGGATCCTTATAGACTGAGAAGTATGTGTTCCAGGAATACTTCTCTTGTAACCATTAAATGTGACTATGAACATGATTAAAAACCGTGTTACACTAAATTCAAATTAAACACACTGGTAATTAGATTCACATGTGTTTAGAGTAACACAATAAATCAGTATGCACACAAATATTTATATGATGAAACTAATGTAAACAAGCATCAACGGAAAGAGAACAGGATGAAAATTGAAACATTACAGCCTTTATATTGCACCATACATTGACACTTGGAAGAACCGTTAATTAGCGTTCAGTATTGCAAATCATACTAGATGGTTTTTATGAAGACTTAAAATAATCTGTCCCTGCTGTTATGGTTAAAACCACAAGTTAGCTATGCGTAACTACAGCATCTGCTAATGAAAAAAGACCCCAAATCTAAAAAACCTTTTAAAAACCTATTTATTTCCTCTCTCTACTCTACAAATCCCATTAAATTTTTCAGCTTTTGCTCAAAGCCACTTTGTCTTATATCAGGACTCAGTTTTACATTCTGTGATCTATTTATTTAGAGTGAGGCATAGTTAATGAGCAATCATCAACATATGTCAGGAGATCCATGTAAAGCTGTTGATCAGTAATTTGCTCTCTAGACTATCCCATGAATCATCTAAAGAAATGTTAGAACAAAAGAAAAAACCATTATTTTCTTACTGAAAACAAAATCCCAACAAACCCAACCAAAAAAAACCCTCAAAAAATCAACAAAAACCCTACCTTTGGATAGATCGATCTTTATGAAGGAAGACTATCTGCAATGTTCTAACTTAAAAGTCATACAGAAAATCAAATGCTCCGTCAGGTAATTTTCCTTTTATGCCCACTAGCACATATACACCACAATAAAAATTTGCTACAAAAACTATCATAATTTTTCTCTCACCTGAGCCCAAAAACTTGGAGATGAAAGAAAATTCTCATCTGTATTATCTGCAAGAATCAAATTCCTAAGGATTCTGTATCTAGATGGACAAGCCATATTCATAAAAAGAAAATTCGACAATGACTGTCTGTGAAGACATGAGGATCCTTTCAGTTTCAGTTATGAGTTCTTGTTTGTGTCTGGTCTTGATGGTGTGAAGTTATCAACATTGGTGTTATTTAGCAATTTCCTTGAGAAATAAACAATAGTATTGGTCCAGTTTATGACGGTGAGTCAACCTCATTATGTCCCTTTTTAATAGTTTCTTCAAATTCAAGCAGACCTACTAAGAATTAGGTCAAACCCCCTCAGAATAAGCAAAGTAAATTTAAGAGGGAGAGTAAAATAAATACTATTCTTCCCAGCAGACCCACACCATGACTTTGTCTTGTAATGGAAAGAAATGAAAACTATAAAACCCCCTTGTTTTAAAATGTATTTCTCAATTTACAGCATTTGCAGTCAGAAGCATTTCCTCATACAAACTCTCATACTGCTGTGTGGAGTGATATAGCTGCAGCAGAATTTGAAGAGCCATGATTATATTGTACATGTATTTCATGTCATAAACATATGAAACATTTAAAATACGGTATTAAATATGTAACAACATTTCCCGGCATAGAAAGAACAAAGGTATATGAGAGCAGTTTTTAAAAAATATTTTAAATAATGCTGGTAAGAAATGTCACAACATGATAAAAATCCTGTCTTAAAATAAGTTCCCCTTCATAGTATTCTCTTTGTTGTAGACACAGGCTGTGCCTGAAAAAGGCTGGTTCCTTTAAAAAAAGGTTTTACTATTTAAGCTGCTACCTAATTATTTTAAAGCATTTGGCAGTAAAATGGCTACAGCTTAAGTGTTGAACACTTGTTGATGGATATGAGCAACATTTGAATAACTGTAATAGTAGTAAGAGATGCTTAGATTTTAAGAGAAGTTTCTATCTGAAAAATACATATTTTAAATAATAACCATCTTATCAACTCCTTCCTGCTGCTTACCATAGCTTTGACTTGACATTCCCTTGAGTAGCATAAACTACCCAGCTTTCTGATTACAAGTCCTGAATGACACTGAAACAGTGCATACCATTGCCTCGTGTCTGAAGTACTTCGTATCAGATCTGGCAAAAAAAAATAAAAATAAAAAAAACCCAAAAGAGTAAAAGGAAGATAAAGGGCAGGGAGGCAGGGAGGAACAGAACTAAAGTTTGGAGAATGCTGCAAATAACCTACTTACACACACAAAAAAAAATTATTTTTCTCCCCATCAGGCATTGTTGTCCTGGCAGATGGAAGCTTCTGTTCCCTACATCAGCCTTTTAAGTGGGCCAGTCTCCCTGATATCTAAGGACAGAGCAGAAAAAGAGCTGGATCAGTGGAGAAAGGCTCAGACTTGGGTCTGTCAGAAGTCATCTGAAAACCTCAGAACAAAATCCTCAGTGTTCTCTGTTTTCACTTGAAGATGCAACCAACTGAATCAGTCAGAAACGATCTTCTAATTGACTTCAACAAGTTTTAGAGCAAATCCCTGAGCACTGCACTGATGAAACAACTGGTTTCACTTTCAGCACCTTTTCCTTCATATGACCTCAATACCTATTCCTTTAGACAAGACAGAGAACACTGTGCTCAATACAGAGCTAAGAGCAAGGGAGAAAGAGAGCATGCCTTCCCATCCTCTAAAAAAACCTCTCCCTGCATGCTTGGGAATAGCACTGATGAGTCCAGCTCATGCTGTGTTTTTGTAAGCATGACTAACATACTTTATGGCAAAGACAAAACACCAACAGCATGAGTTTCTGATTGCCTTTTGAATTCCAGGCACAGAAGAAAAAAAGGTAGATTTCCCTTGTCTGGCTTAAGGACTAAAGTTCATTCAGGCTGCAGTGACTCCTGGGAGCTGTAGTATGTCTCCTTGCAGGCAGGTTCCTTCTCTCCGGATCCATCTGGAATTGCGAGGACGCAGGTAAATAAGGTAGGGAACAAAGTTCAGTGGTGGCATGCCTCAGCAGGATACTAAAACCCATGGGAAACTCTTGCCTTTTTTAATTTTTCTTGAGCCCAAGTATATGAGATCAGCTTTTCCAGTCTTGTAAAAATTTCTCTGTCTAGTGAAACTATACTCTGAAACAACTGTGTTGAAAGAAATATATTACATTTTGTTCTGGAACATATCCTCTAAGCCTGCATGCTGAATATTCATTGACATGGAAATGTGGCATCCTCTCATCAAACGGAACCATTCCACACAAAGTGCTTTGTTTATATCTATGGAACAAATCTCAGAAAGGGAAAAGGTAACTTAGAGATCAATAAAATGTTTCCCTGTGGCATTGAGTAATATACAGATACTGGAAGGAATATTTTAATAGCCATACTTACACTAACAGCAATGAAAAACTGTTAGGAACCCACACAAAAAACAGTAAGCCAAAAATTTTTCAGATGCTTTCTACACAAGCTTGGATGGAGAAACCTATGCACTACACCAGAAATATCTCTTCCCCAGCACCTCCTGTGCAGAGCAAACAGAATTAATGAACAGTACTTCTACATGGTAGGTAAGGAGTGGCTAAAAGAGGCTGTCTCTGCACTTCTCCACCAAGAACCCCGGAGGATACCAGAGAGGATCCAGTCTGAAATGCTGAATTACTACACAGAGAAAGGCCCACATGGCTTCTTTCGCAAGCTTTACGCAGCAAACATCAGCCCTCTCCACTTCAAGCCCTGTGTCTGCTATGGTGGGGTTTTCATTCGTTCCCACTGGTACTCTCTTTACCCTTCACTAAACATGCTTGCTTAATGCAGTCTTTCAGCTAGTGGAAAATAGGTCCCTTGAAGGCTGTCATTCCCTTTTGGTAACTCCCTGGAACAAAGAGGTGATCTGACTTTCTGCTCTCCAGAGTTCACTTGGGATCAATTTTAACAACTCTCATAATGTCAAGATTAGGCAGCTTTTTCTCTTCCTTGTTAACAAAGCAATGACAAAGAGCGAGAGAAGTCAATTTCCTTTTCAATTAAAACTAAGAAGCCACTCTCAAGTAAATAGAAACATTACAAATAAATAAGCAGGGATTCTGACTGGTGAAGCCCTGCAGTACTTCATACTGGATGTAATGTCTTCCGGGCCAGAGGGGATCATCTTTAGAAAGATGAAATTGGGATTCCTTTTAGGAGACTCCTTTTAAGGTTAAGCTTGAAAGCTGCCCTTTTGAAATGGACAGCTGCCAGTCTGACCAATGACCGCATCGTCTCTCTGGACAGGGGCCTAACCAGTCAGGGAGCTGACATCTAAACTGTGTTTCCTCACATGCAGCTGCAGGCAGAATCTGGCACTCCAGACCCAGGCCATTGAAATTTCCTTTGAGCTGACTGTAAATCAGAAAGCAGACCACAGGAATCAGTCTGGAAATAACAAGGTCAAAATGACCTGTTCTGAAGCAAAGTCCTTTAAACTGTGAGCATTTAGGAAGGCATTTGGCCACATCGCAGTGGACTTTCCCATTAGCAATCAATCTCACCTGCATTTGATGCTAGAAAAACATTCTTTACTCTGTTTACTTTGGTAAAAATACCAATGGGTTTTCTCCCAATCAGATGATTTATGAGGTGACTAACATCTCTCCCAAAGCAGGGCTGCAAATTCCTGCTATCTATTCATATGGGCTAGAAAACCTTCAAGGGCTGCACAGATATTAAGTTTCTTAACTACTGATGTGATTGCGTAAAAATAAACATGGAGCATGGCTGCACCACTTTGGTGAATGTTCTCACAGTGTGCGCTGAACCTGTACTGGGCAAACTCTGCCCATGCGAAGCTAACAACAAAGCTATGAAAAAAAATAGCGTGTTTCATGCACTTCCCAACAACATATCTCACTGCTGTTTACACAGCTGAGCAGGTGGATAAAAGCACCTGTCTGGTTTAGAATTACTTCAGCTTCAAATACTTCTGATCAGGTTATGACTACAGTCTTGCTTAAAGGACAATTATATTAAAAAAAAATCTGTGGAACATAAGACTACATATTATTGAAAAGGGGTACTAGTTGGTGCAATTCTTCATTCACTAATATGTTTTTAAACAAATTTGATTTCAAAGTCCTCAGGGCCCTCATCTAAGTAACTGTTGCCTGCTGTGAAATTAAAAGGTTCCCTGAAATGAAGGAAAGGTGAAGGTACTGTTTCCTGCACATTCAACCTGAGAGGTGTCCTACAGTTGGCTCTAGAGATGCAAAAAAGTGGTGGGTGCAGAAAAAAAAAAGTAGATGAGAAACGATTTAACAGCTGTAAGTGATTTTCAGACGCGAAGAGTCTAATAAATGCTTAAAATAAACAACTTTTCTAAATTCTTGTTAAAGGCAAGTAAGTGGCCTAATCTTTACGTAGTCTTACTATTTACTATGACTTGTACTTTGTGGAGGAATACAAAAGGGAGAACTCAGCCTAGTGAGCTGTCTAATAAAAAGCATTAATTCTGGGAATAAACAGTTCAATATAAGTTAAGACTAAAACGTGTAGATACTTTAAGTTAATACCACCAATGCAGGAAACTAACTCCAGTATTTGAATCTGAAAATATTTTTACAAGAAATTTAGCTTCACAGGCATGACCTGCCCAGTTCCCACTTCTTTGGGCAGGTGTTCAGGAGAAACCGCAAATGTTGAATGCAGATTTAGAGCCCAGCTTGGTATTCCTGTGTGAATAGTCAACCGCAGCAGCTGGCCATCAGCCACGCAGTTCAAAAGCCAACTGTTAAGCTGTCCGCATTTCCCACTCTCTCAGGATTTACAGTTTGTGCTGGCCAGTGGGAGACCAGTGTTTTACCTTTACAACTAGCAGAAGCAGTGTCATCACTGTCTGAGGGTGAATAATCAAGCAAAGGCCACTCACCTCAGTCTTCTAAATAAGATATACCAGCTGGCAACTGTTTTATGTCACAGATAGGGTCCTACATGCTTGTGGCTGGTGCCAGCACCATATATGTAAATATGGTGAACTCTAAAGTTTCAGTACTTCACAGTCTTATCAGTATTATCTTACTTCCAAAAGAAAAAAAAATGAAATAAAACATAACCAACAATAACAACAAAAAAGCCACCTAAACCCAAAAAACCCACATGAAGGGTAGCCGGTTCTATAGGATTTGTTTACCAGGTAATCTTTTTTTTCTCTTATGATAATTAAAATTATAAGAGGTCTGAGAAGAAAAAAACAAACAAAACCAAACAAACATCTGAGAAAAAAACAAAAACAAACAAACACAAAACACAAGAGTGTAACTCGAAAATTATCTACAATGAGTTGACACACAGCAGCATAAAATGCTGCCAAATTTCAAAACAATTAATCATTTTCTGAAAGGCTGTTGAGGATATCTGTTCTTTTTCTTTTACATCTTCTACTGACAAAAAAATGAGTTCCTTTGAGCACAGACTGAACTTTGGGAAGAGAAAGACAGGTCTGGCAAATAGGGTGGGTGCTCAAGCACGATGATATTACTATTAGCTAAAAAACTGATTTGCAGACAAAGTGTTGTGGGCCGGCGCATAGCAACATTTTCCAATTGAGGATAAGAAAATACCCATATTTGAACACACATCCACTTGTACTGTGTGAAGTGATCGAGTTGAGCCTTGTGTCACTGTGACAGGTTAGAACATATTCTATAACCATCTCTTTGTCTCTCCCCTGCCACTCTTGATTCCTGAGCCTGAGGGTTAGTCTCATTTTTTTTTGTGTTGGACCTCGTATGTCCTGGAAAATATATAAGAATAAAAAAAATCACAGTTAAAAGAATAGAACTAAAATTTATCAAAAATTGGACGATTGAAAGCTTTCTATGTTACTAAGCAAAATTTAGGTTAAATAGTTCCATTTTTACAGCATTTTATCTACCAGTCACAAAGTGAACTTGAGTACTTATCAGAGTTTCAGAAGTTACAGATCTTCTCTAGTTTTTAATAGAAGTTTATCATAGTTCAATCTAGAGGCTCTAACCTCAGTTAATATGTTTCTTTCCCGATCTTTAGGAAAGTTTGTAAGTTATTAGAAGTTCAGGCCATCTGAATGCGCACCCTTTCTAAAATTCACACTGTTAAAATCTTATAAGTATTAGTTTCCCAGAGAAAATCAGTATTTCAAGATCTTTGTGAAATTTTCTCTTTGATCAGAGAGTCATAAATGATGCTTCCTGAGCAATTACAACTAGCCACTATTCCAAATATTGAGTAAAAATCCAGGCTTTGGGAAGCTGCATATAGTAACATATTTTGGGAATTGCACCTGCTCCCTAATAGATTATGCATAGACATAAATTTTCTGTGGAAAAAAGTACGTAGGTCTAATTTCAGCACCCAAGATAAAACCCAGTAGGAAATATATACCCAAGCTATTGTGTTTTGTTAGGATAATTTTGCTGTTTCACAGCTGTATTTTTAACAAAACACTGTCTATACATGCTAGGCAGGGCTGCAGAAGATATTTATGATCAGCCACGAAATAAATGTTTTAGAAATTCAATAAACTATAGGACAATTATCAAAATTTCTGAACGCTCTAATTTTGTCATAATCTTACCGCGTAATGTCCACTTCTATTTCTTACTCTTTTTTATTTTTTTTTATAATAATGCTCAGTTGGCAAATGAATTGAATTTGTAACAGAAGATAAATGAAACAATATTTTTGGTGTGGCAAGATGCCTTTTTCTTCCCTTTCTTTAGTATACTGTCTCTGTACATAAATGGTCTTCACCCTCTATCTGAAGTGTTAAATAGTTGAATCCCCTTGCTCAAGCCCCTCAGTTACAATACTGACAAATAATCTTAATAGAAGGATACTAGGGGTGAAAAAAACAAGAGTAAAAAATTAGACCTGTGACCAAGTTTTGATTGATACTAAGAAAAAAAATCCAAAATAAACAAACAGAAAACCTCAGCACACACATCGTCCCAACCAGAAGAATTTATGACTATTTCTACACAAATTTACTCATAAACTAATCTCTGCATCAGATATGGTAAGCATACGTGCCAATTAGGTCAAAAGCTGTATATCCACTTTTACAAAAAGCAGGTCATATGGACAGTATTTATTCAAGTTTCTTTTTTTTTCTTGAAATGTTGTTTCAGACCCTCCAATCAGTTCTATAAATTTACCAACATAACAGAAGGATGGAAAAAGTGCAACAAATAATTAGGTCACACTGTCTAAACACTTTGGAATGTATAAGAAAATTAAAGAAATATGTGCCCACATATGTGAAATGGAGATTGCTTTCAGCAGCAAATTTATGAGATGTCTAAAGTTATTAGTGGGTTCTAAGGAACAGCCTTAGACATTGATTACGCACTTTTCATTTTGCTGGTAAGTACTGTCTGAAAATGGCCATCCTCACCAAGATCAAAAATCTACCTTGAGAAGTATCCTTACTTTGATGGTAAATAGCAGTAAGTCTTTATGTTGACTTAAAGGCAAAAAAATAGAGAGGGGGAATAAAAAACTGTCTTGCAGTTTCTACAATGACAATTTAACCAGTCTGAGATCAGTAGAGGTAGCGAATTTCTTCTGTGTTACTTTCATAGCCGCTTTGAACCCTCTCATTTTTCTGACCTCCACTGCCCATAGCGCAGTGTTAGTGCTGCAATTATGCACACAGCACACACTCAGTCCAAACATGTCTAAACCTTTGTTTCCTTCATACACTTTCTGTTATCAATATATATCTGCTATGAAATGACAATAGCAGTACGATAGAAGGTATAATATTAGCACCCCTTTTTCATTACTTTTAATATATTTCCACTGGAAAAACCTTCCCAGAACTTGGAGACATTCTTCCTCGCTCTCACCAAAATACGTGAGAGAAATGTCAAGGAAGAGTTATTTTGTGTGCTTAAGGTTTTGGTTTTTTTAATCAATTTGATTAAAATTAACTACAACTAAAAACATCTTTTTCTTTGTGATCACATTTAATACTTGAAAATACCGAGTTGAAAAATAGAGGCCAAGAACTTCCACAGTAAGACATGGTTTATTGTAACACACCAAAAATATCTGTCTCTGATAAATGTTAACACTGTAAACAATTTCTATATTGATGTTTACAGATTTCAGTCTTTTCAATTCCTATAGATATATATCTTCTTTTTCCTAACAATTGTAACTGTAATAGACATTCAATTTTCTAAAAGAGCTGAAATATTTTTAACAGTGGCTATTGATATGGATATATCTGTAACAAATATTAATATCCTTTTCCAAGATAAAAAAAATTATTTTATTTTTCAATAGGTCATACAAAGACTGGAGTGACAAAAAGCATAGAACATATATAAGAAGATACTTTTCGAATTCCAAAACTTTCCTATGTCATACACATTTTTTCACATTTCATAATTTAAAATTTTCACAAAGAAAAGTTAACAAGCACTATAAATAAAGTTTCCTAATAGCCAATTCAAATTAGGAGGCAATATCAGTTCTATGAATTATGTTGTTCTAGTTAGCTTAGAAATGAAAAAGTAACATGAAAATGAACGCAATATTATATTAAACTGAAATAATAATTACAAATATTTTCTAGTTGCTTCTTCTTAAGGTTATGATTGTCCAGTTAAAGAAATGTCATCCTGTTGCACAGACATTTAACAATCCTCACTAAATAAAGCAAACTTATATATTTTCTATATGCAACACTGCGGTAAAGACAATCACATATAACTTTTTGTTTTTAACAATTTGCCATGCGAATATAGTTAATAAAAAAGCAGCGGGCATAGATCGGTTTTTTTACATCTCTAAAAGAGGCAAATGATTGAAGGGAACAGATCATAATAGAGATAAAGTAAGGAAATACAGATCTAAAATAAGCAAAGTTCATGAAAACAGTTAAGTAAAACAAATAGCACTGTAGAGACTGAATTTAATTTTTAAATGCACACAATAGAATACCTGTATAACACAAATGTTTTCCTTCTTACAGTCAGAAATTCAACGTACAGAAACAATGCTTTGCAGAATGATACCTTTTATAGCGTTTTTTCTTCCCTTCTTAAAATATAGAAGTATTATGATTCTCTTGTGTGAATTATAAGTCCAGCTCAAAATTCTACCCATTGTGAGTTCTACCAAAACATAGTATTAAGAATGAACTGTGAGAGAATGAATTATGATAAACCAGTCATTTGCTCAGTGTGTATATTGAAGAGACCAAGGAGCGAAAGAGAAGGAAGGGCACACAAAAGGAGGGGAGGGAAAAGAAATATTTTTGAGATTTTTTTTAAAAAAGACAATAACATTAAAAATAATGTTAAATTATTTCAAATATATTAAAATCTAAACCAAGAAGAGCATATCTTGTAAAGTTTTAAATTAAATAAGCTACCTTTGAAATGCACTCTATAAATAGTGAAAGACAAAGGCAGGAATTCAGCTGTCAGCTTTCAATACTAATAGTAAAATTACTTCTTAAACTCTTTTCTTACAAAGTAATGACACAATTAAATTCTGCAAAGCTCCTAAGTGTCTGAAAATAAAAGATTTCAAAAGAATTTACTTATTTAACTTTGTAACCTCTTATAGGCAAATATTTGGAATTAAAAAACTTCCACAACCCAAAATAAGGAAAAGCAAGATGATGCGTGCATACTCAACATTTGAAAATATTGGAGACATTCACAATTTTAAAGAGTATTTGAGCCAGAGAGACTAAAATTCTTCTAAAAACATGAACCACTTGAAGTACTCCAGTAATTTTCAATTGTTTTGCAATGTGCAAGCAAGGAACTTGATCACTTTCACAATGGAGCACTTAAGCTTGCTGATAATTTTACACCCTTATACGCCACATATTTCTAGAACCCCATCATTTTCTAGCTGAAGTGGTTTAAAAATAAGTGAAGTGCTCCGATAATTTCAAATTATTCTGTGCAATGCAAGCTCAGAACCCTTATCACTTCCAAATTTAAGAGCTTATAAAAATTTGAAGTAGCCTAATATTTCTGAATGATTGGGTATTGTGATTTCACTTGTTTTATAAAGTGCTTCCATTTGTAAAGAAGTCTGGTGATAAACTGAAATATAGCTGTTGGCTAGAAAATATCATCAAATAAAAATACAATATTAAATAAAATGACTCAGAGAATACAATTCTGTCCCACTCTCCCCCCAAAAAAATCAGAACTCAAGCAATAACATTAAAAGAAAAAGCCACCCTGAATCCCCAGACAGCAAAGGAGAAAAAAAGATCTGTCCCACAATTTCAGTAACCAACTATATATATAGAAACATCTAACATGTTAGAATATACAGAAGATACAATAAATCAAATACTGTATTGCTTCCAATAGAGTTATAATTATTCATATATATAATAGCATTTACAGATATAGTTTACGAATATCTGTAATGAATATTATTTGATTATTTTGTTAATATGTGAAGAACTTACGTACACGCATCTGTGAAGTCTGCATTTTTTCCAGGGGTTTTTATATAGTAAAATTGGACAGGAGTACTATCACATATACAATCAACAACAATGAAAAATAAGCTTTATTACTGCCACCAGCTCTATTCAATAATAGTTTTCTGGGGGGGGAAGTGTATTTTTGTCTCTTGAAGGTTTTAAGAGAGTTTACTATTCTGAAAAGGCTTGGATTTTAAGTAATTATTCACTCAATTTTGTTGGCAAAGACAATAGCTACCAGGTTTATCCACTTATATAAGGGAAAGGGAGGCTTCTGTACAGGTCACCTTATTTATGTGCATAATCTGTACAAAAAAATGACCCATTATAGCAGGAATTTCAGTTGTGTCTGTCAGCTTGCTTGAATTCCTATACAAGCTCAGAAAAATATATTGCAAAAAATAGTCTTGCATTCAGCATTCATTGTCCTCCTCAATACTTCCCTTTACCTTCCCCTTTCCTGCACATGCACAGCAGGATTTCAGATTAGAGATTTCACAGACTCAATGTTTTATTTTTCATTAAGTTCCCAAATAATACTGAGTTCAGGTCTGGCAATGGATCAGAGTTTTCTCTCACTGCACAGAAGTGTCGTGAGGAAAAGACAATCTGCAACAGCAGAAGAAGAGAAAGGACAGAAGTTGTCAGGATTCCTGTCCTTTCCACCCAGTGCCAGGATCATTGGCGGTTATTTTGGTTAATGCTATGGTTTCACTATTGTATCACTTTCTGAGGAGCCTGAAATCCACACAGCAGGGTGACCCACTTGTCTGCTAAGGTGTGTATATAACTTCCATTAGGATTAAGAGTAGCAATGTTCAAAAGCAGCTAATAAGGTATGTAACTCTATCAGTATCTTTTCTTCCAAACCAAACATTTCTGCAACTGGGTCACAAATTCCTTCTCAAAAAGCAAGAGAATACACTGACATCAAACAGAGGCCCTCCTAAGCTCCTTCTGCAAAAAGACTAATCATCATACTGAATGAACCACCAGGAATTCCTACAGAACTCCTGAAGCTGAGGAAATCTATCGTCTTCCATAAATAGCATGTCTCCTGTATTTTTTAGCAACAGTGGTATGTGAAGGAGAAATACAACAGTTCACATGCCCCTCCATGTGAACAAGTAGAAAATAGTGTCAAGTAATTCTTTTTCTAAATCAATATAGAGATTTTTTGGCTTGGCAAAAAATCTTCATGAAAGGTTCAGGAATTTTTCTTCAGGTAACAAAACTGCAAAGACAGCACCTCTTCTTTCTTAAAACAACAGTATATATTGTTCTTTGTTACCATGAAGCAGCAGAAATTTTTGTTTTGTCTTTAGCCCCAGCTTCTTGGAATAAGAGAATATGGAACTTTATTCTAGGAATCCTTGACCAGACTCAGTAATAAGATTTTTGCCCACAGAAAAGTCTATCCCATCAGCAGTTTGCAATTTTCTATAGAAGATTCTCTCACAAAATATCTTCATCTTCCTCTTCTTGGCCCCAGCTTTTAAGGGTAGAACATCCTGACTAATAAGAGAGGTGTAGAAATATAATTACTACTGGAATGAAGTTTACTTTAAGCTTCCAGACGTATTTTCAAAACATATATAAAAACATATAAGTAGAGAAAGGATGTTTTGTTATGCATTTTACCCCTGATATTTTGCACGTCTCTATTTTCTTTTGCATTAAAATGAAATCTAACTGAGTCAAGATAGGTAGGTTGTAAAAGACCCATTTTATCTTAACAGAAGGAATAGTGATAAGAAATACAAATAATCTGAGCAGGGGAAGTTCTTAAATAGAGGTTTTAATAACCACGTTTTAAGGAACTTTGATTTGGAATATGTTAGATCTAACATGCCATCAGGATAACTCATTCTGCTGAAATAAATCATGTTTCATAATTATTGAATAATGTGACATATTGATATAATCAGATGAATTGTCAAAACAAGATGTCAGATATGTGAAATTCAAATGAAACAAAGTTTGGAAAAAAGTCCTCAAAACTGACTATGTGTTATTACTTTAATTACGTATTTCACTCCATTTTGACAAGCAGGTCTTTCTATATTAGTACCTGTTTGGACCTGTGTTTAGAATGTCTTCTTTTAGTTTAGCAACACATTTTTGCATTGCAAAGGACCTTTGCGTGACCACCTGACCACAGAACATCCTCTCAAAGTAAACATGTTTTCCACAACAAGTAGATATTTCCACAATTTCTCTGCCTTTTTGTTGGGTTTGGGCAGATTATAGAGCAGTAAAATTTTAATCTGTGTTTTTCCAGTCTCGCAAAAACTTATTAAGGAATGACACTTCTACAGTGGCGCTGTAATTGACCCTGCTTGGGCAGGGTATTGGGCAAGATAAGTGCCAGAGGTCCCCTGCAACCTCAGCCCTCTGTAATTCTGTGACAAATTCTAACTTTAGTCTTCGGTCTCTGTTTCTAGAACATTTGCAAACATTATAAAGAGCTGAGTCTAATCTGAGCCCCATTGCAAACAGATACAGCTGATATGCCACTTCTGTACTCACAATAGACTTTACAATCTTAATTAGCCATAAGAATAGTCAGATTGATATCACAGATCACTATTCAGATCTGAATATCTGTAGTCTTTCATTTTGAGTAGTAGTTACACAGCTGTAAGGCTACAATACTCCTCATAAATCTTTTTAAATTCATAAAAAGTACTATTTTCAGCAGAAATTAATACTTCTTTCGGGATAGAAAGCAGAGGAAAGTCTAAACTGTTCTCAAATTCTGTCACTTATTCAAATAAATCCCTGAGGGAACAACAGATAGGCAAGACTTCATACAAGATGTCCACTTCCTTGGAGTTATAGAGGTTAAAAATTCCTCCATTGCCACCCGAGTCATTACCGAGGTTGGTTTCTTTCCAGGCAGTTCCCATGGCTCACTGGTTCAGGATAAGTTCCTGAAACTGACCTAACTGTGAATAATATGTTGCTTTTATTGTTAATAAAGTTCATACGCACCAACAACCATGTAACCTCAGCCTTCGTGATAAAATACTAGCTAACATAACACTAGTTCTATATTTCAAAGAAAGCGTAGCAGAGCTTTAAGGAAAAAATAATCCAGTATATAAATAAACTAATGAATAAACTTACCAAAATAACCAAAATGAGATTTTAAAAAAAGTTTGTTTCTGAAATATAATACAATTTCCATGCTGAAAATCCCTATACTGTCATGGTAGTGGTTAATTCAAATCCTGCCTGAAGCATGGCACACAGTAATAATGATGACAACATCTAGTCCAATAATACAAAATCAATAGAAAGCATTGAACTGCTATCCAAAGCAAATCTAGAATGTCATTTGGCTGATTATTAATTAAATTGACACCTGCCAAACTAAATACATACTTTATTTTACCCAGAAAATTAAAATTACTATATAAGATACAAAAAGCAAGCAGGAAAGTTGAATTCATGATGGTGTTAGAATAGAATCTTGACAATTTTTATGCCTTAGGTTTTGACACATTTAAAGAAAAAAATTATTGTATAAATTGCATAAATACAGCTTTTGCAAATGGTCTTTTAATTCTTATTGATCACAGCCTTGGCATTCAAAGTCTAATTATACTAAAAATTCTGCTACACCTCCAGTGTACTGAGAAATCATTGCCTGAAATTAATCAGTGCTCTAAGCACACTATTCCTAATTATGAACTGATCTTTGTAGTGCTTAGTACACCATTTTGTTGATGCTCTTAAGAAGTACCTGACAAACCTCAAATGAAATAATAACTTCCAAGTGACATTTTTGTTGTATCATATATGATACCTAATGAAAGTGTTCCTCAAAGCATTCAGGCAAATCATCAGAACATAATAATTCCATTAGGGTTATATATTTTGAAGTTTCTTAAAAGCAGTTTTAAAAAAATAAAAGAGTAAATTAATAAATAACCCAGAAACATTCTTTATATCTCAATATCTACCTACTTCAAGGAAGACTCTCTCTCTGCAAGTGATTTTTGAGATTTGTTTGCAAGACAAGATTTTGATGTCCATCACCTATTGATATTATAGACTGCAGTTGCCTAAATATAATCATAGAATCATAAAATCCTAAAAAATAGCTTGAGTTGGAAGAGACCATAAAGATCATCCAGTTCCAATCACCTCTGACCCCTTCTACTAGGTCGGTTTGCTCAAAGCTTCATCCAACCTGGCCTTGAACACCTCCAGGAATGGGGCATCCACTGCTTCTCTGGGCAACCTGTGTCAGTGCCTCACCACTCTCACAGTAAATACTTCCCTAACAATAGCATCTTGCTCTTTTTCAGAAAATATCAACTGTGAAAGGGTACAGCTGGAAAAATATGGATACATTTCCTCTTGGATGAGAGGCTTAAATCTAGTTGTATTTATGGATATTCCTACTTACCTCAGTAATGAACTAAGAGGACAGGTAGACTTGTTGCTTTCATCGCTCTAATAAGTTCTGTTTAGTGATATAAATGAGTAGGCTGGCATCAAATACATTAAGCATACAGAGTACAGCTAATTTCATAGAATGCTGTACAAGTAAAACAATGAGTTCCATTGGCCTATATAAAGTCACTGAGTTAGCTCAGGATAATCATCACGGTATGTTTATCCACAGGCAGCACCACTGCGTTTTTTTGTTGCTCATTTTAGATCAGATAGCAAAAGCTTTGCTAATTTTGATCAAGATATAGGAACAAGAAAAGTAAGTGAGCATAGCAATCTAGTAAAAAAAAGAAACTAAATCATAACACACCAGATATGAATAAATATTTACATGAGACATTTCAGAATTTCTTCCATTATGGATCAGAATTATTTTCCCATTGTTTTGACAATTTTTTTGAAAGAAGAAAATAAGCCCTACCCCTTGCCTTGTTAAGGGCCAAGGACCTAAGGAGAAGCATCAAACTGGTGGAAATAAAGCAATGCAAAATTTTTTTTAATTATCTCTGGCAGAACCCAATACATTGTCTATGAACACAATTTATCCTTGAGGTTCCAAATACTAGGGCATGGCAGAATCAGTTAATCAGTTGTCCCAGCTATTTCTCAAACCGAAGATTTGCTCTTAGATACTACTTAAACCACAGATAAAAAATTCAGTAAAGAATGTTAAGCTATTGCTCACAACCACTTTTGTTTGCATTGAAGACTTAAGTACATTGAAATAATCTCATTGCTCATGCTCTGGACCTCCTGTCCACCTCACTCCAGTTGCTCTAACAACATAAACTTGAAGTGCACACTCTTTTAAGGATTAACACCAAAGTTAGACATTTTCATCAAAAAAAAAAAGTACATTCAACTCCAAGAGTCATTCAAGCTCTAGGACACCCAGTTTAATCTGTACAGGTGTTTTGTGTTTCTTATATATGCATTTTAAGTGCTCAGTGAAATAAGTAATGTTTTTCTCAATAGAGACTTATTTAGAAGTACATTGTAAATTCTCTTTCCAGTAACTCCCTGAAATAGTTGATGCAGCAAACTTCCAGTTCTAAATTATAACCATCCCGTGGCAGATGTGCCTTTTATTGCTGAATATAGAAATTAGGTCACTTTAATTTAACTGAGCACCAAATTTGCAAATACATTAAATACTTGAAGTCCCTAACTTCTCAAAGTTCTGTTGCTGAGTCTTTGAATTACTTTTGGCACTTGCCATAGAAAGGCAAGTGAAAATTTAGTCATTTTCAGATTTGGCAAAAAGAAATCTGTCAGTCTGGTAAGAGATTGCCAAGATCCTTCAATCTTCTTTTGCGTATGTTGCTTGTCTCAGAAAGCTTAGGAAACACATTGCATAATATGTAACACACTTCATCAAAAACGTACCTTTTATGTCACTATTGGTCTCGAAAGTGATCGTGAAATCCTCTTGCCTTCACAGAAAAGGATTTCTAGCATTCTTTAAACAATAATTTTAAAAAGTATAGTGTCTTCCTTCAAAGTTTATTTCTAGCAAAGATGGTCCATTTTTGTTTACAGCTAATGAAAATTAAAGGAAAAAATAATAGTGTTTCTACGATATCTTTCCTAGAGCACTGTTAGACTGTACTGCTGCCTATATACAAGAAAAACAACCATTCTAAGTGTTTTCTGAATACATACTGATCTCTTGACTATGGAATATTTTAAAAGTACTTGTATATCATTCTAATATTCTCGTATTACCACAAATATTTTTGTTTTCTCCATTGTTTTTTCATTCAAAGAAGAATAATGCCTCTGAAGCATGTTCAGAAGAGAGTTTTCTTAAATCTAATGGCAGGTAACCTGCAGAATTCTTCCTGACACCAATTTTTAGTCATTTTAGCCGCTTAGCAGAAATGGCAACAGCCTTTCTATCACAAATAGAGATACTATAACCACTGACTAAAGCCAATATTATAATTAAAAAAAATAAAGAACAACAAGGAAACAAACAGCTACCATTTGGAAAGACTGTTAGAGTTTTAAAGCCAATATCCTTCTTCATTTCGTGATAAATATGACTACCGTTTCAGGGGGAATAAACTCACAGAATATTTGACCAAAATTGCTGTTATCTGAAGTCATGGCTGTCTAGAGTTGCTTGATCATTCTGACATGCTTAATTCTAGTGTACTTCAACTTTCTCATTTAAATATCTCTTCCCATCAATCATTAGTGCTTTCCTTCCTGGGTCATTGAGAGCATAATACTTCATTGTGTCAGCTGAAGGTGTGCTGACCTACTTTTCCTGGTTAATTTCAAGGGTAGGATCAGATGTTCCATTGCTTTTAGTAATTGATCTAACGATAGATCTTTACTAGAGCACCCATGGCATGGTCTAAGGGGCATTCCAGGCATCACTGACTTCAAGGTCATAATTGAAATGAAAAATTCTCCAATCAATTAGGCAACTTGACTGCATAGTCTGCTCTTGAAAATAATTCTTTCAAAAACATATTGCTTTTGTTGGATAAAAATTGGGTTTTAATGTAGAAGATCATGTGAAAGATGTTGCTGCGTTTTGGTGTGCATCATTATATTTAATGTTAGAGGTATCTTAGCCATGTTAATTTTACATTATCTAGTGCAAGTGGGAAGACACAGTGACAAGTTACAACTCAAAACACATTGCAAGATGTAAAACCAAAGGGATCGCTGACTACAAAACCAATAGTTTGCTGTAGAAGGTGCAAAGAAATAGTTCCAAATAAAATAATCTATCAGAAAGAGATTTATAAACTTTTAAAGAGGAGATGTCAGTTTGTTCAAGCACTCTTCCTCTGGTACACAAAATTTTGATTTATCAAGTCACATTCTGCAGCAAAGTTTCACAAAATCTTACTTCAGCATGTACACTCCCACAGGCAGAAGCAATACACATCTGCTGGGTGAGCTTCTGATCTGCCTTTTCTTTTTTCCTCTTTTTCTTTTTCCATTTTAGCTACGGTCTCATATTATTGCCAAAAAAGGGGAAGTATGTGTCCAGGACAAAAAATTAACACACACAATAAGGCTCTCATAAATACTTAAATAACGCACAGGTACAAGGCAAAGTGAGGTGTAGTTTGATAGCTTTTGAAATGTATAACTATTTAGCCATTTATTTTCACCTGTTTTCTATTCCATATATTGAATATCGTACAGTCATAGAAAACAATTAATTAACACAGTGTATAGGTAAAGAGTAAATAGTATAATTCACACCTATAAGTACTTTTAGCTGTTTTTTTCCTTTATTGGCTTTCCTGTTTCAGTAAAATGATTGTTTTTCAACTACTAAAATTTCCTTTGTAGAATTAATGTCTGTATAAACTGATGTAATATTTCAGCCGTGCGAACACTGTTGGCTGAAGAAGAATAATAATAGTAGTAATAATAATAATATTCTTAAAATCATTGTTTAGAATATAAAAAAATATTTGTGTCAGCACAGGAAAATCAAAATATATACGTTTACTAAAAATGTTACAATGTTTAATGAACGATTTCTATTAAAGCCTACACTAAAGATTTTTTTTTTATTAATCTATTGTAGAAATTAAAAAAAAAGTTAATATCGTCACAAATGTATTCATGATGTTTGCCTTGGAATACAATATTTAAAATTATTATCAAGAGTATTGGAAACCAAAAGAATTATAAGTTTCTATTAGTTTAGTTCATATAATCTTTTAACAGAAACAAAGGCTATTACATATGTAACAAATCAAAACAGCTCAAATTTCCTACACTTACAATATGAAAATTCCCACAATCAGTTCACAAACAATCCCATGGTCGAAATACAGTCACATAATATTTGGTTGACTAACTCTAAAACAAACATCACATAACAAAGGAAAGCTATATCTAGCACAGAATATTTCATCTAATCCATTTAAAATATATTATATTCTAAATGTATTATTAACAAATAAGAAATATTTCTATTTTATATGCATTAATATGTTTTATGATATTATAACAGTTTACTTAGTCCCCAGCAGATCATAGAATCATAGAATTATCTGGGTTGGAAGAGACCTCCAAGATCATCAAGTCCAACCCTCAATCCAACACTATAATGATTACTAGATCATGGCACTAAGTGACACATCCAGTCTTATTTTAAAAACCTCCAGGGATGGTGAATCCACCACCTCTCTGGGCAGGCCATTCCAATGCCTGATTACTCATTCTGTGAAGAACTTTTTTCTGATATCCAGCCTAAACCTTTCCTGGCAGAGTCCAAGCTTGTGCCCTCTTGTTCTGTTGCTTGTTGCCTGGGAGAAGAATCCGACCTCCACCTGTCTACAACCTCCTTTCAGATTAGACGAGACAGTTACCTTCCACTTTATTTAGAATTGGCAAAATAAGAAAAAACAGCAACCAGGAGACAGACTCCCATCAGTAGTCTTAGAGCACTTGCAAAGACTTTGGGGAATGACAGAGAAAACACGAAATTCTGCTACCTTGTGCTATGCATAACTGTCTGAGAGAAATGGAGAAAACACAACAGAGGGATTGCCAGGGACAGTAAAAGCTCTGGAAATGATAACCCTGAAGAATAATGAAGACTGATCGGCAGCAGTGGAAACAGGAACAAAACGGTAATTGTTTTTAAAGAGATTGGTTTTATTTGTGTGATTCCTACTGTACCTAAAGAAACAGTTTGTACATTTGAAGAGCCAGATCTGTGAAAAGTGAATGAGACAGACAAAGAAAGATCTATCTTTGCTATACTATCCTCACTGGAACTACTGATTCTTTTACTAATTGCCCAGGTTAAGAAATAAAATTTTGTAGATGGAAATTTTCCATGATACAGTATTCATAAACAAAATAAGTTAACTAATGGTATACTTCTTCAGAAATTCTAGATTCTAGGGCACTAAGATTATTTCCAAAAAATCTGCTAAGAAAATCATCCTGTCTTATTTCATTAGCCACAGGTGAAGTAATCATAACACATTTTATATAGAATATGAATAGAATACTAAATTATACCACTTCCAGAAGGTATTGAGCAAGTGACATGACATCTTGACATGCACACTCTTTAATTTAGATTTATTAAACATCTGATTAATTTTAGCATAAATTCTGTTTCAATCTCCACTGTAACTATGCAGAAAAATAAAAGACTCACAGAACAATTGTGGTTGGAAGGGATGTCTGGAAATCATCTAGTCCTTACCACCTGCTCACACAGTGTCACCTAGAACAGATTGGCCAGGACCATGTCCAGTCAGGAGACTCCACAAGCTCTCTGGGCAACTTGTTCCAGTGTTTGATACCTTTCTGCTGACCATCTAACAAAATGCTGCCTTTACATTGGTGATCAGGTATTTTAGAAGACAAAAGGAAAGGATACCACACCAAAAAATAAAAATAATAACATACACACCAAGATTTCTTACAACATAAATAAAGATTAAGTATTTTTACTCTAATAGTCAATGTCACAATGTTTCACTATCTATTGGCATGGGGACTCTACTAGCTCTCAAAAAGTTGCATTCTATGAAAATTTTTTGAATACTGTAAACTAAATCTTTCCTGAGAAGGTAAGATAATTCAAACACACATCATTATTGGCAGTACTGATAAAGTTAGTAAAATCAAACTAGCAGATATCAGCACATTGCTTCAGTTTTGAAGCTGAACTGTACTTATTTTAAATTAGCAATGTGATCTAATGAAGCAGCTGGAAAAGAGAGATCTACAATGAGTAGTGATACAATTGGCATTCTCAGCCTGTCTGAAGTCACAATGTCTGCTTCTTCAATACTCCTGCTTAGCTACTGCACAGGCAAGACAAATATATGATTATTTTAACACAGTCACCAGATCTTCTGTCAGCAAATCACAGCAGTATATCTCTCACATCAGTCATGGCTATGACTGGACTCAGTACCAATTTCCACTTATTTGACAATGAGGACATCTTTGAAGTCTGTATTATTCCTACTCAGCTATTAGAAGTGTACAAATTTTTTGCTTCAGCCCATGAAGATGAAGATGCAGAAGACAACTTTCCATAAAATACTGCTTGCTGAGTACATTAAGTGTGTATAAAGACAATGAAAAGAGAGCTTCCTTCTCAGCTGAATGTTTTGAAGTCTTCAGCTGACAGAGAGGTTGGTCTTCCAGAAATTTCCTTGAATTCCTGCCTAGAAGCATCACTTTCATCTTATGTTTATCATAAGCCTGCTGCTTTCTCTCAGACTGCATATATCTTCCAGGCACTTCCATATAGTTATGGAACTGACACAAATCAGACTTTTAGAAATGAGAATAGGTTAAAACATATTTTTAAATATTTAAGAAATGCATCAAACAGAAAGGGGAGGGGAAGAAAAAAGGGAGAGGAACACATTCTAGTAAAGTTGGTAGGATAGAACTTTTAACCATGATGATTTTTATTAATTACCTCTTGCTGGTTTATTGCAGGGTATACATTTTTAAAATTAGGCAGTGCCAAAGGCACTATGTTTTTATTCTTTGAAGTTGATACAACCGGATATAGCAGACCTCCTCTTAGAAAAAAAATACATTTGCAGGAAAAACTTCTGCTAATAAAACAGATTTCAGTCTTCACATCCTGATTGAAGCCTTCTAGTCTAACCATCGACTTGTATGATTCTCACTTTATTTCAGTGTATGCCTTCTGAAATTTCTTTAAAAATATATGAAGACATTACTCAGGATCTGATTCAATAAAAAGTATGTCCAGACCTCTATGCCCTGGAAGCTCAAACAACGTTGCAAAAGCTGCAGAAATGGGACATATTTTCTATCAAAATGGCTACTCAGAACACTTATAAGTTTTTTGTATTGATTTTTGCAACAGCCAGCAGTGAAAGGCACAGACAACATTACCTTCACCCACAACAGTTCTGTGGATTTCACTTTCTACATGCAACAGGGCATGGACTGAAAGCAGACAGCAAACAACTTAAAAAGAGAACGCAGGGTAATTTTTATTCAGGTTAAAAATCAAATATATACTTTATTACAAGACCATTTTCAAGACAGATACCCTACTATAATTAAGAAATGATTAGGCAAGGCTCAAGTGTGGTCATTACTTCACTTTGCAGTTTTGAAATTATTTCACCTAATATTAGCATTATATTTTGATGTGTGCAGCTTATACAAAGAGACAAAATAACTTTGAATTACAAAAATAAATAAGGTATTCCAAGAAATTTTTAAAAATAACCTGATTTACACAAAAATAGATCACTCAAAAGCAAAGAGCTCAAACTTTTTAGCCCTTTAACAATAACTTCCTACCTAAATAGTTTCTTTCTTGTTTTATGCAAGATAGAAAAGCCTTTTACGAGCAACATCAACTAACTCCATCCATGTTTTCAACCTTCCAGAAAACACAAAGTGCATCTGCCTTAACAGGTGATCTCAGCTGCTTCTCCTTAGTTAGGTTATGTTGCAGCTATTAACATCCCAAGTAAACTACTGCAAAGATACATTGAGATCAGTCGTATTCTAAGTTAAACTGCAAGCATCAGCTGCCCATTTTCAGCCTCTGTTTCTGGTTACAAAACCACAATGCATCTAAAAACTGAAGCCTTACGCACAAAAAAAAGATAAACATTTCAGATTTTTGTAGCTCAGCTTTAATGGTAACATTGATGGAGTATGACCCTGCTATATTAGGCTGGATTAGTAAAATGGATGATGTTCTCTGTTGCCTCGTAAGGAGCATTATAAAACACAAAGGTATTGAAAGGACTGTTTAACAGGTGGAGAGTTTTATGAAAACTTAGAGAACTTGGTTTGAGATGAAAATTTCTGATTTTCTGTGTATGTTGCTAAAGGGTATAGAGTCAGAAGCTGGGACTGTGCAACGGAAGAAACTTTCTGATAATTACAAAGTAAGTCTAAGATTTTTGCTGTGGAATGTTAAACAACAATAAAACATTTTAAAAAGTGCCCCTCCCCACCCCCAAATACCAACCAGAACCAAAAATTCTTTGGGTAGATTGAAATCCTATTTATGTTTTCTGAAATAGATCCCACTAGGATAAACATATTTCAGTTCTCATCTAATACAAGGAATTTCTCCTTTGATATAAATGCATTAAATCCTTGCTGTATAAGAGACAAACTGGAAAAGGACTCTAGTTTCAAGATTTACTTGTAAGGGGAACATCAAATGTGTATAAATAAACTTCATATTGAAAGTCTCTTAGCATAATGAAGATAGCAATAAGATTCTAAATCTGAAATCCTCAAATCTCTTTATGACTTCACAGCAGTTTTACAACAGCTGCCTTTGCAGAGTTGATATAAATGTTTATTTAAAAAAAAAAGAAAATCACAGAAAATGAGATGCAATGAAAACCTTTCTCAGCATTCTCCCATAGTTTATTCTCCCGTAGTTTAGAAATGAGCCCTATGTCAGAAAAAAAAAAAAATATCATGTTTGGCAGTTGTGTTTAAACTTGTTGTATTTTGCTAATAGGAAACACTTGCATTTTCTGAAATCCTTAAGACTTAAAACACGGGTTTACTCAGAGAATATATTGATTGTAGCAGAATTAGAAGCAAGTGTAAGATTATATATGTCTCTACAAGTTGCAAGTTCTTTGGATTTTTAAAATAAACATAGAAGATTTTTTTAACTCCTTCTCCTGATCGGGACTATTTGTGCTTGATGTCAAGTGCAATGGACTAGATACTAATTTTTCCTCTAGCTCCAAGAAAAAAAGAAGTAAACCTTTGTTTTGTAAAGTGAGGATTCACAGAAAATAATTAATGCAAAATACTATTTTATTTTTTTAAGTTTATAGATAGTTGCGAAATATTTGTTTTATCTCAGTCATATTTGCAATGTTGAAATTGAAGCTTTGTCTATAATGGTACCTTGATCTCAAAAACAATAATATAATTTCACTTTTTCAAATTTAATTGAATACTTGTTTGTGTAAATCTTAGTTTACATGTGAAAAGTATTTTTTTGCCTGTATCCTTGAAAAAAGGAAGAGAACAAATTCAGTGTGTCGTGTTTTATGAAATACCTAACATTTATAAAAAGGTAATTCGAGAACCATGAAAAGTTTGATTACAAGCAGGTTTTATATTACTAAATAAACAGAAATCCTACAATAGTGTAGGACAATTTGAGTCCAAATTGGAGCTCAAGTTCTTTGATTAACATTTTATATGTTGTATGCTTATTACTTAAATACAGATTTTTCTCATTGATGTTCATGTGGATTATGTATTTATGGTCAATGCTTTTTACTGCTCTAACATCAACAATGTCCAGGCCTGTTACCCTTTATTACATACAGTCAGCTGATGTACTATATAGCCAGTGGCCCATGACAAAAATGGACTGTACAATCAGAACAGTAAGAAAATCAAATTGATACAACTAACAATTTCTGACATCTGATTTTGATGGAAATGGGACTATACATTGAAATCGTCTGTATTCAAATACCTAAAGAAGAAATTTTATTCACATGAATAATATTTTAAAAGTTGCATGTTAATAGTTAGGTCAAGTTTTAAAATACACTGAGGAATATTTCAACATACATAAAATTCAACAGTCTATTACTTTGCCCTTTTAGATTTCACATTTTGTTTTTGACCAATGTAGGCCTGCATGCAATCCTTCCAGGAGGATTGATGGCTGTGGGAAGGGGAGAGGTATCTATCCTCAATTGGAACAAGTCTCAAGAGGCAACCACTACAACTTCTAACACTTTATTATTGGTTAATTGGGGGGGGGGTTCTTTCACTCAGATGACATAGCTGGAAGGATGTCACTGCACAAATCAATACCTACTGCCTTGCCATCGATGTGCCTGCTACCTTAAACAACAACAGCTGTGTCTACAATCACCTCTGAGTTGTTCAGGATACTAATTATTGTAAGCACACTATTTATAACAAACAGTCCAGGAAGATGTTGCTCTCCCAATGCATACTTGAAGAGCTCACTGCACACTCCTCAGTATCCTTTACCATTTCATTTTCTGTATTTATTGTTTTGAGAAATGGTTTCACTCCAATTGAAATTAAATTTTCTGTTTAACTAGGGCTTTGTGTTGAAAAAGATTAAGGTTTGAAATTATTAATAGAAATACGTGCTTGCAGTTCTTATGGTAGAAGTGATACTAAAGCAATGTGGTTTACAACTTTTTTTTTTTCTGGACTTCAACCTAACATGATAATTCAGCACTTTCAAATGCATTATATGGAAATGAATTAAAGATATATTTTAATTCACCTGAGTGTTTCGTTGTAGGCAGACAGTGAGTAGACCTGAAAGAGAATGGGGTTCTTTTGACATTGAGCACAAATTTCTCCTTTATTGTAAAAATAAGTGGTATATAGAAGCAACATCGCAGGTGCATTTAAGTCTAGTGAGAAACAGAAAACTGTACTCAGCTTTGTGTGAAAGGACATCACACTTCTGAAATATGCTCAAGCACAACTTTCAGCTTTGCCTGAATACTGTATCAGAGATGTGCTACTCTACTATTCTTAGCAGAAAGCATGACATTTCGCATCAGAAGTAAGACTTCCTTGACACATGATCATGGTTTCTAAAATAAAGTACCTATGTCTTAAAGTGAGGATTAATGCTTCTTGAAAGGGGACGAGTGAGGGTAATACAAATAAGTGTAATACAAGTGAGTATTTGTTGAAATGGGATAATTTCATGTGTTTTTTCTTGTGGATTCACTGGAAGAGTGTACTGAAGTTAACAATACAAAACATTTTCACTCTCATTACACCACTCTAGCCAGATTTTTCCCTCTCCCATTCCCTCTGCTCAATGCTCAGTCTCCACAAAGTCATCTCCTCAGTGCTCCCCCAGGAGCAACCACTTTAACAACTGTCCCATGTCCCTCAGGGAAAAATTACTTTGACCGGTCATGCAGGTACTGAGTCATAAATGCTGCCATCACAGTCCTTCAGACATAAATGTATTATACCTCATTTTCTAACCTGAGTATTGCAAAAAGCATGGTTAATAAATATTTTTTTTCTTTTTATTCTGCTAAGGAGTAATTAAGGGAATATTCACACATTGGACAGCATGGGTTAGTTCTATAGGAACAAACCTTCTACTTGAATACAACATATTAAAAAATCACATGCCGACTGAAATGTTTCAGATTCATTAAACAGACCTTTGAAGAGGGTAAGCAGGCTGTGGAAAATATTTCAAAAGGTATTCGGTATTCCATTTCTCACAGTATTCTGATTGAGAAACTGGCTGCCGTGGGCCTGGATGGGCGCACCCTCTGCTGGATTAAAAACTGGCTGGATGGCTGGGCCCAGAGGGTGGTGGTAAATGGAATTAAATCTAGTTGGAGGCCGGTCACGAGTGGTGTTCCCCAGGGTTCAGTGCTGGGTCCAGTCCTGTTCAATAACTTTATTAATGGTCTGCACGAAGGGATCGAGTGCACCCTTAGCAAGTTTGCAGATGACACCAAGCTGTGTGCAAGTGTTGATCTGCTTGAAGGAAGGGAGTCCCTACAAAGAGATCTGGACAGGCTGGATCGATGGGCTGAGACCAACGGGATGAAGTTTAACAAGACCAGGTGCTGAGTCCGGCACCTGGGACACAACAACCCCATGCAGCGTTACAGGCTTGGAGAAGAGTGGCTGGAGAGCTGCCTGGAGGAGAAGGACCTGGGGGTGTTGGTTGACAGCTGGCTGAATATGAGCCAAGAGTGTGCCCAGGTGGCCAAGGGGGTCAACGGCATCTTGGCTTGTATCAGAAACAGTGTGGCCAGCAGGACAAGGAGGTTATTGTACACCTGTACTTGGCACTGGTGAGGCCACACCTCGAGTACTGTGTTCAGTTCTGGACCACTCAGTATAAGAAGGACATTGAGGTGTTGGAGCACATCCAGGGCAGGGTGACGGGGCTGCTGAAGGGATTGGAGAACAGGTCCTATGAGGAACGGCTGAGGGAACCAGGTTTGTTTAGCTTGGAGAAGAGGAGGCTGAGGGGAGACCTCATTGCTGTCTACAGCTGCCTGAAAGGGGGCTGTGGGAGAGTTGATCTCCTCTCTCAAGTGACAGGTGATAGGACAAGGAGAAATGGCCATAAGTTGTGCCAGGGGAGGTTCAGACTTGATATTAGGAAGAATTTCTTTACCAAAAGGGTAGTCAGGCACTGGAACAGCTGCCCAGGGAGGTGGTTGAGTCACCATCTCTGGAGGTGTTTAAAAACGTAGATGAGATTTTGAAGAACATAGTTTAGTGGATGATGGGTGCGGTTGGACTCGATGATCTCAAATGTCTTTTCCAAATGGAAGATTCTATGATGCTATGATTCAAAAAAAATTTTACAGTGACCCTTACCAAAAGGTCTAAATGAGCCACGGCTGCTACAGGATGAGAAAGAAAGTCCTCACGTGAATAAATAAAAAAATAAAAAGAGGTCACTTTCATGGTGAATAGGGATCAAAAGATTCAAATTGGTTTCTGGACAAGGGAGTAGGTTGACTGATATAGTCGTAAATGATCTGGAAAAGAGGATGGATGGGGTGGGTGGTGAACTTTGTTGAAGATAATATTTGGGAAAATAAAGATTAAATCGTTTCAGAAAGCTGCATCCTTCCGATACCAAAGGGATAATAGCAGGTGAAAATTCAGTGCTGTTAAATGGGTGAAGCATGGGGAAAAAATCCATAACTTTCCATATAATGAGGAGATTTGATCTGATTATTACTGCTCAGGAACAAAACCTCAATGCTTTTAACTAGATATTTCTATAAAAATATGATTTCAAGTCTCAGAAGCAGTATTAAAAAAATAATAACACTAATCATGTTAGGAAATGTTATGGAAGTACAAGAATTAAAACAGAAAGCATTACTACTGTAGTGCTTCTGCATCCTGAACAACAGAGGTATATACATTTTGAATCATAGAACAGTGTGGGTTGGAAGGGACCTTAAAGCCCATCTAGTTCCAACCCCCCTGCCACAGGCAGGGAAACCTGCTGAAGGTGTCACCAACCTGGCCTTGAACACTTCCAGGGAGGGGACATCCACAACTTCCCTGGGCAACCTGTACCAGTGTCTCACCACCCTCATCGTGAAAGAATTTCTTCCTAACATCTAATCGAAATCTTCTCCCCTCCAATTTAAAGCCATTGCCCCTTGTCCTGTCACTACTTTCCCTTGTAAAAAGTCCCTCCCCAGCTTTCCTGTAGCCCCTTCCAGTACAGGAAGGACGCTATAAGGTCTCCCTGGAGCCTTCTCTACTCCAGACCGAGCAACCTCAACTCTCAGCCTGTCCTTATAGCAGAGGTGCTCCAGCTAGAGTGCACTAACTTTAGAATTTTCACTAGAAAGTCTAGCATTTGCTCCTGCTGCATAAAAAGTGGCAACACAGTCCAGTTCAGAGAAAGCAAACTGAAGATGATACTGTCACTTTGGTCCAGACTTAGATACATGGGTGACTGAAAACAAGTGTTAATGGTTGAGAAGCCCTTGATTTTCAGTCTAGCAAAACCAGAAAATTTAATAATTAAGACCTGCTTCTGAAGTTCATTAGACCCTTGGTTATCTCAGAGACAAAAGAAACTTCTTTTCACTTCATAGACCTGACACATACACTAAAAAATACAAAATTGGTTATTCTCAGGAATTCTGACTTAAAATAAATCACAATCTGTATTATACTGATGCATGAATGAGCAAACAAATCAATAAATAAATAGTTTCACACATCCAGTGAAATTAAACCGAATTAAAAAAAAGGGAAGAATCAGGCTACTGTGCACTGCAACAATTTTTCTAAAGTAGCTGCATCTGGTATGTTTTAGAGAGCATGAACTGGAATACAAAATCCTTATGCCAATAAAGCAAAAATTTTGCCACTAACTCTACTACAGATAAATTTATCCAAAGAAACGCAATCTCAAAGGAAAGAGAGAAATCAGGAATAGATATCTGTAACATGATTTACAACCAAACATGAAGTACAGGCTTTTAAGGAAAGTTTGAAGAAACCTTTCCAAAAAAGAACTCTGAAGAAAAGACAGTTGTAGAAGTAGACCCTTGCTTCCTCCCTGCCCCATTTAGCAGCTAAGTAAAGTCTTTCAGGGCTGAACTTCCATGATGCCAGAGTACTCATCTAATGCTGCTCCCTCTAAAAGCAATCCATTGTGTTCCTAAGCCAAAAGCTTCTTAAAGAGCTCCAAAATGAGTATTGCATCTTTTGAACATGTGGTTGGTTTAACTTAAATCAGAAAATAAGAGGGGTCCATGTCAACTAAATGAAATTTATCTGAAAACTAATAATACTAAGTTAAACCTGAAGTTAGTAATGGTATATCCAATATTCTTCTAAACAAAGCCATTCATTAGGACTTTTGAATAATAACTTTTAAGAATTCTTCCATTTCAAAATTGAAGCAAAGATTCTTAGTAGTCTCCAGGTTGCCAGAGTTTTAACCAAAAAAAAGGAAATACTATAGTTTATGAAAATGCAGTGCAAACTATGCAACTCTTAAATTGTATATTAATGGCAGAGCACTGACATAGTGAAAAAATTGACAGTTCAGAAAGGAAGGTTCCCTTTTTAAAGTCCCTGTATATCTAAAAACTATTAGGCAGGCATTCACATTCACAAATTTTTATAGTTGTAGGGGACATACAGAGAACATTTAGCAGCTCTTCAGTGACTACAATATTCAGCAGGTAGAGACTGCTCTTGCCAGGTAGGTAGCTTGTTTTTATTTTCATTTCCTGTTCAGGAGTGAGATTACTGTTTGTGGGGAGTTAAATCTACTTCAGGCATAAGAATCATTTATCCCAAATAGTCCTGATCTTCGATTAATAGCTCTTAGATTCTTCTTACTCATTTTAACTCATTCGTGCTGCTTGGCACTAAGGGTCCAGTTTGTTCCTTTCCTCATGTTCAATTCTCCCTTCCCCCACACAGTGCAGTGTATCAGAGAGAACTTTCACACTGCCACCTTAGTTTAGGTATATATTTTCATGTAAAGTTAATGTTTTATACTTGATTGTTCAGTATTTCCTTCAGGTGAAGAGTTCTACTGATCTACAAAACTTGTAATGCCCTTTTGGTATTAATAAAAGTCTGAAACAATGTTAAATCAGAAATAGATCCGCTCAACATGTTTTTTTTTAAAGCTAGCAATAAATCAGATATGACATCTGTTTCAGTATTTGATGTCTCTCGACTTTAATTTTTGCGCAATAAAATCTTGGCCCATGTTACAGATTAACCACCTGTAAAATTATAGTTTTGTATACAGAAACCATTTGTAGCTGTAATGCAAGTACAAATTTAATCCAGAACTCTTAAGCCTCATTTATTTTGTACAGTTCAAAAGCACTCAAATCAATTTGCTGAAAATCTGATAAATACTTAGGGCTAAAATCTACTCAGAGTGTGCATCTCACATAAGAGAGAGATTTTGGATCATCTTTCATTTGACAGAAGCCTAAACAAGAAATCCTTAACATAACCACAGCATTGTCTGCTGCCTCAGTGAGTTCAGATACTCGATGCCGAATCCAATCTCTAATTTTCCTTTACCATCAGAAAATTAAGTTTCAGCCCCAGAAGGAGTGAAGGAGGACAAAGGCCTGGCTACAACACCATTTTTAACTACTTTGAAACATTCGTTAATTCAAAGGTCAGCTTACTTTCTGTTGGTCTAATGGTTTTACATTACTAGAGATCATAAAATCTGCAAAAAGCCCAGCCATGTTTGGTCCTGTCAAGTTACCATCAACTTGCCAAGATCATAGGTAACTTTATATAAATAAATATATATGTTTTTGCACACACACACACACACACACACATATATATATGAATGTGCCATACGGCAAATGAACATTCTGTAGAAACAGAAATAGCTTTTACCTATATATAGTACAGAGGAATTTTTGCCTAACTCTCTAGCATCATTACTTTTGATTCTTTCTAATACAGCCTGATTCACAAGCATCTATCACTTCCAGGCATTGTAACAACTTCTTCACAAATTCTGTGGCCACTGATCTCCACAGCGACCACTGCTGCCTAATTACCAGTTCATAAGTAGACTCTTCAACAGCAACAAACCCGTCCACCAGCTTTAGGAAATATACCACAGATAGGAATAGGAAGCAGAGTTGTCTTAATGTGATACCCAAGCATCCTCTGACTTAGAGGAATCCCCGGCTGGCACAGAACCAGCAAAACTCCCTCCTTATTATATAAAAGGATTAATTTGTTTATCTTTAGCTATGAAATTGTTGTTATACAAAACGAAGACTGTTTCTGTTCCCATAGAGATTTCCCAGCCTTTTTATGCATATATTAAAAAGAAATAATTGTAACAAATTCTGAGCTCATCGTTTAACTAGAGGCTTGAAAGCCTATTCATGAAAGAACTGAGAATATCAGAGTTGCTTTCAAAATTATAAAGACAAATCAAACTGGTACTTGTTAAAAAATTCAAAATGTTTAGGATTAGTCATTTTAGAGAAATGTAGTATTTCAGAGGAAAAATTAACATGATGAAAACATTAAAGGAAAAATATTGACAGCTGAAGGAATAAAAAAGGAAAATGTGAAGAGGTAAATGAATGAAATGAATGCATAAGCAAAGGTTATGCATAACCAAGCATGTGCAATCTTGCAATACATATACAAGGAGTAAAAAGTCAATGAGGATGAGCTGAAAAGTCCAAAATGTAATCAAAAGCAAGGAAAAAGGAAATACGAAGCATAAAACGTCAGCTACACAGCAGTACCAAGAAGATTAGAGAATGAAGTTAAGAGAGAGTGCAAAAAATGATAAGAAAATTAAGGGTAGAAAATGAAAAGTAGATTGCATGAGGGTTTGAGATAAATCAGAATTTTTTAAGCACATGGAGAAGAGGTCAGCAAGGAGGAAAAGAGTAGGACCTCTCAGAAATGGGAAGTGTAATTTATTCACAGAAGAGGTAGTTACTGCTATCAGTTTAAACAAATCTTCATATCAATTTTCAGAAAGGACGATATGGAATGAATACTAGAAAACAGTCATGCATTTTGCATTGCTTGGGTTATAAAGAGAAAAGAATGAAAGGAATTTTATCATTCAGTTCAACCGGACTGCCTGGATCTGATTTAGAGTAAAAGTTTTAGAACAAAGTCCATGGTTTGTACAGCACTATGCAGAGTAACAGCCTACTATAAATAAGTCATCAAGTTTGATCAAACACAGAATAAATGAGCTGCTTAGATATGTCAAAGTAGATAGAGGAAAAATTTTGCTGTCATTACAAAAAGGCTTTTGGAAGTAACATTTTAGAATTTCAAAACAGGAAAAGATAAATAAATCCAAAACTTCGATAAACTAATATATACTTATAAATTAAAGTGGTAAATTTAAGCAATGCTTAGGATGTATGTCAGAAATGAATGAAACCAGTTATGCATCTGCAAGGATGAGATAAATAATACCATTTTAAATGTCTCTAAAAATTTATTAATTGCTTCTTTCTGGCATAGAGCCTAGAAAACACTATCAAGGTCAATGACAAAAATCTATTTTAAAATATAAATAATTAATTAATTGGGGTTTTTTAAAGTATTTTCATTATTGTTAATGTCTTTACTAGTAAAGACTCTACAAAAAAAAAATGGGGAATGACTTTATTTGCTATTAATTTCTATAACATACTAGAAATTTCGGGTGAATGTAAAAAGAACTCCATTGTCTTTCAGGACACAGCATAGATAAGAGCAGTTAATGAAGAAGTCTATTCACCAACTGTGATTAAGAGTAAACACCAAACAGCTGCTTCATTCAGCTGAGGAATTCAGCTTTCCTTTTCCATATATTTTCTGAAACAGCATGGAAGAAACATTTTGCATGACCAGAGAACAGGAAATAACAAGAATCTTGTCTGGCTACCTTTGCCAAACCAATAAATCCCCTCAGAAGGTTTTTAACACAAGAAGTGGTCACAAGTAAGTGGTAAGATTTTAAAACACCAATACCAAGGCAAACCTGTGAATAATTCTGACACTCTGTTTTGTATTTATACTGCCTTTATTTCTCAAGGCATCCATAGATTTGGGCAGGCCCTATAAGTAAATTATTTGTTTGTTCTTTCTGGTACCTAAAGATCAGAAATAGTTAAACAAAGGTGAATTTTGGATTTCATATAAAAAATTAATCATTTCTGCTTTGTTACATTTATCCTGAAAATATGAACTGACACAAATTCATCATAGGTGTCGATAATGCTTTCTTACTTCTGTATCTAACTTCATCTGAAACCAGAAGAACTCATTGGCAATTTATGAAGACTACAATCAATCACTTCTTCATTTCTAATTATTCCAGCTCCTGCCAGCTCTCCTAGGTTCTTATATTCCTATTCCTCTGATCCAGCAAGGGAATATTCACCAAACAGTAAATAAAAAAAGCCTGAAAAACCTAAATAGTTATAAATTCATTGAATTAACTGGGCCTTGCAAAAACTGTACTCTTCAGAAACGTAAAGCAATCTTACAGTGAGCTGACTCTGGCAGACTCATCCATGTATATCGAGAAATTATGACATCCTTGTGTCTTTTCTAAACCAGTGGTTTTGAACTTTTGTAATTCCTTCTCTTTCAACTTTCTATTCCCCTCCACCGATCCTTTACACCTTAAGGGCCACTCTGACCTCTCCTTACCACTGAGTCTTATTTGCTTGTACTTAGTATTTGTAATAGTGGTGCATCTCACTAAAGAGAAATGAAGCGATGCTTTAGGCCAGAGCAGTATAGGTCTTGCACATTTTTTTCAGTTGATCTAACCAAGAATAGTTCTATTTGGAAAAATAACTTGAAATTTCCAGAAAAAAAGTGTAATTGGTTGTGGTATCAATTTCAAAGACCCTTAAACACAAAACTTAATTACTGAATTATAACATGAAAACAACATGATAGCTTCTTTTTATGCTCCTTCTTCCAACAATGTGAAGATGCCTTTCCCTGTTCAGGAAAAAATGAGCCAAGACATTAAGGCTTACTGTCATGGAAATCCAGACCTCGGAGTACATCTACTATAAAATATATTTTAACACATATAACTTGAACATGTTAAGAAATTATTTCTCAGGGTTATCCTCAACATAAAATAAGATTCAATTTCTCATTAACTTTGGTGATATAATTTGTTTATATAATGTCTTAATCATTCTTTCTTTGCCAGGATATGTTACTCCATACTTACGAAAGCCAAAGCTTCTGTTGTTCTACTATCATTGTTAGTACATGGACAGCTTGTTCATGATTCGTAAAGCAGACATTTATTTTAATTTTTTGAATAGTAGGAGAATGTTTTGCACTTTCACAAAAGAAACTTTATTTAACAAGACCCAGACAGATGATATGCAGTGATACATCTGGAATAATAAAAAGGTACAAGTCCTTATTCTAACACCACAGTATTACCTAAGAGTTTCTTTAATGATTCAATGACATTTTGCAACCCAATACAACCTAAGACTTATTTAGTTTTACAAGAAGATATATTTTTATGCAGTGAGCCAGTTCTTACTTTCTGTGTTAAGTATTCCTATCATATACTTGTCCTTTTTTGCTCAATTGTTTGGTTTGCTAGGTTTTTTTTTTTAGGTGATAATTTCTAAAGTATCACTATTTGATATATGTATATATAGGTACTGCATGTCTTGTACCATGACAGTTTGTTTCATTTTTATACACAGAAATAGTTACTAAAATTAGTGATTGCAAAGATAATAAAAAACACTGAAATACTTTGAATAAGGTTTATCGAGGAAGTTGTGAAAAAAAATTCTCTTAACATATGATTTCATTTTTTCTTCCTTTTGTGTTTGGTAAAAGTAAAAGGGGAACAGGAAAAAGAGATTGACAATCAAGAACAGATACTTCTTGGAAGTCAGAAATTATGGATTAAATGGGAACTGTCAAATGATGAGTTAAATCTTCCAAAGGATATTAAAACAGAAAGTAAAATATTTTCCAGCCATATTAATAAAAAGAGAATGAGGGAAAAAATGGGGTTGTTCTGCAAGGAGAAAGGAATATGCATTAACAATAATCTGGGTAGAGTCTTGAACCAAAAGAATACTTCGCTCTGTTTCCAATCTGGGTGATGATGCAGAACAGGTGGACATAAGGAACAAGAAGAAATGCAGATAAATGAATATCTCTTTCATCTGACTAGGAAAATCTTGACATACATATGTTTAGGGAACTGTATAATCCCCATTTGAGAATACTGAAGGAGTTAGCACATGAAATTACAACTTCAGAAGCAAGGATGCTTAATAAATCTATCACATTGAGTATCTGTGACCAGAAATAGGAAATGGGAAGTTTATTGGGAAGAGGAAGCAAAGGAATCTCGGAGCTATAAAACCTGGAATCCAACTTGAACTGCACATACAATCAAAGAACATATGTGGAAGAAAAGAATAATTAGAATCAAATAAGTGAAAGGTAAATGAGATTAAATGCAATAGTGGTACACCTAAGGTAAATTTACCTCATGTTAATTGAATTATTTTCTTTGATAAGCCATTTTATAAAATGTGGTAGATGAAATCTATCAAGGATTCAGCAAAACAATTTATATCGTTCAACACAAAACATTGTAAGCTAAACCATGTAAAATTTTCTGTTCCTTAGTGGATGTAACTGCAAAGATATCCCAAACAAAATAAGTCATGATATCAACACATTCATGTGTAACATAATAAATAGTTAAACAAAATTCAGCCTTCTGGGTAAGCACTTCTATTACAATTTTTAAAAACACACAATTAATTAATGATAAAATAGATACAAAAAGCGTCTCCTTGTAGTTGATAGTTTTTATTGGGGAGAGAGGGGAGAGGGAGAAAATTAAAAAGGGAAAAAAACCCCCAAGAGTTAACCAGATGGCAAACTTTGTTTATCAGACTAATGATCAAATATCAGGTTACTGCATACACTTCCATTACACAAAGTTACAGCTTCTTAAATTTAAACAAATTAGATATGATTAATTAAATGCAAGTAAAACAATTATTTAATAGTAAATGAGAACTCTTGTTAATGTGACATGTTTTTTCTTCAATGTTATGACAAAGGCACTATCAGAGTAAGTATTTTTTACTTTAATCTTTAACTATGCTATATTTTCAATTTTAAAGGCATCCACCTCTCCAGTGACAATAAAAAAATAGGAGACCATAAAATCTGTGACACAAAATCCACATTTATATCATATCTGATGCATCAGTTATGCATGTGCATACTTAAGAAAAGAAAGAATTGAGCAGGTAGAACTGAAAGAGGTTCTGATCTACTGGGAAGCCAAGAGGTCTGATTGATACAGTGCACTTGACAAGTCATGTAATAGAATGCTGTTCTGTACACCACGCTACAGTGCTATGTAACGCTATACTTTAGCTGAAATATGTAACATCAGACTGTATGCCCCTGAAAGAGACTCCTTGGCTATCAACTCCTACATTCTTCCAACTATCACAGGCAGAGAAGTTGGATAATAGCAATCATGTTTGGTTATTTGACATCAGTCATTCCAACAGAAAATGTTTCCAGCATCTGGTTCAACAATGGTCTTTACATTTGGAGTGGAAATTTTTGTCATAAAATTAAGTTGTAGTCTGCTAACATATTTGCCGGTTTGATAGGATAAGAGTCAGAGCCTTGCTGGTGATCTTCACTAAGGATCCTTTTGCCTGAATTTTAAGTCTGTGATTGCTTCTGAAGACTCCTGTTTTATCCAAGTTACACAGATGTAGCTGAGGGTGCTCTCAAGGAGCAAACAAACTCCAGATTATAGGAAACATACTGGCCTATCTCTAATAGAAATTATTTTTAAAAGTCTACATAAGATGTCAAGCAGGCCCCATATTTCATGAAAATTTTCTTCCTCTTCAGCTTAAATTTGCACTTTCAGCAGACTGTAGTTCTAATATTTTTATCCCAGATTAGTTCTCCCCTGAAAAATCTACATCTATAAATTTTACCTCAAATAACCACCTGAGACATGCAGGGCAGCAATAGGAGACTAAGATTTTCTAAGAAGTGAGGCAGTCTTTGAATTGAATTTTTAATTTGGTTACTGCTAGAGCAGACAAGGATCTACAAGGGTAGATAGTTCTTTTTCAGTTTTTACTACATTTATTTTTATATTTATGTATTTTAATAATGGAAATGACAGAAATCTTTTATTTTAGTGGAATTTTGGAGAAAGCATTAATATAATCGATTTCTACTTAAATATTTCTCTCTGGTTCAAAAAAAAGAAAAAAGAAAAAATCCGCATTTTCCTCAATGCTTTTTCATTCACAATGGACCACAAGAAGGACATAAGATTCAATATCATTAATTTAAATTAAGACTGAAATAAGCAAAGTTTTTGCTAATATAATTAAACTAGCATAGATAAGAATGATTGGGAATCGACTGATGACACCTAATTATCTAGTTTAAATCAACATATATGAGACAAGCAAATCTACTAGTAAGCTTACAGACAGAAAAACACCCCAACTTGTTGGGGCTTGGGGGTTTTTGTTTATTTGATTTGGTTTGGTTGGGGTTTCAAAATTCATTGTAGGACCAAACATCCATGAAGATAATAGGTGAACATATCCAAGTGTAGGAAAAGTTTATGTCCAAGGAAATGTCACATAACCTTAACATATCTGACAATCTTAATTTTAAACCATCCCTACTGAGTTAGGGTTATAGTGCATGCCACAGACAGCACTTATGAAAACTACATTAAATGATTGTGGTACATTAAGAACAAAACCTGTTAAGGCATTCAGGGTATCAGACCAATGTCGATATTGTGATTTACTGGTAGACAAACAGAGAAGAAGGTTACAAGTAAAAACACTTCAGATGATACCCTCGTACCGTATACAGTGTCACCTCTGAAAAACTAAATCAGAGAAGTTAGAAAAGGCTCTATTAAAATATTTGGGTTGGGTTGTCCAAACATTCTAGAAAAAAAAGGCCCTTAGACCCTCTAAAAGAATAACATTTTTGGTGAGAGACAGTGAAGTTAGTAAAGCAACTAGAGGAAACAGTAAAGAGGCAGAAACAAAAAATATCTGCCAAAATTGAGAACATCAATACCACTGATAAAGAAGTTGAATATGACCCAGAAATTTAAAGGAATCCTTCAGTAAGAATAAATGTAGTATCACATTCACCTGAAATTACTTCAATTAAATTATCCAAACAGAACGCATGGAAAAAGAATAGTGACAACCAGCCCACACCCTGTTCTTTGATGAGATAATTATGACAGAGGTGGAATCTGTACCCCCCTATTTTTTTCGATAATATCCTAGAAAAACAACTTCTAAAGCTAGGCATACAGCCTGCCAAAACTTAGTGTTCAGCTTAGTGTTTACAGTAGAAAAACTCCCATTGATAACAAGAGCAATAAGAATAGCAAACATTTTACTTTCTGTTAAATATTTGAAGGAATGAGGTCTTGATCAAAACCACCTAAATATTACAGTCAGAGATATCAACTCTGTTCAGTTTTATATAAACCAAAAAAAGAAACCCAAATAAATCAACATTTACATATAATAAAATGTTCTTACTAGCTGTTGGATTACAAATAGCACTAGTCCTGAATATTCATCCTAAAAAGAGATGGTTTAAATGGCATTAACACTTTCGTAAAATCAAGCAGCAATTTCATAATGACTGAAATATTACATGCTGGTATTCAACTAGAGTGAATCATTCCCTATGTATTTTAAGTTAGAATAGACTCAACTTGATGAAGTATGTAATTCGAAATTCTTAAGTTTGTAATTTGAATGATTACTTTGTCTCACTGTAAGCTGCTTACGCTTTTTCATTTATAAAGCTGAAACATTCGGCTACACAAACATGGCATCAATATAACTTGTCATACAATCCTTTGTTTTTTAATCATTTTCTACTGATAATCTACATGATGATTAGTCTTGTATCAGTGATTTCTTTGCTCTTCTAATAAACATTTGTATTAATCCCTACTACATATTTTGATTTATTCTTTATTTTTTTTAGAACTAGACCGTATTAAAATCCTTTAAAAAATTACTAGAAAATAACATTTTAAATGCACATGAAATTGTGAAAAAGATTTTGGGAATGCCAGATGTTGCACTTAGGGCAGTAAGGCACATTTAAAAATCAAGTGTGGCCTAATGCCATTAACTGTAAGGACTGAAACTGAAATCTTTGAAGGCTGTAAATATATATCTTACCGTACTGCACTATGTATACAATATATATAGTATCAGCTTGTCTCAGCATTTACATAAATTTGGCATTGTGTCTTCACCATTCTACTATACTACAATTCTAGGAATTTCTGTAAATAATTCTGGGCTTTCCTATTGTTTGACATCATGAGGAGGAACTGGCAAGGTTTTTCTGTGGCACTGCTCAACTGGCAGTAACAAATGGCAGGAAATACAAAAAACCAAGAGGTCCCTGGGTGTCAAACAGATTCAAATATGCAAGCTCACTGTTGGTGAGAAGAGAGGCAAATGATACGTCAGATAAAGTTTGATGAAAATCAGTGTGCAGTAGAAGTTAGAAAAGAATACTGTATGTCTCCTTAAAAATACATTGAATTTTAAACTGGGTCATTATGGATATGCTGGATATCAAGTTTACCATAAGAAAAGGGTTAACTGAGTCTTGTCTAGTTTGGCCAGCACAACTTTGTTCGAACGTTCATCATGCTATTTATAAGAAGAAACACTCTCCCTAGACAGAGCTGCAAAGCAGTTATCTGAGACAGTCTCTCTATGGAGATCTTTAGGGACAGTGTATTTGGACAAATGGCTTTAAACACTTAAGTTACACTCAGTAACCTCAAGTTACTCACAGCGATAATGACAATATTTAAGAGAATGCAAAAGGCGTGCGGGAGGACAGACACATGCACAGAACACAGAGATACATAGCAGGAGTGAGTGCAACACCTGCAGTTCAGCAGTAGCACCCTAGAAACTTGTTTTCTTTGGATTCCACGTTTAGCGAAGAACCAACATTTCAGCTCAACTCTAAACATTTAAATAACTTGATTAAGTTATATGCATAGATGCCTCCATGAAGTAATACTGGAAATCTTCAGCACAATGGAAAAAAAACCCCCTCAAACTAACAAAAAAAATAGTCTAAAATTGGTACACCTACGAAAACAGAGAGATAAACTATTTCACTGTCTCAAAAAAGGCCAAGACAGCATGAAGCTTGAACTCTGAGGAGAAGAATGCACAAAGTGAGAAATTTTATGCTGGAACTCCACAGGATGATGCAAAGCCAGTGAGCTTTGGGCAAGCTACTTGTGACAGACAGTTTTATAGTCAATGACAAAAAAAGATAAGATTATGAGCAAAGCTGGTGAGCAGCCCATTGTGGTTATTAGACTTTAGAAAGAGATGGTTAGAGGATTTTTTTCAATGAGCAGGGTTCCAGAATAGACAATGAGACACAACAGTAAGAAATACAGGTATTGCCAACTGCACAAGCAGGAAATGAAACAGAGGATCAGAAGAAATAGTTAAAAAGTGGAACCAAGGAGGAGTATTTCCAAGGAGGAGACTGAAAATAAATCAGCAGAAAAACATGCAAAGAGGTTGAATAAGGGATTTTAAAGGACTCTTAAAATTTGCTTTTCTTAAAATTGCCCAACCTTGACAGTATTTTCATTTTCTGGGGTTTTTTAGTTTGATAATCCCTCATATTTTTTCCTCCAGAAATAACTGGATTGAAAATTGACTCATGCATACAGGCGCAGGCACAGATAGATATGGAGGTTCTTGGTAGTGGCTCCACCACTGGGCTCTGTTCTCGGATAAGCTTAAAATAAGCATACATTCTTATTTTTCCCACTCAAACTAGATAGTTGATTGGTGTGAAGTTTCAATAAAAGAGCAGCTTTCTTGTCTTTAACTTTCCATATATAGTTTTTTTCTGGATTTCATCTTTTTTTTTTCTTTAAATAAGTCATCTTTGAATATGTGATCTGTTTGAGATCTGTGTCTTCTAGTCACATCTGATAGGGGTAACTTTCTTTGAGACTGGTGTCTCTTACACAAATATAACATCTTGAGAAAAACTATAATGTGAGGATTTGTTCCATATTTTTAAAAAATAGAGACTTAGAGCAGTATTTCAGCCATTATTAATGTTTGAAATGTAAATGCATACATATTGGTTACAAATCTGATCAATATCACTGGAATAAAGGTGAATATGCCCATGCACCTGGTAGACAAACAAGCTCACCGAGTGATGAGGTAGGGAAGAGGAAAGGAATAAATGACTGAAAGTAGGTCTGTCCACGTGAGCAGACACATATGGAGCCTAGTCAAAAGCAGAAGAGCCAAAGGCACCCAAAAACTTCACTCAAAGGGCCAGTATTCCAAAAGGCTCCTGTCAGAAGCTGTGTTCTTCTGGAACATTATGCCCTGTGCCAGATGTATATCTACTGAAAGGGTCAATGTTCTTCGTGGCATTTTTTACCCGTGCAAATCCACCTCTAATTCTTTCTTCCAATTAAGTGTGACAAAAATTCTAGAACAAAAACTTGCTGACAGAATGCCTTAAATGTATACAAAGAAAGGGGAAATTCCTCTATTTCACCTCCTTACCTTTCCTTCAAACAAGCCTGTTCCTCAGATACTTTTCCATAGTCCTGGTAGCATTCTCATCAAGCATCCTTCCCATATAGCAACCAAGATTTTCACTCCAGTTCATTATGCAAACTGTGATAGAAAACTACAATGCCTATTTCATAGATCTTGCTGCTTCTCAGCAAGGGACAGACAACTTCTGTATTGCGTTCTCTAAAGCATACTGGTCTAGACAGCTTCAGGAATTTATATGTCAAACTTGGAAATCCTGAGACTCGAGATATTCTCCAAATAAATTTTATTAGTAGGATAATTACCGACACTTCAGAAAAGGAAGATTAGAAATCAGTCTCTGCAGAGTTTCCTTCTGTTTTATTCAGCACACTCTTATCACTTATGTTACAGCCAACCACCATAAAAGCCTAAAATTAAAATACGCTAGAAGTACAGGAACTTTTTCATGAAATATAGAAACTAGTACAAAAAATACCCCCATAAACATAAATAAAAAGAAGATTCAGAAGAAAATAATCTAAGAAACTGACATAAACGCCTAGAACATACATTTAAGGAATGCCAAGGCCTCAAACTTATACTAATGATCAAATAAACATGTAGAGACTGATGCTCTTTGCTATTAATGCTTTGCAATGCAAATAGTTCTTAAAGAAGGAATAAATAATAGTTGCAGGTCTCTTACATGTTAACAAAGTCCAAAATGGCCTTAGTGTAAATTGGAATCTCTTCTGGGACTTATAGTCACAAATATATTGATTTGAAGGCTTTGGAAAGACGAATGCACTATTCTGTAGACATATGGCCAGGAATAACTTCATGACTGCCAATTAGAGTGTTCTTCCCCTATGGAGTCCTCCTAGGGCAATGACCCTAATCTAACAAAACATGTAAGCAGAGACTTAATTGTAATGTCAACAGAATTACTCATGTGCTTAAAGTTAAACATATGCTTAAGGGTTCTGCTGACCAAGTGTTATATCAGCTTTCTACTACTGCTTTTTAAAAGCAGTGGTCAGAATCCAGTTAGATTTTCTGGCTCCTGATCACTCAAAAGAAAGCACAGGAAAGCCTCTATGACTAACCAAATCCAGGTGATCTCCTGGTATATAATCATTCCTAATCATTCTATACCATTAAGTTCTTCATAAAACCCAACACTTTCAGTTCAGTGACCGACACTCTGCATGTTTAGGTGGCATCCAGGGTCCTCTGAGAAAACAAGAAACTTCAACTGAATGAAACTGGATACCTACTAAAGTTTTAATTCATACTGTTCTGCAGAAAGAAAAATCACGAAGAATATATACAACATTTAGTTGTCTATCTTTCCTGCTATATTTCCTTGCTTTTTGTTCTAAAAAAGGCTACTTTTAAAGCAGAAACCTGTCCTCCAGATTTGAATGTTTTAACCAAAATTAAAATATATTTAATTAATTAGTTAATTTTTATTAATTAATTACATTAATAAAAATTAATAATTTAAAATTTTCAGCAGACATGGCTGAAAATAATAAAGTTTTATGACATATGTTGTAGTGGAACAATTAGTATAAATGCAAGTGACTGGAACCGTAACAAAGTCCTTAGTATAAGACTGCTAAGAAAGATTACAACCTAAAATATCACAGGAAGCCAAAAAATGAAACAAGAGAAAGACATATGCTGTCATAAAAACAGGTCATTTCAACTACCAGAAGTCCATTGTATCTTATGGACTATATAAATTCACTGGCTGTGGAAAAATACAAATAATCTTACAAACCCAAATATGTTCTAGAAATTATCCCAAGTGTGATATTTAAATATATCTCTTCACAACACTTAGTGTCATACTCAATTATGTGAAAAAAATGAAACACTTTTAAACTTCTACCACAAACAGGAACATATATAAGATGTATTTTAGGAATATTGCTATGACAATATTTACACAGTGGTTACTAATAACACACTATTTTTCAAAATATCTATCAATCTAATGTAGCAGCACATAGAGGGGGGATAAAAAAAAATAAAATTGTAATCATCCCAGGACCACATTGGAGGTCTTCTTAACACAGGCACTGCCATCTTTGAGGGAAAATTTTAAGGAGTTAATTCTGTGTATTAATAGTTAAAGCAGAACACAGTATCATTCTAACTCTTGAAACTGTGAGAAGAGAAAAAAATCCTAACACAGAACAAACTCTAATATTGAAGTGTGGAGATATTAATATACTCTTTATTACTGTTACTAAATGCATTTGTTCAACATATTTTACTTGGTTTCTGCTTAAATTATATTGATTGCAATAAGTATCACATTGTGAAATTCTTTTCCCTGTATCATCACTAAATAATATAAAAGCTGCCATGAAGTGGTCTAATCTTACATTATATATTTTTTATTTTCTTCATGAAAAATAAGAACAGAAATTATTTCCTTCCAACATGCATATTTTATGCATTCATAGCAAGTACAATGGGGATTTTTTTTAAACAAATATTATTTTTAAGGTGCATCAGGCCAAGACGTCTACAATTCATCCATCTAAAAATAGGCTGCAACACAAAAGAATATTCGCTTAGTCTTGGTATAAACTTTAGTAAAAGAAAACAATTTTCCATAGACAATATACCATCTGTCTCTAAACCATGTGAAGAGAAAAGCTTTTAAAATCCAGCCACTGCTAATGTGACATGTTGAAACATTAATCACCCCCTAAGGCCAATATAATTGTAGCTCCATGTTAATTACCTAACAATTAACAGCAGTAATTTCCAAGGGGCAATCAATGAATTAGCTTGTGATTTTCCCACAGACTTCAGTCCCACACTGCCAGCCTGAATGCATTTCAAACTCTGAACCATGGTTCATCAATGACACTTCTGGTGTATGAAATAAAAATTCATTTGCACCCTCACTAATTAGGCTCGATTATATCCCTATGTGTATTACAAACTCTATTCACTTGCACAAAATCTCTGCCACAGGCATTTTTCTCCATTTAAAAATTGGTTTTCTATTAAATTAGAAGGTCACCTAGCAGGGAAATGTACTAATCAAGATTTTATCACTAACGAATTAAAGGGTTTTAACAAGCAAGTTTAATTAAGTTATCCTAACAAGTGATAATGGTTATGTCCAACCTACCTGAATGTTTATTCAAGTATAGGTGTGGTATATGCAAAGTATGTATTCATAAACATAAAAAATAATACATATGTACAAAAATAATTAGAAATTGAAATATTATTTGAAAATGTCCCTATGCTTCTTTTTCTCTACTTTTTATTACATTAATGCACAAAATTTTGTCTGCTTGTTCCTGTAAGAATCTTATGACTTGGTAACATAATCCTGTATCAGACTCAAATGTATCTCATCTGAGTAAGATATTATCACCTCCTACTGTCCAGTTATAAACCTTATCTTGGTATGTGTCAGTGTTAATCTGCTGATTATTAATCATTAGTATAAACAAACCAAGATGCCATCTGCTGAATTTGCACTTGAGGTATTGAATTTTATTCTTTGAAGATTAAAAAATTAAGCATTGGTTTTATATCAAGTAGTATTACGATTTCCTTTTAACTATGTTTATGTTTTGTGAGCATGAAGAAGGGTAAATTTTGCAGCTAATCTGTTCAAGAAGCCAGAGTGAAAGGAATGAATACCTTACACTTTCCCCTATTACACTTAACCAGAATTTCAGTAGTATCGCCTTTGTTTGTGCAAGGAAAAAAAAAATGTGACAAATGCGCTGAATTTGCATCTTTGGTTTCAGGAGAGACAGCTACAATGTTGCTAATGTGGTCAGCACCCTCAGGATGGACATGGGATCCAACCCAGCCAGCAGGGCTTTGTGAGAGGCAGGTCCTGTCTGACCAACCTGATCTCCTTTTATGATCAGGTAACCCTCCTGGTGGATGAAGGGAAGGCTGTGGATGTAGTCTATCTGGCCTTCAGCAAAGCCTTTGACACTGTCTCCCATGGCATACTCCTGGACAAACTGATAGCCCATGGCTTGGACAGGTGCACTCTCAGCTCGGTTAAGAACTGGCTGGATGACTGGGGCCAGAGAGTGCTGGTGAATGGGGCTGAGTTTAGCTGGAGGCCGGTCAGCAGTGGTGTCCCCCAGGTATCAGTGTTGGGTCCAGTTCTGTTTAACATCTTCATCAATGCTTTAGACGAGGGGATTGAGTCCACCATGAGTAAATTTGCGGATGACACCAAGTTGGGAGGGAGTGTCAACCTGCCGGAAGGCAGGAGGGCTCTGCAGAGGGACCTTGATAGGCTGGAGAGATGGGTTGAGTCCAACAGGATGGAGTTCAACAAGGCCAAGTGCCAGGTCCTGCACTTTGGCCACAACAACCCCATGCAGCACTACAGGCTGGGGACTGGAGTGGCTGGAGCGCAGTCAGGTGGAAAGGGACCTGGGGGTACTGATTGACAGGAGGCTAAACATGAGCCAGCAGTGTGCCCAGGTGGCCAAGAAGGCCAATGGCATCCTGGCCTGTATCAAGAATAGTGTGGCCAGCAGGACGAGGGAAGTTATCCTTCCCTGTACTCGGCATTGGTGAGGCCACACCTTGAGTATTGTGTTCAGTTCTGGGCCCCTCAGTTCAAGAAAGATATTGAGGTGCTGGAGCGGGTCCAGAGAAGAGCAACAAAACTGGTGAAGGGACTTGAGCACAAGTTCTATGAAGAGAGGCTGAGGAAGCTGGGCTTGTTTAGCCTGGAGAAGAGGAGGCTCAAGGGTAACCTCATCGCTCTCTACAACTATCTAAAAGGAGGTTGTAGTCAGGTGGGGGTCGGTCCCTTCTTCCAGGCAACCAGCAACAGAACAAGAGGGCATGAGCTTAGACTCTGCCAGGGAAGGTTTAGGCTGGATATGAGAAAAAAGTTCTTCACAGAGCGAGTAATCAGGCATTGGAATGGCCTGCCCAGAGAGGTGGTGAATTCACCATTCCTGGAGGTTTTTAAAATAAGACTGGATGTGTCAGTGCCATGATCTAGTAATCATGATAGTGTTGGATTAAGGGTTGGACTTGATGATCTTGGAGGTCTCTTCCAACCCAGATAATTCTATGATTCTACGATTCTATAATGTATTTCATCCTGTGTCCTAATATTCCATGGGAGACAGTGCACTCAGGTACAAAGCACTACCCCATTTTCTTTCCCAAACACCTTCTGTCTCCCAACCCTTTAGGAAAGGCTGGTTCACCAGGCCAAATAGAAACCAATCATCCTCATGCTCCTTAAGTGGTTCATTTAAGTGTTTCATCTCTTACCTGGTACAAATCCAATGTCTGTTCTATAGGAAATAAGAAATGGGTAGGTAACATTTTCCACCTCCTCAAGCATATTTTACATTGTGGATAGCCATTCCTGGATTATCATCCTTTTTAGTAGATACAGTACAAGGCACCTCCAAGCCAGCAAGATGTGTGCTGAGTAGTTTTGTGTTCCCAGTTGACAGTAAGATGGACTTTCAGCTGCTTTCTCTGTTTTCCCAGACACCATCTTGCTTAGCTATTCGGAAAGGGTTAGATAATTCCTTCTCCTGCTACACCCAGTCAGCAGGTTCACTGCAATGAAAGTTTTGCCAAAAAGTGAAATTCTTCTAAATTCAAAGCAACTGAAACAAAATTTGAGCGTACCTCAAGAGTCTTAATGAATAGACTAGCTCACAGTTTGCACCCATGTCTCTGCCATCTACTGTGGGAATAGTTTCCACATAGGAAAGGGAGGGTCCTTCACCAGGAAAGGCCTCAGGTGTACATCCAGTTGTGCAGGGCTGCAGCTTTATTCCCTGTTCACCTTATTGCCCTGCAATAATGTATTTTGCTAATATCTCTGCACGCAAGATCCCTTCTGAGGCTAATCTTTATTCAGCCTCACACTCAGACCCTGTTCTTTCAAGAGAATGCTGTTGGGACTGCAACCCACAACTCCCAAGTATTACTCTTATTGTATGTTTTAAAGGTCTAACAACGTTCACTTGCTTCTGTTGTTTGTCAATGCTTACGAGAATGCAATGTTTCAAACCGTAAGTCTTGACTAAGAAATTACTGTGGAAGTTCGTCCTCCTACCACAAACACCCCTTAAAAAACTTACATACTCTCACAGAACAGGTAAAACTGAGCCAAAAAAAAAAAATTTCATACGTCAACAATCCTACCCTGTTCAGCAAAGCCTTGCTTGAACTAGTCCTGATGGATATTTTTTCCAATATTCTTTTCTTTAAAATCTGCAGTGGAGATTTCACAATCTTTCTCAGCAATCTACTCTAACGCTTAGTTATTACATTCATTAGAAAGGTTATCAAATTCTGTTTGTCGAACACCCTTCCTGCCTAGATAGTGCTTTCTTCAGTGACAGATCCTTCAGACCTTCTCTTCTCAGTGTTCCCAAATAATTTCCTGGAGAAATAGATGACTTCACAGTTGAGAAAACATTTCTAATCTTCGTCTCCTCCTTCTTCCTGGAAATATGCACTTGCATATGAAACTCAGGTTTCATATTCAAATAGTAATTTTCTTGCTGTCACATTTGTAGGCATGTTTCCAAATTAAAAGTCCGTGCAACTTATCAATGTAAAAGATAAGACACGTAATAAGTTTCTGCAATATATCATTGTAAAAAAATCAGTATTTAAACCTATCCCCTGAGTTTTATTTTTATTGGAGGAGGGGAGGAGACAGCACTCATTTCCTTAAGGCTGAGGATACAAAAAAAAACCTCTTTAAAGCTTATTTTTCTTGCCATGAAATAGAAGATCTTATGCTGTATCTATATTTGTCTTTGGTAACCATGGCCATATTTTAGCTCAGGCTCCCCTACCTAAGTGATGAAGAAAATTGTATCCATATTGCTGATAAGAACAAAGTTTTCCTACTTGAAGAGAGACTTCCCCACAGGATCACAGCTGAACAGGCATCCTAGGATTGCTCACCAGTGAACCTGACTGAATAGAGATTGGTCACCCTCTCTCACTGTATGATCTGCATTAGCAGACAAGTAAGATTTTATTCCTCTTTTGGAAAAAATGAAGTGTTTCAAGGAAGCATACAAGACTTGCTTTATTATCTAGTCCACATTTGAGCTGTACACAGTAGCTACCAAGAATAAGCATCCTAGGGCTATAAATGAACCAGTTTTAGATGTTCTAGGCTGAAGGCTACTAATCCTACCCTTTAAAAATTATTCCACACTATAAAAGATTGCTTCAATATTCTTCTAATCTTGCTTTGTCTTAGTTTCATCATCTTTCATTTAACATGTGAAAAAGCAGTTAAGATATCATACCTCAAATTCATAGATGTAAGTTCAAGCTTTTCTCCAGACATGACAAGGCTGCATCACTTCAGCCCCAGCTTTAAACCAGTATCCGGTCACCCTGTCAAAGAAATCAAACCAAGAACAATACAATAATGGCTTGATCTCTTCCCTTTCTGCTGCTGAGCTTAAAAAATAATATGCCTAAACCACAGTTCTCTATTGAGTTATTTAGCACATGCAGGTGACAGAAAACAAAGAAGTCAAGAACACAGATTAAACAAAACAGGGAATAAATATAATGTGTATTATAACTGCAAGTGTTGTGAAGAGACAGAAAGAATATCACTTCTCCATTACATTCCAGGGGAATGTTGTGAAACAATTTTTTTCTACATAGCACTTCTCAAACTCTGAGCTTCTTCAAAAGATAAAACAGGACAATAATTCTAAAACTAATTCAATATCCCATAATATTGCAGTATAAATCATTACCATTTGCCCAGTTTATTCCATAGATCCACAACTAGACATCCACTACTGTAAAAGCTGAGACTTCAATGGTAAAGACAGTGCCAGAGCCTGAAGGTAGAATGTTCTGATATCCATCCTCCAGGTTTATAGGAATTACAGTTAGGTATTCTTTTCAGTGGGAAACATGGGAACATAGCAGAGACAGGTGAAACCACATTGAGCTTCAATACTCAGTAGAGAAAAAGTCAGGGCTGTGGGGAAAAATTATCCTCCTCTTTTGGGAGGCGTTTACTGGGAAAACTGGAGTTGAGAACCAGTGGAAGATCCAGGAGTGATGCCAAAAGGCACCTAAAGTGAAACAGTGATGGCTTATGAGGGAAGACCTATTAATTAATAGAAGACGGAAAACTCTTTATGCCTGCTGAGCATACACATCCAGTTGCACTCTGACCATTAGACAATCTGGGAAGCACTCTCTAAGGCAGAAAAGAGGGCCACTGGCAAAAAAAATCTTCAAGAAAAGCTAACACAGTACTGGTCATGGTGTCCGAGAGCGTAGTTGTGAGGGAAGGAGATGCTAATGGTACTGTTCATATGGGAGAAGTGGGGAACAGAGTTGAGAAAGACCACTCAGCATTTTTTTGGCATAATTGTTAACTGATTTATATTAATAGCAAAGAAAAACAAATTAAGAAAGTACCTTATCCTCAGTAAGAATATTAAAAAGAACATTCCAAGTATGAAGAAACAACAATGGAAAATGCCTAAAATACTAGAAAGGGAATTATTTCACTAAGTTCAGAAAAATATCCGAAAACACTGAGATTTAACAAAAACCAAAACCTTTTCATCCTTCTTAGAGAAAAAAGAAAACATAAGAATTAGTAATCAGGTGAGTTATTGATTTTCACTTAATTATTTGTGGAAAATATCTGATATTTCTTGACTATTTTCAAGTTTGATTCACGACAATAATCTACCATTTTTGCCTTTAACCATATCTTTATTAGTCACAACTACAAGAAAAAATCATTACTTTCATGTTTTTACCCCAGTAAAAACATTGACTAAACAATAAGTAAAAATTGAAGGGAAAAAACCAAAATAAAACCAGAATTCTTTTATGAATTTCACACACCACTGAATTCCATAAACTGAAAGCATAATTTCTCTTTTTTCACTCTTCTATCTCTAGATTTCTATCTTTGTTTTCTCTTGGATGCAGTGGAAGAAAAAAATTGCCTTTTAAGATCAAAAGATTTCTCCTTTCTGCTATCTTTCAAACCATTTTTCAGGTCATCAAAGAATATTTATCACTCGATTTCTCAATAAAAAAGTCAATTCTTTGTAAAGAAACGCTTGCTTCCTATCAGTCTGCTTACCTAGGTAAAAGAAGAAACCAAGTAAAATCAGAATATAGACAAAAAAAAACCCTGTGTTGACTCCAACAGGCATGCCTATTGTGTATTTACTATATGTGAATAGTGTACACAGCATGCAGAAGAAAACAAACTCAGAAAATATTTTTTCTCTTTTCCTATTTCCCTCATCAGCATTTGTAATCACATTCTATTTCAGTGCTTACAAGAATTATCACTATTTCTAGTACAAAATGTATTATTGATATTAAGTTTTGTATAGAACTGTGTTCATCTACTTTGGCAATATCATCCAAGAATGGTCATTTCATTATTTCACCAATTTACTTACAGATGATTTAAATTCATTATTTCTCTCGTCGGTTTACAGTTGTAATAATTTATTTTGCTTCTGCTATTTTTTCTGTATTTTTGTGAAATTCAGGCAGACACTTTGTTGGGACTTAGGTTCAAAATGAAGCCATTTATTACAAGCATACCCCATATTTACTATCATTTCATTTAGCACAATCCTGTTATCAGAGTCTTATTAACTTAATCTTTATTAACTTATTCACCCCTCAAATATGTGTCTTGTTTTCACTGTGTATCTACTGAAAGCCCTTGGTCAAGAACATCAGTAGATACATATGCCAACTAGCTCAGAACTTCAGCAGTGGCACATAACTTATCGTGACTACGCAAAAGAATTTAGCTCTTGTTATTCACAACAGACTAAGAAATGGAGGTATTGGTATCCAAAATTACCTTCCACAAAATCAACATGTTTCCACCAAACTTTTCGTCGGCTGTTGATTCACTTTCAAATAGCATTTGGACAGTTCTTGTTCTACATTTCAGGACAGGTTTCCAAGGCAAAAATTGAATTTTAATAATGATCAGTGTTTTCCAAGGTGCACATGTGCATTCTGGGGTACAGGTTCATGTGTGTCAAGAAGTTTCAATTACACTCAGTGGGAAAGTAAAGGTGTGCAGGACACGATTCTCCTACATTGTGGTGCTTTGGGAGATTTAATACTTTTTCCCTTTTATTTCTTCGGTCATAAGCCATATTCTCCAAGTGTTTCATATGGAAAGCAAGTCCTACAGAATACCATAAAAGACCTTTTAATGAGGACATGTCCCAGGACTGTAGGACGCCTATACACTAGACTATATTCTGTTATTGTGCAGGATCACAGCAACTGTCCCACCTTACTTGGCTAATGATTCTTGTTTATGCCTATATCCAGCTCTTGTACTACAGAAACTATTTTTTATTCATTATTTCAGTCTGAATTTTTAGGTCTTCCCCTAGATGTGGAAGACCGAGATTCTAATCTTCACTTTATATCAAGTAAAGAAGGACTTGCACACTTTATGGTAAACTTTCTGCTACTCAGCCATTCTTAGTTCTTCAACCTTCTTGAAACAAATAGGTGGGAGATTTTGGTACACATTTATTTATATTTTATACATAAATATACATATTAATATGTAAAACACATACACATATTTCAGTTCTCCACTGGAACATTCCATTAAAAACCAAATGCAATTAAAGTTCTTGTGAATCTGGAAACAATTACGAGCAAATTCAAAAAATGTAGGTAGAAACACCACTACTCACAACTGTGGCAAAAATATGGATCTAGAGGAGAGTAGCAAGTAGTGAGTATCTGTGATGGAGGAAAGGAATACTAACATTTAATACAAAGAAAAGGTAGTTCAAAGAGAAATTCAGGAGAAGGCTCAAAGCCACGCTAGATTTATTAAAATCTCAGCATTGTCAAATGGCCAGAAGGAATTCTAGCAGAGTAAGTTAAAGCTCCTTCTTATTGAAACCATCCAGCACCAAATAAAGTGCCATCTCTCAGGTGGAGATTGCCCTTTATCCCTTTAAATTCCTCTTTAAAACCTACCTTTTTCTTCTCTCCCTACAAATCACCATCATCTGGGAGTGGTTATCCTGGTGCCCACCTGTAAGTATTTAGGTCACTGTGAATAACTTTTGTGTGCACCTGTAGTTAATGTTATCGCAGCCTTCTCCTCTTCGTATTCATTGCTGGAGCTTCAGTGAAGCCCCAGACCATGAGGTGTGGGGGAGCTGGAAATCTCTGGGCAATTTTATGTCTGTGCAGCATAATAAAACACCAGTGCTTTTGTGGAGATATAGGTATGATCTGAATGTATTTGTAATATGCAATGTGTACCCAACTTAGTAGGCTTCAAATAGCCTGACACATCCACTTTCAAAACAAAAGGAAAAGATATAGGTCTGTATAAGGAGGCATGCCTGGGCATTTCTGGTAAACTGAAGAGATCTGCTGTAAAGTCATTTTTACCTGAACTTCTGCTGTTTTGGATGGATTGTTATAGAGCTCCAGCGTTCCCCAAGTGTATTACTTCTTCAGCAGAGAAAAATGATTTTGTTTGTTCATTTTGTTTCAATGCTCTGCACTCCTCTTTGGTCTGTCCTCCTACTTATTACAGATCTTTTTATTAAATGCACTTTACATTTCCACACCTTTATCTTTAGAGACACATATTCACACCTGGCACTCATTTTCATACACTATTCTGCTGCTTCACTGCTAATATAAGCTGCATGTTCTCATTCATATGTTTATCAATGGTGTAAAAACCTGCTACAAGTCCCTGAAGTCCACTCCGATGGGGACTTCTGGCTGACAATCTCTCAGCAGTGTTCCCCCACACTTTTTAGGATAGCCTTTGTTGTTACAAATCCAATCGCTCTTTTTAAATTTACATTCTCACTGCATTCTGTGTCACTGTGCATTTCTGTTACAGGCACATCACAAACCACTGGCTACTACGGTAAATGGAGATGATGGTTTGCCTGTAAATCAGATTCATGTGTGTAAAACCTATGCTTTTTTACACGCTGGAATGATGCCAAATACTCGCCCAGATGAAACAAAATATTTATGAATTGGATAAACTGAAAACTTACATCTTTATAGAGTGTTCTGTGGGGATCTAGGTATAATTTCCCTGGCCCTGTACCAGTTTTAATGAAAAATTTTCTCATTAAGGACTATTAGAAATATTACATTTGTAAAAGACACAACATTTTAATTTTCACTCAGTAATATTAAAGCAAAGCTTTAAAACAATCCTTCATTAAACAAGTGATCTTAACTAGTGTAATTCACATGAATTTAATTACACTGATTTTTAAAAGTAATTTAAATATTGCTTTAAGAGAAGTTGGAGTTTTGCTACCATAATAAAATAACTTGTTTTATTCAAGATACAGAAGAATATAATTTGATCATTTCTTCTGTTAGCCTTTGTTACATAGATTTTTACATAATCATTACTCATAATGTTCTGACAGATAATGCTATTACTAGCGTTACCATCGTTGCTATTATTATAAAAAATCTTCTGGCTTTGTGAAAATTTTAATTTATTAAAATGTAATAAAAGCACATCTAACATGAACCATAATTTATGAAAATTTTAGATGTGCTGCTTGACGTTCTTGTCATCAGGCTTCAAAAGTTTCACATCTGAAATGTGAAATTAAGCAGATTTATAAAGATTCTTCTTCAGCATGTTAACTGGCACTATATTCTGTAAAATGTGTATGTTTGGCTTTAAAGAGACAGGCGCATGCAATTTTAACATCAGCACCAGCATCACCAAAAAGTGCCCTGGCAATCAGTGGAAAGGTTTAATAGGTTTCCTGTCTTGTTCTTAATTTGCTGAAATTACAAAATCAATACTTTCAGTTGTAGCTGCAGCTACCCGTTTTACTGCTTTAAGATAAAGTCTACAAGAAAGTAACCTTCACTTTCAATTTGTAGCACAGAACATCAGGGTGTTCTTGGCCACTCACTAGTCTTTCTTTTCTCAGCCAGTATGAGGCATTTGAGATGTGTGATGTTGCCCTTCAAAGGGGAAAAATACGTTTTGTATTACGCAAAGCTCTCATCAATGACTTGTTTTGTTTATTTTTTACATCTCATTCTATTGTCTCTTAAAGTCACCTGTGCGTGGGTTGCTCATTACTTCCCTGTTTCTCTATATTGTGCTTTGAAGTCCACTACACAACTAAGTGATTGTTATTGGAATGGCCTAATCTTTGTTTTACCTCCATCAGTCTCCCTTTATTACAAAGGAGCATATTTTTCTACTGCAGCTAAAAAAGGAAATTCTCTACAGTTAGTCACATATTTAATAATGAACATAACTGCAGATGTAAAAAGGCATTGAAAGGACCAAAGAGAGGACAACCAGATCAACTCATCTGGTAGAGAGGTCAAACTGTTGTAGAGAGCAAGAGGGAAAAATCAATACATAAACTCCTGTCCATGGGCTGCTCTTCTACATCTTCCGGCTCCTTAATGACAGAAGTCAGAAAACAATACCCTTACACATAATCGTCTAGTCTTCCCACTCAAGTCCAACCTTTCCAACGAGTCTTCTACATTCAAAAATTAAAGTAATAAAATAAATATTTGGCCCTCTTGCCCCTGTTTCGTAACCAATTAAAATGTTTTTAGGTTTGCGGGTCTTTTGTGTTTCTTTTTTTTTCCTCTTCCTGGAATCCATTCAGCATATAAGCCCTCTTCATCACTTAGCTGAGCAATATTCTGGAGCTGTTAGCACTGCAGAAGTGCCTTGGCTTGCCCAGTCCTCTTCTGGTGAAACAATAAAAAGAATGCTATGCTGCCACTCACAAAAGATTGTAGCATAAGATCTCTCAGTGCCTTCCACCGATGCAAAATGTATTCACACCAAGGAAAATGAGCTTTCAACAGCTGCTACCCCAAATGTTAATGAATACGCACACACATGCACATCCACACATGCGCATAATACTTCTTCCTTTTTAGCCATAGCAACTTCACATTGGAAATTTTACTCATAAACAGCATGTGATGGAGTCAGGATACTGTAAACAAAGAATGCAGTTGATCAGGAATGGAATACATTTAATCACACCAGAGAAACAGGGCTTCCAAATGCCATAGCTCCCTTATTTTGTGCTCTACATTTTTTTAACTAGCTGCTCAAGGCAAAAGCATGCTATTTATCTTGTGATGTACTCTCTATAATTGAAAATTCAGACTAGATTTAGAAACAATATTCTACAAAAGGGAACAAAAGCATTTGTCTCTAAACAAGTCAAGGGAAATGCCAAATGATTCAATGAAGATCACTTGTGTCACTTATGTTTGTTTTGATTGGTCCTCCAATGTTTACAGCACTCAACTCAGCAGGCTCAGAACCCCAAATCTATATTTAATTTAAAACATTACACCATCACTCAAATCTTTCAGCAGCCTCACTACAGCCCAAAGAACAAAGGTGGAGGGACCTGTTTACATGGGGCACCTTTTATGTGCACCAAAAGATTGCAGAGTAGTTTAAAATGTATTATATCAGAATAATAATAAAAACATTTTAAAGGTAATTATAAAAGAAAACATTTATGACTACTTGTAGGATTTTGCTGACATTATCTGTCACTTTTTAGATATCCTGGGTATGAGATCATGTCACAAGACAAGACAAAATATTCTAAAACCAGCTATAAACTGCAAAATAAGATGAATCTCAGCAGCCTTAATTTTTATCAGGATCAATATGCTTATCATAAAAGTAATGTAATCAAGACAGTCAGTGCTAGTACACTGAAAGCTTTGTACAAATTCACATCAGTTTAAATCAAATAAAACACATTTACCTACACAGACACACAATTTGGAAGGTCTAGTTGTGTGAGATGCAGAAATCAAAGTTTTACAAAAATAAGCAGCTGAAGGAAAAAAAAACAAATCCCCATTTAAGCACACATAAGTACTCTACAATCATGTCTGGTTTTTCAAAGGGAATGAGCCCTTGGTTTCCATTACCTTCAGCCAGGATAGAATCTGCTTACTATTTTGCAAAAGCAGACCTGAAGCAAATAGAGAGTTACTAATGTCATATACATGGTATCAGACAACAGGAAACCTTCTGCCTGTACCCATGATGTTAGCATGCATCAATATAACATCATAGTAGTAGTTTTCAATCCTTGTCAAACTGCTGGTGTTAAAATCTCTCTAACCAAATTTTGGGGTCTCTCAAGGGGAAGGAAGCTGAGTAGAAGGCAATTTGGAAAGCTAAACATGGTTTATCAACCAAATTTTCCCAACATACCATGAGATTTATAGGGAAACCCGTTTCTTTCTTTGAAAATCCAGGAGTTTTCGTGCACTTACTCTACCTTACTATTGCCTGTCAGAGGCAGCACAGCGCCTTTGGTTGCAGCCAGCCTGGAACTGGTTCCCATGTTCCTAGCTGAGCCCTTCCACATACAAAATTTGATCAAAGCCTGTCACAAATTTTGGCTGCAGATAATTCTCACTGTGAAGCACGTTCTCTCTTCAGTGCCTGAGTCCACCTTTATAGCATCCTGGACATGAGGGTGCTGGCCCTGCATCAGCATCTACGCACTGCGTCATGGGCATATGGAATTGACAAACCATCCCAGCTCTTCTCTAAGTTAGGAGCAGAACAAGGCCAAATTTTCATTATCAAGTTCCTGTTCTCACAGTGCCATGGTTTAGATGATGGTTGGTGTTAGTGTTGGGTTATAGGTTGGACTTGATGATCTCAGAGGTCCTTTCCAACCTTGTCATACTGTGATACTGTGATACTGTGATACAGATGGTAAGAGAAAGCAGCATTTTAGAAGGGGGTATCCAGAATTTCAGCACCAGGCAGTTTCCAGCCACCAGGAAAATGTACAGAAGGTGAAGGAGAGCTACCAAAATTAGCTGCTTCTGTGGACAAAGGAGAGAGTCTTTTGTTATTTTCCTCCTCTTAGCAGAAACATTTGTCTGGCATCTGTGTTTCTTTCACTCTATTGTGCTTCTTAGCAGACAAGGTAATTTGACCCAGAGGATTTTGGCTATCATCTAAGTTATGCTTAATTATTTGGCCCCATTACGTCACTGCTAAACAGTTCAAAACAGAGGGCTCCCTTTAATACATTCCTTGGTTCAGCTAACAAAAATTATTCAAACCTCAGTTTTAGCTGAGCTTATTATAGCAGGACTGTGTTTAAGTTATAGTAATCGTCAATAAAGTCTTTTACAGCAGATTTAACTCAGCATACTTTAGATCTTGCCAATTGGAGACAGTTTCCATAAAAAGGAGAACAGCAATGTTACAGAGTGATAACTCAAAAATGGAAAAAGGAATTATTTAGCATAAAAGGAATTATTTAGCATAGTAAAAGGAGGTATAACTAGGAGTAATGGGAGGAAATTAATAAAGGGAATATGTAAGTGGGGAAAAAGAAAATCTTGACTGTGAGTTAACCAATAGACAAATCTCCCTGGAGAGCAAAGAGTGGCCCACTGTTAGGTAGTTTTAAAATAACTGGCCAAAACACTACCAAATAAATATTCAGGCTGGAAACAATTCTGCACCAATATAGACTGAAGACAAGGTTACCATTCTGTCTTTTACTTCTATATTTTATGAAAGTCAACAAGCTTCTTGATTGACAAATCTAATGAAACTCAAAGTCTTGGCTACTGAGATGTAATTGCACATCTTTTATCTTAGCCGGTGTCGAAGAAGAGGAAAGTGTTGTTTTGTTGGTTTTTTTTAATTTGCATTCATTTTGTTGATCTGAGTGATTAGTTATATCTTAGTTTGACTGATATTAAGAGACCAAAAATTATTTGTACTAAAATGCTGCATTACAATTTAAACTGTTACTTTTATTAATCGTGTTTAACTGTAAAATAAAACAGAGAAATCAAAATGTTCTTTTATATATAGACCTCACAGTCATATCAAAATACAATAATTTCAGAAAATACAAAACTAACATCCTTTTGATATCTCTGTTTTGCAGGAGACTACCTAAAATATAAAGTTTATTCAACAGAAGTTAATTTAAGCAACATTAATGTATTTGTAGGTTTTATTTTATTTGTTCAACACTACTGAAAAACCCACTCTCACTTTTCAAGCTAATAGTAGGTTTGCAGTGACAAAGCAAGTATACCATATCCATTAGGCAGCAACACCTGTTCAATAAAAAGATTAGACTCCTTTCCTGGTGTTGCCTTTTTGGGTATCACAAAATTTTGAGCTATTCAATGACAGCTTTGATACAGCAGGTAACTTATAGAATAGTTCACAGAAAAATGTAATTGACCATGTGAATGAAAGCAGAAGATAAAAACTTCAGAAAAGTTTCTCTATATATTATGACTATCACGTTTTGAAATAAATAAAACCATCAACATTTTTACTATCATTGTATGTGAAAGCATTGCAACAATTTTTTAAAACATGCCTATAATATTTAAATAGTTTATATCTCATACAGGATTCAAAATATCTTTTTTTTAAACATTAATTCCTATCTTGACCCACAAATTTATAATGTCATGATGTAAATCCTTACATCTAATTATTTTTAAACTGCTTCTGCTGGCACGTAGTTGGTTTCAGTCTGATCTACAGTGAAAATAGGGATCGCAACAGTAACTCTGGCAGACTCAGACCAAACCAACATTGACCTGCACAGCTGTAATTTTATGGGATTAAGCATGATTCAGTTTACTTTGGATAGTTTTTGGCTTGGCATGAGCCACTAAAGTTAGTATTTTGCTTATTCTTATCATGCAAGTTCAAGTTCTTATAATAAAACTCGTGCTCATTGTATGTTTGCAGATCCGTCCTCAGTTTTTAAGAATCAAAAGCTGTATTTCTATATATAGCAGAGAACTTTAAAAAAAGTGACTACAGAACTCCTTCACAAACCATAAATATATAGATTGTGTTACACAAATATTTATGTTATTATTGAGCATTTTTAAGCACCATTTTTTATCATGTGAATTCATGTTTTATAGTATGATTAATATTACTAACAGATTAATACATTGATATATGTAAGGTTGTTTAGGATTACTAATTTTTGTGAAAATAAAAGTATGAATCATGATAGTGTTGGATTAAGGGTTGGACTTGATGATCTTGGAGGTCTCTTCCAGCCCAGATAATTCTATGATTCTATGATCAGTTCTCATTAAATATGTAAAATTAGGAAACAGATACTTAGTTCTCCCTGAGTATTATTTCATTTAGCCTGGAACTTCGAAGTACCCTGAGCTTTGCATGTAAATATACAGATAAAGTAAAGAAGTTACAAAGGAAAATACTTTAAACATCAATCCAATTTTAAATAAGATTTTTTGTTTTAATATCAGTGTATAATTTTTTGGGGTATGAAACAGAATAGTTTCCTAGCCAGGTCCTCCTTAGAAATGTCACCAACTCTCAGACTATAAAGAAACTGGAGTAACAAAACAAATGGTCTTGTTGCAACTAGAATCTTATTATTGCATCAGAAATGTTTAAATCATTATAATTTCTACATTTAAAATCTCTAGTCAAATATGTTTGAGCATTTCAGGAAAAAAAGCATCTCCAAAGAAAGTAATATTGAGGTTTAAATTTATGCACTCATCAGAAATTATTCAGAGCAATGTTTTTACATAATACTGTGACTCACCATTTATTTTAAGGGATATCAACTGATTCACTCACATAAAAAGTATGGAGGGTGAAGTGGAAGTTAAAGGTACACTTGAAACATAGTACCTCTTCTGTCTCTAGCTGCCATGATGTGCTAATGAGGATAGTGTGTGCGTTTTCCTATATATTTAAATATCCATTCACCACTTCTTCCTATAGGTAACCAGTATCTCTGGAGATAAAGTGCTACAGTGCTATTACAGTAAGATATACAAACATTCAAGAAAATAAATTACACCTTTAGGGACCTGGTTCCTAAAAAATAAGTAGTATCAGTGCATGTACTCCCTTATTATACGCCTTTAATTCTATACTTGATCACGTCACTTATATCCTCACAATAAACAAACAGTGCAATGTTATTCAGGGAGCTGATTTTTTTAACATACGATTTCTTTTTGATATTTAAAATGTCACATCTTCAAAACTGAGGTAATTTATATGAAGCACACTATAATATTAGGCAAGGAAATTTTAAGTAATATTATATACATTTAATTTTAAACACCTGTCTGGAGAGAGATAGAACTGCATTTTAAAAATACCCTATATTTTAATAATACAATTAATCTATAACATAGGAATTGCAAAAGCAAAGCATTCTATAAAGTATCTTCCCTTCATAAATTACACAATGTTTCTCCAACTTTCTTTCAGTTAAGTATTTTCTTAATTTAGTTCTGTTCTCTTCCCTTTGTTATTTTGCTTTCCTGCATTCTTTCTCATAACACAGGTAGTTAATACAAAGTAGATGTAGAAGCCACATATTCTAATTATTCTTTTCTAAAAATCAGGTACTTGGGGACAATCATATTATCACAAGTAACATACTTCTCTAAACTGTGACAAAACCAAAAAGCTGTTTCAGAAAAGTACCTCTACCCAAGAAGGTAGATAAGGGATCTTTTACAAGACAGTGTTGTCACTACATGCCACATCAACTATTGGCAACACAGAAACTAGAAAGCAAAGTGTTAGGACTTTATTTCTTTTCTCCTTCTTGAGATTTGCTTCTTATAAGAATTGCTTGATAATGAAGACTAAGTTTCATTAGGAAAAAAGTCATCACAATTGTGTGCACTCAGCTACAGTAGTTCTGTGCTGTACAAAACAAGAATATACCCCAAATAGTATTTATTTATCTATGAATATTTAATATCTTATCTGTGGTTATAAGACAACATGTGATTATGTTTTGACTTAATCATTTCTATGTAAGTAAAGTCTATATTCCCAATGCATAATTTGCAACTGAGCTTTTACCTTTTCCATAGTACTATAAGGTTCAGAAGGCAAACCACACGCTCATTCTAACAAAACAATATAATGGGGATGGAGGGGAGAAGCAATTTGGAGTCTATAGGAAGGTTACCATAAAATTTACATTTTCCATAAAATATAAGTAGCCACCATTTTGCTGTAATCCCAGAGCAGCAACGAAATGGTGGTACAGAAGAAAACTACCCTATCAGACACATTTCATCATTGCTTCTATCCATCACTATCTTCTTTCGCTAGCATGATTATCATTTACCTTTCTCCTTCTTACAAGCAACATCCTAATTCTAGATTAAAAATCAATAGATATAACGTAGTATGTACTTAAGGTGTAATTATCAAATGAAGACTACATACTATAGCAAGTCTTTTTCCCTCCTCGCAGCTTTCAACTGCAAAAAAAGTACAGCACAGTGTGTCTATCACACACTGATGAACACATCTCTTGGAAAAGCTACTGTACGAAACCTGTATCCTAGAGGTAGAACACATGGTATGGAATATGGCTGCTGCATTGGTCAGTATGATATTTTAATTATTACATGATGAAATATACATAAGTAACACTCAATGGATCAAAATGGTTTAAATTAATTGTTTGTAATTGTAATGTACAACTTATTTTGTAAAGAATTTTATATTTAAGTGAATATGCATATTGACATACTCAGTTTAGAAATGTATATTAAAGTGTTGAGTTTGCTAAGCAATGTCGTCCCTTTTTGGTTAATGCATGCTTTTCTGAATGAGTGGAAAGGAGTGCCTATAAAGAGGGAAACAGTATTCATAGATTAGCACAGATGTATTCTGTGATGCTGTGTTGTATATACTAAAAGAATAGAAAAAGTTTATTCTCTAGTTTCTACATAGGCACTATGTGCTATAAGCTTTATTAAATAGGTTTTAAATTTATAAATTTGTAATAAACCAGAAAAGCAATATCTGTAAAATATTTTCTAGTACTATGCTTGGTGCTTATTACTATAAATACGTAATGAAGTTAAAATGGAATGCATTTTAAAATACAGTACGTCATAGGAAAATGTTCTTATTTTTCAGATACAAGTTGAATATTTTAGATTCCAGTATCATGTTTTAGCCAATAAATTGCATAACACAAAAATGTAGGTCATTAAAGGGATAATGGTTACTGAATTAAAAGTTTTTAAGAAAACTTTCTGAAAACATCCTTAACGATATAAATTTTGTTTGTACAAATCTGCAATTACGTACAAGTAAAACAAATGTCCTGTTGCTCTTAAATACTCTCATTCTTTTCCATTTCAACGCAAAGAGTATTTAGGAAACACTGCCACCTATTGCTTAAACGCTATAGTTACCAAAATCTATTACAGGTTTTTGTCACTCGTCTTTGCTGTTTTGACTACTATGCTTTGATTATTTCTAATAATCGAAACAGATTTTCATAGTCAAGGATGCTTAAAAATTAATAAGTTTCTGCCTTCCGTTCTATGGCTATAATTTCTTAGGAATTACTGGAAACTTAATAAAAGAACATTTAAATTTCTATGAAAGTAAATTTCTAGAAAATACTAAGAAAATTTCATTTAAAAGGAACAGAAGATGATTCTTCAGGCCAAAAGATAACAAGTATCACAAAATCCAAATTACTGGGTAGGCAAAAAGTGTCTAGTATCACTCAAAAATACATGATTCTTGTTAACATTTTGCAAGTGTCTAGACAAACATTCAATTATAAACCTATATCTGCAGTTCTTTTAAAGTCATAGTTGTAAAAGCAAATAAGATAAAAATCAAATAAGATCAGATCTAATTTTTTTCACTAAATGCTTTTCAGATATTTGACCATACTCAGTAAGGAATTTCATATGAATCAATGAGGAAAATAACTGCTTTGGTATAAAATAACACCAGTTATATAAATGTATATAATATAAGTACTATCAATGCTTATTTTGAGTGATATATCATGATAAACCCAAAATTTATTTTTGCAAGGTTTCTTTTATCCTCAGTGTATAATTTTGCCTGCATCCATAAAATAAGTCGACTTTACTTCTTCACTATAGTGAAGTAACTGTATATTGTACAAATTACCTTACATTCTCTTGTATTATTAGAAGGAAAACTACAAATCCAATGTTCTTGTGCCTAAAAATCTTCATTATGCAGCATGTTGATATTTAACCCATATTAAAATAACTCATTATAAGTTCAGTTATACTTCTAAGATTTGCAAAATTTTGAGATAGATGGATGCATTCTAGAAGAGGAAAAACAGAAAATAATTTAAAAATAGATATGGGGGTTTGTTTTGTTTTGTTTTAAATAAATGTAGGATATTAATTCTCAAACTATTTAAAATTTTCATGGTAGTAGAGAGAGTTTTAGGGTTTTTTTAAGGTAACATAAGGAAGCTATAAGGCTAAATTTCTTATTTGCTTAATTTTTTTTTACTATAATAATAACAACTGTATCCTTTCTAAAACAGAACTCTGAAAAAACATGTTAGCAAGAATTGTTCTTGTGGTTAGGGACTCTCAATCTGTTTCCCCACTCATGTGGTTTTGTTCTATGATATTTTTAACCATTTCCTTGCTCTTAGAAGGTTATTTCTCAAAACAGTCAGCTATCACAGCCAAGTAGTGCACAAAACTAATATCAGAATGGGTTTCAAAACTCATTCAGTTCAAGTAAATAGCTATTTGCCTGTTTTAATCTTTTCTGATTTATTTCTTATTTCTGCACTCGCAACACCAATAGCAATTCAAGAGTCTAGCACTGATGTAAAGCTGAAAAATGCCTGAACTTTGTTTTCTCTTTTTTTAACTCTTTAAATAAAATGAATATTTAAAACATAGAAATGTTATGTATGAAAGGATACAGTCGGAATTTTTTCAGATTTCATTAAATGTTAATGTACCTGCAACAATTTGGCACCAGAGTATTCAACCTTAAATTCACTCAACTTAGTACAGTAGAATGAATTATTAATGACCTAATTGGTAAACATTGATTTGTAATGTAATTACTTGTTTAATGTTCCATTTTATATAAATATCAGACAGAGACAAAAAAGTCTGTTTCTTTTAACAATTTTTTTGGATGAATTATACCACTCATTGTATACACTCACAGAAGAAAATATCTCCTCATTTTCACCTTTAGAAAACTTTTTTTTTTTGGAAACTGTAATATGTTTCCTAAACAAATATTTTGTGAGATCAAGACTTTGCAGTAAAAAATCAGTACAAAGAAGAAACAAACAAACAAAAAGGAATATATTAAATCACAAGTATGACACATAGAACTGGTAAGAGAAACAATGCAATGTCTTAAATCCAAAAAAAACCAGAAGGCAATCGTGAAGAAATAGTTAATTTTATCTCCAAAATATAATTTGTGCTTGCATTAAATCAATATTTCCATAGATACTCTAAAAATCAGTGTAATTTTGGCCTATGCTATGTGGGGAGATTAACAGATAGGCGCATGAATACTGAAGTGACTGTGAAAATGCTAGCATGCCTTTTTCTATGCTAAAATACACTTAGTTCAGGCAAAGGTGCAAATTAACACAAGGAATAAATATAGCACAGGTGAAAAACACTACCTTCCTTAGCTATCTGTTATAATTTACTTCATACCCCATGTTAGAATATATGTTAAAATGCAAAGATGTTATACTTCAACAGCTAACATCATCCTTACTTTTATATCTTGGCTTTACTAGATCATTGCTTTAAATGAGCATCACAAAACCAATGGGGCTTTAGCCTCTACATTGTATTTTCCTCATAATCATTTTCAATTTATTTTTTTCTAGCATGTCATCGTTTTAATGTAAATCTTTCTTTTTCTTTTAAATAAAATGAAATGATTAAGTAATCCTGCTTTTTGCATGATTAAAGATGACGGATAAGCTTGGGTGGATAAAAATCAAGGCTCCTAACAGAATCTGTGCACCTTCCGTGTCAGAATGCTTCCAGCTTGTTCAGTGTTAATGACAGGAAAAATTAGTATGACTGTGAGTTTCTGACAAAGAATAACAAGCTACCTTTAAGGACTTAACCGTATCTTTGCACTAAATTTTAAACAGGTTTCTGCCATAATTTTCTGTAATAAGTCCTGATGAATTGTTTTGAAACAGATTAATAGAAAAATCTTTGTTTAGAGCAGTAACAAATGTTCATTCAATCTATCACTGACTACTACTGTGCTGTTTAATCCCCCTCTTTGTATCATCAGATATAACACATCTAGAAAAGAAAATACAAGGAATACAAAGACTATTGAATATAGTACAAAACTGGTGAAAAAGAATGATATATTTTTATTAGTCAGTCAGATTTGACTCAATTCTAAAGAATAGGAAAAAAAATCCAAACTCCTGATTTTTGCCAGTGTCTCTCTCCTTTTGAGAGCCCTATGCAATATGTGTTCATCCTTTTCTGACTGAGGCAGGAAAACTAGAAAGGGGATATTACAACACAGCACATACACACTGCCATTGCCTCTAGACATATGACCCAAAATGATGCTAAGAAGTCTCTCTCTGACCCCCTGCTAACCAGCCTCTTGTGATTAATTCAGCATGTCCTTGAAAGTATCTGTTAGAGATTCTTGGATTTTTAATTTAAGAGTTCCTGAAGTCCACCTATAGTTTCACTGATAGATTTTTATTTATTTACTTTTTTTTTAATCAGAGGAAAATCATTAATCTATGAGCAGAGGTCTGCAGTAACAGAAAAGCACCTCCTGCCTAAGCATTCGCCAAATAGGACCATAAATACCACAACATTTCCTGACCTAAGTTTCGCAGTCATCTGTATCATGGTAACACTGCATTTCCCTTCTTTGGCAGATGAAATTACTATTCTTTGATTCTCTCCCCCCCCCTTTTTCTGATTATGTTCTGGATGGCAAAATTTGGGCCACAAAATGCTAATTTCTAACCTAACACCATGACAGCAATCACAGCCATCACAAGGATGGAATAAAGAGAGCAATCTAACATCCAGGGATATGAATTTCTGATCAGTGGCTGGCAGACTGCCGTGAAAGCTTACAGTAATCCCATTGGACAGCTAGGGTTGATGAAGCCTGGGAACAGGCAGCCACAATGTAGGTAGTTCACAATTGCAAGCATTTGTCCATAATTTAAAGCTATATGAGAAGTGGAGAGTATTCATCTGAACAACAAGCTGTAATTTAACTAGAGTAACATTTACACAGTTTTTAACCCATTAAGTCCACATCTTCTTTCACCGACATTGCCTTTATTTAACACCTATTGTAAACAAAAATCCAGCACTAAATGAACATGTGTTTTTAGCATTTTCAGAGCTTGGAGTAATTTAGTAAGATAAGCTTTTATTGTATATTTGGCCAAAAATAAAGTGTTTATTCTTAAACCTAAAATGCTGATCACGTAAAACCTTACTGAAACAAGCGGTCCCCCTGAAGTCAAGGGGACCAGTCCCACCACCCCAGCTTGCACTGAGTAAAATCTAATTTATAGACTGATCATACGATTAAGGTCCTTTTTAAAGCAATAATGCCTCAATCATCCAGTGATATTCCCACCAGATGAAAATTAGCCCCCACCAAAGTCCAGAGGCTTTGCAAATGGCAGATATTAACATAGGCTTTGAGCTCTGCCAGGTGAATGTGTTTTTCTATCGAGTTTTAAAACCTTAGCCTGAATTGTAAAACGTTGCCTGGCACCTGAAAGCCTGAAAACACGTCTTTCCACATGACCCAAGCATGTTCCTCCTCCCTCTCCCAAATTCACCCATCATTAATTGTCATTCTTCTATTTTGTCACAATGTTGTGCTGTGTGCATAGTGTTGCTGCCAGGATTTACAAGGCCTAGACACGAGGCCGAAACTGCTCTCAGTGAAGTTGTGTCTACTCAGACACAGGAGCACAGTGACAACTAAGAACACACAGAAACGAGCAGGTAAAACTGCCGCTGCCACACACAGAGTGCAGCGCAATCACAAGCAAAGATTATCAAAGAAATAAGAGGAATACATGAGAGATGAGCATGCAAACGTTTTCTGATTTCCTATGGAAGCTCCTCAGCAAGAGAGAAAGTCACAGTCACACCGCCCCCAGCAGACATGGAAGGAGGGAAGCTGGAACCTCCTGCAGGCATGGAGTGTTGAGCCAGTGACTGAAATGGGGCAAGTTTCCAGAAACATTTCAAACTTCTAAATTATTATTGCCATGCACAGAAACAGTAAAAGCCCTAATGTGCTGAGAAAATGACAAGTGCAACTGAAAATGTTAACACACAAAGAGCAACAAGCCCAAGATCTGTTGACGAAGCTCAAGTCAAAGTAAAATTAATTTTGTTTGTTTAGAGAGAGGTTACTTTAAGTTTAATGTAACACAATGATGGGCCAGTTCCATGTGGTTTGCAGCACTCTGAAAAAGAAGAAAACATCATTACACTCATAAGTATGTTGCGGAGTGAATACAGTGGTTTTAGACACAGAACTCACTTTTTAAGTGTGTCATCTGTTTTGGAGATTCTGCAGATTTGTGAGCTGTTCTAAAAGGGAAAAAGGGGAGGAGAAGTGGGAAAATTACTACTGTAGCCATCTGCAAATATTTATGACCAAAATACAATAACTGCAGAGTGAGCTGGGTTTTGTTCTATTCTTTGTTCTTTCTTTTGTTCTACCCTCAGTCCTTTCTCCTCCTCTACCCCTCCTTCCTCCTTCTCTGCTAGTTTCCCCTTCATAGTTCTTTTGGTGTGTTTTCTTTCCAAATTAATTTTTTACTCTCATTTGTAAATATTAAGTCTCCCTCCATCTATTTCAGTTTTTTGCAATCTTTAAATACATTCACTCCTTTCTTATTCCAATTCTTCCTCTCTTTTCTTTTAAGCTCTTCTCAGCCTTTTTTGTGTTGTTTTTCTTCCCTCGTTCTTTCATGATCATCTCTATTTCATGTCTGAGACAGTTTCCTTCCAGCATAACTCAACAAAATACATGAACAGTAGGTCTCCAATCTGAATTTGAGTCCTCTTAGCTTCTTAATAGGAGCACTTAACTGTAATGTAAGCGTATTACAAAATAGTATGAGGTGGTAAGGATCAGGAGATGGACACCAGTAGCAGCTCAGGCCTGAGAACAGAGGGTTCACTTCACCCTTCACCTTATTTAAGAGAAGGGACAGACTACGTCTCTAAAGGGTATACACACAGCTGTGATGCCTGCTGTGGTCCTCACAGGCTTCCTCTAGGTATGTTCAGAGTAATAATGCATTGATTTATGTTTAAAAATCCACATCCATTTGAGAAAAAAAAAAAATTCATACTTCTAATTTGCCACTAAACTGGTCCTGAACAAGTTCCCAACAGAAAGACGCTTACCAGGAGTCCCTTTGCCAAAGCAGGTACATACTTGACTCTTAAGAGTCCTGCTAGACTGTATCTCCGTTCAACTATTTTATCCTCCTTATGGTGAGCAGACTTTTGGGGACTAAGAACAGACACTCTTGCCATACAACAGTAAACTGTATTTATAACTGTTTTTTTATGCTTCTCATTAGTTCTAATAATCACTTTTGTAAATGATTGATTATCCAACAGACTTAAATGTGCACTTTCAGGAATGTGCCTCAAAAAGTATAAGACATCAAAAGGATATGTATGGTGCTGGATAAATACACCAATCAGAATGACACTATCCATCTCAAGTAATCTAGCAATGACTGTGCTTTGTCCCTTACAAAACATGATAGAAGATTTGAAAACTACCATCAACGGAGTTGAACACAGTCTCACTGTCAAATTCTTTTCTTCCCTTCTATTGCACAACATAGCAACAGGGTCAAGCTGTGGAGAAGTAGTGTAAGCATGTGAGAAAGGGTAGCTAAATTCAAGAGTGGACTGCTAAGAGTGGACTCAAAGCATGGTTCAGAGGTTGGTTTGCTTTCTTTTTCCTCCCAAGCTCCTTAGCAGTTCCTGAAAGAGCATTTCCATTATGCCTTATCTGCATAATGTTTTAGATCTCTCTAGGTGCAGTTCACCTGCCCTGGGGCATGGCTTCACAAGCTCCTTCCCGGTCCCATTGTGACTGGAGGATGTATCTATTAGCTGTTTAAAAAAAACCCGAAAACCCAGACATTTGTTGGAACAGCTTCCACAGTGTGACTATAAGTAGGTCCCCAAGTAGCCTGACTATTATCAAGTAGTATAGGTAATCCATCACAAAAATGTTTGCATATGCATACTTGATGATACTGAATATGCTAGGAATCCCAAAGCTATTTCCAAGAGCCAATCTGTCATCCCTAGTATCAGCCCAATGGAGGCGGTGGCACAGAAGACTCAGGTATGTTTCTGTGCAGACACAAGGAAAAAGGGAAAAGCAGAAAGGCTCAGATACATCAGGAGCAATATCCAGCAGTGATACCGACTTTCTTCGAAAGTTTCAGTAAAGTCTTAAAATCTTAGTTCACTCTCTGTTAAATGGGGAAGATAACACTCCCTCTCCACTCCTCACAGCTATGTTGTCAGCCAAAATTCATTCACACTTGTGTAATGTGGTGATGGAAAAAATGTAAATGTTTAGAGAAATACGTACAGAAGAGAATGCTAGACACACATGTAAAATGTCAGCCCCCAAAACAATCTGCATGGCTAGATTTTGGAATTAACGAGCGGGGACAAGTGGGGTTGAATGGCTGTTTGAACCCAACCTGAATCACAGGGGTTGCTATTGGCAACCACTGTAACATATGTCTGCTATTAACCTTTCAAATGCCTACAAATCAGAAGGAAGTGTAACATTCAAATCCACGCTTGTCCATCAGTTACCCAAAGTTCTAATACGAAAAATAAGTTTTGATCTGATACTTTTCTATTTTTCATCAGATAAGTTTTTCTCTACTGATTCCAACTATAAAAGATTCTGTGAAAGAATATATACAGAATCAGATGTGAAAAAAACCAAAACATTTTAGAAAGAGATGAGCAAGAATATTTGTTCCTTGCCATATTTTGGGTTCTCTTATTACTTCATTAATGACAAATTTTCTACATGTTAACAAACAACTTCTTCTTCAATACATCCCCATGAAGTAGGTAAGGGAAAAATCAAATAAAGGCAGCTTGTCTCAGATTGCACAACTTTTCTTCTAGCCTTATGGCAGATCAATTCATTGGAAAAAAAGAATAGCTTAATAGCATTCTTTTTAATGAAGGTTTCAGATTATCATACAATCTCCAGGCACATAATGAGGTGTTCATTTTGACTATTTTATTGGAAGAACCACTGCCACAATCTTTTCTGCCTTTTACAACTTCCATTTTCAGTGCTGATAATGTAGTTTTCTTCCAATTATTTTAAGCTTGACAATATTTCTAGCAAACATTATCAAAACGCAAAGATGCGAGAACTAAAGAATTGTGAATGTTCTTGATACAATTCCCAGACCACTTCAGCAGATATAGTTAGACTGAAATGAACATTTTCAACATAGATTTCTAAGTACAAAATTATCAACTTCCCTAAATATACATTTTAGTCTGTTTTCCATGTAGGAAGTTTAATGCTTTCACATATATTTCTGGTCTGCAATTAAAATGCCACAGCTTCAGACCTTTTGTCAAAGGCATACTTCTTTAATAAACACAATAAATGCAGATCTGCACTATCAAATAAATGTACACAATAAATACAGATTTGCACTATCAAATAAATGTACACAAATGTACACATAAATGATGTTTGTATGCATAATGTATATTAAAACACAGGAAAAAATTACCTATACACACACATCACAAACCCAATTTTTATGACATCCCACACTTCTTTCAAATGCTTCTTGTTGTTTAAGGGTCCTTGAAGAGTAATATATATATAAACTTAAAAAAAATCATTAAACCAATAGTTTGCTTTATGTTACTTATATTTCTTTTAAAAAGATAACTGACTTAAGAATTCACATCACGTAATGCAAATTTAGCTGCTCGCAAGTGACGCTCTTAGATGTTTGTAAAGCCCTAAAAACCCACAGACATCACTCAGAGAAAGACAGAACGAGAAGAGGAAGCAAGAGGTGTAAACACGTTGTAGAAACTGAACATAATGTTGCACAGCAGAAAAGTTGCTGAAGCCCCTGCTAAACCCAAAACATTAAATTCTTGTGCAGCATGTTTTATATTATAGTTCTTCAAGCTACGGTCAACAAATCTACATAGAGAATTCTGTTATGAACTGTACTAATATGCAATATCCCACAATCTCACCACCTGTTTTCTCCTTCTGTGCCATTTCTCTGACATCTGGGAAAGTAACAGAAGACTGATAATATTAGCAGAATCGGTTGCATAATTATGCAGTTATCACCCACGTTAGGAAAACACATTCTGTTCCTATTCTAGGTCAAGTCATTATGAAAATTTATATGCATGACTAGCAGAATAATTTGTAGAATATTTTTTGCCCTGACATTTTTGCTATCATAATGCCTCTAAAAGGGGGGGGGGGGGGTTCAAGCCTGTTAAACTTCACAATTACATTTCAGCTCCTGGGTGACACTGGACAGGTCATGAGAAGCAGAGAGGCGAGTGGTGAGTTTGTAGTCCAACACTCACAAAGGAAGTGTTTCCAAAGCTGTTGTCTCCTTGGTAGGTGTTCAAATGACCTTTCAACAGTGGATTGGCACGAAGTACTGGTCAATAACAGTGGTTTTCTGTAGGGAAACCTTCCACTCTGTCACCATGGTTTCCAAAGCTGAGAGCTCCTTAAAAGTATTTTCAGCAAATGGGACAAAATCAGGAATTGGATGTAAATATTCTTTGTCCAATATGTTAAACCCATGTGAGAGATTCCACAGCTCTACCTTACAGCTGTGACGAACTTGGATGTCCTGGCTTGTACTTAAAGTTTAAATAAGCACCTTGAAAATGCATGTGTTTTTACACTATTAAGTAGTATCTAGAATGTTATTGTACATTATTATAAACAAAATACAAGAATGTCACAGTTGACTAAATTCCTATCAATTATGAACTTAATTTTTACACATATTTAATACTTATCTCATTTCAGACTTTTCTATAGTGAGAAATTTTCTTTTAAAGAAAAATGGTTTATACAGTTCACTTCCTGCCATAATCAAGGTCTTTCTAACCTGATATCTGAAGGTTATGCTTCAGTGAATAATTCAGTAGGTTAGTGAAACTGTGGCAGCAAAGAAAGTGCTAATCTTAGATGGAAGCTGTGAGGGATATTAAGAAACAATTGCAAAAAGTGACATATTTAATAGAGAAAGATTACTCTGTGCTACATCTATTTAATTTGAATTGAATAAATTTTGCCAGTATTTTATGAGATGCAGTCTGCAAATTATGTGAAACTTCATAGTGTCACTGAAGTCTAGAGGAAAGAATAAAGGTTTTTTTTCCCCCTCAACCATTTTATGAGTATTGTGATTTTTGAGGGCTTCTCACTCTTTCAAAAGAAATTTCAAAGGAACTGAAGAATCATTCAGTGCAGGACTTTATTAATTTGAATTAAGAAAGAAGAAAGGGTACTAAAAGGTGATAGTACTGAAAGATAAATAACAAGAGGCAATAGAAGGATCTTGTGTAATGAGACTTCTTGAAATAACTGAATTCCTTCTGGACTGTGACTGAGTAAGGCTGGATATGTTCTCAATCTTTCAGGGAAAATTTAGTTGATCTAACCAAGGCAAGCCTGAAAGTATGAGTAAATGCAAGTGTGAAAAATGATAGGGGGCAGTTTTTCCCCTTAATCACTAAACAGATCCTTAATGCAAACCCAGTCCTGACAAAAATAATTTAAGTCTATGTGGAATAGGAATATGATGCTACTACTAAAAATATTAACCTCATTCTATATTATTGTAGAGACAGAGATTATTTAAAATGAAAAAAAAACATGCTCTCTTGTCTATTCCAAGTAAACATATTTCTCATTTATTCAACCGGTTTTATGCCATAATCTACCAAAGGATTAACGAATTATACAACTGAGGTATCCTTTTGGTTTATTCCTTGAAAAAATAGACTCATTTGCAAGATCTGGCAAAATATAAGCAAAGACTTAATTACATAGCAAACCTCTCAGGCGAGGAAGGAAATATAATAATTTCTATATACCAAGAAACACTCTGTGAAGATAAAAAGAGTCAAAGTGCTGTGGAAGAAAGCAAAACTACATATGGCATAATGTATTACTGTAGCTTATAAATGCAATTATATACTGGATCTATTATTTTACTGATTATGGTATAAAAATATCTAAGTAGACACCTTGCCTAAAATTTTGGTCAGAAAACTCCCTTTACAGGAATTTTTAATTTGGTCCCTCCCCCACCACCCCTGCACCCCAAGTCATTCTGCTGTTCAGTGCAAATAGCCTGAAAGCTATGGATTTATTAGTGTTTGGGGTTTTTTTAATTTAAGGATGGAATTTTCTTTTTAAACTACTTACACTACTTTTTTTTTAAGTAAATGATAGAAAAACATTAAATAACTTTTGAATATTTTGGGAAGGTGCCAACCACAGAAACTAGCTATGTATTTTGAGGTTAAATTTTGAAAGCTGTTGGTCCAGAATGTGTATTGTTTCACATTTTCTTTTTCTCTAAATGATCATATTATTCAAAACTGAAAGGACAAAATAACTCCTTCCCTCACACCCCTTTCCCCTCCAAGTGCAAGAATGGTAAAACTATTAGAAGTCCATACTATGGGCAAAATTTTTTTCTCTGAACTGTATGGTTGATCCAATATTCCCAATGGGAATCCTCTGCTATGTGAATAAAGACACAAATTTCACTAATATTATGAAATATAATAACTTCAGTATGCATTCACTGGTACTGTTAACACTATAATTTCTACTTTACCCATTCATAATCCTCTTTGTCTGCTCCAAACACACAGAAAGGACAGAGGCACAGATCTACTGCGCACTTCAGAGAAAAAAAGCAATTGTCTTGTATGCATGATTAACCTTACCCTGAACAAATTCGTATATGAGCAGGAATGGAAATAGGATATGGAGCATTTCACCTCTGCTATAGGTTACTAGATCAAGTCTGGTTCAGGTAACTGGTAACCTAAAGATATTACAGCCTAATGGCCAGCTTGCAACCCACATGAAATGAGCTGAAATTATTCAAATTCATGGAAATACATTTCTGTATTAAAAAAAATCCACAAAAACTACACAGGACAAGAAACCTTCCTGGTAACATTAACAGCAATCAGTATCTACTGTATTGTAGTAGAGATCTTTTCACTTCAAATGGTGGTCATATGAGAAAGCTGCAGTGATAAAGCAGTTGAAGTGCAGGAAAGACAGAGAAAGAGGCAAAAAAGCAGATGCTGTGTTTGTCTATGTATCGTCTGATATGTGTACAAAGAGAAGACTTCAGTCTCAAGGCCTGTCAGTTCAGCACCTTTCACAAGTACAAAATGTCATGTGCTACATACTGCTGAAATAAAAGACAAAGGTGTCAAAGGAACCATTACACTATATTCTAGCAGTGATCAGAGGATCAACAGTTTCCCTTCTAGGTTGACACAACGTTAAACTATGCCAGCATATTTGGCCTGAACCTCTCCTTACTTGCCTCAGTTTTATGCCGTGGATGGAACTTAATTTATCACAATAGCCTCACGCTCTGTCAGGCAGAAGAGAAATTAAATACTTATGTACTTCCCTTCTAAGTTATCTTTTGGCTATTTTCCATAGAGAATATGGCTGCACACATACACATGCATTAGGAAGCATAGTTTCTTCTGTTACCAAAAATAAAGGGTGTGTATCTACACACCATACAGATGCAGTGGGTAGTCACAGTAGGAAGAATAATATCTTGTACTGAAAGGGCTGCCCATAGCTAGGAAAGAAATGTGTGAAAATATCCATATTTCAGCTTCACGTTGTCCTGCATATTTGGCTCCCAATCTCGAATCAGCAGATTCTTCTGTAAGTACAGATGGTTATGGAAAAGGTCCGCATCTCAGCTATCATGAATTGTGATGCCCTCAGAGATACTAAACATTTGAAAGATGCTCGTAGTTGTGCTTCTGACACAAAATGTCAGATATGACTTGAAATGAATTTCCAAAATGCTATGCCTATTAAAAACCTCTAGTTTGATTACTGAACTTAAATAATCAGTATGGAAAAAAGAATCTCTTTTTTTGGCCATTACAGTGGCCTTTTCAGCTGTAACTGCTGCAGCAGCAGCATCCATTTGTTGAGTTAGGTTATCACATCCAGTCAAAATTAAATAGCTCTAAAATGTTTAAATACTTGCTTTTTTTCAGAAATATTTTTACTAGTTTGCAAACCTGCACCAGCTTTGATTATTCAACGAATGTAGGCTAATTGCCTGGAGGTCTCCCTGTATTACCTCAGTTTCATAAATACAGTTACCAGTCTTCAAAGGGTAATGACTTAGCTTTTACAGTACCTAAGGTGAAATAATATGTAGTTTACTCTTCCCCATACACACCTTTTCCCTGGCAGGAGATTTCTCCAATTCATTCCAGAAACATAGCTATAATGCACAGATATAATGATGGTCGACCGCTGCACGAAGCCTCCTGCGACAGCTTCCCACTTTCACAAGGGGTTGCTACTCTTAGGTTCATGTTTTAAGGAGGACACTCAAAAAGTTTGTTCAATTGTAATTGCATCATGTACGTGAAACCTTCTAACAATTATTTGGACAGATGCTATTCTAAGGGCTCTGTAGAATAAATGACAGCATTGAAAAAAGAGAAGGAAGGGAAGGGAAGGGAAGGGAAGGGAAGGGAAGGGAAGGGAAGGGAAGGGAAGGGAAGGGAAGGGAAGGGAAGGGAAGGGAAGGGAAGGGAAGGGAAGGGAAGGGAAGGGAAGGGAAGGGAAGGGAAGGGAAGGGAAGGGAAGGGAAGGGAAGGGAAGGGAAGGGAAGGGAAGGGAAGGGAAGGGAAGGGAAGGGAAGGGAAGGGAAGGGAAGGGAAGGTCTATGTTATAGCTAATCTCTTTCTATCGCGTTCATCACCATTACACACAGCGAGATTGTCTTGTCATTCCTACTCTACTACTTTACCATGAGGTACACCTCATGGATTACTTTTCACCTTTTATTAAGTTTGCATACAGAACATGCCTACTTCTTTACCATAAGTTAATATTCAAAATCAAGATGTATTGTAGAATGAGCAGACAGTACTAGGGACAGTCATTTCTGAGGCTGCTCACATGGCCTACCCTAGTCTTCGTAATTTACTTAGTCACACCATGAGAGTCTAAGTTTCACAGACATCTTCATAACTGGTCATTTTTGTGGGGGCTTTTCTGACATTCTTCTTCCATTTTCTGTGTTCCTTCAGTCATTATCCTGCAGGCAAAAGGCTCTAAAAACCTCTAGCCTTTTCTTAAGCCTACAGGACAGTTTAAAGCAAAAGAAGAAAAGGACAGAGACAGATACTCTCATGTTGATAAACTGTCATTTCAGAAGTCATTCTGTGCTTCCTACTTTAGTCTGACCTACAGCAGCACAAGTTTAAAAAAATGTCTAGAAGGAATCATGGAGTTTGAAAAGGATCATTCTGCATTCATAGAGCTGATGAAAAATTGGTGTTAAATTCCAGCTTTTGTTGTTGTCATAATACATAGAGAGATGCACTGACAGTAAGACTGCAGAAGAGAAATGCTTAAGTAGAATTATAAACTTGTAGGATTTCTAGGCCAAATATGCTCAGTTGTATTTATATTCTGACCTATTAATTAAGAAATAAATGTTCAAGGCTTGCCACTCAGACAAGAACTTTCAAAGAATCTCTTGCATGCTCTAGCAATGCCAAGCAGTGCTGAGGTGGGGTAGAAATTTGCCCATCAGTTGGACATACTTTAGAAATGTATTTCCGAATAATCTCACAGGTTTTACCAATCTCAAGTACTCAGGAAGACAGGTGTTTAAGAAATGCATTTATTCCATCATAAAATCCACCTGTGTGAAAAGATATCAGCCACTTCATCAGTCAAACATTTTTTATTCCCAGTGTCCCTCCACACCTCTCTGCATTTTTAAGACGTAACGAAGTCTAAGGTAATGGAAACTTTGGCTTGTGCAATGAAAATCAGAAACCTCAGACTGAGACCCGGAAACACCCACTGTTAACCCCTTACCACACATGTACACCTAAAAGGTGCAGGTAGTTCATCAACACCTTGGTTTTCAATGCTAAAATGCAAAGAAGAGGCAATCCCCAGTATAGAAGAACCTCTGACACCTGACTGGAAATCTTGAAAGAGGTCACAGGTTTTTAAACATTTTTTCCAATAGCATGTCAAAATCACCCAGGCTCTTTCGGGGAATGACAGACCGTCTGTCTCATGCTGGATCCAGATTCAAAAGAGCAATAATCTGATTTACACAGGGTCTAAACTACAGAGGACTTTATTAGTCAGAAGTACATTTAATCAAGAAACAAACAGGAAGCTAGTGCAATCTCTGGGGAACAGCTATCAATGCTACTCCCACAAACTAGGCACATTACATTACTACTTGCTGAACTCTGAGACACCTTCAGAAGCTCATTGCACCCTAGCAAACCAGGGGCAGCAAAGGCCTAGTTATTGCCAAGAGAATTTCCATCTGAATGAAGATTTTGCCACAGCTGTGCCTAATATGGAAGGGAAAGGACATGCTTGGCCAGTTCAAGTATCCCACCATCCCCAAACAGGAAAGATCTAAAGGGATATCCATGGCTGTGAATCTGAGTAACAAACCACAGGCACTTGCGTTCAAGTAACGGTAGCCCCAAATCTGCAAAGAGTGAACCCCAAGGGCAAGCACACTTGTATACCTGCCACACCTGACTTTTCATTATTTTTCTCCTCTGACTTTCAGTGTTTAGTGGTATCCGCCATTGAGGATCTTGACCCTTTAAAAAGAAGATGTGATAACAAGATACTGAATACTAGTACTAGGGTGTTGAGCTCCCACTTCAATAAGCTGTCCAAGAAGAAAATAAGAGAAAAGGAGCTTTCTGAAAGATAAGCACTGTTCTGTCTCTCAGTTTTGGGTACTTAACACTGGACCCCCTGAGCCTTCCATAGAAAACAATCAAATCCTTAATTCCCACCTGCCTGTGAATAATGCATTGGCATTGTGTGCATACCAAGCATCACTCTGTGCTTTATCACTTCATTCATGAGAGTAACAACTGTGAAGACACAGCTTTTTCTTCCTGCCTTTTATATCCACACACCTCCAAACGCAGAAATACACACACAGGCACTCACATAAACAAATAGGTGCAGGTATGCAGCCACATAAAAATTCACAGTAAGGCTCACAATCAAACAGAAAATTTGCAAGTGCTCTAAATGTAACATGCAGGCTAACAACAAAAGACTTCTGAACCTTTATCAAATACAAATTAACAGGAATACATTTGAATTGTTAAGACGAACATTGCCTTTCAAATAGGCTCATAACCATTTCCTCCTTAGCATAGATGGCAAAAATATTGTTGCAGCCCCACCTAGTGGAAAATGGCAGAAAATACAGCGACAAGCAGAGCCCCAGGAGGCAGCAACCACTCGGGGAACGAGCTGGGGCAGAGGGGCGGCTCCGGCGCTAGTGACCCCGACCCCCTCTTTCCCCCCGGCCCGGTGGAGCCGCAGCCCCCAGCGCCGCACCAGCCCCGCATGCTGCTCTCATCTGGGAGGTGCGTGGACCGGTCTTTTTCAACAACACAAAAGGCTCTGTGTTGAAGGTCCGACGATGAGACGTGATTTATTTTTATGTATTTCTCAGGTGAGGCAGCTGTGTCAGAAAAGAGCACCCTTTAATCCGGGCAGGGTCCATCCATCAAAACAAAAAATAAAGCTGCCAAAATTATATACGATTTTAATCAAAAGGATTCTGAATTTTCTTATACGTTCAGAATATTCCTATTACCTCTGCCAAATTAAAGGTAAGGGGATTTACTGTGTGCAGATTTTACTGTAGTGTAAATTTGTGCTTCTCTAATAGAGTTAATTGCTTCAAAGTTCTTTCCAAATATTAATGTGGCAGCACTGTACATGTAGCTAGGAGTGAGTGAATGCAGGAGATGGTTACTGAAATGTCTCTGTGTCTCAGTTTCTTTACCTTTGATGGACATTTCCAAGTTGACAATATATGAGAATCATAATGTCATACAAATGAATCACGTCTTCATTTCAGATATTGAAAGCAAGAACTGTAGAAGAAATGTAGGCAAGAAAACACAGAACAAAACTAAACTCCCAAACCCTTTCAGTTTGTATAGGTGTTAAAATCTGTAACAGTTTTCTTTTCTGAAAGGCAGTGAATGCAATGGAAAGTTCTCAGCTGAAACCTTTCATTTATTTTAGTTTTATTATTCAATTTTTGAAAATTTTCTTACCACGTCTTTCACGAGTAGTCTCTGTTTCATTGTGGACCATTAAAAGGGTCCATGTTTTTAAAAGTCAGAACACTTCATTGAGGCCTACTGTGTAAGCAACACCTTTTGCTTCTGTATTTTTACCAAGTAGCTCCACTACTCAGTTTTTCTGCTCCACATGTGACAGCCAGAACTGACCTTACATTTTGCAAAGCTCTAAACCTCCGGCACTAAAGACCAGCTTCTGAATAGCCAGCGCTCCAGCCCTGATGCCAGAAGGGCAATCTGACACTGAGCTGTTTCCTCCTGCTGTAAAAAGAGAGACCTGCAAACAGAAAAGATATTAATGCACAACAGACTGCAGATGAGTAGGGCTATACTGCTTCTGCTTAAGTAAAGCATATTCACAGTTTAATTTAAAGCAGCAGTATAAATAATTTTATCATACAAATAATTTCATTCATTCCAAAATATGCACTATGCCTTCTGTACAGTAAAGAGAATAATTGCAATTTTGTGCATGTTCTTACAAAAATGCTTGGTTCTGAATGGGGTAAAAATAAAAAGAAGATATCTTACTGCATGTGGTTTAAATAATGAAAATATTTAGTCAGATGTTGAAATTGAAGCTTTCAAGTATTCGAGTTAATGGGACAGTTCACAGACTTTAATTCAGTATACGAATATATCTTTGCAGAACAGGCTCCACATAAACAACAGAGGTAAGAGATCCATCCACCTAAACTATTTACTTCAATATTTGTATCTCTTCTAGTTGTTTTCTCCTGAGAATGTAAATATTTTTTTCCCACAGAAGAAACCTGAAAGGTGCATAATGATTTCACTAAATTCGTGTTAACTATACAGGGTAAATTAAGCAGAAAACATAAGGCCAAACACTGTACACAGTAATTAAGCTCAATATTACAGGGCTGTACTGTAATAATTACAGCCAGCATTGCACGCATACTCTGATAATTCACTTAAATTGCCTTCAGAACATGCCAAGAAAATCTTCTTTACCCAGACAGCAAAGAAGATTAAAAACAAAAACCAAAACCAAACCAAAATTTAAAAAAACCAAAACAACCACTAACTAACCAAAAAAAAGCCCCAAAAAAGAGAAGGAAAAGCAAATTTGTACTTTTCATTTGAAAACTATTATTTTCCTTTCCCTATCTTGTCTCTTCTGAAAAAAAACAACACCCTAAATATAAATAAAACATTTGCTGTTGTCTTTCTACTAAAGCTTTTAAATTTAAGGAATAATAGATGCCTGTCTAGACAACCCTAAAATTGTTTTAGTTACTGATGTATGGATGACTGATAAATGTCATCTTTTCTGCCTGCAGTGCATTTTGCATCCAGTCTAGTGACATTTGTCTATAGCTGACCTAAGCCTGCATTTTTCATTTGCATTAAGCATTTAAATTTTACAACTATGGAGCTTCAGGATTCACTGTTTATAGGAAAATACAATACCATTCCCTCTTCCCTCCTCCACCCCAAAGGAGAGATGCTTTCTTTGCTTGTCACATGGCCATTTTTAATTAAACCAGCAGGGAAGATTGTAATCAGACAAAGGCAATGGAATTTGCTTCATACCTTTCCAAGTGAAATAATTATTAAATCCCTAGTTTCACATTTCTCATATAGATAAAATGAAATACGTAGCATGGACAATGAAAAGAGGTTTTTATTTAAATATGGACAGATTTTTTTGAAACAATGCAAAAAAACATTTAAGTATTTCATGGTAAATGACAAATACATAGAGACGTAAGAAATAAATAGGTTTACCACTTACTTTTAAAACATGCTTTATACTATTAACATCTTCAGGCAAGTGATTGCAAGATGGGAGAATTACCTCATATAAAGATTTCCATTGCAAAAGAGATCACTGTTTTTACACACTTCTACTGAGGAATAGTAGTTGCTGCCTGCTTTATAATACAGATGGTTCCAATATTTTACTGTTGTGTGAACTGTGTTCTCCAAGCCACCATTGCTCAAACAAGCCATGATTTTTGCAATTTTGCAATATGTCACCTCAGAGGACTGAACTCAATCAAAAGTATTTGCAACCTGTAAGCAATCCCCCTGATTTTGAGTATGGCTTGTTTTGTAAAGACCATGCAAATCTGGGATTGTGGCAAACTTTTGCTGTTATTTCGCCGCACAGTTATTGCAAGCTTTTAAGCGTTGGGCTTCTGAAAAAGTCACCAAAAATATTTCCACATAAATTATTGCTTTCTACTAACATTTTTGGTGGCAAAACTAGAATCCTTTATAAACATTCAGTGTAATTTTTTCATTGTAGGACTTTTTACCAGTAATTTCAAATATTGCCAAGGTAAATGCTGGAGGAACTGCTTTGGGTTTTTGTTGAACAACAGAATATCTTCAGTGGAAGTAAGTGAGACCTAAAGCACGTGTCCAACTTTACATACATGAATAGTGCCATTGAGGCGAATGGATTTGCATACTTCCCATTAAGGGTGCACATAAGTAGTCCACAATAGACTTTTTGTTCTACTAATAAAGCTACATCAGGATATCTGCTCTACTACAAAACCCTTGGGCAAACATTTTGCCCCACTCACTGTCACCAGTACAGTTACTCATAGCTTTGGGAAAGTCTCATTCCTACATACAATTTTCTTTGACAGAATTATGAAAAGGTTTCTTTTTGTTGTAAGCTTATCGGGTCTGTTGGGCTGATACAAGGAAAAGTAACTATTTCACCTATGCCTTCCCTGCCTTTGGCAGAAGTACATCTATGTAATAGAAGTACTACAGAAGCAGGGGCTTATACAAGCACCTTTGTTAGCCAAATCTCACCCTACCTGGCAGGAGACTCCCTGTAGTTCTCTTGGTTCAGCAAATTTTCTCTTGGCAGTTTTTTGTCAAACTATACCTCAATTACTTTCCATTCAACAGAACTGGCTCTAATATTTTCATCTGCCCAGCACAAACCAGCACAGAAAACCATCAAACATCAAACAGGCCCGGTAATCACAGTGGCAGTGGAAAGAAAGAGTATGGGGCATGTATTTTTCTACTCACCACTGTGACTAAAAATACAACTAGATCTTAGCAAATAGGGCAATGTGGGAATGATTGGTGTACTATTTCAACAAGCATAGAGGGTACAATTTTAAAATGGGACTTTTCACCAGGTCTAGTCAAATAACCCCACCTTCCAGAAAAGGTTCTTTTGAAATAGTATCTAGAAAGCTTATGCTGAGCATAGAGCAATGGTGTCAAACTCATTTTCACTAGGGGGGGCACATGATCCTGCACCTGCAGTGTAACGTGCATCACACGCGCTGCACACTTGAGTAGTGCCCTGAAGCACAGGGGGCTGGATAAAACAAGGTGGAGGGCTGGATTCAGCACTCGTGCGGTGAATTTGACACCCGTGGCTTAGAGGAAGTTGTAGCAAAAGGAAAACAGAAAACAGTTAACCCCCACCTCGTAAAAAAAAATCAGTGCAACAGATGTAAAAGTAAGTGTACATTTGGAACTTACTGACCCAGAACACCAGCACTGACCCTTTGTTTTCTCTCCTATTCAGCATGACTCCATCCTGTGGTTTTTGCTTACAAGGCACAGAAGATAGCTTTCTTCTTTTGCGGGATTCACTGTGAGAAACAATTCTGCCATGTCTTCTAATTCATCTCCTGTCTTCAGGAGAGGTGAGGAAAGGTGTCATTGTAGGACAAACATCCAGTATTCAGGCAATTTGAGTTCCGTGGTATTTTTAAATGGACAGATCAGGTATTGCCAGACCATAGGTAAAAAAATCCCCATAACACAAAATCACTCTAGGATTCGCCTAAGCAGTCTCATCAACATTCAAGAGCAGTGCACGAAAACACCCCACAGACACATGAGAAGGAGAAAAGATAAAAGGAGCCCTGAATGAAGAAAAATATGTTATTTCTTAATTGAGATGTGGATTAGGAGAAGGAAAGAGACTCTGACATGGCCTGCAGCTCTTTATTTACAGGAACATCTTTCCAGTTCTGAACCAATATCAGATGGGAGTAAAGACCTACTCTTCATCTGTTTCTGGCGCTCTAGTTCTTCTGCAAACTTAGGGAGATACTAAGTACAAATTTGTGTGAACAGGCTTGTTATCAAAGGCTAGGACCGATTTTATTTCAATGCTTCATGCAGAGTCTTTCAATTCAATGCTAGGAAACACAGTAGAGGTTTGCAGGCTTCATAGGAGTGAAGCTCTCTTAACCGACCTCACGTGTACTACATCAAGATCCCATCGTGCAGTTAAGCCGCTGTAAAAAGCCCTTTGCAGTCTATCCCAGCTTCAGGGATGCAGAGACCTATAGAAAGCACAGCAAGAAGAGCTCAGGCACTGATTTGGTTTCTAAAGCAGGAGGTATAAGTAAGTAAGTAAGTAAGTAAATAAATAAATAAATAAATACTTATAAATACATGCAGAATTTATTTTGGTATATAAGTACTTATAAATACATATATAGTCTAGTCAACAGAAAATTGGAAACGCTCTTACAAGCCTTCATTTATTTCCTTTAATTAGGAAGGTCCTCTCAAGATCTTATTTCCTTTTAAAGGACTAAGTAGACAATTTCCTTTGAAAGTTTGATCCACTTTACATTGCAAACTAAAACTCTTTAATTTGAAAAAAAAAAATGAAAATTTTCTTCCTGTGACATAAAAATTCTCTGTTCATAAGAGCAGACCCTTATCTGAAGGCTTAGGTTTTAGGATCCAGCTTGTACTTGGTGGAGAAAATTTCTTAAAGAACAGTTGTGTTAAAATTAAATTGAAATCACCTGTATTGCTTTAGGAATCTGTTTTTTTATCAATGACAGGCTGAAAATCATGCTTGTGAATCTGCATGTGTTACATCAGTACAAAACTGATCTGAATTTGTCCATTCAAGCTCTTTTAGGAGAAATGGAGTAAATGTGTGTCCTCCTACAGAGGGGCAGATTATTCTTTTTCCTTGGGCTTTTTTGTTATTGTTCTGACTGTTGAAGGAGACAATTGTTAGGACTGTCCTCTATAAATCTGTTTATGATTTTTATTTGTTTATTTGTCTATTTTTAAACTATCTTTCTATCTCTCCTTCATAACAACAATAGGGTTTGCTAGACACCTACAGGGAGATTCTTCATGAATTTCTGCATACCATGCGTACATTTATGAATGTAATGTGGCATTTAAATACAGAAAAAATGCCATACTCTATTGGAGAAGATTGCATCCACCAAATATTTGCCTGGGAGAGACAGGAGACTAGATAGATGGAAGTTTGGAAACAACATTAAATGAAGGACAGGTTGCAAATTGCTTGATCAATACAGTGAAGCAATGGAGAGATGAACTGAAAAAGTCTATATCCTATAGGGATAAGGAGGAATATGGGTCAGTGATGAGAATTCAATTGCCATAATAAAAGAGATGGAAATGAAAAAGCACAACTTTCGTGCAGGGGCAATAATTGCCTTTGCATCCAATGGCTAGTGCTCGGAATAAAAAACAAAACTATAAAAGCAGAAAAATAACAAGAAAAATAATAATAAACAGTTGTGTCCCACTGTGTGTGACTGCTGTCTTTGTGCCTGCTCTGCCTCTGCAAATCTCTGCCTGAGCCCAAACTCATTTCTGGAGCTGGTCCACACAGTTTTTCTTAATCTGCTTCTAACAGTGCTAATATTTAGTAGGCATCTGAACTTAATTTTTACTTATGTTCAGGGATCTTCAAGTGCTAGGGAAGTGGCATGGATTATATATTCTTGGATTGAAAATGGGGAAACTGAGGCCTACAGAAGGCAGAATTTGCATATGATCCTATAGGGACCCAGTGGCAGGCACTATCTTCAAGCTCTCTCTTCAGTGATCAGCCAACTTCCTATCACAAAATGTGAAGCCTGTAGGAGGTTTTCCTGCCATAAGACAGAAGGAAGTATGCCACAGCACTTCCCGGGCAAGGAGACACAGTGCCCCTTGGCGCTGGTGGGTGAAGGGCTGCACCTCAAAAGCTGTGAGGTTTCACACAACCCCTATCTATAGCTGAGTGTTCTCACACTTTGCTGCCATCTGACACCACCATTAGCTGTGTCCTCTACTGTAGACTCTCACGTAGCGTAGTCTCAACAGCCAAAGTAGTGAAAACACGATAGTTCTGGCTAGAAACATGATTTAGCTTTATTTTTTTTTTACTTCCCAGCTTCAGACACTGTTCTTTTCTCCTAGTGAAATTCCTATGCATTCCCAATGTTCAGTTGCTCTGACTTCAAGAGGGTGTCTTTCCTGCCATCGTTTCATTCAGATGTATAAAATATGAGTCTTCCTTCTCAGCATGGGAGACTGTTGGTACAGACTCCATTACAATGCAGGATCAGTTACAACTCTTTTCATGTTCATCATATCAAATTCAGACCTTCATAACTTCCTGACAGACTTATTTTGTGGGATGAAATTACCTGAGTTGCAGGTTGTTCTTAAAATGAAATAATTTAGGCTGTAAAAGTTTTCCAGATATTGCTAAGTGTTACCAGAAAGGCACATGAACAGGAAAAAGCAGTCTTGTAAATCTAAATGCTGAAGAGATTCAGAAACAAAATAATTCTCAATAAAAGCTGAATTTTGGTGTAAGTAATGAACAACATATATATTAGTCCCCTGACTACACATTTTTAAAAAAAAAATAAATTTGTTAGCCTTTTAAAATTGTAAATTGTTCATATGGTGGGGCGAGAATGGACTTTAAAAAACTATAATGCATAAAATGTTCACACTAATGAATCTTCCATGTAATCTTCCTTATAAAAGATTATAAAGGATGCTATGCTGAATGGGATTCACTAGTTTCATATGAAATCATGATAAGCATTTTTTACTTACTATTAAACTCCTTCTTTCCAAAGAATGTAGTTAAGATATTCCACAAATTTTAAGTTGTAATTTATATGTGAAACTAGTGACTTTGGAATTCTCAGTTTCAAAGGTCTTGAAGAGATGAAAGAGGTTAAAGACATAAAAGGTCTTAAAGGTTGTTTGGAAGTTTTGTGTAGGTCAGTAAGGGAAAAGGTGTTTAAATTGCTGTTTGAGGCTAATTCCTGTAGCTTTGTGCTCAGTTGTCTTTTACCTCTTTTACTATCAAAAGTGCTTCATCACAAAAAGAGGCATATAAAATGCTGTCAAGTTTAGTTGGATAATATTTACAATTATTTTGCACTACTTTTAACAGTTAAATGAAGTTCAATACAACAGTGAACCAGACCCCTATCTGTATCTGCAAGAGCCACCAGCAAGGTGTACATTGAACAAAACTTCACTTTATTTTGAACACACTGTAAAAAGCAAAGCAAAGGTCAAGAGGCTTTGGTCAGCCAGAAAGTGGGATTGCTTGTTAAAACTATACTTTCTTTCATTATTGCTTCCACTCCTTTTTTTCCTATTTGAAACAAGTCAGTAGCATCTGCCTGGGGTTTTAATCTGTACTTGAACTGGTTTTGTCCAATAGCACATTCCAGTTCGTAGCAGTCAGAAAACCTAAAAGCCTAATTACAGGTGACTCCACAATCCCTTATGTATTATTTTTATCACAAAGACATGCTTGGTTCTGTTGTGTTGGGGAGGCTTTATTTCTGATGGATTTTTTATGGGATAACATCAGCCTTGTTTCTCTCCCCTCAGTTTAACAGGATGGTCAAGGACCTCTACTTTCACCTCCCCAGGATACAGGAAAATCAAAGGAGGATATGTTAGTGCCATGGCAGTAAAGTCGATGGGAAGATTTACACCAGCTTCAGCACGGTCTGGATCCCACATCTTAACCAATCTGCATTTTACCTCTGTCTAGGTTCTTAAATATTCTTGACAGAATTGCATAGCAACTAGCAAAGCCCTCGAATAGCATTTAAAAGAATTAAGATTTGATTATATTTTGTTCAGTGAGAACTGTGCAGCCTTCTTACAACTCAAATACGAGTTAATGTCACTTCATGCAAAAAGAAGGAAACCAGATCATTCGAATTACAAGATTGTTGATGGATTAATTTGTGACAGAAGAAAGTGAAACTGAGGTGGTGACGAGGGGATTAGTTAACAAGATGCAGTAAGAATGCTAGGAGAGCTGCTCTTGCTTTATAAATACACTAGACTTTTTGAAGATATTGCTAGCATGACAGATAAAGGGAATGTAGCTGCATTGTATATTTAGATTTTCCAAACGCATTTGAAAAGATACTGCACAAATGGCTTATTTTGAAAATAAAAGCCATGCGATGATGAGGAAGCTGCAAAATGTATTCAAATGTAAGAAAAAAGGAGGGAGAGGAAAGGAATAATGAATATAATACACTTAAAATGGAAGGTATTCTCCTGAGAAGTATCACAGAGCTCTGCAGGCTTAAATCAGGGCACCTGCACCTTGTTATTTAATCTATGTAATGCTTTGCTTATAGACTCTTACTTGACTGAATTGTTTAAAACACTTCATGGGAATGCTGATGGAAATTTTTTTTTTACCTTTTTTATAGTATTTATACTATATTTAAAGTAACAAACTCTTTCCTTCATATCATAGATATGGAAGAAGAGATTAGTAATAGCCTTATCATTACAAAACTCACATGCTATGGGGTTAATTGTTACAGAAATACTTTCCCCTTTGAGACAGAGAAAAACTTTTCTATAGGACCTCTGTTACAGCTCATCTTGTGCTGAACACCTGGAACCTGTGGCAATGGAATTCCTAGTGGAGTCTGTAATCCAGAAGTGTTTCTTCTTAATTAGTTTTTCATTTCAGCCTTTGTGAGTTACTGGCTCACTTTCTTCATGCACTATTTTGTTATTAGTTATCCATGTATAGAAATTATATGGTCCCGTTAACCTCGTTCCTGCAATTTTATAATTATACATGCAGGATGTGAGGAGCATCAATATCCAATTTTTATGAACAAGGAAAAAGAGACAGGGAGAAACTTAAAGGATTGGCCTCTTAAAAGTAACAAGGTGCAGTATTGCAAAATAGAAGTCATCACCTAATGGAATCCTCAGTTATTTACCCTCCTTGAGACTGATGAACCTAAACCTGTTTTACCCATTTGCAAAGAAAATGGCAGACACAGCACAGAGTGAACTGAAGTCCAAACACTCACACAGAGGTAGACTGGCATTCAAGTTCTGCCTCTGCTGGAGCTAGACCAAGAACTTTCAGCATAGCTCTGCCAGTTTCCATGTGAGTACCTTAATTGCAAAATATTTGGCTTTTGAGTGAAGTGTAAATTTATCTCACTGGAGTTACTCTGTCCTTTATAAAAGTAAGGAAAAAGGGAGTGTCTCCTTAATCCAGTAATTTTAATCTATCATATCTTGTGCTTGATCACTGCCATGAAAAAAAGGTAGAACAGGGATCTGAATCGTGTTTTCCCTACACCCAAGGGAAGTGACCTTACCACTTACTCGTGAGGGACACACAAGTCAAAAGCAATGTTCAAGAAACATCTTCTTCAGATGTGTGCTTAATTAGTTCTCATTCTAAGCAATGTGTCTGTTCTGGCGAAGACTTGGCTCTTATGCAGCTCTGTCCTTGTTTTCCTACGCAGCTTTAGACAGTGATATTAAGGATGGTACTCAATAACTACTTAAAACCTATTTTGAAGAACCTAAGAACTACCTGGGCCAAGAGATTTACCAAAAGTCACACAAGAGAAAAAACAGAGAAACTGAGCCCATTGCTTCTAAGTCTATGTCTGAGACATTCTCTTACTAAAATGGAAAAAGGGAAAGCATGTTACAGCATCTCATGTGATTGATCACAATACAATTTGTCTAATGACACTTCAAAATTTTGGTATTCAACCATCTCTTCGCATTTTCTAGGTAATTTGATCTCCTTCATAGCCATAATTTTGAACAACACGCTATAATTGAACACAGTGAAGTTGTTGTTTTAGCAGTGGTACTTATAGAGAAGGACAAGAGGCCATTGAATCAGGTTGCCTACAGTAAATTTTGAGTGTGTCCAATATCATTTACTGCTTGCTTACAGCATCTTGATTTCAGTTCTCCTCCCATACAGATCATAGACCCTCTTTTTTGTTGATATTCAAGCCTCTGCAAAAAACTTTGGAGGACAGGAAATTATGAAAGCCATTTGGCTCAGAAATTGCAAAGAGAGGATTTGGTAAGAGAGAATGTGATTTCTAATACATTTTGTATTGGTTTGTATTTTGTAAGTGGGACAGGATATACTGGCTTTTTGATTCTTAAAAATTTCTGAGTTTTATCTTGAAAATTCATGAATCAAGTAAATAGCCTCCATGTAGTCATGCTTAAATTCATACTCTACCTCAAAATAAAAGTGCCTGTACATGACTGAAAGAGAGAACAGGTATGGTGCAGAGCAAGAGGTAATGTCTTCAAATGGCTGTTTACTGTGACCTTTAGCAGTTCAAAGACATGGTTCTAGTCTGCTACTGACAATTATGTTAAAACCAGTAATATTTATCTGACCATGAATTAAGTAGCAAAATAAACAGTGCAAACCCCAAACAGCAATTAGAAGGAAAAAAATAATCTGGAAATGGACATATGTGAAGCAAATTCTAGAGACAACAAGATAATTCAGAAGATATTTTTGATGTGTTCTGCTATCCTTGAATTTCCTAATCTGTCTTCAATGTCCCTTATGTGTAATATCGAAAAGATTGCACTTGGTTTAATGAAGGCTATCATACTAATCAGCATGACTAAAAGAAGAGTCACTGCCTCGCTGCAAGCTAAAGATGGAAAATACTGTTGTCTATTACTTCTGCCTAGAAATTCAAGGGGGGACAAAAACTCCAACAAGACTCAGAATCTAGCTAGAAGGAAAAACATCAGGCTACATATCTGTTGGATAGCACAAGTCATATTTAGTCTCTCCCCTTTCCAGCTCCAGAAAACCTCAAAGTGGCTTGATTTCCATTAAGCTTTTCTACTGTGTGCTGTATAGAGCACAGACTTTGCATAGATCTCCAGAAATCCAATGGGGGAAAACTGGAACCTTGTGGGAAGGCAGAGCAAGACTTCAGTGGAAGAACTGGCATGAAACTATCCACCCATAGGCTTTTCCTCATTAATGAAAGAATGAAACAAAAAGCAGGTGTTAACTGTGGGGCTTTTTGACTCGTTCTGGCTCCTGGCTCTGCATTTCATGCTCTTGGCCATGACATGCTTTTTAATTGCCTGTTATAGTCCACTGGCATTTTAGGGAAGAGAACCCAAACATTAGGTTCATCAAAGCTCTTCTGTAACAAATTGCAAATGTGCATTACAAGATAGAAGGTAAATCAGTTTGATCACCTTTTATTTTGAGATGTGGGAAGTAGACTAGGTACAGAATTGACTTTGTTGTTAGGGTAAATGTTAAGCACTGAATAGCAATAGAAACAGGATTGGCTAATTTTCACATCAGTATAGATGCAAAATTGTTTATGCTGGATTATTGCTACAGGGACATGTTAGCTGTCAGATCCTATTGATTTCAGTTTAGATGTCTTAATTAGTCAATCCTATTGATTTTGATGAGGATGTCTTGAAAAGTAATTACTTTCGGCATAGTCATTTTTCTGTTTTAACATCTTTTCTCTTTCAGAAAGAAGACTTTTTAAATTGCTAATGGCACTAATGTCAAGAAGGCAGCCAGATTATTTGGTTTAAGAGTCAAACTAGACTCCTAAGACCACTTATCATCATCCTGACAGTTTTTGAAACAGACCACCAGAGCTACACTAAAAAACTGTCAAAAAAGTTGTGTTTCAATACTGCTTCCTCCCCAAGGCCTGATTAGAGTTTGGTATTCTTAACTTACTTATTGAATTTTCCCTCAAGTAGCCTTTGTGCCTGAAAATTGTTGAGCTGCTCTATCATATTAGCAAGAAGTGCTTGTTCTAGTATAGTACAGCAAGGACAGCAAAGCTCAACCAGTGTTATGTCACTTCATTCATTTTTCACCTCTTTGCTTCTGTATTTCATCTCTGACAAGATCTTCTCTATGTCTTTGTGTGATCAAAATCAGGAAAGTTAGTTTTTAGTGTACTGAATATAGATCAAAGACTTTACATATAAAATCTTGCATTTGGTTAAAATCAATATACATATTTTATAAAATGTTTCAGTTTAGTCTCAAGTGCTGTTTGGGTCATTCTTTCATTTAAAATTAAGCATATTTTAAAGGTAGAAGTGCCCAAGTAAGTATTAATTCATGGAAAAATGCTAACGACACTCGACTGCAAGTATTTTAACCACACTATAAGAAAAGTTCTGCAGAACTAGGACAGCAAAAAACATTTCTTCTGCTGATCTTATTTAAATAATACAAAAAGGAAAAAAAGCCCAACAAAACAATAAACTAAAACCATCAGCTCTTCATGAAAGGTATCAAATATTACTAGGAAACCATTTTAATGTACAGCAGTAGAGTACAAAATTTTCACCACACAATGGCCCTATTGGATTTATTCTGACTGCCTTTGCAAGTAAGGTTAATGCGTCCTTTCAGTTTCTCTCTTGTACTGAGCCTATCCAAAAGTATTCCAATTAAAGCCAGTTGTATATCATTGGCTTTCTGATATGAATACCAAAATCAGGCCCTGAGTTTTAAGCGTTGGTTATATTATTTCAGAGCTCAGGAATTCTAGTCTTGGAAGAAGAAATGCACAGACATGGTGAATATATATTACACATAAAAAGAAGCAGCTTCATGTCATGAAGTTTGATGACAAACAATGGAGTCCAGTTTCAGCAGAAATTCCAGACTTGAAAAGTGTCCTACTTCCTTGCCTATTCCTAAATTGCTTTTTCCCCTCATAATGTTTGAATTTGGTAAAATCAAAGAGAATGTAAAGTGCTCATACAAGAATCAGAGATATTTTTTCTTTACAGGTCGGCTGACTGCAACAGGTTGTTCTCTGCATAGCCATGAGGCTCCTTGGTTGTCCAATCAGTTCCTTAGATCCTCACTGAAATAAAAACTTCCTGTTAGTCCAGAAGTAGCACCTATGAGTTGCAAGGCTGCTTCTCGTTCACTTCTTGCAGTGTTACAAGCTTATTGTGAGTAGTGTGTGGTGAAAGAGTCTAAAGAGATTCCCTGTAGCTTATATCCAGGACATCATGATTTTTCACTGAAAAATATAGCCATTTTTCAAATAATTTATACAGAAGAAGAATGAGTTGATGGTTGTTCATCTGCTAATTTCCAACACTAGAAGAAGAAACACTGTATTAAAAGCTTCTTTATTTAGACTAGGTTCTGCTACTTCAAGAGGATAATACTACGTTCACATAGCGGTACTGAATGCGTATCAAAGAATCTGGAAATCATGGAGTCTACAATATCTGCCAAGACAATGAATATCCTGTAAAACATGTTGGACCTGTTTTGTATCAGCAGTAACTATTTGACTGTGTAAACCTGTGCCATGTTTATTACAATAAATGCTGGCTTATTGTAGGACTAAGATTGATTTCCTAAAGTATAAACTTTTATAAATTCGCTTTTTAAGCATCGTTCATTTCAATGTTTGAATATCATGTGTTATATAATTGTATTGCTATTTCATTTTATTATAAACCCAGCCATTTCCTGGCATGATATCTTCTACTTACTTTAATATATGCATTTCCCCTTTAAAATCAGGCTTTTGTTTTTCAAATCTTCTGAGTGCCTGTTGCTTTCACTGTGGTGGGCAGAGCTGGTACTCTTCTGACTACCTTAGTATCTCAGAAGATAAAGAAAAAAACAATTTACCGAAAAAAAAAACCCTCACCCAGAGAACACCTGCAGGAATTCAGTTCTGACACAAAACTGTAGGAATTGGGGTGTTTTTTTTTATTTTTCTGTTTGATAATCTGTAAGTTTATTTTGTGATACATTTTCTGAAAGCATTTTTTGTTTTTATTTCGCTTTATTTGTAGTCTTATTTCTGTATCAGCTTTTTCTTCCTTGAGTTGTCAGATCTTCCCATTTCTCTTTGTGCTTTAAATGCTCAGATTTCTCCCCAAAGCCAAAGATGTGGAAATTCTCCATGAAGTTCAATGATACAATAAAGCAAATCTCAGTGAACTTTGTGGCTACCATTTTAATACTCTTCATAACTAGATTTTATTCAGGTGAACAAGTGAATGTAATATGGTCACTTAGATCTATACAGATACTGTGACTATTGTATTTATAGTGTGTAAGATAAAATGAGAATAGAGGATTTTTTTTTGCATTTTAATATACTCCTCTGAATACCAAGAGTATTGTTGTGTATATGTGTCTACAGTGAACAGTGGTAATTGTTCAGGGAAGATTTCTTATTCCAAAATTACTAGACCAGAAATAACTTTCTGTGTGTTGCCTCCTGAGCTCCTTTAGGATTATCCTTACAAATTTGTCTCTAGTTCAGTGTGTAAATTAGGGTGATAATTAGGGTCTATAATGTGCTAAACTTTATGAGGGGAAAAAAGCGTCTTCAGGTGACACAGTACCCTGGAGTTTCCTACTGTAGATATCTAGGTTTGAGTATAGAATCATAGAATGGTTTGGATTGGAAGGGATCTTAATGATTATCCAGTTCCAACCCTCGTGCCACAGACCAGGATACCTTCCACTAGACCAAGTTGCTCAAAGCCCCATCTAACCTGGCCTTTAACACTTCCAATGATGGGGCACCCACAACTTCTTAGGGCAAACTGTGCCAGTACCTCACCACTCTCACAGTAAATAATTTCTTCCTTATATCTAATCTAAATCTGCACATAAAATGTAAAATAGTATTGGTCTATGCAGGGACTAGTTTCTTCCTAAAGCTGCTGAATTTATTTAAATAAGCTTACAAATATACAAATTTAAAATAAATAAATGTCTAAAAACATTGCAATAGAACTTTTTCTATCCAAAAATATAGTTCTGAAGGGTCTGAACATCAATATACATCCTAGTTCAATTCTTTCTATTAATACAAAGTTCTATTTATTTCTTTTTTGGATTGCTTTTGTCCCACTAAAATGAATTGAAGCTGTGGTTTATTTTGTGTGCTGATGTGTATGAAGGTTATGTGTTAGAAATACAGCATCACAATTTCTTATTTATTTCCTATACAAATCTTTGGCCTGTGGTGTTCTTATGAAATGTTTGGGTTGTAACCTAAAAATTAGGGTATTAATATCCATCTGACATTTTTTCATGAATAAGTCAAAGATCAAAAGCATAAAATTTAAAAAATCTCCATTTTAACTTTGGTCAAAAAGATATTATGAAAAACAGAGACTGTCAAATATGACACTAACCTAAATGAGCAAAATCAGAGACAAAATACCGTAGGACTGGAAGCAAGGGCTCTATGCATCCTGCACGTCCTGAACTTGCCTAATTATTGAAATTGTATGTAATTTTTAGGAATATGTTAAACTTCTAAGTAGCAAAGATTGTCCCTTATGTTAGGGATGCTCTCAGTGCTGGGCTTCAGCATGGTCTGATATTCCTTGGCCACTGCCCTGCCCCAGCACTGCCGCCTCCCCAGCTGTGGGACTCCCCATAGCTGATGGCCAGCAAGGCAGGTGACTAAGGAGCATGCTGGGTCCTAGAGCTGAAGAGTGGCCGTCACATGGACATGAGATAGGAGCCAAATATATTTACAGAAAAAAATATTCTGCTGCCATGGACAATTCCTTTTTTTCTTCAGGGATTTTTTAATTTTATTTTTACTACCATAGGTTCCAAGGATAATAATTACAGTTTTCTTCCTCTCCTCTGCTCCCATTTTCACATCACCAAGAAACATGAGCAATGTTCTCTTACTTTTCCTTTTAACTGTGCTGAAATTCACTTGTTCATTCCTATTTCTCTTTTCTGTCTCTTACTAAGCAAAAGACGTTATTACCTTCACCCTTATAACTTTTGAGCTACTTAATAGACTAAAAAGTTTTTCTACTTTCCTTTTCTAGTACTTTGTTAGTATGCTTGGGAGAACTCTAGTGAATAAAGATATTATTCGTCAGATCACTTAATCCCAGGTTTAAATCTTTTTGAAACACACAATTAGGTGGGTCTTCTACTGAGTCAGTTCTTCAAGATGTTATTTTCTTTTATCAGTGATGTGGTTTATAATAAAATGAAGGGACCATAGGACTGGTTCAAAATTGTGCATCTAATTTCTGTGATATGTTTTTTTCTTCTCACTGAGATAAGATTAATATCCCTGTAAATCTTAATGTCATTTTTATGGCTTATTCAGGAGAAAGATATATATTGTCTTTTTGTCAGTTGCATATGACCTCATACATAGAACAACAGATTCTCTTGGTTATAGTTCAAGTATCTTCATGTCATTACTTTAAGCAGATTGACCTCAATGTGTCTATCTTTCAGTTTGTGTAATCCTTATTTTGCCTAATCACCTTTCTAAGCAACATATACAAACTATGTGCAGTTTTATAGCATTTATGGCCAGATTATCACCTGATCTCTATCCTCTAGAGAAGGCGTGAGCAATCTGTGACCTATGCTGTTCCCCAAGGCATGTCCAGTTCCCGTAAACCCTGTAAGGTCAGATGGACTTTTTCATTGGGAGAGAGAGGGCCAAGGTCTGGAGCACAGTCTCTCATTGAAACCCAGAGGCTCACACTGAAGCTACATTGAAGCTGGCAGAACACAGGAGGCCAAATATGATATCACTCACATCTGTCATATCAGCTGTCCTGGCTATTCTTTGTATAGAAATAAAGGAATTAAAACAAAGCAAACCAAAACAAACCCTTATCCAATTGACAGCTAAGTCCAGAATTACTCAATGTTCATGAAGCTTCAAATCAGGTCTTGAATAGTGTTTCACATATCCATTCAGTCCTTTCTTCAAGGCTAAAAATAGGCCTGCCTCTCTGCAGAAAGTGCCAGGCCATTATGGAAATCCAGTTCTAGTCAGTCCCTTGAGCCTTCTGTCCAGATACTTCAACAAGTGTTGCCTTAGTTCTTTTGGACACTCACTGAATGCCACTGCGGTAATGTCCCTGTGGTCTGAGGTTATACAGAAGGCTAGTTTAGTTGGACTACACTTTATTACTGTTGGAGGTACCAATGCAAACCTATCCTCTAGGGAAAACTAAATAAGTATTGGAAAAGAATGACCTGTGTCAAGTATTTTGTGGCATGGATAAATGCTTGTAAAGATGCAGTGCCTAAATATAAAGAAGTGTTTTAAGATGCATTAACTGCTACCAAAAGAAAATGAATGGAAGGAAAGAAGAGATTCAGTCAGTCACTATATACTTACTGGAAACGCCCTTTAAATCACCTTCTTTTCCTTTGTTATCTCATCTTTCAAATATTCTGGGATTTAGTAAATAATTATGAGGAAGACCCTATACTGCTGTCCACTATTTTTTCTGTTACTAGCATGAGCTTGGGCATTTGAACAAGTAATTCACTGGGGACTGTTTTTCCAAGGTTCTCCTAGATTCTGGTTTCTGCTTGATTTCATTGGTACTGTGAAACATTTCATAGTTTTGTTGATTGAAAAAATCAGCTGCAGCACTGTGTTTATCTGATCACTCTCACATAGCAATTCAGTCCATAGATTTCATTTTGCAGCCACTTGTTTGAGTGGTGGTAGTCAATTTCACAATGACAGTTGTTGGGACGCTGGAGTGAGACTGTGTTCCCTAACAGGAAAGTGAAATGATATTTCGGCTGGTAAGTAGTAGAAGCTCAATTAGTACATGAATCATGTTAAACCATATTGAACACAGCAGTCAATAAGATTCTTTTGGGAGTAATCTTGCACTCGCAGAGGGATCTGTCTACTTAGCAAGGTGGCCCCAGGGTTTCTCTACCCTGTACCTGAGGGCTGGCCCGGAAAATGGAAGCCCCAAGATGAGGAGAGGGCTTACATTAAGGTTTCCTCTTCCTGTGCATTCCCTCCTTTCCCAAACTGGACCATGCACTTAGCCATGATACCTGGAGATCTGGCCCAGGTATCAGCACTTTGTTCCCTAGCCACCTCTTCACTATCCAGCTGCTTAGGTTGAATGTCATAGAAACACAAAACTGAAACCATTCATTTTAATGTCATTGCAAAGGTTTCCTTTTTTTTTCCCCTCTTTCATTCCCCCTACATCTTTTGAACTGATATCAAAAGTGCAAATGGAATGTTAACAGCAAGCTGGGACCAATTGCAGCCATCAGACTTAAGCATCTACTTTCTACTTTTAAGCATTTAGGATGAAACTCCATGCCCCCTTAAGCCTCACAGATTTCACCACATGATTTCCCAATAAAATTATTGCTGGCATCATGTACTGCATTCTATATTGACTTGACTATGAATTTGTATAGCAGTTATCACAAATAATTACATTTAATTTTAAAATTTACTTATTTCCTCTGCTGTGTCTGCATCTGTAGATGTAATCATTTGGATCAATTAAGAAATCAGTCCCAGAGAAGTGGCAAAGTATCCTCTGAAGAAAGCACCAAAACCAGGCATGCATCTAACAGAGATGCATGCCTGGCCTGCACAGTGCAGTGTAGGTGAAGAGCACCAAGTTAGTACAGACATACCTGAAAACGCTAGCTTGGGTTTGAAGGCAGTTTAGTCATATCAGCGCATTACTTCTTTCAGCTTAATGTTTTACTGACACAGGTATAATGCTTGCAGAATGAGGGCCCAAAGATGGCTCAGACAACACAGTATCATCCTAAATCATTGAATATAGATAGGACAAAAGAGGGGCTGAGGTCTCAGCTGCCATCCTCAAAACTTTTCTCTGTCTAACACCAAACCAAAGTCCCATAAAAAAACACCAAAATTTTAACTTGTATACACAAGCCAGAAGCATCTTAGCTTCAATGCCTTTGAACTTGATCAGGTTTCCTCATGGACATACACAGTCTTTTAGCTGCTGCATCAGGGGTTAACACACACATGAATTCCCATGTAAAGATATCTGGTCTAGGAATGTTAGTTTTACAGCCTACTGCCCGCTGGTCAAATTCACAGTCTTGATTTAGAGGCTCTGTCCTTACCCTGCATGGGGACGTACAGTAAAAGATAACCATGGCTGCTAGAAGGCTAAATGATGAGATCCTTGTGTTATCCAGTAGAAAATAAAAGCAAGAGAGCTCATGCTTGTTCCTCAATGGGTGTTTACTTATAGAGACTGAGTGTCTCCACTCAAGATGCATCCTTCCCCAGCACTGGGTGTTTGAGATAGTGTCAGCCCCTTGAGCCAGAGCATTCTGTAGACGCAAGATTGGGCTAGGTCTTCCGGAAGGGAAAATATATCACTGCTGCTATAAAGATCTCAGCTTATACTTTTCAGTGATTTATATACTGCTAGTGTATAAACCTTTTTGTCCCTATATGAACTGTAAATGGTACCACATTTTTTTCAGATATGACAGTCTCATGCAGTAGGTTATTTTTTTCCATTAGAACACATGCCATTAAATCCATTATCCTTTCTAGTTTCTCTGTCAGTGCAATCTATCTCTTTGCTTTGCTACAGTTAATGCCACTATTATCATAGAATGTTTTTGGTTGGAAGGGACCTTAAAAATCATCCAGTTCCAATCCCATGCCATGGGTAGACCCACTTTCCACTAGACCAGTTTGCTCAAAGTCCCATCCAACCTGGCCTTGAACACTTACTTCCAGGGATGCGGCATCCCCAACTTCTCTGGGCAATCTGTTCCAGTGCCTCACAACACTGACAATGAAGAATTTCTTTCTTGTATCTAATCTAAATCTACCTTCTTTCAGTTTAAAGTCATTACCACTTGTCCTATCACTAATTAATCTAATTAATTAGTCTTATCCTTAATTCATACCTTGTATATTTTTAAAGTAAATGTAGAGTTTGTAATGAGCTGAACTGACAGATTTTGAGATCAAAGGCACAGATCCTCAAGGATACTTGGCACTTAATGACTATTTATTTACCCAACTTCCATTGATTTCAGCAGCACTTAGCTGCCAAAATATCTTTGAAGATGAGTGCTGAAGTTTAGATTCATGTATTATTTATAGTGAAAAGTTCCCATCACTCGATTAATTTTGAGTAGGATTGTGTCTAAAGGTTTTAGAACATAGTGCAGGCCTTCAGAGTCCACTACAAGCTTCGATTTGTCATAGGACAAAATTTTCTGCTTCAGCTGATGGCTGAGCAGTCAGTTCTACCAACAATTTATACACAGTTGGAAAGAATTACTCTACTTGCTCTCTTCAAAACTCTCATCTATGTCTGGGGATAAAAATCAGAGTTTTCCATCTGTGACTAATTTTGTATTCAAAATGATGAGGAAGTGGAGGAGCCTTTTCAGTTTATACAGGACACTTAGCACAGTCTGCATCTTGTCTTATGTTGTTTCCTGTGGATAGTAGAGAGCAGCTGTTCTGCTGAAAGGGGTTGTGTTTTTTTAAAATACTGAGGCTGAAGCAGCAATAATTTTTATGATGGGCTGCAGCACTGCACTATTTTCTGTTCTGCAGGGTCACATGCAGTGCCGTGCCGCCTGTCCTTACACAGCTGAGTGTGCCAGAGTGCACTCTCCTTTAAGCCTATAAGCAGCTCCAATGAAGTCAGCCATGACTCTGAAGCTAAGCATTTGCTTAAGTGCTCTAATGGACCAGGTCAGAGTGGTAAGTGTTTTTTCAGATTGTCTCTCAAATGTCTTAGCAGCCTGAAAAGATCTACCTTATGCCTTGAAGGCGATTGTTTACTCCTGTACACCAAAGTTTACATTAGTGACATCGAGATACCCCAGCTATTCCTAATTTTGGTATGAACAGAGGTAATAGGGCCCCTGCCATCTTTGCTCAAGTTTACGTGATCAAACTCCAAGGCAGGCTTACTATGCTTTTTAGCAAAATTTTTCTTCCGATATTACTATAATGTTTTGTACTGTGTAATAATACTGCACTGCGATATTTTTTCATATAAAAAAGACAAAATGTCTAATGCATGAATGAGGATCCCTCCAATGGAGCAGCAGCTTTACTGCAGGCTAAGCTGTCTTTATTTCACAGAAAAAGAAGCACAAAGTAACTCCTTTCCATTTACAGGGTGATGTAGCCCTACAGACATGCTGGAGCAGGCACTCTGCTGCTCCCTTCATACATTAGGGGTCATCTGCACCACTTAGCCTCATTACCACCGAGGACATGAGCAACATGGGACTGACCAAGCACTCTCAGTTGTATTCCTCATCATCTGAAATGGAAGAATATTAAAGGAGCCTGACACTTTACTTCAAAGGTCAACAAATAGCTCTCGGTGTCTCCATATATAAAGCAAATGACAGTGGACAGTGGGCACAGCTTTGTCTCCTGTGCTGGTTGTAGTTTAAAGCAAAGTGACAGGAAATAATGAAGTTTAAATTGGTGAATTGGTTTGTGTGTACTGGGGATTAACCTGTAATACACACTGCACCCAAATTACAGAACTTCAGAGAAGAGCAGCTTTAAAGCATTATAGCACACACTCTGACTGCAGCGATACCTCATTTACAGAAATACCGATGTTCCTCATTACTGTCCCACAATCAGGTCATAAAACTTAGATTAAATTCTCAAACTACCTTGCAGTAAAATTGAGTGGTTTTAGAAAATGAATATTGCTGAAAACTGATTTCACTAACGTGAGTGTTTGAGAAAGTGAAATGCATCAGCTAAGATCTGGTCCAAATCTTAAATTTTTACTAATACTTCAGAATCAGTATTTATGAATAAAACAAAGTGCAAGAAGGTAAAAATATGACTCATGCATTTATGCTTTTTTAAACGCATAAAATGCTGCTTGCATCCTTCCAAACACCCCTGATAACAGTCCAGATGTAGATTTCACACAGAAAATGAGTGGCAGTACATAGGCCTTTGTGTCTCCATATGTCTCCTTGTGACATGAGGAACTACTGTGCAGTCACTAACATGTTCATAGATCATAAACAGTAAGTAATGAGTTCAGCAGCAGTGAGTAACAAAAATGACAGGATGTTCTGCAACCTTCTAAGTCTGCTGCTGTTTTCTCTTGCCCTGTCTTCTTGTATGAGTGGGTGCTTATTTTGGTTTTTTTTGTCAGCGGAAACTCAGCCTGAGCTCACAAGAAATGGGGTTAGTAGTGTGACAACACAAGGGCTGTAAGCTTGATGGGTTCAAGGATTCTCAGGTAGAGGATTCAATATAAATTAAACTGTAAATAAATAAGGACTCTTACACTGGGAAAGATAAGATTCAGGTGAGAGAGAGGAGAGAGCAATGCAATTAATAGTTATTGCACTAAAGAAACTTTATCACCAGCGAATGATATTATTAGGGCTGAAGACAGTAATAGTTCCATTCACATTCTTTAGTTGAAGTAGATCCCATGAGTCTATTTAGTGTGCTGATGGAGGCATATTCTTTGGGTCTGAGAGTTCCCACTGCTTTGGCTTTCTTTGTTCTTTTAATGTCTTCATTCAGTGCCCCCACCCCCCACCAGCCAGAAGATGAAGATGACATCTGACATAGCATGGTCAATTCCAAGCATTTAAAATCTGAAAGAACACAAAAAATACCAGAAAGATTGACTTGTATAAAAAATCAATAAGGTGAATTATTTCCAAATCAAAATAATACTCCTCCTGATTTTTCTCCATGTGAATTTCATTGTTAGAGGAGGTTGTCTGTTAACCATGATGCCTTGAAGTTTGCTCTGACCATGACAAAATCAAAATTATTTTTCACATACTCATGTACTTCCAGAAGATGAGGCATTGCAAAAGGCAATAGTGCTGTGCAAAAGGCAATACTGCTGCATTAGTTCCTTGGCTGACTGCCCTTCTCTGCTCATCAAGCCTTCGTCAATCTGTCGTCTTGAACTGGGTACCCTTGAGACTAACAACACTTCATTTTTTAAGGGATTTTTTCCTCACTACTACCCCTATCTTCAAAGCACAAATTTCTCTTTAAGCAGATGTTTCCTTCGGTAAGTCAAAAGCTGAAAGCTCAACAGTGCCTTCCCCATGATCAGGGAGATGTGGATTCCTCTCCTGCCCTCCAGAAGGACTCCATCCCTATTTCCATTTTGAAATTATTTGTTGATTAATGAGTAGCACCCCAGGCTGTCAATCTCTGAACAGGCACAGAGTCACAGGAATGGAATAGCTGCCTTTATGTATTTAATCACACAATGCAATTTTAATCAACCTACAGAAAAACACACATTAAAATAGAGGGCAGATCATGCTACAGTTAAATTCTGATTTTACTATTGAGATAAAAATGGATATTAATGTTCATGTTGCAAAAGAAAAGTGTACTTCACAGTACATAAATTAAATATATAAAGTTTGTTATTTTATAATACATCTGTCTGCATATTTTAGAGTATTGTTCTGTTTTATTACATTTCTGATAAAGACTAATGCTCATTAAAAAATCTAATATGACAATGAAAAATTTTATATGGAAAGTTCTTGTCCTCTATTACAATTGCTATCTGCTCCACCTTTTGGAAACTACAGCAAATTAGTCTTGGGCCATGGTAATCTTAATTATATCTTGGAATAGATGGTGTTGGAAATATATTGAATAAACTCTTGGTAATATTTCCTTTGCCTATTAATGCAAAATCTCTATGTTCATATACTTGCATTATTTAAATTACAAAAGGCTAGCATCTGAAAAATGAGATGCTTTGTTGGGCAGTCATATTCATGAAAATTCATTCAGTTATGAGGGGGGGGGTCAAAAAAAACAGGAGAAAAACCTTGCTGATCAAAATGTAACATAAGCTGCACCATTTCATTTAAGCAGTAAAATGCATAGACTAAACCAGAAATTTTTATATGATATCAAAACTGTGCTTCTATGAATTTCACATTCTTTTAGCTAGGTAACAGTTGTAAATCAACCTATGCAGTTGTTTTATTTCAAAAGACAGGAAATAGGGGCCATTCTAATAGGTGACACAAGCACTCTATATAGACTGAGTCGTTGATGCTACTTATGAAGGTAACAGATGAGAACATCACCAGTTCCAATGCTTTTCTTTTCTCCAAAGTTGTATCAAATTGAACATAGCCTCTGTGCACGAGTATAAACTTGACCAAGATTTTATCTCATCTCAGTTGGCGTGTGAGATGTAAGAAATAAAGCATAACAGCATAAGGGATCAACTGCTACCACAATCACTTTGCAAAATGACTCTGACTGCTGTCATTGTAGCAGCAGTGGGGTGCTTACTGTCTTGCAGTTCTCCCAGAATGGAAAAGTGGTCAGCACATGTGCATATGTAGTGCAGGCGATGCAACTGGCAGGTTCAGCTGTGCCATATGCTACTATACACGATGAGAAAAATAAGCACTGCCATGAGCTATGTGAAGGGTCCCATTTCACTCTCTTGTCATTACTGCCCATTAATAAGGAATGTGTTGAAATAACACTTAGAGAAACTGTCTTGGGGCAGTGATGGAGAAAGTGCCTAGGCCTCTTTGCATTTCAGCCCTTTGGAGAGCCAAGAAACTCTTTGTGGCCACCTGAGGGCATGCTAAGTATCTGGATATGTTTCATGAACTGCTCAAGAAAAACTGTAAATGAATCAGCTGTTCCAACTTTATCTGATGTTTGCAATATACAGGTGATGTACTGGACTACAAACCAAACTGTACTGAGCAAAGCTGTCTGATCTTATACCTCCACTGCAGAAGTTTTCATAATCTCTTGATGGAATTTATGGTGATTCGTGCAGGCTTTTTCTCCTTCCTCCACTCACTAACTTCCCTTGAAAGACTGTAGTACGTCTTGTCATATACTCTATTAAAATATTTTTTCTCTAACCACTCACTATCTCCTTTAATGTCTTAAGGTAATTTAACTCCCAGAGAGTAATCTTTGTTGCTGTATTTCCTTGAAGACATTCATGATGCTAAACCTGCTATGTGTCTGGTCAACATGCTAACAAAATGGCAGAAGAGGTTACATAGGAGGCCAAACCCCACAAAGCCCCTGAGTCTAGTCAGACCATTCAAAAAGTACCTTCTTGCTACAAAAAGACTCAAAGACACCAGCCAGTGCTATTCAGATCCAAGTCAAAGAAATTTTATAAATGTGGTTTTCTAGGCTTTCTTCTCTAATCTCAGAGCACAGTGTCTAAGTTTCAGATGAAACTACCCCTTGATCAGATGGGCTAAAGGAAAATCTTCAACACTTGCTGCTGTTCACCTCATGAAGCACACCTCATCATGTTAAGCCATCTGTGGCATTCACCCTTGAAAAAGGAAAAAGTGGAGTCAGGTCAGAATTAGCAGTTGCAATCAAGAGATCTTTTCTGGTGTTATGTGACCTGGAGCAGCTGTCACTTCAGACACTGTTAGTGAGCCCCAGCAGTAAATCTACTGTTGATGTGGCATCTTTGACTAACACTTAACTGGGATGAACCACCAGATAATGTCAGTAGAAATTGTAGCTCCACCACAACATTAAGGAATAGAGATCATTGTCATAAGAACATTTCTTATGCATAACATACTTGTTCTCCATCTTGAAGAGATTTTTGCCCATCCTTATTAAGAGGCTATTTAGACATGCTGGTACTCAATAAGAACTATTTGCCTTTTTCCATTTTGTGAAAGAAATCTGAAGGTCTCTTTCACTGTATATGTCTTTATATTCCATTTCTGACTTTAATTTTCTTACCCTTTCATACAAATACTTATAATTAAAATTATTATTAAAATAGTAATATAATTTGTAATCTTATTAATATTTTTGTTATATATTATATGATAGGTAGGTATTATACATAACATTTATATATGTGCTATATTCTATATAGTATATAGAGGGCTCTTTATTTACAAGTAAACTTCCCAATTAATGAAAATACTTTGTTTTGTTATGAGGTAATAAGGAACTAAAACAAAGTAGTGATCAATGCCAGCCTTGGTAAAAACTATTTTCCCTTTGGTTTTATATGATAAAACTCACAGAAGAGAAAGAAACCTGTTATTGTAATGAGTTTAAATTTTGGGGTAAAGGTTTTTCCTAGGGAGAATAAAGGGAAATAGGAAAGCTAATGGGTCTGTCTCAGGGACCATATGAGTAATGTAGACATTTGTAAATCAATATAGAAGTTTTATGAAAGGTTTCCTGGAAAATGAGGAGCTAAATATTTTCATTGTATACATTTTAGCATAAATAACACAAACACTGGAAGTGCACAGACAGAAATAGGCTCTTAGAAAGACAAAAAATTTTAGTCAGTCACAGACTGACAGTCATCCTTCAGGTGAAAACAGAACTGCCAAGTATACAAATATTAACCAAAAGCTATATGAATTTTCTTCTTGTATTCTAAGACTATTAAATTTTCTGTTGCAGAAAGTTCCTGGAACCCAATAGCTTTCATCCACATTTGGAATTCCTTAGCTGGGAGAAATTTTGTGCAATGATTACAAGTGAAACATAATATATCCATTTCTGTTTAAAACATACACTCCTGGTTCACCTATTGGAACTGTTTGTAAAGTTGATTTATGGAAAGTCTTAAAGAAAAGTCTGTCAGCATCTCATGGCATTGCAAATGTAGGGTAGTTTCAATATTTTCTTTATTGTACGCTGAACAAAAAATCTCTTCTGTTCCCTAATATCATTAACTCCCTTAACCCAAGTCAGCATTTACAAGTAAAGGGCAGAGAAATCCTTCACCTAGAGTAATCAGCCACAGACCAAAAGTTTCTCAAAGGGACCTGAAGATCTCCAGCATTCAGAAGTGAAGCCTCTTCTGCCTCTCACGGAAACTTTGCCTTTCAGCTCTGCACTCCTCAGTAGAACACATGAGCAAAAGGAAATAGCCCAATTTATTTTGTTATTACCATCCCTCAATCAAAATAAACCCCACCTCTATTCAAAATCTACTCAAAGGAGACATAAAATTGAACATACTTTCCAAGGCTAAGGAGACACTGGTTAACTAAAAAAAAAAATCTTAAAGAATCTTTCTAAAGTTTTTTAAGTTTTTATCTACAAAATAAATAATTGCTTAGTTGTAACTAAATTAGTCTAAATAGCAATGCACTAGAGCAACAGAAGGGAGTGAATTTTTGTTAACCCTGTCCAGAAAAAAATAAAAAAGGCTCTTGAACATATGCTTCATTTTAAACACAGATGGAATTAAGCATGTGTTTCAGTTCTTCTCTGAGTCAGAACTAAAAATCGAAACCCATAGCTATGTAATACTTTTTCATGTATAGTAGAATCAACTAAAATATTGCCATCAGATTCTTTCATATGATTTAAATATCCTGCTTGAGCAGGGGGGTTGGACAAGATGACCTTCAGAGGTCCCTTCCAACCTCAGCCACTCTGCGATGCTGTGAATATTGTAAAGATGAAAGCATGTTTCAGTTTTATACATTTTCATAACATAAAAAATATAAAGCATTGTCATTGTTTATGTGACTAGCCACAAAATTACCAAAAGGCTAATATGTCATTTGGATGATTCATTTTTCTTTATTGAGCTTCGATGAAAAACAGTCCATTTGAAACATTTTCAGCAACCATTTCAATTCCAAATGCTGAACACAAAAACTTGGTATCAAACATATAACGTTACTTCTCATTATAATTTAGTATTTAACAAAGCTAATCATTTCTGATTTTCATAATTAACTTTACAAAAATAATGTTACATTTATAAAATAAATCAACTTTTCCCAATAAATTACAGTGGTGTTCTTTTTATTCAAAAATGTAATATATTGTACAAAATAGATAACTTTTTGACAGATAAAATACTAAAGTGTATTTTTCATTCAGTACATTTTGGCAGTGTGTGAAAACATTTTATTGTACACTTGATATCTAAAGTAAAGTGTGAAAACTAAACCTATTAAGGTATTATGCATGTTGCTTATATAAGGCAAGGGTGGCCAACCTGGGGACTACTTTTTATTTCCAGTTAAATGGTTTTAGTCAGACCAATACTGCCACGTTTATGCAACTGACTTAATTAATCTGACCAAGTAAAGCCACACAGATCCAGCTCAAGCCAAACACTCGTTCTATGAGAAGCACGCAGAAGTGCCCCTCATCAGTCAACTTCTGGGCTGCTTAGTGTCTCTCATGCATGCTTTACCTCCGTGTTTCCTCACAAAGTGTTGGTGGTCAACTTGTAAAAATAGCACAGTCCAGATCCTCCTAAAGTTAATGGCAAAATTTCAGTACTTTATTCTGTCATAAAAATGCATGCTAAAAGGGATTTGTAAAAAGAGCAATGCATTGATAAAAAATAAGCAATAACCAGCAAAAATAAAAACACTCTAAAAAGCAAATGGTAAACATTAAGAGCTACAGTATGCAGACTCTACAAAAGCAACTACTTTAAAATAACAAAAAGAACCACAGCATGTACTTGGTGGTAAGGGTGATCACATTAAAGCCTTCTGAATGTTCAGGTCAGCTCAGCATTCACTGTGTTGCCTTTCCTGCTTGCAAAAATTTATCTGAAGTATCATACCAGTTTGAGTAACTTTTAAAAGCCAGAGGTTTAACTACACCATCTTTCGATGCCACGATTAATGCAGTTGTCTGGTTCAGGATGATCAACATCTCACCTTGCAGAATTTCTGAATCCACTACATTTTCTCTTTGCAATAGTTCAGCAAACTGCAGTATTTTATTCTCTTTTTTTCTGTCTTTGTCTCTTACATAGCTTCTGGGAAGAAAGTACTAAAGGAATATCATTGCTGTCTGGAACAAATAAAATGTGCAAAGTGGTGATTTTCTTATGACATCAATATTGTATGAACAACAGATCACTTCATGTATCATAACAGATCATTTTCAACAAATTGTAACTGAGTGAGTATATGCCCAAGTAAGCATGTGTCACAAGGTCCCCTTTGTACAAATCCACCGAGGGTCCAAATCCAGATGGGTTATTATCGACTCCAGACACAAAACTTAGTCAGTGTTGGATCCTCCCAGACTGAATGGGGAGGAAGAAGAAGAGAAGGGGGCTCATCAGTAAGTCAATTCGTCTCCAGCTTCTCAAAACTCTTAAAGATTCAGACAAAAAGTATTTAGTGTGCTGGCCATCTTCTGGCTTGAAATACCAGGAACATCTGGAGCTGAAATCAGGCACATCTGCTGCTTGAGTTAGTAAACCATACGTTGCCAGACATAGAGCTACTACAGAACTACAAGTACTTTGTAGGTGGAGTTTAGAGTGATTGCTGAAACATGCATTCATGACACAGGCAAATAAACACGATGGCTACATTTACACTAGTAAATCACACAGTGCAAAGTCCAGCCCTGAGGTCAAGTGGCATGCTCTGGCCATATTTCCAGTTCTACTCACTGCATCCCTAAAGCGAGGTGGCCTTATCCAAAGTGCCTAGTGAAAAGTGTCCTAGACTGATTCAGTTGCCAAAATGTGCCCAGAAATTGTTTGAGAGAGTACTAGTCAGTCTTCACCAAAAACTACAACAGTCACTCTTTTAACAATTTAGCAATAGAAATGCCTGCATCCATCTCTTGGTAGTGTCCAAGTGACTTACATAGAAATTACTATGTATGGAGATTTTTAAAAGTCCTCAACGTATTTGTGCATGACAGGCCCTATGATTCATATAAATAGGTAAGCAAGAAGGATTCAATGCTTTTGTTGAATTTTTACTTGAAAGAGATGTTTCTTTCTAATCAGGATTTTTTTTAATTAATTGGGTATTTCTGTGCATTATTTTCTCCTTTTTATTTAATATATTTGCTTTATTGGTAGCCTATTTTACTATTTAGGGAATCTTCCTTTAGTTTGATTTCCCCACTTTTTCATGTCTACAATTCACAGCTAAACAAGCACTAAGCAGTTTCATCACAATGAAAAAATAATATACACATCTAAAAGAATAATATTAAGACAACAACTAAAATAGGAAATACAAAAATTAATATGTGCAGTTAAAAGATCTAAAAATAATATCAATGTCTATACATATTTGTCAGACTGCAGTGTCCACAGTTACAGTTGTACACGGCAGTCAGAACAGTGAATATTACTTTCCAAATCACAAGGTGTTTTAAGAAACACCCACAGTAGTGGCTGCTGAGGAAATAATTTCCTTTATCATCCTGAGATTTCAAATGTGCAAGTGTCCTATCAATTCATCTAGTGCATAAAAAGGTAAGAGGGAAGGGGAGAAGGAAGGAAAGAGAAAAGGGAGGGAAGGGAGGGAACAGACAGAAGGGAGGGAGGGAGAGAGGGAGAGAAGAAAGGGAAACATTATCACAAAGTTTTTTGTTTCAAAATAGATTGCTGTGCAATGACTGAAGCCTGATTTGTAGACATTTTATATTCTTGCCCAGAGCCTTGAGGAGGGGAAGGTAATGGAGTTTCTGGAGTTGCTGAAAAAAAGAATATAGAAAGAATTAAATATTTTTATATTCTAGTCTGTTCTGCATACGCATGTATCTACTACTGCCCCAAAAGGAAGTTATGTTACATTTGGCATGCTAGGTAAATAGGGTATTTTAATTATTAGAATTCTTAGTTTATTAAAAATTGTGCAAGTGAAACCAATGATATATCAGAATGCTTCTGGATTTTTAAAATTAGATTAAATTCAGGTCAAAGTCTCTGAAGACTATTTATATATTTATATTTTTAATGCACATTTATTTTAATTTAACAATTATGATGAAATAACTCTATAAGCACTGACAAGCCACCATTCTAATTAGTACTTTAAACAGCAACAGTGAAATGTTATGACAGAAGACTAACTGGCAATTACTTACAAATCTGTTCTGTATGGACAGGGGCAGACATTGAACTTATGAGGATAGTTTGGCCAGTTAATGGATCTTGGGCTAAGTGAGGATGTATTGGATGATGCAGATGACTGGCATCATTAGAAGTACCTGCAAAAATAACATGAGCACATATCAATTCAAAAGAGCATGTTGTTGTCAGCAACTTACACTGCAATAATTACATTTCTGTAGAGCAAATATTTTGACTGGCAATTTGAATAATTGTCTCTGGGTGTTCATTAAACAATTTAACCAGACTTCAACCGTATTAAGCACTGTGTTTATTTTCACTGTTTTGACTGCATTAACAATGGATTTCATTAAACATTTTTAAGGATTCTTCCACCTGCTTAGGGAGTTGAATGTCTAGATACCCAGCAATGACTGAGAACTATAGAGAAGTACAGTTATGGGACCTTACAAAAAGAGGAGCAGCCCAGACAAGCAGGCTTTAGCTAACAATCATATGACTCAAAATCAGCCAGTAAGGCAGTGGTCAAAATGCTTGCTTATATCATAATTCCCTCAATTTCCCAGTATGCTAAATTCATTGTAATGCAACATGCTAAATTTAACAAGTTGTTAGCTTACCTCCCAGTAACATTTCCTGAAGTAAGCTGTCAATTTTAACAATTCCAAATAGTTTAACCAATTGTATTTGTTCAATCATTTGCCAAGTGATACTCTGGAGTGTAGGCAATAGAAGAAGAAGTTCTCCAAATCTTCCTCGGGAGTCATATTGACGGTCATTAATATAATCCTCTAAACTGATTTGGACTTGGAACCGCATGTTTTTAATCTTCATTGGATTACTCAGGCCCTTTGCATCTAAAAAAAATGACAAAAACTTAGAGTCAAGGCAGATTATGATTTGGGAGGAGAATCTAATTTTTTTCATTTTATTCTTTTCCATCCAGCTAAATAACATGAGCAGATGCTACTTCAACAAAAATTACTTTCAACATAATCACATGTACAATGATTCTGAGAGATATTTTCAAAAAGGTACCTGGATCAAAAAACACAATGGCTTTCAAGCAAGCATACTCATTGTCATCTATTTGAATTTCCTGGAAGGGTCGAACTAGTTCATCTAGAATGCGATTTGCCACTCGGCTGATCTCTACTTCAGTACTGTTGCGATGGATTATGTAATTATTGCCTTGGAGAGAAAGAATACCAACATACAGATTGATATAAAGACTTTAATGTAATGTAGCCCTTAGATGTAGCCCATTTTCAAAAGATTTTTTTTAATCAAATTGTTTGTTTTAAATAATAACTCTCCTTTGTATCACACAAAACGGCTCTTTGCAAGTAGAGCATATATGCAATATAGAGCTGTCACAGAGGAAATAATCTTTATACGTAAATATGCCAACATACACAGTTACTAATTAGTCCACAAAATTGAGAAGCACACTCGAATATACAAGCATGAAGCAAGTAGGCTTTTATCTTTACATAATAGATAAATATAGTAGTAAACTGATATTTATAATTTGATCTTCCCCCATTAAAATAATATATGCCAAGCTGAATGATCAGGATTTACCAACAAACGAAGACACCTTCTTTGAGAGAAGGCACCAGAATGTTTCTAAGAGATGCTTCTGCTACAGCTAATAAAATTTAGATGCATCCTAAAATTTGAAAGAATGAATTTTTCCTGCTCTTTTAATTTTAAATTTTCATTCTGGAGAAGTTTCCATCATGACATCTTAATTCACCTTCTGTCCAGAAACCATCTGATGTAAGTAGTGAAAAGTGGGAATGTCACAGAGCTTGCAGAAGCCACCAAGAAGTGTTTGAAAGAAAAGCTGACGATTTATATCACAAGAGATCGATGCCAAAATGACTTATAAGGTACACAGATATCTACCTACAAATATCAGAAATAAGCCTTGGAGCCTCAAATCATTTCTTCTTTTCAGTATATATGCTAATGTCAGTGATGCTGACTAAAGTTTTCCGTTTACTATTTTCTATTCTTTCATCCTTATTACCTACTAATCCCAATAAAATTACAAATATTACCTTTGTATTTCTGTTAATTTTGTCCATAAAACTGTACCTGGAGAAATAACTAAAAATTTATATAATATGTATTTTGAACCGATTGCTGGTTAGCGTATTATCTCCAGAACAAGCCTTTCCTGTCCATTTAATATTAAGATATGTGTAAAAATAAATTCAAACTTATTATGAAGGCAGGTCCAAAGAGGAAGGAGAAAAAGTAGCAGAAATACCCCTTGTACCATACTACCAGTGAAGAAAGTAGTTTGAATCCATAGTCCACCCATGTCTTGCCTCACATCAAAAATCCTGTCCAAGAAGACCTACACATTTTTTCACAGAAATGGGACCATTTTTGGCAGGGTACACTTCAGATTGGTAGAGCACTATGTCAAACCACGGTAACATATGCCTCATCACATCACTATGCACACAGGTACACATCTCATCACATTACCCTGTCTCTCTATTGTGTGAATGAAGGGAAGACAAGCTTTCACCATGCAAGGATGTCCCTTTCCCCAACAGCAATGCTCTCTTTACATAACCCCGTGAAGAAGCCATTTCACGTGACTAAGAATATGCTGATGCAAGCGAGACTCCTCACTGTGCCATGGATGCACCCATCTCCCACATGGCAGGGGACAACAAGCCTGCTGTTTACATTACGGCCATGTGGTGACTGTCAAGGCAGTAGTGACAGGGCTTTTGGGAAGGCAATTTGCAAGAAACCAGCTATTCAATTTTCTAGCCTGTAGGGTCCTCTGTGACTGTGTCTAAGGGCTCTTGGGAAAGCTCCAGTTAAATTATTTTCATGAAGACTAAAATTAGCACATAGGCCACAGACGGGCTGCTCTTCTCTTGAGCAAAATTTTTTTTTTTTTTTGTTCTGCTACCTTTTTTTTAATGGGACAAAGGTGCAGAAAGGTTGCTATCGTAAGGAAGCAATTTGTCAAGAACTCCCTTAAGCTGTGGTTTCTGGTATCCAATAAACTTTTAGCCATATTAACTCACAGGAAAAGGTCCACCTGCTTTTGCTGGAACAGGGCACGTGACGTTATGTAATTAATAGCTATTTAGTATTCACAGAATGCATCGCTTTGATTATGCCAGAACAGTTGTCCCACTTAAGTGATTACATGGTTGCTAATGTACTATAACATCATCATTATTAATTAAAACAAAACCAATATTTACCTAAAAGTAAAATATCCTTATATGCCATGGATCGTTTTGCTGCTCCAAGCAACAGGTGTTCCCCAGCATGTGCTCTTAGCAGGGCAACCTCAAGAAAAAAAACAGCGGGCTCATTAGAAGATAAAGCAGTAAGTTCCAATAAGAGCTAAGAAAATGAAGATGCATATTATTGTGAGTGTTTTCAGCTATGGGTATGGGTTTAAGACTGTTAAGATTCTAATGTAAAATGTGAAGTGAATGTAAAAGCCTTAACACTGTACTAACAGTGCACTATTATTAAATTGTCATCCTCTGTCACTTCTAGCATTTAGTCTATATTTTAAACATACAGCTCTGCAAAATACTTCCCAATAAACGCAATACTTGCATTTATTTCCTAGTGCTATTCCCTTAACAAAGCTTCCTCTGGGATTTTAAGTTGACACTGAAGACTTCGGTGGGCCGTAATGAACTGTTAGAGTAAATTCTGCACTATCAGTGTTTCATTTTTCCTCACCTTGAAACAAAAATATATGTGGTACTTAAAAGAGCTTTTCCCCCAACAATGCCAGATACACTAAAATATCTGCTACTGTCAACAAAGAAGAAACTTGATTCATACCAGGAAGGCACTTAAAAATGTGGTCATTACTTTACTCTTTGTCACCTATTTACTTTCCTTTGGTTTTAATGTCTGCTTGAAACTTCAGTACTGGCCCCTATTTCCTCAAGGAACTATTTTCTTGGCAAGTAATTATTTTCTTATGAATCCAAGCCAATACTTTAAGAGTGATGTAAAGGTGTACAGCACCTAGGAATACTTAATCTCTTAAGACTTTTCAGGTTCTCAGCAGAGTTAACTTATCTGTTCTAGACTGATCTACGGTTTGTAAATCAGGCTGGTTCTCAGATCAGGAACCGTTCGTTCAAAACTATATGGTTTATTTTATAACTAAATGCACAATGCCCCTTTGAAAGAGGCTATCACAAATGCAACAGTGGCATTCGTTTTAACTCCCAGTACCTTTGTCACTGCTCTTCTAAGGCAGTTAATGTTCCAGAGTTTTTCCTAACAAATACTCTTCAAGCACTGCAGAAGTGTTTTCAGCCTATCGCTCTAAGATGATTTTTTTTAAATAGACAGGAATTTTTTAATGAGGTCTGATACTTTCTCTTTTCCTTCATGTCATCTTATCAAGAAAAACAGCAATATTTTTTCTTGCTTTTGTCACCCTTGTGTAACCAATGCATTTAAAATTCTCCTTCTGTCATATGAATGACTAGTAACTTATTCCAGTATGTTGATCTTATGCACACATATCAGAATCTGTGTGTCTGCAAAGACATCATTAAGTTGCTATTTTGCGAGGTTTCCTGTGGCCTGAAACACCTCCATATTCCTGAGGAGGAGTACAAGAGGGAATGAGCTCGGTCTAAGTCTCAAGTCCAAGGATGCTCTAAACCTCCTTGCAGGATTTTGTTAAAAACTGAAAGACTAAACAGAGTATTTTTCAAGCTGAATCAGATTTAGGTGGATTGGAATCTAGAAATCTGAGCTCCTGCTCAGGCGGCTGGTGACAGAATTGCTTACAACATGGAGACACTGGTTCTGAGTGTGTCAGCACAACTTACTCTGTAACCCAGTGATATATTAGGATATATTACAGATATGAAGATAAATCAGATCTCTGAAAAAAACCCATAGGAATTTTCAAGGTTCGATGCTTCCCCCCCCCCACTCATTCTATAAAATTTATAATAATTTTAGCACATTGTATTACATGAAAGATTATTTGCTCTGGATTGGTATCAGTATGTTTGGCGTTTGTTCAAGATTCTAATGGCTTTTAATTTTGCAAATAGAGAAGATCTGCTTCAAATTCATTTTTTGCATGAAGTTTGGTATCTCTGCTTCCAAAAGAGTACAGAAAGTACAAAACATCAAAAGACATACTGGTTTCCTGCTCCTTTTTTGTTAATGTGCTAGAGCCTTCTCAGTTTTCTTTGGGTTTCTGTGGAGGTGCTATTTCAAAACTTCAAAAAGCTTTAAGATGGTGGGCCCATCTCTATTTGATCAGACAAAAAGTTAAATGTTTAAAACATAACACTTAAATATCACAGAACAACAGGACAGTAATTAGATTTCTCTCTTTGATCTCCTCTTATACCTGGTCATCCAATGGCAATTCACAGAAGCCAGGAATATATTTAGCCCATTCCACGAGGACCAAGAGTTGCTGCTTCATAGAATCACAGACATCACTAATACCAGCAATTTTCTTAACATTTACATCAGTGCTAGTACCAGGACTGGACACTGAGATCTGGCCATAGTGAGAGAAAAAATTAGCAATGTTAAATTTCATATAATTGCATTTTCACTGGTTAACAGCATATTTAATAAAAAAAATCACAGCAATAATACTGCATACACTTGAGAAATTCCTTGACCATACAGACCATTAGTTTCATGTAAATTATAAAATTTTCTCATTATTACTAGTGTGTATTACAGTATGTTAAAAATTACACTATTCATTTCACAATACAATATCTTCTCACTCCAAAATTCTATTTTTAAATACACCAGAGCCCTTTTTATTTGTAAGGGGAGGTGAGACTTTTTTATCCCTTTAAAATGGTTGACATTTACCTCATTTCAGAAAAAAAAAGGGCTCACAGGAGCATGCAGTAACATTAAGGGCAAAGAAAGAGAGATATAACGGGGTAGCATGTTCTTCTAGTGAAAAGATAAGTATCATTAACTTTAGAAGGTAAAACAGGGGGGGTTGGTGCCTGGAGGAGAATGGTTTGTAATGATGAAGCAGCAGTATAAGCGGAGGCCTGAGACGTTTCAGAGCAAATGTAAAGGATATGAGTGTGCATTAGACCACCTGCAGTGAACAGTGTTCTGTGAAATAAGAAGAAAGCAATATCTTTCTGGGCCTGAAGCTGAGGCACTTTCAAACAATTACTGAGCCAAATCCTGGAATTCTTAATGACTTTTCAAGGAAAGGAACAAAACCAGGCTTTCTCTCACACTGGCAGGAAAGATAACTTAAGATAAAACCAAGCCTGAGACAAAAAAGTAAGTTTATAGCTGCTATTGTATTGTGGAAGAAAAAGAAAAAGAGAAAGAAAAAAAGACAAAAAGAAAAAAAAGTAAAAGATAAAAGTAAAAGAATAACAAAAGAATAACAAAAGAATAAAAATAAAAATAAAAATAAAAATAAAAATAAAAATAAAAATAAAAATAAAAATAAAAATAAAAATAAAAATAAAAATAAAAATAAAAATAAAAATAAAAATAAATAAAAAGCAAAATAAAAAGCAAAACCCCACCACTGCACTAGGCCTATGAAAATGACTTTCACCTTATGTTTCATTACAGGAAGCACACTCAGAAAATTCTGTAGTTTGTAGTTGATGCTGTTTAGGTTGATTCCTACCAGATCCCCTTCATTTCCAGATCCATGTTAAATTCACCAGTGGTGAAACCCTGTTATCCTTCGGTGTTCAAAAGGAGCTGAAGTTCTGAACTAAAGCTCAGTGCTTCCTACATAATTCGGTAGTCTAAAACACTGAAAAAGCTTAGATATTAACGGCGGCTAACCAGCTGAACATTAGTTCCACAGGAAATACAGCAGACAGGCAGGTGAAAAAATCCTAAAATATATAATTCAAAGACTATCATGTAGGAAAAAGGTTAAAGATACTGTCTTTTCTGTAGACAGAGCATTTGTGAAATCTCTGCTGTAACGATCACTCCATTTCTGGCATCTGTTCTACAAAAACAAAGTTGAAAATACTTAATATCATTCAGGTGAAAGCTACCAGAATGATTCAGTCTAGAAATCCTCCAGTACAGAAATTGAGTAAAGAAATTCAATGTATTTCATTTTTTCTAGAAGAGTAAGAGAAGTTTTGATCATGATTCAAAAGTACCTACACAGAGGTAAGAGTTCTGATAGCAGGAGGCACTCTGATCCACCCTGCACCAACTAGAAGTGAATTTAAGAAGGTAAAGAACAGGCAGATTGTTTAACCGTTAGACTTACTGACTCATGAACTTAATACATTGTCCTTCCTTTAATATCATTTAATCAAAGTTATACATCTTTATAAATGATATCTTGTAGGAAAAACTATAGACTGTGCTGAAATTACTTGGTGAGAATCTGTTGCTGATTCACAGGATGACTCCCATGGAGTTCATTGGAAATTCCTATGGTTACATCTCTTCACAAGGCTATGAAGCTGTGAACTGTCCTGTTTCTGTTTTTCTGTTGCTTTAACCTGCCATTCATTGGTGGGGTGCGACACTGGAGTCGCTACCTTCATAGAATCATAGAATCATAGAATCATAGAATCATAGAATCATAGAATCATAGAATCATAGAATCATAGAATCATAGAATCATAGACCAGCCCGGGTTGGAAGGGACCTTGAAAGATCATCTCATCCAACCTTTTGTGGGAAAGGAAGTCTAGATGAGATTATCTAGCACCTTGTCCAATTGCGTCTTAAAACCTCCCGTGACAGAGACTTTACCACATCCCTGGGAAGGTTGTTCCAGTGATTGACTGTTCTCATTGTAAAAAATTTCTTTCTTACACCAAGATGAAACCTCTCCTGGTGCAACTTGTACTCATTAATGACATGATGAACATGACGATATAACACTATATCCATGTTGTCAGGGATGCATGCCTTTAATCCTAGGAGAGTGGAGCATGTCCGTTTAATATTTACGCAATCCAGGAAGCCTCTCCTGGTTCTGTAGGAGAAACATTGCACTGGAACAATTTTCCCCTGTCATGCCTGTTTCCTCTTCAGGCACAAAGTAATTAAAATTTTCCTTATTTTAATATGAAAATTTAAAAAAGGGATGAATGCCACCTTCTTCCTCATTTCAGCTTCCGTCACAGCTTCTTTCCTCACAGCTGAAGGACTTGGCCAATGATTTGTGACACTACCATCTTCCTCCAACTCTTTCCTCAGGACTGAACTCATCTTACAGACCCATCCAACTGAGGGGAAAACAAGAACTTCTAAGACTACTTCTCCATCATGTTAACGTGGCCTCTTGGTCTTTGAGGCGAAGAGTGTATCTTCATATATGCTTGGCATAGTGGGAGGAATACTCAACTACTACAACATACCAAATAATAAGCAAAATAAATTTGTGTGTATACACAAGGTGATGTTTTAGGCCAGGAAACTATCATCTGGAAACAACTTTTTGGCAGGAAATGCTGAGGATTTGATTCTAAGACAGTTCTTATTCCAGAATTGCATATACCAGCTGGAAATGGTTAAGGAAGTAACAGAAAAAAAAGCATAATAAGCAAGTTCAAAGAATTACTAAGGAGGTAAAATAGGTATGTTTTTCATACTGTATAGGTATGAAAGGTAGGAAGGTTCATTATGTTCATCTAGTCTGCACAGACATGCAATATGTGCCGAGGACTATCACCCAGTAATTCCTGCATCAATTCTTTACAGACAGTTCCACCCTAAGAGAGAAATGCTGATAAAGGATGAGATTACAAAACATTTGGGGACATATAAATCAGTCAGCATGAAATCATAAAGGTGGCAGTTAAATTCTAAGTAAGTTAGTAAGAGGTGCAAGAATGCAGAATCAATGACTAATGATTTATCTGAGGTGTAGAAAAGGACTGGAGACTGTTCCATTCAGCAATTGATTGGAGAGGGAAAAAAAATGGAAAATGAAGTTCAGATGAGACAAAGAAAATTCAAAACCGTGATGTGAGTAGTCTCTGCAGTTGGAACACTTCTGTTTGCATTATTTATAATATCTAAGGATATTAAAAATGGGATTTTCAAAGGAATGTAAGGAAACGAGTGTCCACACCCCTTTGAACATTATGGTCTGGACATTTTTTTCCCTAATGTTTCATGGGAAAGCCAGCCTCAAGGAGAGATAGATGCCACCAGCTGCCTGAGACAGCAACTGATTTAAAAGCAGTAAGAACCATAAAGCTTTATTAAGAAAGGTGCCTAGGACATAATGCTCTGGAAAAAGTAGATTTTTATTTATTGACTTTACTTTAAGAATGTATTCTATTACTCATTCTTTCATCGGGAAAAAGAAACTGGGTGCATTTTGGAAGTAGAAAAAAGTAATCTCAATAATTATATTTAATAAAATAAGAAACTGGAAAGAAATGGTCTTAAAGTCATCAAATAATTTTGCAGTAGGTCTCAGTACCTGACGGGAGAGCGTCTCAGCTTGTGACAATGTGCTAATAGACGGAATGTTGCAACCATCAAAAGTGTTTCTTCTCGTACTTATCCTGTCCCGTTCATTTTGTACAGCTGGAAAAAAATAATCACCTCATTTATTGACTTGTAGACATTGCCACAAATTATCTTTTCAGAAGTTTATTAAATAGCTATAAGAATCACAAGATATGCCATTCAAAAAAAGACCTTGTGCTTTTAGCTCTGAGTAATGAGGAAGAATGACAATATATGTTTATGGTTTCTATATGTATACTGCTTGCCTGTAAAAAACATATCTAACTAATTGTAGATAGATAGTGAATTATCAGCATTTTCGTGACTGGCTTTAGTACAATAAAACATCTTTATTCCTTTGAATTTGAACACATGCTGTCATTTTGTTATTTTAACCAATTTAATAAATGAGGCTTTATGACAATGCCTGAAATGGACATTTCCAGAATGTTGAACAGGTCAAGAGTTACCACACCAACACTGACAAAATGTCTCAGTCAGAGGAAGTGTGAAAGCCCTACTCCTGCTCTCCTGTCAGAAAACCTGAAACAGAAATGAATCGTGAACTAAATTTTCAAACATAAATATTGTCCTTCTCCTCAGTGACACTGCATTCCTAGACACTTTATAGAACATTAAGTAAAAGAAAAAAAAAAGCTAGTATGTTTTGTCTCATGGAGTCCCAAAAAAGGCAGTTGAAAGAACTTTGCATAAGGACTCTTTAATCAGCACATGCAAGGCTTAGGAAGCTACACGGCTTACTTTTGAATTGAAGGAAGAAGTAAAAATAAAACTATCAATCACATTTTTCTAAAACCTAGATCACGGTGAAGGTCAGGCCAAAGAGAAAAGAAAAAATAAAAATTGTACTGATCAAAATCTTTTTACTGCACAAGGAATCTCATCATCTTTTAAGAGCAGCAGCTTTATTTCCAAAGATACATTTGCAATTTTGTGGGAAACAATCTGCATTACAGAATTTAGGAGTAGTACCAAAGGTTTCAATAAAAAAAATAAAATATTCCACACAGTGAATACTTTTCAAGGTTTATCTGAACAATGCACATAGTTTATTCTAGAGGTATACTAACTTTTTTCCAAGGATGCTCACTGATAGGCCTTTTATTAAGGTCACAGTAAGAAATGCTGTGGGGTGATAAACACAAAGTGCTAAATGTTGATGTATACAGGAAACAAAACAATATAACTTTTTTTTAAAAGAATGGAGGAAAAAAGCACTGAAGCTCAGCAGCTTAAGAGATACACAGATAATTAAAATAAGGTCAGCGCTGATTAATATTAGAAAAATGTAATAGTAAGCTTTTCTGACAATCGCTAGTGAAAGTCACTGGTGGAACACTTTGAGAATCATAGGGAAATGCTTCAATTTTCTCCTGCATATGCATAATTTTTGATTATTAGACTAGATTGTCTGTCTTGCTAAAGCCTTTTTGTCAGTTCAGGCTAAAATTGCCTTAAACAAAGACCCCATAAGGAAGGGGGAATATTTACTTGAAGAGGGCTTGTATAGCTTTTACCAGCTGAAGCCTTTCCTAACTTTACCCTGAAGAAAAGAAAGTGATGTTAGAAACAAGCTGAGAAACTATCATATAGACTGTGCCACAGTGATGCTGTGAGACATCCCCTAACACTATAGAGTTTATGACAACACACAAGCAGCGAAATTTACAGTCCAGCATTTTGAATTATTTTAGCACCGGGAAGCCTTGAATAAACATGGCTTAGATGCCATGAAAAATGGAAACTTTATACATAGTGGGCTCAGAGAAGGCAGAGCAGTATAAATTAGGTTAAAATTTTGACCAGGATAAATCTTCACTCCATAAACATGAATCAGCAATGTGTCTCATGGCAATGTCAGCTAGCCATGCACTAGGCTGCATTAGCATCTTTAAGGAAGTGATTATTTCTCTGTTTTGGGACCCTAGTACATGAAAGACGCTGGAAAACTGGGGAGTGTCCAGCAGGGAGTTATGGAGATGTAACCCACACATTGCACAAAGTAAGGCTGAGAGAGGCATCTTCTTTTATATCAAAAGAGAAGTCCAAGGCAGAGGTGGTGGTCTAATTCCTGTAGTTTACAGAAAATGGAGTCAGATTCCTCTCAGATATATAGTGAAAAGACAAGAGGCAATGAATGCCACTCTAATTGCGGTAAGACACATTCCAACTAGATATATGGGAAAAAACACTTCCCAATGAGTGTGGTCAACAAACACTGGAAGAAGTTACTGAGAGAGGTTGTGGAATACTCCCTCTCAGGCACTGCATAAATCTGGTTGGACAAGGCTTCAGGCAACCTAACTGAACCTAAAAGTTACCTTTGCTTTAAATGGAGGCCTGGACTACGTAACTTCCAGATGTCCCTTCTGGGCTAAACAATTCTTTGATTCCAGGTTTTGGATGCCTGTGAAGATCTGCTTTTTGAAAAAACTTTGTGGACACACGGGTCCTCCTTTTTCTTCTTGACAATATATATACAATATGTTACAGATTTTAATGACTCAAACGCCAAATGCTAAACTGTATTCAAGGAGATCCACAAATATTAGCAAACCTATTTCATTCATGCACAGTGTAATACTGTTCCAGCTGAAAGGAGAGAATCCATTTCACTTCATGCCAAAACTTGACCACCAGTGAAGCAACAGTCCCAGCAACCTGATACAAAAATCCTCTGATATTCCCTCTGCCTTTCTTTTGCTACTGCTCTGCTCTTGTGGTCATCTTGTTCTTCTGGTTTGACAGAAGGATCACTGTCACACCCATGTTTCCTCGTGACTGTCAGTGAGATGCATAAGTAAAAGCCTTCCCATATTAAGTCCTAATGGGATTAGATTTTTTTTCAATTAATGTGGGCACTCCACTGACAGCTACCACTACTGTTCTCACCACTACATTTTCACTTAGTTTTGCACACCTTCCATTGGCTTAAATGCTTCAAACATTTAAATTTAAGGGAATAACCTGCAAATTGCAGTAAACCACCAAATCTCGTTAATTAGCTAGGGCAGAAACAAAATCCCACATAAAGATTTTATCCTTCAAATTTGGTCAAAATTGAAACTGAAATCTCGTATTTCCAACTTTTCTAGGATATAGATTAACACTTAGAAAACAGTGAATTTTGGTACCAGGATTCATGAATTAAACAGATGCAAATTCACTTTATGCTCATATATTTGATAATGCTCAAAGTGTTAGAACTGCTTACCCACCTGAAAATTACATGATGCATATTTCACCTCAATATAAAAGCATTTCTCCATCATGAAGGCACTATAGAAGACTTTCCATTGAATTATTCTGCTGGAGTTTTTTAGAATTTTTATTATATTTTTAAAGTAATACAGATTATTTCTCTTTTTATTTCAAATAATAAATTATTCTATTACCTTCTTTTTTCATTCCTGCTCGAAAACACTTTTTTAAACGACAGTATCTGCATTGATTCCTTTTGTCCTTATCAACAATACATTGCCGGTTAAATCTATCAAAGACAAGAGAAGGTAAATGTATAAAGTATTAATAAAGCAGTACTCTGATTCTGAAGAAAAAAAAAATAAAAAACAACTACTCTGACATGACAGAACAATGTCTATAACCCCAATGTCTTCTTCTGCTGTTTTTTTAAAATTTTTTTATTAACTAATATTGCAGGTTGTTTCATGCCTGCTCAGTTTGCAGAAATATGTGTGTGTGGCAAATGTAGAAAAATTTGGAGCTATGTGCATCATTTGCACCTCACTTTAGCTGTGAGATATGTCAGAAACTGGTTGCATCAAACAGCAGGGGGAGGACAGAGGGGGAGGAAGAAAAAAGCTACAAGCAGAAAAAGGAAAGGATAATAAAGGTAAATTCCAAGTGTCATGATCATGGAAGAACCCTCAGCTGCAAAATCAGTTCCCTTGGCTAGCAAAGTTTACTCCTTCTGGGGCACACCAACTAACGAGTTGTTGTGTCATTACAGATGACAACCTAAACAGGAAATGGGAGGAAAATTTTCTAACACTACAATGAAATACAGACATGAGGAAATACACTGAGCGTGACAGTGCAAGAAAGCTTACCCAAGCTCTCATGCACATCTACAGGTGTGCCTAAGGGGAACGTACATGAGCCATCCTCCCACTCTCCCTATTTGCTTCTGCCCTTTTACTGTGCATGTGTTAGAGCTATGTTTTGCAGACCCTTTCTTGAAATCACATTTATCAGCATTAGTCACACCACTTTAAGGGTTATGTGTATGCTATATAACTGTCTGTAAGGAAGTAAGCAGCAAATAACATTTCCAGTAACAAGCCTTGCTTACAAAAAGTTTTTCCTTTTGGTGTATTGTCTAAATTCACAGAGGTTCCCATACATTCTGTGCACAGCTTAAAACTGACATTTTATGGGCTCGTGCATGCACAGAGCAATCCATTAAATATGGTGCACAGACTTGGCAGTATAATAATCTGGGCAGCCAGCCATTCAGAAATTAACACATTGCCATTCAGACTTGTGGGGGGGAAGTCACTCAGAAGAGCAGTGTGTCACCCAAAGTGAGATATGCAGATATGCTTGTACAGTCCTTCAAACAAGACTCATAAATCTTTGACTTTTTATACAGAAATTGCCTTAATAAGAAAACAATTTGGAATGGAATTATAAGAAAACAGTTAAGAATCACACTTTTCACATTGCCAGTGAAAATATGAGAATTTTTCCCTTTTTTTTAGGAGATTACCTTTGGAATCATAAATAAAAGAGAGAAACAGCTCTTGAGTGATGATATGAACAATATCAACAGACATCTGGAATGTAATATATAAAATGTGTAGTGTCAAGTAGTCTTGAAAAAAAGACATTTTTTCTAAAACATGAGAATATGCCGTTAAGCACATGCTCATCAAAAATGCTGTTTAGAATTCCTTAAGAAAGAGCTAAAACTTCTACACAGTTCTGAAAAGTCTGAAAAGGTCTGAAAGTAATTTTTGCTTAAATTCATCAATGAACTTTAGAAATACCTGCATGTATAGACGTGATTTTTCCGTATACTCCGCCTAAAGAATCCTTTGCATCCATCACAGCTGGAAGCACCATAGTGTTTTCCGGTTGCTCGGTCTCCACATATTGCACAGAGACTACTGATCCCATTATCAGAAGCATTCATGTTGACAGCTTCTCCTGAACTGTCTGAGGAGAGGCAAGAACAACACACGTAGTTATGGACAAGACTTTACACAACTACTCCATGAACAATTTGTAATGAAGGCTTTTTTTTTTGGTGTATCTGATTACATCTAGTTCTTATTCAGATGAACATTTTCATAGTTAGAGATGTTAACACAGTTTATGAAGTTTGCAACAACAAATCATTTTCTTTCCAGCTGAAAGGGGTTAAAAATGAATGTGTAACTCTCAATGTAAATTACATATAGATTCTTACTAACACAAAGAGGAACTTTGGCAAAAAGTGCTGGCAAAGATCTGCAATAGGAGCAGACAATAATTGCCAACTATCATACAAACATATAACTGCATGTGTGACATTAAAAAAAAAGAAAATCAAGACAGTTTTTGCACACTGCTTAATGAAAAATTGTGTGCTAAGAGGATTGTGTGTTATTTCCTCGAACAAATTTTCCAAAGGAACATTGGTACAGACTTTACGTTCTTAAGAGAGTAACAGCTAGGTGTTTAATAATTAGTCACTGAATATGGTAAACAATACTGAAGAAATTCACCTGAAACCAAAACAGACATATGTATTCTTGAGTCACAATGTTTAAAAGACCTGTTCAAAGAAATATTTTTATAATAGCTTTTTGTGTTATGCCTCTGGTTTTACACAAGGAAAACTGTTTGCTATATGCCCTAAACTTTTGTAGTTGTTCAGTCAGTAAGAGGAAAGAGTGTCACATTAATAATTAGTTATTCAGACATGCATTCAAAGTCAAGTACATGAGTTTAAGAAGAGTGGACAGGTCAAAAAGTAAAACTGATAATGTTGATACATATTATTATTCTTCATATTATACTAGATCCAACTGAAAAGTATTATGCAAACATATTATAAAATTTTCATTGTGTCCTGAAAATCTTACAATTTAAATAGAGTTCTTTAGTCAAAGAGAAAACAGCAATATTTCTGTTTTACATAGATATAATTGATAGGAATTATATTAAACATTTATTAAATAAAAAATGAAATCTTAAAGGCAAAAATTCAGTTCTGTAAAGATTTTACACTAAAAATAGGTTTCTCATGACTGGAAAATTATTGTTAAATATGAGTTACCGAATTCCTTCAACTAGAAAAATATAAAATATAAAACATTTCACGTTTTGTAATTTTCCATCATAATGATACAGCAAACCCACAATATTTAAATCTAATGATAAAATATTTCATGACAATATAAGGAAGTTCTCTCTATATATATAAGGATATAGTTATTTTCTTTGGTATTATTCTGAAACAAATTGTCTAGGAAATTGATTCCATTTTGCAAAATTCTTTTATTTCAACAGAAGTGCATAATCTGCCTGAACGTGGCTTGCTAAACTTCTCTGAACATTTATAATTAATTTAGACAGCCAGAAAAGACACATAAGAAGGTTCATAAAAGGCAGTTTTCAGTTCCACTTTAACACGGCAGCTCCAAGACAATGTTTTTGTAAATTCTGTAAGAAAATACATAGGCAAAATGCAATGCAAACTCTAAACAGAAAAAGGCTACCTCTAATAACGAATAATTATCCAGCTAATAAATTACAGTGAATCATTTAACTAGCTCTATCACCAACACATAATGCAACACAGCATAACCTCCCTAATCTTCTTTCCCTTTTATGTAACATTGACAGGGTGTTATTCAGGAAAATACAAATGACCAACGCAATCACCCATATTAAAACCAAATGCAGAGAAATCACCTGAAAGTTACATAATAGTTGTTGACAGCCTCAAAATCACTTAAGAGCATAAAGGTCTTTTTTTTTCTTCCTAAATCAATAACTAAATCTACCTTTCTGCTTACTAAACTTGCTGCAACATCAGAAATTCAGATAAAACTTCAAACCCAACAATAAACACTAACGTAGGTTCTATCTATCAGGAATATGTGGAAATGCAGGTGTTATTTCCTGCAAATCACTAAATATTTATTCTGGATTTTAAAAATACATACTATGATAGATTTATGAATTATACTTTATGATACCATAGAACTATTTTTTACGTATATTAGAAGATTTGGAAAGCCATTTTAAAGTAGTTTAATTTGCCTGATACATTTTCACTGACATTTCTTTTTTTGGCCAGTACTCAATGATGGCAGAATGAAATGGTGTGCCTTCTATTTCAAGCATAACTTACTGATACAACTTCTCAAAAATTTATTGCATTAAAAATTCCACCTAAAGTTAAAGTGTTACCTTAGCAGAATGCAAATAGTTTTTCTCAGCTAAACATTAGCCTCAAGAAAGCCAATGTGATTTTTTTTAAAAAAACATTTGTTTCATACAGACATACACCTAGAAAGGCTAGATTATCGTTTAAATAAATAAAATATTGGTTCAATGCAATTAAAAACTAGGCATCAAGAAACAGTAGCTATTTTTTTTCAAAGCCTCTGGATATTTTTTTCCTGTCCTTCTGAATGTTATACACAAAATATACTTTCATGTCCAAACTGTCAATACTAGTTATTCATTTGTCTTATAGTAAATAAAACAACTGCTGAATACACCATTTTCCTCCTTTCATTAACTGACTGGTGACGGTACAATTTAGTTACTTTATTACATGTAAATATTCTCTTATTTTACCTAATATCAAAAAATTGTTATTAACTTAGAGTTAATGATGAAGTGTAAAAGAGCAGATATGTTGTTTGAAATCAACCCCCAAACACTCCATTAATAAATCATTTAGCTAACACCTTACAGCATTACTAAACTTTTCTTTTTTTTGTTAAGAAGCGGCTTGATTTTGCATCACAGAGCAGAACTCACCATTGCCATTATATAGAATCTGCATAGTTTCGAATTCCAGTGCTGTATACGTCGGATCTAAAATTTCACTGTAGTTTGCTATTTCCATGTCTGGAATTGATTCCGACAGCCTCATCACTGAATGTAAAACCAGTGAAAAAGCCACTCAAATGTACAGCCTTCCCATTCTGTTTCACAGTGATTGATAATCCAAAGTTAACTATAACTGTGTCACGCACTGCAAGGGGAGGAGCTGGAAAACTGCCTCTGCATGCTATAATCTACTTGTTTGGTTTTTTGATGCATTTTTTGTGCTTTTTTTTTCTTTTATGACACAGTGCAACCCTTTTGATAATCTTGGAATGCTTTATGGGATAACCTTATCAGGAGTTGTACTGGTTCCAGATCTTGAGTGAACCCAAGGACGTGCACGAAGCTTCCTGTATCTCATGCTCTGCTACTCATTTTGTTTTCAAGATGTGGTATTACACAAATGGTCCTACACAAACAACTCTGGTTGTTCTACGTAAAGAGACTGTAGGTTCATATGCTTTTTTCCTATCTCTCTCTTCAGAACAGTAAGGAAGTGTGACACAGACAAACACATCCACCATCATCTTAATTTAAAAGATACCTGAAAAACCTCCCATTTTTACAACTGTTAGCATTCTTTAGCAATGGCAACGAGCTGGCTGTGTAGGCATGCTTAATGAAGGCCTCAAGCAACACAACCTCTGCAGCAAGAAAGGCCAGTTTATAGATCCCCTTTACCACATCTCGTGTTGCTGCAGTGCCTCTAGGCAGTGGACCCTGCACACTCTGAGACGGTGGCTTCCCGATCCAGCTCTTCCTCCTAGAAGATGTGACGGCAGCATGTTCTTTACAAGCACCATTCAGATGCACAGGAAAAGAAATATATTCACCTTCTCTGAAAAGAAGAATCTCTGGGTAGATCCACTGCTTATCAGTTGGTAGACATGACAAGCACAAACCCCTCCTGTAAAGCTGCTTGAATCTGTGCAAAATGCTGAATTTTACTTGCTGATTAGGTGTTTTTAAATACTGGATAGGAGAATTCCAAATTGTATTACTTCTTTAAAAACTCTTTACAGATGATTACCTTTTATACTGCTGACCAACAGTTACATTAAAGGTTACATATATATGAAAACTGTCCAGTCTATATTTAATTAACAAGAGCAAATAACTGTATGTAGAACACTGAAATGTTTATTTAAATGGAAAGAGTGCCTGCAACTGCTATTCAAAAGGACCTACAAAATGGCACCATAAAAATCTCCTTGATTAAACTAAAAAGAAAAGCAACTGATGACAGACAAGCTACTGTTGAAACAGGAAAATTTACAGTGAAAGACCTAGGGGAAAAAAAATTCCCAAATTCATCCTTCTAATTTCCAAGTTCCTAGAGCTACCCGAGAGGCACAAATCATCCTATCTCCTAGTGGACATATAGATGCAGTCTCAGGCCAGTTCTCTGTCTGGGGCCAGTGGGGTTCATTGGCTTAATTATGACAACTGGATTCTTGTATAAGTTGCTGTCACAGAACTACCCCCAAACCATTTACAGGCATGTTACTGCTGGCATGACTTCTCTGCAGATTTTGGAAGGTCTGCAGACACTGCCCTTTTCAACCTACTGCTATACTTTCCCTTTAAACTACTCATCCATTACTATATTCAATCAGATATCAAAAAAACTGCCAAAGTTGTTATACTTAAAAAAGGGCAAATCGAAAATACCTTCCCAAGAATAGCATGTTTATTAATAACCAATGTAACACAAATACTTCCTATTCAGTAGAGAAGACTAATCATATATGGGAATTTTATAAGATATTTAAGTTTATGAAAAGTTAGAATATTTCATGCCTAAAATCATGGAAGAAGTTCTACTCAAAGTATCATTTCACAGTGCTGGAAGTGTACAAAGTTTCACTGCCTTTCACCTTGGCTAATTTTCTTTCAGTTTTCTTAAAGCAGCATACAAAGTATCTTCGTAAATTAAGATTGATGAAAAGCTATTTGTTGACAGCCCATATTTGTTTAGGAAATCACAGTAGTTTCATCACAAGATGGAAGGTTCATATTGAAAAGTTTCTTCAGTAGCAGAATTTGGTTTATTTCCTACAAAAATTTGCTGTATATGTATAGCGATTGCTACCAAACTAGTTTTTAGTTACATGACAAAAAATTCATTGCATTAAATATGCCATTTAAAACAATATACAAAGGTTTATATGTTAACTACAGTTATGTTTTGTTCCTTAGTGCATAAGTGTTGATGAAACTTTATATAAATAATCTCTGGATTTTTCATATAAGAGTTCTATGCTGCACAAATACAAACATATGTAGGACTAGCTGAGTTTTATTTCAAAACTCCAGTCCCCAAAACACTCTGGCATATGAGTAACCGTAAAACAAAGGAATGAATGTAAGATGGAAGGTATCATGTATGACATGATCAAATCCTGCTATTCCCACCGCTGTTAGCAGAACTTCTTCAATACTGCCAGAACAGGTTCCTCAGTGACTACTAAAGAGATGGAATGAATTGAGCCTTCATATTTCTTTCATATAAAAACTCATTTCAATTGATTTTTTAATATGAAAAAATGTACACTATAGGAAAATCATTCTTTATACTATTTTTTTCATGTTTTGCTAAGGAAACTTCTTACAGTCAAATGCTGCATTTATAAAAATGTGTTTTCTGGGAGATTTCTGGTATCCTGAAGTAAATAATGAACAATTAATGTATACTAAATAACTACTGTAAAATATTACTATGTTTTCTTTCTGTCTTACATGGATCAGAATGCAGTCCTGAAATCAGAGCAGTTGAGAAAAACCTTTTGGTCCTACGTCAGTCCAAACCTTGTAATGTTCACTAGTATTCAGACCCCCACACAGCAGATTTCCTTTCATATCAGACACTTTTCAAATTCTGAATGAGCTTGTAGCTTTCAGAATAAGATGTGCTTTCAAATTCAAATTCTAAATCAAGTCAGCTACTACTGACAGCCAAGAAATACTAGCCTTAGGTAAGCAAAATTGTGTAATTAGTCAAACTGTGAAACACTCCTTTCAGATAAGTGATACTGTAAAAATGATTTTTCAAAATAAATTTTACAGCAATTGCGAAGAGAAAGCTACACAATAATGTTTCTGTTCATATGGTTCTGCTGTTTTTTTTCTTTAAATCTGATGACTTCACAATCACATACAGAAAGCATTCCTATCTTATCTTTAAGACTATTAACTCTGTCAATTGTTCAGCTCTCCATATTAAATGCAATCATTCTTTCTGATTGTGGTATAAAATAGAACACAAGCTAATAAAATCAAGGTTATTTCCATAAAAGTCTTCCTGAAAATAAAAACAAATCTCAAACTACTATCACTACTGAAAACAGTTTCTTTTTTTTTTCTGTAAGCAGCAAAATGTCTTTTTATTATTTCAGCTTAGCAAGAAACATAGGTTCCTGTAAGAAAGTCTTTATTAAACGTTTGGTTGGGTTTTTTTTCTTGTTTCTCATATATTCTACGTAAGGAACACATCCTCACAGTGTTTGTTTTGCAAGTACAGTGAGTTGTGGTGTACATATTTGGAAGGCATACTATTTTTGTCAGTAGGCTGGTATATTTACCCAGTTTGTTGATAAAGCAGGCGTTATGACGTGTCCGTGTCTGTCCTCCCATTTGTTGGCACACATGAAACAGGGTGCGCAAGGAGTCTGGACTAACCAAGTCTAATGAAACCACACGAGCTGAGTCAGAATGTCACTTTACTACAGGAAACAGAGTCAAAGATCTCCAAGCTAGAGAGTTTATTTGCCAAAATCTTGCTACCTAGGAAACAGTGTGCAAATTTCCGCAAGCCAGTGGGGAATCTCATCTTCATCTTACAAAGACCCACACCCATGTAATTCCAGAGAATGAGTGTCCCTTTTCTGTAACACACCCTCAGTGGCAAGGAGAACACTGCCCATCACCGTCAAATCAGGTCTGCTGCCACCCACCCCTAAGCATTACATAAATGGTCCATGAGTAATGACTAGGAAATGTTTGCTTGTATTCTAAAACATATAAAATTACAATGTGTTTGACATGAAAAGATTCATAACACTGCAGTATTAAAGTATTTCGTAGAGATAGCTGGCGCTTTTTTTTAATAAAAATGTTAAGAGTTGAAACAGCTCTAAAAATGAGTACAAAATTTAAACATGTATTGCCAAATTTCTCAAGACTTCTGGAAAAATAAATAGCTTTTTGTCCTTAAGACATACATATTATGATGGAAACATGGCTACAGTCCGTTACAACTCTAAAATATTACAGCAAGTGTCTAACATTGTCATGGTCCCCCTCCAAAAAAAAATTCAGAGCCAAGCATGAAGTTGCCTTTGAGATGGTTAATGTTAATGGATTTTTCAGAACAATTTGTTAATCCTGAGAGAGTAAACACACAGCACAACTGCTTCCAGAAAGGTGATCAAAAGTACCATCTCATATGCACTTCTCAAATCCAGCATCAACTATCAGCTTTAACAAGTAAATTTATGGGACTTAGATGCTTCTCTGCCTTTTCATTTTGCACCTTCCTTTCAACTCTTTCCTAAAAAAAAATCTAGTGGTTAAATAAACCACCAGAACAGCAAAGCCAATACCAGAATTGAATCACAGGTTTTCACGGCACACTTATGAGGAAAGGTGGTAAGATTAGCTGCAACAAATCATGCCAGGTGAAATGTAAGTACAAATCTTTGTAGGAAATCTAGGCTAAGCCTGTTTCCATTACACACATTTTCAGACCCTTAGACCACCCCAGACATTCTATAAAAATGAGATTCTTGCATATATTGAATCTGCCTTTTTTTTTTTCCATTTGAATTGGTGATTCATTATTTTGGGTGCCTCTGTATCATACAGTAAAAATAAACAGCTTTAATAAGTTATGATAAGAGTTTGTGGGATTTTTTTTTCATTTTGGTATAACAGGGAACAGACTATTACTGCAAACTCTGAGTTGTCCTTATAGTTACGCTTTTGGCATCATGAAGTATCTGTCTAGTGGAACACCTGGCTACAACTTCAACAGGCATGAATATGAATAAACACAGAAAACAAAACACATGCCTGGCTTCTGACTTGTCAAACACTATGGACCAACCCTATGTAGCACGTTTTGCAAGCTGTAAATATTGTCAAAATAATTATGAAGATGTCAATAAATAGTCTACATCAAAGTTTAAAAGTCTAGATTTAACACTTCAAATTCTATGAAGTGCAATTTACAATTTTAATCTTACATCCATTAGGGTCTTCACTCTGTACTTGAGGGGAAATATCAAAGGAATACAAGAGCTCTAAAATATTTTAAGCCTGAAGAATAGTTGCTGAAGGATAATTTTGAAGATAATTTACAGTGGCTGAGGATATAGCCCACTTTCACATCATCCCTTGCTATGCCAAATATCATTCTATGCAGCTTACTCTAAAGGGATAAATGATTTATTCACTTTATATACCACATTGTCATTGAAGGGATATGCTACTAGCATAGTAACAGTAATATAATGGTGCCATATGTAAAGGAAAGACATTACATCCACTACTTAAGGTCAAGGGAAACAAAGCTATCTGTTTTATCTGATTTTATTTATCACACGTGTACATAGATCAGTTCACAAAAAATCACTGAGTGCCTTGGGTAGCTTCTCACAAAGTACCAGACACATTCCCATTCACAGACCCTTAGCTGCACTCTCTCTATAACAGGACTGTAAGTTTTGAGGATGATTCCCACATTCCATTCACCCACACTCTGCATAGACCAAAATTATTAAGGTAATACCGTCTGCATTTTCCAGATGCCCTGTGCTATTTTCTGTCAATGGTTTAGTGACACGAGCGGTGCACTTGTGTGTGGTGGTCCTGCAGCTGCACTCTCTCACTTTTAATTGCCTACCAAAATCAAAAAGATTTTTGCTATTGTTATTATTTAATTTCTTTATTATTCTCACCTTGCAGTGTATTTCTTCAACTAAGGAGAGATGGATTACACCTATAATAATTGTATGTTGTAAGCTAATACTTAAAAGCTTTATGAGATTTCTCAGCCTTTAACCTAACATAGGGGGTTTGGATAGCCTTTCATCAAATAATACAACTGCTGAAGAGTATGAGTACTCCAAGAAAAGCCATCTCACAGCCAAAAGGTCACACAGGAACAACATGCACGAAATGTCAACCAGTAGCTGGGCAATTGTGCTGATGAAGAGCAGTGTGTCTGGGTGATGGAACAGCTATGATGGTGCCTGTAGAAGCAGCACATTTCTAAGCGAAGACTTAGCAGGATAGCTAATGGTGAAGTGAAAGCCTGATGCAGTCAAAATACAGTATGCCAGGTACAGGGGTTAAAAGGTAGACACTGTGGACATAAAGTAGCTACATTTCTTTATCTAGCTGTTCCAGGAGGCTGTCCATAGTAGACTTTGCCACATATGTAAAAGTATGGAACAACAGAATTATTTGGGTTGGAAAAGACCTTTAGATCGAATTCAACCTTCATTATCCTCCGCAACTCTTCTAAACTTCTGGGAGAGAATGGAAAATATAAGACATTTTCTGTAATTCTCACTATAATATTAATGTTATGCAGATTTAAAATCTTGATTTATATGTGTGTTTATAAGTACATCTATGTGTATATATGTACACACAGGAATTTATTTTCAGTGTTTTTGTGACAGCTGGATTTGCCTCTTGAATTAAGTATACCCACAGAAATGTATTTGATGGGGGGAAGCTCTCCCTCCTGCATACTGGATCTTAGGAACTCTTGGCATTGTATTTTCCATGTGCAGATTCTCTTCGTGAGTTAGCAGTAAATCTGTATTTTGCAACTTCAATCCATCCCGGTGCTTGCTTTGTGTCCGGATTAACAGCTAACACTATCTGGGGTTATCAGGCAGTATTTTAAAAATTGTGAATATTCATGGGGAGGAATGATAAAAAAATGGAGCTTAAAAGATTTTTGTAGAATAGAGTTCTGTGGAGAGATTTGCTGAGTTACAGTTAAATGACTTCAGTTACTTGTTAATTATTTGCTTAGATCAGGTAACTTATTATATTCTGATGCACACAGGAAAATTAATCAGAGACTTATCCTGGAGAGCTGAATGAAATGAGAAGAAAAGAGGAAAGAGTTCAGGTGTAAGATAAAACCAAACCATCGTGATACTGCTAAGCAGAACCTACACACTCTTGTTCAGTCATCCCCAGGTGATTAGTAATTTCTCAATAGGCCTCCTTGGCAGGTTTTTATACAAACTTAGTCATAAACAATGTTTTATATAGCCAGTTAGATAAATTTTACCTGCAATTTATCCAAATTTATCTTGAGAAATACCATATAATGAGATATACATATATTTTTTTTTCACAGATAAACACCCTTGTCTTTGTCATACACAATAAAAGAGTTCAAAAAAAGGTTAACCAGTATCAGGGCAAGGTTTGTTTGGGGTTCTTTTTCAGCTTGCCTAGAGCCTTTCTTTTCTGTATGATGAATAAATTTGGAGCAAGTCTTCTAATTTCTATATCCTATCCTCTGCTGAATGAGTTATATATTCTACATAATGTTTCTACCCATGCTAGTGACTATATAACTCTTGGTCCTATGTAAAAGACTAATTAAATAACTGAATAGTCAGACAATTCCCATTATTTTCAGTTATTCTATCTAAAATTAAAAATTTTAACCGAGTCTAAACCAACTCATCACATTCCTGCAGAAAGAATGTTGTGTCAACACACTTGGCTTAACTCTTCCAAGACACTAGCATGGTTATGCTTAGCTTGACAACTTCTCTCATTTTTATTGTTACAAAAATCAGTTAATGAGAAATTCAGTGTGCGTTAAAGACTATGAGTTTAAACCGGAAGTATGGCAAAAGGACGAAAATCCAAAATACTACACAAATAACGGAACAACATGAAAACACAAAGGCATACACTCTTTCAGTGATACTTTGGATCAACTTTTTAAAGGAATAAAATAATTCTATTTTATGCACCAAATAAATATGAAGATTTTTAGAACAACTCATTTCCTGGGGAGGTGTGTAAAATATCCTGATTTTCAAGGGGACACTTTTCCCTCTGGGAACAATATGTGATCGGATTGAGCACTGCTGAAAATGAAGCTTGCAAAGTGTATCATCACCACCAATCCAAAGCTTCTAAAAATTCTAAATTGGTCCAATTCAGTTATTCAATTCAAACCCCAACAAATTTCACATTAAAATTATTACTTTATTTTCCTTATAAGAACAAAGTCAGTCTTCTTTCAGCAAATGTGAAATGACAACAGCATCTGCTTGGAAATATAAACCTAAGGCTATCCTAAGAATCAGGAAGGCCTAGGACATTTGATCTCTTTATGGGCAGAGGTATGCGCACTGGAAGTGCAGTAAATTCAGAACCCAGTGCACATAAAACCGAATCCTCTGGAGAAAGAGTTTAAGTCTATTCTTTGTTCTAAATATACTGACCCGCTCTGCAATTGGCCCATGGTTATCTCTTAATTTTAACATGTTAGGTGTGTTCCCAGGTAGGAATAAAACATTAACTACAGTGACTTCCAAGAAATACAGATATATCTGCTCCGAAAAATATTTTAACAGTGATTTTAGTAAGTTCAAAATCAATGACTCCCTTTTAAAAACTGATGATAAATATTAGAAAATAAAGTGGGCTGGGTCGCTCTGATTAATGAAGCCAGAACACCGATCAAGCAAGCTGAGCAGAAGAAAATTTACTGGCATGGAAACTATGAGAGAAACAGTCCTCCAAAACTTTATTTAATCTCTATATCAAGAGAAAGTAAAAGGAAACTTTGAAAAATAGTCCTAGATGCAGTTATGAGTAAAACCACAATGTAAATCATCAAGATCCAATCTGAAAAGTCACGCACAGCTTCAGTAATGTAGGTTACTTGATCAGTTCTATCTTAATTATTACAGATCACAGCTGTGTCTGCATAGGTTTTATGGACATCAGCAATATTCACATGGCCCTGTTCTTTGTTTTTCATGTATTTGTGCAGGTAGGGTCCGTTGTTTTATCCGAGAACCTTGCAGTCAGTAACTTTATCTCCACATCTGTGAGAGAGGGCCAAACTATATTTCTCTTCTTATGAACAGAGAACCGAGGCAAAGGACAACTAAAGATAGTGTTTATGACTCTTGACTGCACGTGTCTACAATATAGTCACTTGCATGCAAACTAGAAGCCTAACTCCCTTTTGTATACAATGATCAGAAACAGGCACTTCTAAACAGATTATAAAACCTATCTAACAGTAGGCTGAACTGAATCAACTCTCAAAACACCCATTTCTTCCAACTGGTTGTCTAACCAAAGCGCTCAGGCAAATACAACAGACACCTGGAGTTAGGTGAAGTGAATCTACATGAATGACTCCCCAAAATTAGAGAAAAGGATGGAGACCTACCTCCTGCACTCTCCACCTGAGCACTTTCTCAAAACTGTTATAAGTTATGAATGCCAGCAAAAACCAACCTTTATCACATTTAAAAAACAAAATATATTGTTACACTCCTAGATGACATAAGGAAAGTTTGCTTTAGCTTAAGACACATTTCAGAGGACCTCAGCTTCAGAAAGAGCCAGTCAACTTAATGCAAGTAATCATAAAATGGCCAAGTGAAGATTAAAAGAATCAGATTCTGGTATCTCTGTGTTTGATAAAAATGGAGATACATGTAATATAATCCAAAAGTTAGCTAAGTGAAAAACATTCCTCATAACAGAAAACAACAAAGTTGAGTTAAGACAAAGCAAATGTTGTTACCATACCTAAATGTAGGACAGCTGTTCCGCATGGTCTCGCCTGCAGTCCCAGTTTGCGACTGTGTACACAAAATCCATGTGACTGGAGGACAGTTCTCTATAATTTCCTTTTGAAGGTAGACCAAGCATGCACACAGGCTCAGAATCTACATGATACATGTTCTGGCCTGGGGAACCAGAAATACAAGGCATGTGGAGTCACTTCCTCACCCTGCTGGGACACTATTTAGGTGCATCTCCTGGGGCCAGGACTGTAATGCACTTACTCACAGTGTAGATAAAGCCACAGAAACAGCCTTCCACTAGAAGTCAGGCTGCTTTATCAAAGCTACACACTGTGTTGAACAAAAAGAGAAATCACAACTAATCTCAAGGGGCACACAAAAGTTTTTGTAGTCCAAGGTTTTGCTGGTTTTTCAAAGCAATGTGGTAAAAATATTCATCTTCAGTAAATACATCAGAGTTTACAACACATCAGTATTTGAATACCCCTAGCTGATTTGTGAGAACGGCAAAAGTAACCTCCTGTACAAAGTTAGTCTTTCAACTTCCAAAAAGAAGCAAAATCGTAGTAGAAAGCAATGTCCTAATCAGAAAGAACCACAGAACAAATTTGTTTAGGAATCAGGAAAGCTGAGTCAGTAGCGGTAGTGTGCAAGGAAACAAAGATGACTTCACTAAGAAAGGTGATGAAAAGGTTACTAGTGGGTGTATCCTAACTATTTATGTTAAGGTTTTATTACATATGCAACAAATTAAACATTTGAACACTTTCAGAATCTGCTGCTAAGTGGAAAAAATAGGGGTAACAGGGTTTTCTTTTTTTTGGTAAGGTTCCCAAGTTGGAGGCACTGATTGACTTGCAGTAGACATTACACCTAACCGCAACAACACAACCTTGCAAAAAATTGACCTTGCCTGGACCTTTGACTAGTACAACTAAAATTCTGAAACTTCTTTGTTATGCTTTTTTTGACATATAATAAATGTTAGGGAGAGGAAATGTGATAAATATTTCCTAACTGAAGACTGATGTGACTTATCTAATTTGATCGGCATAGCATCCTTGGGGAAAATAATGAAACAAACCCACAGCAGTCTACCATTGACTCGGAAACAACGGTTAAAAAAAAATAACCCCAAGCCAATCTGAAATCCAAACATTCCTAGGAAGTGTGAAAGAAATAATTATTTTGGTAACTCAAGCTCTTCAGAATTACTGAATCGCAAAAAGAAATGAGGACACATCCTTGTTGTAAGCAGTTCCATTTTCTGTAAGTGAAGACATATTTTTTTCATTTGTCAGAAGAGAAAAGCAAAGAGGTGAAAGAGGTCACCAGGTTCTTTGCTAACTTCTGAGACTGAAGAAAATGAAAGTGACTGAAGTAGTATTGGGTATTTGCATGGCACTCAATGATCAGTTTTATGAGTCCAAAAGGAGGAACGATATGAAAAACCACTATGAACCTGAAGAACACTGAATACATTCTCAGTCCTTAACTGAAAGGTCCTCAGGAGATCATCTAGTTCAAGTTTCTCCTCAACATAGGTCAGACCAGCTTTATCCAGTCATATCTTGAAATACTTTGAAGGATGGAGACAGCTCAGCCCCTCTGGGCACCCTATTCCTCTCCTGAACCTGTTCCCTCCTGGTCTTCAGAGGGGGGGACCTCTCCTCCTTACATCCAGTCTGAAATTCTCTTGTTTCAATTTATGTCCATAGTTTCTTGCCCTCCCACCTGCACCACAGAGAAAAGACTGGCTCCGTCTGTTCACAACCACCTCGAGGTACCAGAGGCTGCTGTGAGATCCCCTCTTCCGGTGCCATCTCATCTCTGGGTTGCAAAGGCTCTGGTCCATTAGATTCTCCCCAACTGAACAAATGCTCCAGCCCTTGATCATTTTGGTAGCTCTCCACTTAACTTCCTCCAGTTTATCCACGCCTCTCCTGGAAGGAAGAAGAGTGTAGGGGTAAGGCAAAACTGGATGCAGTGTTTTAGATGCCATCTAACAAGTGCTCAGTAAAGTGGGATAATCAATTCATTCTATTCTGCTAACACAACCCAGGATGCTGTTGGCCCTCTGCTCCCAGGACACACTGCTGGCTCATGCTCTGTTTGCTGTCTACAAGATCCCTTGGCTCTTCTCATCAGGGCTTCTCTCCAGCCAGTCCCCTAACTCTGCACCTAGTACAGGATTGTTCCCCAAGTGTCTCCCAGTTTCTCAATTCTCAATTGAATTTTTATTCTCTAAGAATCACTGTACCTTTCTAGCCTCTCTTGGTTAAACTACTACTGCATTCTCTATTTTTTAGACGTACACATAAAGTTACCATGATGGGCTTGCTTTGCAAAGATTGACCTAGCTGTCTAAAACAATTAATTAAAATACTGTTCACTTAGCCAGAATAGCAACTGAGCCTATCTCTTCCACCATACTTCTGGACAAATTATTTTAGAGCCAGCAGAACTCATCTACACACCCTGCTATCTGTCATTCACCTGATAGTGAATGCCATTTCTGCTTCCATCTGCACAAGGGTGGCATTAAAAACTGCCATTACAGCAGCAAGAATGTACCTCTTACAAAAGGAGACTGAAAAGAGTTGGTTTGCCTATCTCAGGGAACTGAAAATGAGAGAAAGTTTACTCTACAAATAAGCTATGCATAGCAAACGTCATAGGGGGAAAAACTATTTAGACAATAGAACAATTCTGCCATCAGAGGAAAAGCATAAATATGAGGCTGACAAGTAGAAAGCTTCTAAACGTGGCATGGTTAGAGCACTGTAACAAACCTCCATTTAAGTAGCAGAGGCAAGGAACCTAACCAGTTTTAAGTCACAGAGTAAAATTCATGAAAGGTATTACATGGTTGGGTGACACCAGTCAAGCTGATGACTCAGGAAATCTTTTCTTGTCTTATGTTTCTGAATATTTGCACAATTTTTTTTAAGTGGTCCATGATTGTGTTATTCTAATTATGAATTAAACAAATATAAATGACAGAAAGTTAACCTTAGTGTGATAAATAATTAACAGAATTATGCTGCGAATGCAGCTGATACATAATTAATAACTGCTGCAAATGATGTTATCTATCTAATTTGCCCAGATTGGAGTAGCATTCTTCTTAGGCATGTTTAGCAAGTTATGTGATAATGTGCACTTGAGTGAAGTGCTCTTTACTAACATGTTCAAATTCACAAAGCTGTTATTAGAATTGCAAATAAGATACACATCAGCATCATTTCCTCTGCTCATCATTTTCTCTTCTTTGGAAATATCCTTGAAAGAAAATCAAACTGTAACAAGTCCAAAGGATGTTTGCACAAATTGAATAAAAGTGGTGTTATATAATTAAACAGGGAAAATGTGAAAAAAATCATCCTGATGAACCAAGTGGGACTGAATCCATGCAAAACATATGAGTTGCTGCTGAGTAGGAAGTAATAAGAATCATGGAGATCGTTGGGGGGCACAGGGAAATGTTCACAGTAGAATTCACTTAAGAAAATGGAAAGGGGAAAAACATGTTTTGAAGTGCTGTATATTCAAGGACCAGAACTGAGGAATATCTGATCATTGAAAGCCTAATGAAATCAGTAGAAAAAATCTTCACCTTTCAGGACAGAGTACTCAAGGTCAATACATGTTGAAGCTGCAAAGTCCTTAATTAGGAAACTAAAGCATACAAATAAAAAAAGGAAGAAGAAAATAGTGGTTCACAGGTCTTCTGTTCATCTTTCCCAGAAGGATACTGGAAAATCTGGACAAATGGAGAAAGCAATAATATATAATGAGGGAGCAGCTGCCTTAAAAGGAGCAGACACAGAACTGGATGAACAACAGAATGGTATCATTTCGCAAAAATCTTTAGGGTGTACATTCCTACCACCATTTTCTTTGATTTCATAGGTATTTATGTGGCTTTCAGGAGCACATCATATTTCTAACAGTCAAGTTTCCAAATGGTCATCGTTTCTGAGGGAGAGGCATGTCAAAATAAGACAGCTAATGATATAGTCACTATCAAGCAAGCAGGTTACTGAAGTGTCCACCAAAACTTTACTTACATTCAGAAAAAAAAAAGTACCGAAGCTTCAATTCTCCATACACAGATGGGAAGGGTAATTCCCTAGGCTGTGCTTCCATCCTCATCTCCAGGGAATACTTGCAGCCAATAAGATTAAAATAAATGCTATACTATCTGCAACGCAAACCAACAATGCTCCTAAAGAAAATACTTATTTGGATTATAAAGTCTGAAAACACAGTGCTTTCATTCAAGGTACAACGGTATTTCTGAAGATTAAAGAAACTTCAAGAAAATGCCTTAGTCACCAGACAATGTTGATGCCAGATTTTCTTCCACTTGTAGAATAAAAAAGCATAGAATTTATACAATGTCTTGAAATACTATCTGGAAGGATTACATACAGGGAATAAGCGACAAAATGGTTTTTAAGACAGCAGAACTGTTGACATAGAAGGGTATGAATAAAAGATTCCCTGCTCTTTGGATGACTCTAATGTTTAGGTACTGGGTAAACTACATAATAAAACAGGATTTGTATTAGAAAAGCCTGTAAGAAATAAAAGTTTAATTTGACCATGTGGAGAGGGTTTCAAGAAGGATGAATGCAAGAAGGAAACGAAGACACATTTTGCAGCAACCTTAAGAACTATCTTACACCTCTTGCAGTCAGCCTGGCATTTCAGGAGCGACTTGCACTTTTAAGCTAAGCTTCAGGTAGGCAGTCACTTCTTTATTTTATGTATATATATGTTAATGCTACCTGCTAATTCTAAACATTTTAATATATGTGTAGTCTTTATATTTATGAAGAAAATATACACAGGCCACGCATGAAGTTCTGAAAGACAGTCCTTTTTTTCTGCATCCCAAATCTAACTACCTGCTATTAAGATCCAAATACAAGCATATAATTTTCAGGGGTTTTCTGTTAAAAAATATCCACTGGAGTTGACTACGACAGCATTCTTTGCTTTGCTTTTTACTTTATCAGAGACCTTACGGGTGATACATTATTCTTTCCCTTGGAAGGAACTGACAACACAGAAAATCCCTTCTACACCATGGATGTAACTAGCTCCCTTTATTTCGATACAACAGGACTTTAGTCAAGAACAGAGATTCTTACAGTCTAAATTGTAGGTCTGCTGAGGCACTGCATTCTTTATTGATCTTGTAAACTGCAGCACATGCAAAACAGAAAGCAGTAAAAGTATTAGCCCATGAGGACTTTTTGTCCTCAGAAGTGATACTGCTACACCAGTGTACCAGATTGATTCTGGAAATATCAGAAAATAGAGTGTTATATTTAATAGTTAATTATATATGAAATTCTTATCAGCATATTCTGACACATAGACCCTGGATTGGAAACAAACACACTGTTTGGCTAATTGAGAAGGAAAAAAACACTACTCATAATGACGCAGGCTCTCCCACTGGGACCACTATAAAGGCACATAAAAATTGTCAGTCGTACTGAACTGAAGGCTAGAAATAGTTCTGTTCTTTAAGTCCCTCTGTGCCTCTCTCCCTGCCCCTGATTATCTATGCAAGGTAAATTCGTCTCTACGTCATCTATGATGAGGAAAAGTTAGAATCTCTAAGAGAACCACACACTTCATATACCTCTTTCAGTTCCACATTTTCAGAACTCCCTTGCACAACTAATCCTATAGCCATTAGTAAGGCAATAAAATGACATAAAATGAGCAAAGAGCAATAAAGCAATCATATCCTGGCATGTTTATTTAGTCGTGGTCCCTAATGACGGAGACCTTCGTACCCAGTGATACCTGGAGCTGCCACTAAATCTCCTCTGTCTCAAATCGCTGGTTATCATTACTCTCAGACTTATGCCTTATGTTTTAAAGCCCTCTTCACACAAACTGTGAAAAAAAAAAACCTCACAGAAAGAAAGATCAGGTTATAAGGTTTTATAAATATACATATATATATTTTATATATATATATATAAACCTTTGCAAATTCAGCCCAAATCCATTTTCTTTTACAGCAATATTTGAAAAAGTTCAGTCAGAAGAGGCAGAAAGGTAGAAGAAATGGACATCAGGTCTCATCACTTGGGTACAGGCTGCACTTCTACTGCTCATACTCTGACCTGGCTGGATATGAGTTAGATGCAATGTAAAATTTGCATAGCTGCATGGAGGTTATGTTAAAATGTGTTAATGTGTGCCTCAGCCTTTGAGGGCACAGTCTAAATTAGGTACATAAAATAGCTGAAACATCAAACTGGGCTGTGTGGCTGCTTTTTAATAGTAGATGGCAGACGTATCCTCAGTGGTAAGAAAGGTATTTAAATCTATTTAAACCTAACTATGTACTTGTGAATCTGATGTTAAATCAGACTTTCCTCTCCTGAAAATACTTAAAAAACAGTCAAATTTAAGCTGTACTAACTATAGCATATTGTGATTATTTTTACAAGCACTTCTATGTCGATCCAAAATTCAGTCCTTCAAAATACCACAACACTTCAATTTAAACAGCTACAGTTATCTACTAACAATTTAAGCACAGTTTCTCTATCTTTACATCGCTATTTACATTATTCTCTAAGATGCTTTAAGAAGCTTAAGTCCCATAAGGGGACATTCTGATAATGTACACTGACTTTTGAATAACACAGAAAAGTACAATTTGATCCAGTTATTCCTACTGGGGACCAAGAACATTTGCTTGTCTTTCAGAAGAACCAATTCTGATTTCATACCAGCCAATAACAATCTACCAAAAAATATCTAGGGACCAATCAGAACCCAGCGATTGATCAGAGTCACAATTACAGTAACGGTCAAAATACAGTAACTAACTTCCACTTCGGATATTTTGTTTCATCTTGAAGATCCTTGGTTGGTTGGTTGGTTTCATCCTATTTTTGAAAATTAATAGATCTTACTTTTTTAGATTTGCCTCTTTATGTCACATAAAACGTATGCAGACTCACTTTACTTTCACCTCACCCAGTCTCTCCTTCCCAACACTTTTCGCTTTGTTTTTTCCCTGTCCCACTGACTCCTTTTCAGTCAATCGCTCTCTTTGATTTTGTAATTTTAATTCATTCCCTATGTATAAAAATCTCTTCAACATAATAAGAAAAATACATATCATTAAGCCAACAAGTCTTTAGGTTGCTATTGAAATAATTTGGGGGCGTGGGGTTAAACTGCATTTCCCTCCTGCACAATACACCTGTTGCGTGTTGTTCTCTTGCTCTCCATCTTCTCTAGATTTTTCCAGAGGTATTCCCCCCTTTTGATTTTTTGTCAGAGAGACTGTTTTTACTAGAGATTTCAGCAATGTTTCATTCCTCCTCTGTGAGCTCTAGGAGCCTGTGCTCTTTCAAACTGAGATGAGCTGCGCAAAAGTGGAAGTCCAGGTATAAACTAGCAACTGCTCAGAACAAATAAATTATGTGACCCAGATAACATGTGATATGTTACATTAATATTGTAAGCAAAACATAGAACAGGTTGTGTTTGCACAAGGAAGTGTATGTCATATATAGAAAATGCATAAAGCTTGGTAACATTCTTCAAATAGCATGCTCTAAAAAGAAAAGCTGGTCAGAAACTGCTCTGAGGAAAAAGCTACCCTTCCCATTTGAATTTTCGAGTGTCCAAACAGTACACTATTGTGCAAAAAAAAGTCTTGCTGAAATAAAAACTCAATAAAAAAGCTATGTACTGAATTATTACATTGAGCCAGAATCCAAAGTATAGCACTGTGTATAAATCACATCATTTTACTTAAAAGCAGGGGAGAACAAAACATGGTCAGATAGAAGAAAAAAAGACGAACAAAATGGGAGAAAAAAAAAAAACTGTGCCCCTTTGAGGATGACTGAATTTTGTTTAATCCATATTTTACTCTCTGCTGAATAATTTTACGTTCTTGACAAAGTGTCAAGCAATTGGAAGAAGGCTGGAAAAACATATGCAGCTTTTTGTCAACTTTATGCCTCCCTAAATTTAGAAGACTTTTCTGAATAAGGAAACTAAAAATAAATTGGGAAACGGTGTCAATAATGGGGTCCGAATTATCCAGTAATAAAAAAAAAAGGAAAGCATTTTTAATATAGTTAAATAGAACTTTCATAACATAAATAGTGGCAATGAGACTCAACTGACAACAAAAAAAGGGTGATTTGTAGCTGACTTACACAGATGACAATTAAAAAAACATTACATTGCCTATATACGTTTTGGCTTGTTCACTTACATTTTTAACCTATTCTAAGAACTCATGGTTAAAATGCGGCCAACACTTACTTTACCAAAACTTAATTGCAAAAGCTGGCACTGAATACTTAGATAAGGAATACACAGAAAAACTAATGTCTGTAGATTCATATTACAATTGTATTTTCATCAGACATATATAGTGTGTTTATAGAGAAGGAGAAGGTTATGCAGTTTGGCTTAGGAACAATTTTTTGAGAGTCATTTTTAAATGCAATACAACTGTCTTAAGAAAATACGCTAAGTTAAAAAGTTGAAAAAATACACATTTATATATTTAAGTCTGGATTTTCTAAGAACAAAGCTTCCATAATCCTGTAAATATTCACTAAACTAATTCTTTATTTATCAGAGTAATATAATCAGAGACACCTGACAAGAATAACTACCAGGCTAAGTAAAAAAATTTGGTTAGTATATACAGTTTTTCTGAAAAAGCATCCACAAAATAACGACACTGAAAAATGAAAAAAGGAGGGAGCAAGCTGGTTCTCAAATCAACCAAATGTAAGTTAATCCAAATATGAAAAATTCTTAATCAAAGTTTAAAAGAAGTCCTTTAAAACTTTAGCAAATTAAAAAGTTTTCTACCTAGCTCTAACAATAGTTATATGTGACACTGAATCCAGGTCTATAGCTACATCCATTTCTGTTGATTCTTTACCTCTTCTCTATAAAATTACATATTAGGTCCAGTGCATCACAGTGCAGCTCACCTGCCCAGCTAGCCAACAATATTAATAGGTTTTCACTTTGGCAACTTGTGACCAGCATGGAGCGGAATGATCAGCCATCTTTTTAACAGCCTTTGGATGAGATTAATCACATCTCAGGTTACAAATCACTCAAGCCCCTGAAATTTTTCATTCTGTTACCCTTTACTGTCAGTCCTCCTGCTCCTCATCTTTTTCAGTCTTATTAGGCTTTTATTTTCCTGTGATAATGAACACAGACTTTTACCACTCACAAGTTCATCAATGAAACCATGGTTCATCAGAGGTATTCAAATTATATTAATTGTATAAGAAGTGTTAGTAGACTGCTGCCTTATCAAGCCACTCCTCTTGATATTCCAACATATCTCCATTAAGCTAAACAAATATGATCACACAATAAACTTCCAATATTTAACTGAATATAGTTATAAAATATACACTCAGTAACTAAATCCACACACAAAATGTGCAAATTATTATAGAGCAGCACCACCTCTGAAACACTAGCAACATTGCACTATCTCCTAGATAGTGCTAGTGGACCAAGGACACAATTCCTTTCAGTCTTAAGAAAAGGTATATCATTCAGGGTAATTCCTTCAAGAAACCCTGTTAGGAAAGCTATCTAAAACTCCTAGTAATATATAGGACTGGAAACTATATTTAAGGCAAGAAATAGTAGTAAACCTAGAGATAGAATCAGATGATAGCTTGAATGGCAAGTATGATAAAAGACAATCAAATTTTTGTCAGATCAAACCCATAAAATTTGCAATGGTTTTATGCCATAAAAGAGAAACTGCAAGTGGTTTATGCCATAAAAATACTAATGTGTTTATAGGCTGCCAGTGACTTTAGTTGAAACATTCCATTATGGAAGACATGGCATAGAAAACATTGTGCAAAGCAGTAACTAGTCTCCAGGAAATAAAAAAAATCATGAGATGAGGCGAGGAGACAAGAAGAGATGAGACGGAACAAAAAAAAATGAGAAAAAACAGTGAGATACACCAGCCAACTAATGATCTTTTCATAGAGAATGTTCTGTCCCCACCAGTTCTAAACACCAAAGAATATGCTGATCTGAGAGATCTTAGACCTGATTACAACTCATCTTCTGAACAAACATCAGTGGACATATCGAAATGAGAGGCACACAGAAATCACAGATCAGCAGAAGACCCATAAAAAGGAGCTGCAGAAATTTTTCAAAAGTATTCAGGCACCTGAACATGCAAACACGCACTATGAAAGAACACACATCTCTTGATATTTGCTGGCCTCATCGTGTTGGGAACCAACATGCTGAAAAGCAATGATCCTTAACTGAAAGAGCAAAATAGAGAAGGCCTGGATCATTGGCATTCAGAAGACACTGAATAAGAGCAGATATCTTGCATAGAGATACCTTCAAATCAAAGAGTTCCTCTGACACACACACATAGCTACAGTATTCGCTGTACCACCATTCTCACTTGGAAAGAGAACCAGCAACTGCAGCTATTCCTGATGGGTCTGATCACCCTGTTCCTTTCTGCTGGCAGACAATATGGTGAGTTTACAGACAACCTGCAGGACAGGTTGGCTATATTTCAATAGATATCTAATTGCATCTTTTGATACATGAACTCCTTCGAAAATCTAAACCAAATCCTAAGTTTCCCTGGAGAAGTGTGATGATAAGAGTTTGCTTTTGCTAGACCTCTTTTTGGGTTAAGCTCATCAGCTGTGAATTAACTGTAAATGATTAAGGCAATCATAAACACTAACAGGCAATTACTAGAGCTTAGTTCCAGGTGACTATGAATTCCGTTTCACAAATCAAATTCTTGGAAAGTATTAACATCAAGTGATGAACTTGAAAATGTCTTTTTTGTAGTAGATGTATCCTGAACAAAGAACCCAAGTTTGGGTTTTTTTTGGTATGATTTTGTTTTGTTTTTTTTTAATTCTGCATGGATAGGAATTTCATGGGCAATGTATGCAACTAACAAGTTTAAAATAAATACATGATCAATTTTAATTTAAATGCCTCTAAATTAATTGAAATAACTTAATTTTAAATATTTGCAATTATTAACTAAATCAATTTTTCCCCAAAATTGGTTTCCATATATCTGAACTGCATGTGACTGTACTACCAACCACAATTTGACAACACAGCCAGCAGCAACTGAGAAAACACATTATACATAGTACTTAGATCACCATAAAATTCTAGATGAGTTAATGATAGATAATGGCCTACAATTCATGTGTAACTTATTTTAGCAAATCTTACGGATACAGCAATTCAAGCACACTGCATCAAGGCTGTACTAGAGTATAATCAAATGGCTTTGCAGAAAAACCAGCAAAAATTACAAAACACTTAAAAGAAAGTTACATGCTTAGAAGTCTCATTAACTCAGTGTTGTTTTATTAGGCTTTCCAGTGCAGTTTGTGGAGAAAAGAGCTACAGCGTCAGTAATCATTAGTACTCTGCTCCTCATCCAAGGCTACTGAAATAGTTACAAAAAAACTATCCCGTATCACTGTGATGGTGGCCATCTTGATTGACATTAAAACGGTATGTAAAGGGTATCTTTGCAAGCTCTCTTTCATCTTTTTATGTTGGTTACCAGGTCTACATCCAATACTCAAGATGTGGATGCACGCCAAATGTGGCAATAGGTCTGCAGAGAAAAACTTTGCAACCTTATGAATGAATTCCTTTCAAGAAGCCCCGATGAATACATGGAAGAACAGAAGTCACAGGAATATCAGTTTATCTGGACAGGTTTATGTGTGACTTTGTTAGCAATTTCCTTTCATCCCAAAATCTAGCTTTAAACCTAATCCTAGTCCTACCCTTGGTTGTCTACCTATTAAACAGTCATTAATCCAGGAAAAAATCCTTCCATCTTAAAACATGATAGCTTTGTCTCTTTAAGTGCCTTTTTGAGGAAATTTGCCAAAGGCTTTTTTTCAAAATTAATTATAGTGTGACAAAGTTTAAAATCACAACCAGAAAGGACTTCAAAGCTCCTAAGAATGATATACTTCAGTGTTGCTACGTAAGAGATCAGTTGCCATGCTTCCCTCTCACTGACCTCATCATCATAAGAGGAGCTATGTCATTTGCTTGCTTTCTCAAGACAGGACAGTCAGGGACGATGACACAGGGAGCACACAAAACCAGGTGGGCCACTGAGGTACACTTACGTCAGTAACATACAGTAACATATCCTTTTCCCTACCCCTACAGATTCCTTGAAAGACCTGCAAGTTTTTGCAGTATGTACTTCTGTTAAAAAAAAAAATATATCATTTTTTTTGCATCGAGTTCACACTGTATTTCTATAGATTTCAGCCGGAGACCTTTCTAGAAAAAAAAAATTACATGGTATTTACCATTTTCCATGACATTCTGGTCCTTTGATACAAGGATACAGGGTGACATAACAGACAAAGACTTGTGAGACAGCTTAGTAAACATGAATAGTTCTATTTTAGCACTACTCTGTGCAAGAACCTCATGTGGAAACATTCAACAGGTGAGAAAGAAAACATTTAAGGCAGAGTAACAAGAGTCCTGCTTCCCCGTGTCCTGGCACCCTTCAGATGGCTCAAACACTATCACTAGTAACCACCTCACTGCTGGTCACCCCAAATGCAGCCTAGTCATGTCGGACTCTAGATGGCAGCTCTCTTTCTGCAGCTGCCACCAAAGCGGCCATTGATAATGGTCTCACCCAAAACCAAAAAATCCACTCTGTGATCTAAAGGCCATTGCAGATCACAAACAATAGATGCTGGAGCAAAGGCAGCAGAAATCTGATTATTAACAAATGTCTACATTCATTTGTGGTGGAAGGTCTATATTTACATGATGCTATTTTATTATGTTATTTAATTTTTTGTCGTTTGGGAAATAGTAAAACAAAGTGAACTAAACATACTCACACAAAAGCCCAAATAGATACTAGAGAACCTGAAAACACCTTTTGCTATGAAAAATATAAATACAAATTCAGAAAACACAGACCAAAAAGACATTGGAGTATGGCAGAATTAGCTTATTTCCATAATAAAATATAGCCTCAAGCATAAATTTTACCATTATTTCGTTTTTTCAGCTGACTTTATTCATCTAATAGCAATACAAACTTATGTAACTTTAGTGTGACACAGGGATCCTGCGTAATCACATTGCAAGTATATGGTTTTAATTAATAAACAGTAGACATCACAATTATCAAACCTGAATTACTGTTTTTACTTCATATTACTTGTCCATTCTCCTCAACAAACACAAGCAGCAATAACAGAAATGTCTTTGCTGTGCTGCTGCTGTTTCAGTGGAAATCTAACGATTCAGGGCTTATTAGACTCACTTTCTGTAAATTGTATAGAGTTCGACATAAAGTAGTTAACTCACACATATGAAGATGCGCCCATTACAGAAATGTCAGCTTTGGTAGCAATGGCCACTTCTCAATAGGAAGAATGCATTTTTATCCAGATAAAGAGACTAAAACAGTTCAAAGTACCTTATTAGCAACAGCTTCCCTAAGAAAAGCACGCATCAAAAACTAACACCAACACAGCATCTTTTCCAAGATCAGACATTATTTTCACCAAAAGAAAAGTAATCTGTAAGATAATAACAGCATCCTCTAGTAAGTACGTGCCCAAGCAACATGCTTTCATTATAAAGGTAAAGAGAAAGATTTTGGGGCAGGGCTGATAAGTAATATGGACAATTTTACTAACTGAATTATTGCAAAACCAGTAACGAAGAAGTTATGTGTTTTGAGATCATGATTACTTTATGCAATCGGTTTAGGCTCATTTTTTTAAACGCAAACTTGCATGGAAAAAAAGAGACGGTAGTCTTGACTAGGTGAAGATTTATGAGTGCTATAGACAGCATAACTACTTTTATGGCTGAGAATGTAATAGATCCTAAGCAAACACTGATAAGTCCTCTACTCTTCTGAGAAGTATCCACCCACCAAGCGTCCTGACATTGGAAAGCCCCACAGTTTTGATAAGAATAAGGACAAGCTAACTGTAGAAAAAACTTCACTTCTCAAATCAGTTGAAAACATTCATCAACTGTCAGGGATTGTGTTTTCCTCCATTATTGGACAATGACCACTGCTTTTCCAACCCTACTGAAATTTATATAGATAAGTAAATCTTATATATATACATACACACATAAAATAAATGTCTATATATAAGTGTATGTGTGTGTATATATATGTACAAAAAATAAGCTACAATATTGAGGATACTTGCTATAGGTTCAACAAATAAAAGTCTATTTCAAAAGGTTTAATTGTCAAACACAAATAAAGGTACTTCATAAAAAAAAATTCATACGAAATTGGGAGTGGTTGAGGCCTCAGGATACCATTCTGGTCCAGTTTATTACCTACTACCTGGGGTGAAACCAGAGCAGTTTTACTGAGAGTGTCATACTCCTTCATCACTAACTCCCACTCAGAACACATGGTCTGTCTCTTGACGCACCACAGCATTACTTCTAGCCTCTGCAGTGCAACCTACACTACAGCAGTCTTCACATAAAAGGGGGAAGATTAAGGGTAAGTTACCAACCTGTTTCTATCTATGATGTTTGTACTTCATAAGAATGAGAAAGTGAACTTAATGAAGATACTACCCTAGTCAACTTTTCTATCTCTTATGACAAACATTATTCTCACTCATATTGCATATACCTCATCACTTTCTTGCAGTAAGTGTGGTGACTAATTAACTTCGCAGTTTTTAAGGAAGGAACTTGGCAGTCCCACTCAGTTGCTTAACAAATAACCAGCTGTCCCCAGAAGACTCAAAGGAGTCACTTTCAGCCAAGTTCCTTCAGGCCAGATATAAACATCAAACAAAAAGCCACATCAGCAGGTGGCAAGAAGAAGTGTAGGGGGACAGAATTGTTAAAATTTCATCAGCAAAGGAAAAAACCTGAATTCTACATTATTTTGCAATGCTTGTTCAATTTATTATAGAGACGATGATTGCAGCAGACATTGACTATACGATATGGCTCATCAAAATTCTGCATTAGCCTCCTCTAATATGTTTGCTTAACATATCCAAACATCCAGCCATCAGCTTACCCAAAACAGAGGCACTGGCACTTTCAAAGGAGGAAAAGCTGATTAACTTTATACAGAAAAATAATTCAAAACCAGTAGTGTGATATGTTGTAAACAACAAAAACAAATAACAATAATACTTTCAAAAAGTTAAAAGGTCTACCTCCTTTGAAAATACCCTGGCAAACATGCAGATCATGTAAACTCTGTTTTTCAAAATTTATCCCAGTTTTACCATGAAACTCTGCACGTTGAAAATTAACCTGATTTATTTTGGCAAATAAATAAGGAAAGGGGCTGTGAAAATCATGTCCACAGTAGAAACTTTACAGATAATACCTTAGCAAGCTTTAAAGATCCTAGAGCAAAGGCTACCTTTTTATTATGGCAGCAAACACGATCCAGCCTCATGAGGCCACCACTGTAATATACGAAAACACAGTAATGATTCAGATCAGTTTGGGGTCTTCTCTGAACCTCACATGTAGGGTAAGTTAGAATTCAGAAAATTAAATTACAGGCTTTTAAACTATCCCATCATATAAATTGTATAGCTCCAGAGATACTTCTAAATTAAGGAAGCTCACAACTTGAAGACTTTATCCAGCAGCAAACCAGAAGAGTCAAACACCATAGTGTAAGATTTTTATCATAGAATCATAGAAAGACCCAAGATGGAAGGGATCCACAAGGATCATCGAGTTCAACTCCTATCTCTGCATTGGACAACCCCAACATTCACACCAAGTGTCTGAGTGCATTGTCCAAATGCTTCTTGAATATTGTCAGGCTTGGCGCCATGATTACTTCCCTGGGGAACTGTTCCAGTGCTCCACCCCCCTCTGAGCGAAGAATCTTTCCCTAATATCCAAACAAAACCTCCCCTGGCACATATTCCTGCCATTCCCTTGAGTCCCATCATTGGTCACCAGAGAGAAGAGATCAGCACCTGCTCCACCTCCTTCCCTTGTGAGGAGGAGTAGGCAGTTAATGGCTATGAGGTCCCCCCTTAGTCTCCTCCAGGCTGAACAGACCAAGCGACTTCAGCTGCTCCTCATACAACTTCCCCTCTAAACCCTTCACCAGCCTGGTGGACGACTCTGCACACTGTCCAGTAGTTTGTTTATGTGAGAAAAGTTAAGAGCTTGGTAAATTCACATAATATTACGCATTCCTCACTGGTGAAGGAACTGGTTGGTGAAAATGCTACGATGAGGATGTGGCTATTTTGTGCCAGATATTGAAAATTTTGTGCAGTGAAAAAAATTATCCAGGGCAATTGCAAACAATACTACATGGGAATATAGTGGAAGTAACACAGAAATTTAAAAGCAAACAAATAAATATAAAAAGCACACTTCAGCAGAAAACTTGAGCACATTGACAAAACCTGACCAACTTATTACAGTCCTCGTAAGTTCAAAGTCAATGAGATTTGACTGTAATGAACATTTTTTTTTCAGATACTGAAAAGATGAACATAAAAAAAAAGTGGAAATACTGCTCTGCTTGGGGATTCAGCCCAGGCTTGTTCCTCTTCCTACAAAACTCTGCATTCCCTAGAGCACAGTGCACCCCCTCGTGTGCCACCAAAGCTACTGCCCAGGGCTTTCTCTCCCCAGCATTTGTAGAAGGAAACTTTACTGAAATTAACTCCTTATTAATCAAAGGCAAAATATTTCTCACGCGAGAGGAAGGGACAGTTATTTGGAAACTGAAGAGCCCCAGCAGCAGTCCTGGCTTTTTTTAGCTCAAAACAGTGCATCCCTGTTAGTGCTGTGGCATGATTGCATCAAGCCGACTTAATTCTTCTGTTCACAAAGGGATACTTCATATGTCTTAGATCAGTCACAACTTGCCCTAGTGATTCTAAAGGAAAAAGAAAGACAAAATAAACAAACTATTATTCTAGATTAAAAAGAAAAAAAAACCGGCAGCACACAGATTTGAGTACTACCTATATTCCTGTGCATTACAATATTTCACGGTGCTCTGACAGCAATGTTGGATAGTAAATAAAGAGAAATCCACTCTAATCAAATCTATTTATTATTCCTTTAGCTATGCAACAGTGACAAAAAATGGACTCCAGTTTCCTTTCTTTGCACTGTGGGATCACACCATTACCGATCCTTCAACACAAAGTTACAAGAAAAAGCAGGACAAATTTTTGTTTGATTTATCAAGTTTTTATAGCATCTAGGTTTTCCATCTCAAATGTTCTTGTCCAAACTAAATCTAGTTCAGGAAAAAAAATCCTCAGCTCATTTCCCTGAGAACCTAGTTATTTTATCTACCTCAATAACCAAGCTACTCTACCTTGTCATTTCAATTTTCACATATTTTCTCTTTGTGTATTAGTTCTATGATTCAATGAAATCTCATCTCTTCAGCCCACTGTCATAAACTACTGTCCGGAACAAAGCCCTCTCTCAAATTCAATCTCAAACAAAATGAAAAAGAGAAAATCACAAATGAGAAAGTGGACCACAACGAATCCTACAGGCCCCATTCTCACAAGGTCTGCAAGTTATTTTGCTTCATCAAGTAAACCTGAACTACAGGAAGGTGCTATCACCTCTCTCGTTACCAAATGAGAAAGTGTTAATAAAAACAAGATCTCCGTCCAGGAACATTGAAGTGACAATGTTAATCACTGATTTGGTTGAAATACAGTTCTTGATCTTAAAAGTTATTTCCAGATGAAATGCAAACAGATGAAATGTTATTGTTCAAATAAATGGGGAAGCAAGACTTTCACATATCTGATGGTACTACTGTTGCTAAACCACAATTACTAAAAACAGTAATTATTTACTGTAGTAGTAACAGTTAGAAATCCTTTGTGCTCATCTGAGTTTTCTCTCAGACGTTTAACAGCCACAGTAATCAGGAAGACAAGAAAAACCTTTGCATTTATGTCACCTATAACTCTGCACAAAGCACTGGCTGCAGAGGATCTCACAGTTTGAAGAACTTTTAGAAAGTGATTAATTTTTTTCTGTTTCAAAATTTAGGACATTTATTCCACTTTCTTACACTGCTGTTAAAAGTAATTTCTGTCAACAATCTGCGTGGAGTTTTTTTCTTCTATTCATATGCCTTCAGCAGCTTTCTACAGAGCTCCACCTGCTAAAGCCTCCCAAAGAAAGCAATAATAGTTGTAACTCATCGGACTGAATTATCTTCAAATGTTTATCTTCAAATGAAGAAACGGAAAACACCAAAAAAAAAGCACTTATGTAGAAAACATTTATAAATGCTGGAATTAAGCCACTATATGTGACCCTGTGAGTTAAAAGGACTGAGCAAAGAATTTACTGAAGTTCTCTGAAGTTAAAAATACTTTGTGATATAATGATGGCTGTAAGTAGTTCTTGCAATTGAGAACGAGTAATAGTCTGCCTCCATATTGTGCCATTGTTGAGGTAGAAGCTAGGCAAGCCCATACAGTTCCTTCAATGGAACTACATGTAAAGGAAGTTAACACTGAATTAAAAAATGTTTCACACAATGATAGAACATTTTTAAAAAAATGATTGAATTAGTATTTCCCTCTACCACAGTGATTTCAGACTGGTATAACTCAATTAACCAAAGTTCGATCAGCACGGAAGTCAGAAACAGTGTGCAGAATTGGTGCAAACATTCCCACATGATAGCAGCAACTTACTAATAACAGCATATCAATGCTGATGTTCCTACAGTTTCCGTGATGATTAAAACAGTTTCATATTATTGAGAAGTTGTACTTAGAATTCTTTATCCAGCTGCAAATAGGGAATCTTATTAATAAAACTATTTTTTATTTCTTCAGCTTAGTTTTTAAAAAGTTCAGTTGCAGTAAAAAATTGCTAGCATTTCTCCATGACTTTTCAAGGTAGTACCTCCTATCAGGTTTACCCTGCCTTGATTCCATAAGTGTGCATATAGCATAGAATTAGACATTAATGAAACATGAAAAGCTGCAATATATTAAAGTAACCCTCTAACGTGCATAAGTATATACATGCAATATATGTAATATATGCACTTTTTTATTTTGCACCTTCAACTTCCCCTTTGCTGTATTGTAACATAAATCTATTGGTACTACTTTACCTGGAAAATGCTCATTTTTCATGTCTCAACATTTTATTTTCTTCTAAGCAGAGAATCTTTCCTTTCTGGACTCCTGCAAGACTCAGTACTGAGCTCTCTGTTCTGTTCTCTCCCAGGTCATCACCTTACTACTTCCTAAGCATCAAATCTGAGGTCATCAGTCACCTGTAATCTTAACCACCACACCAGCTTTCGTGATGCTTATCTGTAGATATTTTAACACCTGTTAACGTATCTCCTTCTTCTTTGTCCCTTCCGCTCAGGCAAGTTCTAGGCTTATAACACCAAAGCCCGAGATGTGCCTAAACAAAGCATTTATTTCATTATTTACTCCTTCTTTCCATTCTTTCTCAACTGCTTCTATATTTCATAATTCCAGCATCAATCTGGTTCTTCTCCTGCATCTCATCTGCTTGCAAACTGCCTGCTGATTCCTGTTACATTACCTGTACATAAATATTTCCTTAGCACGCAGCTGGAGCGTGTTTTGTTCCCAAAAAAAAATACTTTTGAGGGTAACAGCTTACTCAGAATCCCAGATGTAGCAATGGCAAGTTTGCAGCCTTTGTCCCTTTTCAAAGACACCTCCACACAGTCCAACCTTGTTCAGTAGTCTTTAAGACTTATGTCTGAATTGTGATCTTCCTGGCTATAGTGACTCCAGGTGCTGGAGGCCAGACACTTCATTTCATCCCTTCCAAACATAAGATGGGAGAGCAGAGCCTTTGGAAATACGCCCCACACACATCTTCACCAAATTCCTCTTCTTAACTTTCATCTGTTTTCAATTTAGCTACATCATTTTTCTACCCTAAAGCCAAGCTCTCCAGCCCTGCAGATGTACAGACTGTGTTCCATCCTCTAACACACAGAATAACTCTCCTGCTACTTGCCCAAGAGTAAGTTATAGAAAAAAAGAATAAATTTCATCCAACAATTACCCCCTTCCTCTCCAAAGAATTTGATTGGAAGAAATCTACACCCATGCCAGAAGAGCATGGTATACCACATTTTTTCCTGCTGTAACTGGCACCAACCAGCTACATCTGATATATAGCCACCTCTTCTTCTTGTGTCTTTAGCAAAAGTTGGAATATTCAAAAGACAAACAAAATCACAAGGAAACAAACAAAAAAACCCCCAAACTCCCAAACACATGCACAAAAGCCCAGATATATATGAACAGCCTTTGTACAGAAAAAAATTATCTTTACCAACTATTCCTGTTTATTGCTACTCAAGTCTATAAATAACTTGCACTCACTCGTTCATTCACCTAGGGCAAGGCAATTCTGAAGGGACTGGACAGCTGCACTAAAATGGGAGAAAAAAATTTAAAGAGAAAAGACGAGTTTGACCCTCATATGGGTTTAACAGTTTACAATTTTGCTTAAATAAAAATATACACAGCTGTTCCTTAGAGACACACATAGAAAGTCTGAAATGGGCACAGGTATCAACACAGACAGAACAAGCATCAAGGTTCAATCACTAGGCATCAACAGGCATCTAAGAAATTGCTCAAGGAATTTAAAAAGTGTGGGATTCTTTCCTTCATTACAACCAACTCTGTTTTTTAAAACAGCTTACGAAAGCATTTTTTTTTTATTTAAGAAACAGCTACAGTAAGGTTCCTACATGTGGCACATCATTCTAAAGTATTGAAGTATTGAAGACCTAGACTAGTCAATCACTTACTCCAATTTTATTTTAAGCTTGATGTTTTATTTTAAATACTATTTTAAGACTCTATTTCAAAAAGCAAACCATTGAAACATTTATTGCTTTTGGCTTTATTTGGATGGAGATTATTCTTAAAAAAAATAATAAATAAGCAAAGAGTTTGCTTAAATTAAAATTCCTAAACACTGACTGTGTGCGTGTTGGAAATTAAATATAGAAAAATAATTATAAGAAGTAAGAATTGTTTAATAAAGCAGTTGTTAAAGGCTTTGTTTTTTTCTTACAACTATGTGTAGTATGGCTGCATATGCTTTGGTATTGCTGCACATTTTACTACACAAAAAAGTCGGTGTCACCGTACTCATAAGAAGAGCAAATCTTGTTTCTTCACAAATTCATTACATATGACATTCAATTTTCTAAGTCAAATAATGCCTATCTTCAGCTTTTTTCTGTAGGTCATCCTCAACCCCATCATACGTATTTCATTTGGCATAATTCCCACAGGGTTACTGCATGGGATTTCAAGGATTCCATATCACTAAAGATTGCCAACTATCCATGAAAGTAAGGAACCTTTTCTTGCACTATAATCAGTTCAAAGAACTTCCAAAACACTCACTGGAACTTTTATACAAAAGACAAAAATATTAGTTTATGTCATATGTTTTCTTTCCTCAGGAACTCAATACCTTTCACTTTAAATGTTGACTGTGCTTAATTAAGTCCTGTCTGTAAAACAACTTCTACATCTATTCACACTGGCCATCCACCTTCCAATGGGCAATCACACAGAATCTTTAGGAATGTATTTAATGTACATTTAGTTCCCATGAAAGCAATGCAGCAAATGGAAGAAGAAAGAAAGGTAGCAGGGGCATCACACTACCTACAGCACACTGCATCACCACTAAGTGTTTGAGGGACCACAGTTTGAGAACCACTGCTCTGTTCTGCTATAAACACAGGCATTTACAGACCACCAGTTATATTTAGCGTCATAAACATCCCTGTTCGAAAAATTAAATTACAAACACCGTTTAATAATAGGTAGCAGGTTTGTTTTCTCTTTTATTCTTTTTTAAATTTTTAGATTACAAGGCTAATGAGGCATACAAAATGATTCTAAATGAATTTAGGAAAGGATGTAAGCCTTGCTTTACAGGGAGGTTACTGATTTTCAACAGAAATCTAACTCTGCCACACACTAATAACAGCACTAAATGTTTTATATCAGCGCAAGCAGGCAAGCAAGTTGCAGACTCGTATGATTCACGGATTTACTCTCGGCCATAGAAAATACACATTCATACAAATGTTGTATCTAAAGCTTGAGATATACTGTAAGTAGTTCCTAGTGTTACCAGCCGGAAGATATCTTTGCATGTAGACAAGATCCCCTTTTAGTTCTAATATAACTATACTGACTCCAGGGTCAAGGTCATCTCAAATAGCTAACACTGGGTCTGACCCAAAATGGGTTAGAATTTTTAAATCAGCGGCCCTAGCATGAGAATGCAGAGATAGAGGCAAAGACGAGGATGTTTGCATTCTTTGGCACACCGAATATGAAAGGTATTCCTGCAAGCAGCAGCCATTAGCAAGTCACAGATTTTCTTGATTTATGAAAAAATATATCTCAACCCATCAAGAACTGCAAGACATGCTGAATCCTTTATCTAGCTAACAGTGGTGGAGCATCTTTTCATTTCCAGACTGTGATAGGCTGCACTTGCGGTGGGCAGATGTATCCTTCGTGAAACACACCACTCAATCGTTTTCAAGATTTCTAAACTATTGGTTGGTTGATGTCAGGGATTCTCAGTTTGTACTTACAGTGGTACTGGTCCAAAGTAAAACAGAGCTCTTCTAAACTGAAAAACAGGTATTTACTACTTTGACCACCTAAAGTTACCAGACAAAGCAGATAAAGAAATTGTTTTCATAGGGACCTCCTAGAGCACGCTGTCTTTCAGGGGTTTATAATGTGTTTAGGTCGAAACAGCAGTTTCCCTACAATTATTTAACTACATTACTTTGCCAAACTAATGAAATGCTTCTATACCGGCAGAGTTTCTCCTGCATGACGTTCTCTATACAGCTGAGGTTTAACAAACACCTTGCTGGCTTTAACTGGTCTACAGCGCTGCTTTTCATTCTCTTATGGAAAGGAAGAGACCACCCTTACAAATTCAAGGCTGTTAGATGTGATAGGAGATCATAAAGGGTTAAAAAGTTTGCTGCTATTTCATAGATATGATCTTCAGGCTATTCAAAGCTGTACTCCTTTTCTCTCTGCCAAGCTTTTTGCAATTCATATATGTGTCTAAATTTCAGAATGCTCATTTATGCTCTCCGGTACCATAGAAAATTTGGAATGGTCATTTTAAGTGTCTTTCATTTTCTACCCTCTTTAAGCTTCAAATACATCTTGGGAAATAAATTACTTGATCTATTGGATTAAAGTAAGATAAAAATTCCACTATTAAGTTCTGTACTAACAAAATTCATGGTAAAATTTTTGTTAAAATTGGATGCCTTTCTCAGCCAGAGCCTGCAAACTGCTTAATATTTCCTTGCCCTTAAAATATAAGCCTACACATTTAAAGTTTCCCAGATTTGCTCCATTATTAAAAAGCTCTTTATAGACTTCCTATTAGAAAGATTACTATACTAGAGTTCCTTGCTCTCCTATTTACCACTAATCAAAGTGATGTTAGAAATGAAAAATGAGATGCCCTCAGTCAGTTTTTGAGCAGGTGAATAGCCCTACCATTATACATCCACGAGTCAGCTTACTCTTTTTTGGCAAGAAATGAAATGACTGATTTCGCTGACAGAAAAATTTGTTGATGTCTGTCTGCAATACACTAAAACTTCAGTCTCGACTCTCCTCGGAGCTGACCATTCCTTTCAATGTGGACAACAGAGGTGGGCACATGCCCAAACCTCAGCCACGAAGTTCAGCATCCACTACATCAATGCAAGTGTCCATGTATCTGGCAATTTAAGCAACCATCTCAACTGCAGACAAGGATATGTACTAATCCTGGCACCCTTGTTATGGGGACAAAGACCTTCAGGAGAGGTGGGAGATGAAGTAAACAAGCAAGCAATGCTAATGCATTAAGCTGCCTTGGTTGTTTCGGCTGAGGCTGAAAATGGAAGTGAAATGCATCAGCCTGCATCAAGGAACTTGTACTGTTTCTTCTCTGCTCTTACTTATCTACAAGCAACGGCATCTAACTGAAGCCCCAAAATCAACCCAAAGGCTGAAAGCAGACCTGTGTTCTGTGAAGTACAGAATGTACCTGTATTTGTAAATACAGTATGGATTGCAAATTCCTGGGAGTTGGAGCCACAGTTCATCCCATTTATGCTTTACTCTCAACGCTAAATAATACTAGTTAGTTAAGGAGATAAAGATTCTGTAAGCACTTTTTATTTGAGGTAAGCTCTTTTCATCTGAAATCACTTTAAACTATAAAATACCGTAAAGAACAAACAAAAACTACTCACAAAGTTCGCCTAAGATACTTGCCATTACCTTAATGCGTGTTATACTTTCTACAACTAAAATTCCTTCCCCCTAATTCTGAGGCTACTTTTTGCTCTTTAGGGAAATTCCAGTGGAGCTTCCTTTTTAAAAAAAAATAAATATTATTACTACTTTTACAGACACTGTTTTGTCTTTGTTATAGCGATCTGGTTTTCCATGCAAGCTTGAGTGTCAACACCAAACTCTTACAGGGACTAGATTGTATCCCTCTAATTTATCGAGAAGATTCTAAAATTAAACACAGCAAATAAAACTCATATTAAAACTGAGTGCCTTCCTTTGCATTTTTTTTCCTTTTTACTATCACCAACAAAGATATTCCTATCACTAAGATCAAATCTAAAGTTCTGCCTTGAACTTATGTCAGAACAAGTTCTGGCACTTTAAAACTGAAGCAGATTAAAAAGCATTGTCTCTAAGTCTCCCTAAGCCACTCATTAAAATTACATAATTGATATTAACACAAAAAGTCACTGAAGCTCAGATAAAAAGAAAAAAAGAAAGTTAAAAAAGCAATACAAGAAAGAAAGTTAAAAAAACAATACAAGGTAAGACTGTAAAACGTGAACTGAGACAAGAGACTCGGAACACATTAAAGTCTCTTTAAAAATGGAAATATTTTTGAAATATTTTAGATTTAGACATTAAAGCCAGGAACACCACTGTTCTTCCAAAAGCCAAGAAGGATATTAAATAAGGAGAATATATACCTATTATGTAGATAGTGTCTACTGCCAAAATCAGATTTAGCAGTAAAAGCTATTCCTTGTTTTCAGAGTTCGTAAGTAAAAAGCCTGCTTCCATCTTTGTGAGGACAAAAGAAGAAATGAATATGTCTCCAAGGGCAACCACCCAGAACCTGTATGAAACTACACACACAGCCAACAATGTACAAGATCTGTGTCTCACCTAACAGGGTCACTGCGTGACTACCAAACGGTCCAGCAGAAAAGACTGTTTTCAAGTTGCCAAAAACCTATCCATTTCCAAAATTACAATTTTACCCTTGGAACTACAACAGCAGGTACAAGCCAACACCTGATTATACCTACCAGGTGCGGAAAGAGAGCAGTCAGTATGTATTAATGTGCAATCAGAGCATGGTCACCATCTCACTTCACTGAGTAATGTCTAGACCTCTACTCAAGGAATTTATTCTGCTAATGCAATGAGAGTCTGACATTTCTTCCTCGCAAAAGAAGTAAATATTATTATCCCGAACGGTACAGTAAAAGACACAGTTTGCAAGACAGTTGTGAGTTTTCATACTGAAACAGGCGGTATTAATGGAATCACCTTTCTCATTATACTAATCAATCAAAAAATAATTTAAAAAAATGAAAAGAAACTGTCTAGGTTTGTTGCAGGAGGCACAACAAGTGTCTGAGACACGTGAGGAAACATAGTTGTTGCAGTGAGCAGTCTTCAGGTATCTGGTCCAGCTCTGATAGTATTAACGGGTCTGACTCATTGCTCCGTGCTGGTAACTTACATGTCAGTAGTTAATGAAAAAACATCTTACTTGAAAATGAAAAAGGGATATTCAATCTGCATAATTTTCTGCCAGAGGCCTATTCTGGTTAGCAAGTAGCTGGTTACTGACAGACATTGCTACTGTCCCAGACAAGTCCAAACCAGGCTGTTATAGCTTAGCAACCTCATACAAAAATTATTCTCAAAAAGGGGATTCTCATTGCAACACTGCCATAGAAGCACTATCAATTGCAAGTTGAATTATTTTTGCCATTTCAAGGAGGCTCAGTCCCCTTCTCCCACCTGAACCTAATCCCCATACCTGAGCAGGTACTGTCATATATACACATCAAGAAATCCTCTTCCATCAAAGAACTAAATACAAAGAAATAAATAAATAATTTAAAAAAAAAAAAAGGCAGAAATACAGAGGCAAACTTTACCATGTTAGGAACAGATAATGTAAATGTTTATATAGGTCTGTTGCAGTTGGATTCACAGATAAATGGGAAGCAAGAAAAATTCACACAGCACCTTGTATACTCCTGACTCTAATGTACGTCCTTGTTGCCTGGATACCTCTAGTGAATTATGGAGGAAAAGCGGGAGTCTTTTTCCCAGTCAGTATTAAATAAAAAGAAATACCAACATACTACTTCATAAGAGGTAGAAGATGCACATGGAGGCTTCCCGTACCCTTGCCAGCCGAGTGCCAGAGAGAGAGACAGATTGAGCCTTGAGACTTTTAAATCTTATGGGTTGCCATGCCACGTTAGGAACTAGATCTCATACAATTCATCACCCAAGTTGCAGAAAAATAGTTCAAGAACTCAAAATAATGAATTCTGTCATTTTCAATAGAAGTGTGAAGGGAGAATTATGAATGAACCTTTTAAAAACACGTATGTGGAAGGAGATTGCCCTTCTACAAAATGAAAGCAGCAGGCTTCTGTTTAAATGGCCCAATCCTGAAAGCGAGACCTTTCATTTTCAATTAACTTAAATTGACAATTGAGAAAGGTTTGAAAATGTTGTTGGAGCCTTTCAGTTTGATAGATCTCAGCTCTGACATTACACACAGAATTCTGACTCAATTTTTAGGGTGTGCTGTTTTAAAATTGAAAAGTTGAAATGAAGAATATTTGGTTCAATCAAAGCTGTTGCAAGACATTCAAACATCTTAATCTGTTAGAAATGCATTTTCTGTTTTTTCTCATAATACTTTACATAATGCATCATTCATTAACATAGATCAAAACCCGAGCGCCATGCTCTCCCACAACCTTATGTTATGTTGCAGTGATACTTCTGTCGAGAAATTAAATTCTATCGCAGAACATATCACTATGAATGCAGGTAACTATTTATTACAGGACTAAAATCTTTCTTTATATTTTAAAGCAGTCTACGTTACCAGCCTGCATTACCAAAAGAATGCAATTATCTAATACTACATACCTCATATCCACCTGACACAACACAGACAAAATCAAACTAATCTTCAGGCTTAACATTCATTTTTAAATGCAGAAATGGAAGACTTCCAAGCAGACGAACCACTTTGATAAATAAAGAAATATTAAATAAATCAAATTTCAAAGCTCACAAGCAAAAGACAGAACTTTGAAATCCTTGAGCAGTGAGGCAGAGAAATCTGCAGATTTAAACAGTTCATTTACCAATTAATAAATGAAGTATGTAGCCTCTACTACTTGACAAATGGAAAACCACATCTGCACAGCTCAGAACCACATTATACCAATAAGGCAGTCTTAAATTAGTTGTGAATTGATAGATTCAATTCCCAAATAAACAAAAACAAATGGATGGGGTTTTCCCATCACTTGGGTTATCACATTACTAATTTTGACATTTTTTCAGGAAATCCCTTTTAATTAATGATAAGAAGAAGTGGTATTGTTTAAAGTAATTTTTTGTTTCTTGTAACCAGTGGAAATTGATGTACATGATGCAGGTAATACTGACAACATATGCTGGACCCTATTTTTCCACCACAGTCACAAAGAGCTTGAAAAAAATCAACTGGGAGCAGCCTCTTGTAATATTGAGTCCATATGCACAATACAAATTCTGCCAAAAGGTCTGAAAAAGGAGCCTCGGCAAGCACATGGACCAAGTTCTCTCCTTGTGCCACCGTAGTTTGGTAAACTCAGTATGATCAGATAGGATTTGATACAGAGATTCAAATTTGGCCAAGCAATACTAAGCTGTATCTTGAGGAATGGGAGTAGCAAAGATGTGTTTACACCAGAATGCTTTTGTCTGGGAGTTCACCTGGGGATGACTTAATGATGTGCATAAATTAGAAGTATACATCAATTGACCATCCAAGGAACCAGCTCTTACAACCAGGCCACTAGAGCCCCCCTTTTCTCACTGTACCTCCAACCTTCTTCCCTAGTAGGTGATAAAATATAGGTAGTGGTAGCTCAATGCAACCCAAACATTTTCCTAATTTCCTACACTGCCTAACGGTACGTACAACAGCCATCTTGGAAATGGACAATGCACCTCTACATTGCTGTAGTTTTACAAATACATAGTTTTTGAATACAGGTATTTCTCTAGCTATGAGACATAAGATGCAAATAAAGTTATGCTTTTGGGTTAAAGAAACACAAAGTTCATGTTTTGGGAAATGTGGCCAAATGTGTGAGTTGCTAAAATGAAAGGTAACCAGATAACAGCATCTTGATCTTGTCTTATATCTGATTTTACTTTTTTTTTTTTAAATATATGTATGAAATGAGCCTTAAGTAGCCCAGTACACTTCAGTAAGAGAGACAGGGCTAGACAACTGAGTACTGGGTAATAGAAATATCACTTCTAAAATTCTTATTCCCTCTCAACGCTTCACAGACTGAAGGATAATGAGAAGTGTGGACTGAGTAACTAAGGAGCATTTTGTCCTTTTCCTTTATGACTACAAAAAGGAAAGAGGAAAGGAATGAAATGACCCAACAGTGTTCAGAACATCTGAAAATAATGTACATATATATAAATGTTTCATGTGCCACGTATATTAGCCGCAAGAATGTCTGGTTTTTAGCAATATGGGGAACTACACTTCTTATTTTTCCCAGCACGTGTAAGACTAAAGGGCTTTGAGAGCTGTGTAGTATAATTAGTCTTATTCACTAATGAGTTTTAACACACTCAGCACCAAAACCAAAGAAAATGTCACTTTAAACTACTGCCTTTGAAATACATCCAAGTATGCGTAGCACTGTACAAGAAAGGGTCTACACACAGAAAGGTCCAATTCAACACCACCACAGTTTGCTATGGAAGAGTATTCACTGCTGCAAATGTAAAAAGTCGCTTTGAAACACTGTTATTGCAACCATTTATTTCACAAAATGCTTGACTGTATCTTCCATGTCTGACACCTGAAAGCTGGCTTTCATCAAAGGTAATCTATAAACAGTGAACCTGCAACACTGTAAAAGCACTGGAACCACTGCTAGAGCTGCCTACAAAACTCCTTCTTGTCTTGCTTTGCCGGTTTCATGTTTGAAATTTTCCCTTTTATATTTTTCTCCTAGGAAAAGCATTTTGGGATTTTCTACCAAGACACCAAGCTCTGGCTAAGTGAAGAGCACCCCTACAATATCAAATCCACCTGCTGCACAGGTGATCATGAGGGTGGAGACGGAGAAATAAACAACGGATGCAAAGCCTTTAGAAACCTTCCTAAAGCTGTGACTTCACCTGCAAAGGAGCAAGGAATGCCAGCACAGCACCAGAGGGAAACACTGCTGGGTCTGTGACTGCCTACAAAACTCCTTGCTTTGTCTGCCTCATGTTTGAAATTTTCCCTTTTACAATTATTTTTCCCCTAAGGGAAGTATTTTAGGATTCTCTACCAGTTCATCAAGCTCTGGCCAAGTACAGTGCAGCCCTACAATAACAAATCCACCCGCTGCACAGGTGGTTATGAGGGCGGGTGATGGAGTAATAAATAAGGGAGGCAAAACCAAAAACGGTTTAGAACACGTTCCTAAAGCCGTGAGTGACTTGGACTACGAAGGAGTGAGGAACACCAGCACAGAGAACCAGCGGGGCATGAGCACCGGGGTTGGGCTCCCGCGGCCGCGGCCAGGACACACGGAAACACCCCGCCCCGGAGCCCGCAGCGCGTTTCTCGGGAGCGCCGCGGGCGCCGACAACAGGGACACGTGACCAGGCGTGAAAAAAAAAAAAGAAAAAAAAAAGGAGAGGAAAAAAAGAGGAAAAAAGGCATAGAATAATAACAAAAAAAAAGTGTGTAAAATTTAATACCCGCCCCAAAGCGCCTGCTGTCCGTTTTGCCACAAACCGAGTCAACTTTTCCCCTCGTTGCACGTTTGCCTCCTGTGCGGGGCTGTGTCCCTCGGCGGCCGCCGGCGCCGCCAGCCCCCGGACACTTACCGGCGGGGCCGCCCCGTCCCTCAGCTTCGGCGGCGCGGTCGCAGCTCAGGGCGGCGGCATCCCCCGGGCCGCTTGCCTCCCCCGCACCCCCCGGCTCCCGGCGACTTGTTTGGTGCGCCTCGCACCCTCTTTACCATATGCTGTAGTGGGAAGGAAGAGGAGAGAGTGTATGGAGCCCGGCGGGGGGGGAGGAATCAACTTTGCTCAATGGCGACAGGGCAACAGCCTCAGCCCCAAGCATCAGATCGATTTACTAAACAAACTGAAACGTGGGTGGGGATGTTAAACAGTAACCAGAAGCCTCAATGAAAACTGAAAGCTACTGCTGCCGATAGCGGCTGCCCCTGCGCGCAGCCCGCGTCCGGCTGGCGGGCAGGACAGGCGCTCCCAGCCCGACCCGGCTGGTCCCGGCCCGGTCCCGCTGCGTTGCGGCTGGCGGTAGGTGCGCTGTCGCGGCGGGGCTTTGCCCCCAGCCCCGCTGCCCCCAGGCCAGCTCCGCCACAGCGCCCCCCAGCCGCCGGTCCCTCGCTCCCGCGGCTACACCGCTCCAGTCGCCCGACCGCTGAGCTGCCACTGCTCCTGTGCTACGGGCAGGGAAATAACTCCCCGGCCTGCCCTGCTCTGCCCCCGAGGGGCGAGCCTCGCCATCCCGAAGGGCCCGGGCGAACGCCGACCCCCGGCTGCGAGGCCTCCCCCGCAGCCCCCGGCTTTCGCTGTGTTTGGTAGCTAAAGATCTGAGGGCGCCCAAACCTCAAGGATTCCCTAATGGGTGTCTCATCTTCTCCTCCACTAAAGCTGTTACTGGGATGGGAAAAGCCCCCCTCTTTTTAGTTAGGTGCCTGGTTATATAAAGAAACGGGACCAAATACGGGGATCCACTGCGAACTCTGGATTCCCTGCGCTAGAGACAAACACTTCGTCGGCCTCTAAGTATTGGGAAGGTCGTGACACAAGGAAGTGTTTATAAAATAGTAATTGTCATTGTTCTTCGATATTGAACATTCACAGGCTCGAAACAATGATTAACGCCTTGCCTATGATATCACCGTCTCACACCCAAAGCGGCATCAGGAAGAAAGGAAATAATTCAAGGCAGTGAAGGTGTTGTCTTGTCATTCCAAATATCATCCAGGGAGGGCTCCTTGGAGGTGTGAGAGGAGGATATTTGGCCGAAGTTTCCACGCGAGAATGAAGTCTCCGTAAAAACAGACTGTCTCGCCATGGGTATGTGACTATGCCCGACTCCTGTAACTGCACTCCCATGTCAGTGATTTAACGATACCCTCGCAGGAGAGGGGCTACGCCGGCTCTACACAGGAAGGAGATTGGAAAAAAATTGGAAAAAAATATGAAAAATGTTCCCTTGCTTTAGCCTGTGAAAGCGGCCGGTGATTGATTGGTTTCCACAGTGAGGAGACCAGCGAGTTTTCTCTACTTTCTTACCGCTAGTACCTTGCCATGCCGTTGTGTCTTCTTAAAATGGCCAATTCCTCATTTCCAGAGTTTGCCACTGGATCCAGTTTCTAGGGGCTTTCGATTGTCCCTTGGGGGGAACAAAGGGAATTTTAGTTGACAGCTCTTCCCCATTAATAATCACTGGAAATAATTGCCCAGATAGCTACAAGGAAGGTGTAAAAACATCCAGAGTCCTCCAGTGTTATTTCAAAGGTGGTTTTTAAAAGGCCAATAAAAGTCGCCGAGGAAGACTTGTTCCAGAGGAGTTCCTGCCCATCTCCTGCGGTAGATAAAATACTGCAGGCAAGGGCAGCACTGACAATGAAAGAAACGTTACTGCTGCTGGCTACAGCGCGCCTTGGAGCAATCCGCAGGCGCAAATAGCTGGTTTAAGAAGTGATTGTCACTTACAGGAGGACTGGGGTTTTTTTACCTTTCTGAGAATCTCAGCCATATGCCGTGGGCTAATAACCCGTTTCTTTATATGAATAAAGAGGACTGATCGGAGTTTCTTTGTTGTCTTAATTAGAATGAAGTTAACATAGTAAAACCGAGTCATTTGTAGTAAATGTATTTCCACACTTGTGTCTGGATGCGGACAGATTTTACGGGGGGGCCCTCAGAACATTTTGATTTCAGTCACTTCAGCGCGTACAAACGTTATTATTCTTACTCTTGCGGGAAAAGCATTGCTTCATGCCAAAAGCAAATAACTTGCAGAACAGTAAATGGATTTTTTTTTCTGTGCGGGGAATATTTTCGCGTATTTCTCATCACGTAAGGCCACGTTTGATTTAACCTTAATGTAACTAGGGATTTTCATTTCGACTTTAGCGTTTTTCTTAAGTGATTCTTATGAAGTGGTTGCCTCTTTTAGTTAACAACGCTTTGAGGAAGAGTGGGGGACACCATGGAGTCCCCTTGACGGTCACCTCGCCGCCAGCGTTACTTCTGAAGCAGCATTTTCACGTGTCACCTCCACGATGGAATCATGCGACCGCCCAAAGAGCCGCAGTAGCTATGAACTGTCCCGGCGCCCATGGCGGGAATCCGGATTCTTCCTGCTTCCCCAACGATGGGGGCTTCCACCACCTCCAGTTCTGCCACCGTTTCTCTGCAGATGGAGCACCGAGGCACTAGGGCGGCGGCGGGGACCCTCTGCCCGGGATCCCTGAAAGCACTAGCTGGGCCATCAGGAGCAGGAGACGTCCCGTTTGCTTACCACGTCTCTCCATAACTACAGCCCGGGAGCCAAGACTGGGAGACAGTACTGAGGTTAGGGACAGGAGGAAATCCATATAGCCTTTTGCAGCGGAAATAACGAATATTTCCAGACGTTGACCTCAGGGTGGGGGTCCCAGACAGTACAGTTCCTGTGCCAATTTGGAGAAGCACTTGGCTGCCTCTGGCTCGCAGGCACCTGAAAGGTGGTTGCCCACCGGCCTCAGCCCCCTCCTGCTCGCTGTGCGAGTGACCCGCTCACCGGCCGCGTAGCCCGGTCCCCCCGCAGATCAGCTACCGGCCACCTCTGCGAGGGTCTGACTTTCCCCGACCTGCGCCGAACAGCGTTTGCCCACCCCTAGCCAGGCAGTTTATCTGGGGAGAAAACGTTATAGCTGAGGGGGCTGCCGGCGGGGCAGGGGGCTGGGGTGGCAGCCAGGCAGCCCAACCGGCCTCCGCTCGCTTCATTCCAGTATCATTAACCTGCGGGTGAATCAACTGTTTGCGTGCCCTCTCTCCCCGGGCTGTTTTTTCCCTGTTACTGATCCATCCCTCGTAAATCATTTATGGGGAACTGGGCACTTCTCTCCTTGCAGGAGCTTCCCTTGAAAACTTTCCCGTCCTCAGGCAAGCGCCTTTTCTTTGTTAGCACGAATAATTGATAAAGGACCCCAACGTGCCTTCAAAAACTATCTAAACGGCTGCCGGGAACTACAGTCACTTAGGGTCAACGGGCTGCTCTTGGCTTTAGAAGTGCAATACATGAAACGATCAGGACCAAACCGGTTTAAAGAAGCAGCTAGTTTTATATGGTTACATGAAAACATAAATGAGAAACGCGGTCTAATTTTACAGGTTCTGGTACAAAGCGTTCAGGCTGACTTCTTGCAGAGCCCCTTCCTCCCCTCCTTCATCAGAGAGCTCCTGGCATTCTGGTACTAACTAATAGTTCTGTGTTTTCTTGCCTCGAAAAACCGACTGAGAGAGAAATACGCTGTTCAAAAGAAAAAGAAAAGCTGTAAACCTCTTATAACTCTGAATCGTGAGATTACGCCGGCACCACGCGGCTATGAACCCATGTCAAGGGCTGCATTAGAGAGACTGTTTTCTTTAAAGGTTCCCTGGCTAAACTATTAATTGCCAGGGTTTCATGAAAGATTTGCAGACTTTACAATCATTTATGATCCATGCAATAAAAACTCGGAGATATGGGCACACTGGTTCAAGGTGTAACGCAAAGATGTATTAGGTGCCCTTGGCAACTATCTGTGGGTGCTGTTTGTATTCTCCGAACACGCCCTTCGCTGCAATGAACATTTCTGCAAACCGCGGGTTGGGTTGTTCATTTCCAGAGCGCTGAAGGGTCACACAAAAGAGCTATAGATTTCAGGCAGGGGAATCAAGTGATTGGAAGCTCATTCCAGTCCCCCGAAGAGTTCAAATGCAAGGGAGATAATTACCCTTGACGAAAAGTAAACTTCGAGGGAAAATATATGCCTTTCCCTCTCGTAAATGAAAAGCCCGCGAGAAAGCAGATTTAAGTATTCAGAGCGGTAATGCTCTCCTGACCCCCATCAACGCAGAGATTACATTATTGTCCGCCACAGCAGAAGGCGGAGAGGAACCCCTCGAATCCGAAGAAAGCCAGCTCTAAGGGTATTGACGGTCCTCCAATGATATCCTATTTAGGAGGCTCACAAGCGAGCACCCTAGGCGTTTTAAAGATTATCCCCCTAAAGATCTTTGAAGATTATGCTAATGACTGCAGATTACAAGAGTTTACTGCGAGAGCGAAGAAACAAAACCAGCCTCGTGGCTGTTGCCTATGTTAATTTTCTGACTCTCTTTTAAGATGATTTGCGCCTCCCTGGCCCCGGCCGTTCCCCTCATTAGCAGCGGAGTTGGGGGGGGCGGGTGTGTGTGTGTGTTTCTCCTGCCCCTCTGACGGGGCGGGGTGTGTGCTGTGGCTGTGCGGAGGCGGCCGGGCGCGCCCAGGCAGGGCCACGGCAGCGCCGGGCAGGGCAGCGCCGCAGGTAGCGCGGGCGCCGTGCGAGACCCAGCCGCGCCACCTAGCGGTGCCGGGCCGCGTTGCCCGCCGCGGCTTGCAGGCCGCCGCCACCGGGCACCGGGAGGCCGCGGCTGGAGCGAGGGGGGAGCCACTGGCTTGAAGCGAGAAAAGGAAAATCCTGCCGACGTCCCAGTGTGAACGCGCGAGGCGTCCGACTTATTGCAGGGAAAAAGGAAGCGACTGAGAGCCAGAAGATTTCACGCTGCGTGAATACTTTGTTCCCCCCGCCTCCCCCTTGTCTTGACCCTTTCACCCCACAAGTATTCATCACGTAGATAGATTGATAAATAGAGTATAAGAACCAGTGTGTCCATCTGTTTGTTCCACCTGACCCAGTCAGTGAGCCTGTCAGCTCTCTCCCTGGAAAAAAGCACATCCTCCGATCTCGCAAATGGAGGGTTGGGGGCACATCATCATCCAGGACACTGTCATTAACATAGCAGTAGCAAATGTGTGGAAGTACAAGTCATGTTCACCAGATTTGCATTTCTGATGAAAAATCCTGCCAGTCTAAAGCAGGAATAAGGGTTCAGAAGCAAAATGCAGTTACTGATGTAATGAAAACAAATTTAATGAAAACTATTCACTGGATGAAGACAGTGATGGCATATTTGGATGTATTAGTTTGATCTTGTTGTTTAATCCAGGCTATGTTCATGGGATGCTTTATGCAAATCGTGATTAATTTATTTTTCTCTCAAAATACAGTCACGAGAGACATGCATGGACAAAGGAGGAAATGAAAAATATTTCATAGTTATTTTAAGTACTTCAGCATCTAAAAGCACTGGTCATAGCAGATCAGTTTTATAATGATTTGTTGCTTGTTCTGTACTTGTGAGTTGTATTGTTCTATTGTTTGATGCCTTTAATGTGATTTGGAATATAACTCATGGTTTTCTATAAAAATAATTAAAAGGGCTTATATGCATGGCAATTTCACTGTCAATACATATCTACATAAGCATGTCAGTACATATCTACATACTGTGTCCGGTATGGGCTCCTCTGAAGTGATCCTTAGTCAGGTGGAGACTTCTCCCTCTGGTTTGAGCAGTCGTCACCTTAGACTGCCTTCCAGAAATACTGGTCTTGGGAGACAGATACCTTGGAAACTGTAGAATAGGTAAGCAGTGGACATTACTGCTGGAAGAAATTTAAACAGTACCAATGTGAGAACACAACAAAACTGAAATAGTGTAGAATAGAGATTAAGAGGATGAGCATGCATCTGATACATAATTTGTATACAAAGTTTTTCCACCTCGTTGATTCAGTTAGGGATGACTGAATTAAGGCAAGGCAAAAGAATATAATCTTTTACTGATAAGAAAGTGTAATTCACACTGTGTATGCTGTTAAACAGTGTTTCTACATTGATATTGATGGTGTAGACATGACATATGAAAAACATCTTTTGCTGAGAGTCGGGTACAATTCAGTCTCCATGACATCAACTGATGAAAACTTCTGCAGTATTTTCAGTTGTGCTCCTCAGGAAGATAAGCACCATAGAAGTCTAATGAACCATTTAAACAAATTCCATTTGTCTGGGTTTATAATGATGCTTAGAACTAGAGTGGTCATTCTGGGCTATTTTTACAGTCATGTAGATGCAGAGAAGATGACACAGTTCAATTTTGACTAAATCTTAAAAGTTTACGAGCTGCTTTTATAGCATCCCAGAATGCATTGTGCTTGGCACTGGATTTAAAGAATTACAGAATAGCTTTGGAGCCCATTTTGCGTTTAAATTGTTTAAAAGAATGTTTTCTAACTTACTCCACCTTTTGTTTTTCAGTGGAGGTACAGACTCGTGGCAATACTCATATTTTTATTTACTTTTCTTAGTTATCCCTGATGTTCTCTTTAATCCAAGCATACTGCAGCAATTCACAAATCACCAGCTGAAAAGTGCTGCTTTAGGAAAATACAAGTCAATTCTTCTCGACTGATTTTGGCTGAACTGGTTGCACTTTTAACTGCTTCAATACAGTCATCTCAAAAACACAGCTCAGGTCTTCAGTACAGTAGGCCTGAGTATTGGCTATAGCAGCTGAAGTATAAGGGGCTGAGCCCAGTGAGCGTTCAAATGGCCTGCCAGGCTACCCTTGCTCCGAGCACTTCTTCATAGGTTGTCTACCCCCTAATTGAAGGTTGCCAGCTCCTGACATCTGATGACAGCCACGTCAAAATGATCCAGCTTAACTTAAAATTTATGTTGGCTTGCTTGCTTTTAATCAGGTGATTCTAACAGCACTAGATACGCATGCAGTTATGATAGGATAACTGAAGGGGAGATATAATCTTCAAAATACAGAACAAAGGAGGACTGGCAGCTTGCAGCTGAAGGTGAGTGGCTGCGTCATGGGTTAACTGCAGTGTTGGAGAATTTGGAGATATGGCTTGAACCCACCTATGAGGGGCAGAGCCTGTTTCTGTCTTCAAGTTCTGAAGTCACGGGATCCAGAAGGGGCAGGCCATTATACAAGGTCTGACACAAACAATCCCAAGACTTTGGCTATAACTCTCTATATTTAATACATTAAGAAAACCAACTATGGTCGCTTTCAAAATAGTTCCCTTCTGAGTTGACACACAGCTGCAAACAACACTGCCGAAGTTCAAAGAAAATCTGCAGAGCATTTTTTGAAAGGCTGTTGAGGATGTCCACCATTTTTGCTTTCACATCTACAGAACAAAATGAGTTCCTTTGAGCGCTGATTCCAAAACACATGCACGAGACATGTTCTGTCACTATAAACCTGAGTCATTAATTGAAAAGTTTCCATTGCAGATTTCTTCAGTTTCACAAGAAACTTAATGTTAGCTCTCTGTTCACTTTGCACACCAACATTTTCTGACTGAGGGTGAGAAAACATCAATATTTGAACATGCATCCATTCGTACTGAGTGAAGCGATTGAATTGAGCTTTGTCTCATTGTGATAGATTAACATATATTCTCTAACCATCTCTTTGCCTCCTCCCTCTCACTCTGGGTTCCTGAGCTATTGTGTTAGGCTTGGGGATTTTTGTGTCAGACCCTGTATACAAACCTCAGCTTTGTCTGTGCTCGTATATTTAACAAAGCTATGTAAAATTCAGCTACCGGTGTGATTCGTTAATGTTCCTTATGCTTTGTAAAGAGCACACCACCATTCAGAACGTGATCAAACACTACTTTTCATATTTATGTCAACAATATAAGCCGATTGTAATTTCTAAGGTAATATAAAAATGGAGAAGAATGACTTTTTAATAGATTTGTCTTAACACTGCTATTTAATGTAGATATAGATCTAAACCACCACGTTTACGTTTTCATTAAGAGCCATGTGATACAATAAAGTCTCTCTTAAATTTAACTTAAGGCCTAATTACAGTATGGGCATTCTTGTATTCTAGATGATGAAATTAAATCTGTCATTTATTTAAATATTTTACGTAAAACTAAAAACTTAATAGAAAAAGTGTAAAAGTAAACATTACTTAAGATTGCTGTTAAGAGACAATATAATTTACTTATAAATCATTTGTAAAATTCAGTCACTAATCCCAGGAAATATGTCAAAGTTGCCATAAAAGAAAACCACACTCTGTAAATCGTACCATACTATTTAAATCAATACTTCCTAACTTTCAGTGTATTTTCTCATACTGATTTGTACAAGTAAGCATTTTTTTAAGGAATGGGAAAGATCAATGCGTGGTTTTGCCAGTCTTACTATAGTAATTTTTGTTGAAGTAGTCAGGATTGTTTTTTTCTAGAAAGTTTGTGTGTGTAGTTTGATAGCATGCTGGTATGAGTGAATTTGAGTGTCCACCTTTCCCTGAGAAAATGAAACAAAAAAGCCATTTAAGTTGGGATGATGCGTTGGTTACAAGAAATGGAATGCATCAAACTCATTATGAAATAGCTAATTTAAGAGTTTTTGGTTTACCTCTGTAGTACAAAAGATGTAAACCAAAAGAGACATGCTGGGAAAGAGTACATTGAAAAGATATTCCTTCCTCAGTATGAAATACATTGTGATCCTCTGAGAAAGATGTCCTTGGGGAACAGCTGCTTCTCTGTCGCCTATACTACTATCATCACAGAACAGCTGCTTTGTTTTTCAGGGATGATATATACATACTTATATATTTGTATAGGTAGACTAGGTCCTTGACTTTCTCAGTAGACTTACTGTGTGATATTTTGCCAAGGTTCTTACGCTCTCTGTGTTCAGGTTCCCGATTAATTTATCTGACATAATGGGATGTTCCGCATGTTGTGGCAAATAGAAGTTTTGGGGAGAAGGTCAGACTCACACAATAAAGGAAAGAGACCCCAGAAGAAAGTGTGCTCCACAGGTCTAGCACACAAATTTACGTAAGTATACGGAACATGTGGTAAGTAGACCCAAGATGTATTTTTTTCAGGTGCTTGATATTGTGCACTGGAACCTACTTTTCCAGGACCTGAGTTGCATCTGAACTGTTGTGGTGCACCAGATTAATCTTCTGTTGTGGTATTTGAGCCTCAGGGCTGGAGATCTGTACTATAAAGTGCGTTTCAGACTTGCTTCTCTACTGGAACATCGCTTCATCATACAGTATTGTATGAAGCAGAGAAGGGGATTCAGAAACTCTAAGCCTAAATAGCTGTGTTACCGAAGAAAGTTTCAGAGGAAGCTTCTTGAGAAACCTTGCTTTCAGAAAGTCTCTTATCCTGACTTGTGAATGAACAAAAGTGACCAAACTGAGTTATCAGACTGAATAGGCTGGTAAAAGAAAGTCTTTTAAGGGTTGAGCAGCTATTTGCATGCTTTAGGGTTGTTGTCACAGTTCAAACAGGTAAATTTACTCCAGTTCAGTTATATGCGTGGTTTGTCTTATTTATTGACCCTTGAATAGAAGTGAAGTGAAATATGTAGCTGAAATACTTTATGCAGCCCTCTTGTGGGACTTGATTATGACAATTGTGCTAGTCACAGAGGCAGAACATTTCTATATGTACATAGCAATTGGAAGTGTGAGCTCTTTCAGTAGACAAAATCCCTTTCCCTGCTTTCATTCAACTCCCCTGATTATAGTTTTAATGTTTTACAAAGAATAAATTATTCCTTTTCTTAATTTCATTGCTTTAAATGTAACAGCTTTAGCAATTTGAAGTTCAACTTTTTACAGTGATTTCTGTGGCTTATATTTTGTGAGAGTGTGTAAAATGCAAACTATTTCTCAGTAAATGTCAGGAGAGTGTAAATCAATAATAGAGTAGTAACTGTGCAATTAACTCATGTCACCTCTGTACCTTCACATTAACATCACTGAGAATGGTATTACCCTTTCAGTGACCTCAGTAAAAGCAATAGCATCCTTTTCTGCTAAAGTTAATTTTTTTAAGTGAACTTAATGCTCCTGAAAGGTGATAGATTGACAATCCTCCAAAGTGAAGTTCCTTATTTGGTCATTGACTAGAGATTGCATAGGCAGTATGTAATTCCACAAATTATCTAGTGATCCAACCCTGTCCCAGAAGGATAAGGATGGAGCCTAGTACTTCTTCTTTCACCCGTTTCATCGAGACATCAAAACTCAGATGTGAGTTGTCAGGGTAGTTTCTGATGCAGTTGCTGTCATTTAGCAAGCAGAGTTGTAATTCCAGTTCATTTTCAGCAAGCAACCACACATTACTGTAATCAGTATTGACAGAAGGTAGATGGCCACCACAGACCCATATCCTATTACCAATCCCCTAAACTGTTTAATTGCAAAATGGCATCAAATATCAGTTCAAAATGCATCAGAAAATCTGTGAAACAACGAGGAAGTTAAAAACAATGCAATAAGCCTTTGTCGGGCTGGTGGTAAGATTCCAAAAGCTTTGTGCGTACTGGGTAGAATAGAGAAAATTCAGCAAATGAGCAAGTGAAAGATAGTTTTACTACTCTCACAAGTATATTTCCATGTATAAACTTTACACCATAGTATACTACTAATCAAGTCTGTGTATATTTGCCAGAAGTCTGAAAGATAATGGCATTCTGGGCCTTGCGACTGCAAAAATTTTCACTCGTATGTCCCTCTGCCAGAGGTTTCAAACAAAGAGAGGCATGTTTCTGTGCCTCTCTCTCTTGTCTACAAGAAAAATCTGCAAATACTTCGCTATCTCAGAGTGGTATAGAGTACAAGCAAATATAGAGCGATTATGAACTCTTCTGATACAGTGGCAATAAGGTAGTCAGATATGAAGCTAAGACCATGCCAGGATTCACTAAGCTTCAATGGTTGAGGTGTCTTTCTTTCCTTAATTGTGGCTGCAGGAAAACATTTGAAGATAAAATGACACCTCTCTGACTGATCTTTTTATAGGTGTACTTACGTATTTCTATGTGAACATGATGCTAGTCTCATCCAAGGGCAGAGGAGGAGAACAGGAAAACCAGAGCTGCATCTACAGGAGTGAGTGATCTATTGTGTTGGAGGGGGTTCTGATTTGGATGAGATGTTGCCGTCTCTTTGTGCTTGGGTTCATATGTAAACACTCCAGTTCAGCGAGGGCAAATTCAAAGTTGTTTTCTTCCTAGTGTCCTTCCACGCCAACATCCCGTGTGCTCCACTTGCAGTGTGGATGTGAGGATCCCCAGGATTTTGTATTTAGCATGTGCAGGGAATTTTGTCAGCAGCAGTGAGGAACTTTATGGTGTTGGTAATAGACATCTTCATTGCTTTGCCTTTTAAGTTGAGATGTATGGACACATGTAGGACTGGCAACTGGCATGAAGCTGTCTGCCAGCATATATAGGATGTGGCCATATGGTTGGCCAAACAGTCCTAAAACCATAGCATATTCCTTTTGTCCTCCATTAGTCAGTGCAGCCAGCAAAGGGCTTGTCCTCTGCCTTCTGCCCCAAACAAAGAGTTTTGCCATGAAATTGTCCTCTACATCTACAGGGAATGTGAGGAATTTGTCTCTCATTTCAATCTCATTTCTGAAAGAAGGGTACAATCAACACAGTATTTAGCAGGAGCAAGTTTAGGACCTGGTACTATATCTATTCTAAGAGATCTGTGCAAGACAGGAGTCAGCAGTGCAATCTCTTTTCCTGTGGTTTTATGCAAAGGAAAGCTGAGGGGTTAGGTTGGAAATGAGCTACAGTGCTATTTATGCTTTCTATACCATTTGTTATCTAGATGCTCTAGTGAGAGGCTAGATTGGACGTACAGTACACAGTCAGAAGTGCTTGTACTATTCCCACCATATTGAAGTCCTACTATTTTCTTTACAGTGAACTCCTCTTTGTAACTGTCTTAGAACTGAATCTGCTCTTGTGACAGGAATAAATATTTGGATGATAGGATGATTAGATTTTTTATATATTGCAGGGACTTAGACTTATCTTTCACTAAATATATTGGATGATCTGTTTCGAAGCCCTGAGATATTTTTGAAAAAGATTTCCTCTTTGGTTTAGTGCAGTTTTCTCTTATCTGGGGTAAATCTATTTGCCTAGATTGCAGAATGCTGTCGTACCATGTTACACTGATGGTTTTCCTGTGGAATGCCTGTCTGAGTTTCCTTCAAGACATTTGCATATGTGGCATCTCTTCTTACATTTAAATCCAACCATTCTTCAGTGTGCCATCTAATTAATTGTACACTGGAAAAAAGAAAAGGAGGACGCTGTGACCTGTGTATGTGTAGTACTTAGTGAGAACCCAGGGAATGATTTAATGAATTAAATTACCTCAGATATTTCTTTCACATTCTTGAATAGCCCACCAGATCCCATATGCCTGTAAAAATTGCTATAGGGCTCAGGTGGTCCCTCATTAGATGTAATGTCATTTATTTTCTTCCATCTTTATGCTGGAAGTATCTTCAAATAAAGTTTGATGGCATAATTCTCAGTGGCCATAATTAACAAATGAGGCAGGGGTAGGACAAGAACCCACATTTATGAGTGTGGAAGAGATCCGTGTCAGTGGCAGACATCGTGGTGTTTACCCAGTGGCAGCAAGCTAGTGAACTCAGCTGTCGTTGGCAGTACCCCCTGCAGGGACAAAGGTAGTGCTAATTAAAACTCACTGTGCATAAAAGGGCCATTACTAATGAACATGTACAGATGAGACATTTAGCTGTGTCTCTTGCATCTTCAAATGCATTAAAAGTAACTTTCTTGGGAGATCTCTTTTTTCCCAGGAAAGGCTGTCAATTTTCCTGAAGAATTTTGGTCAATACTTTTGCTTTCTATGTGGAACCACACAGCGACAGGCAGAGTATGCTGAAGTAGGAAGTATCTATTAAAAATATTGTCATTTTTCAAAAGAGATTCAGCCTGAATTTCTGATTGATGTTGTCAGAAAGTACTGTGGTAGCAGGAGAAAGGCTTCTCCTTTCTTTCTGGCTGGTCATGGGAATTGGAAAAATGATCTCTGGAGGGCTCTTCCGACCTAGCATATTTTATAAGTATGCATTTCTGCACTTCTGTGAAGGACAATGAATGTGATTTATCTTTACAAGCACAAGTGAGTTATTTCATAAGAAAAGTAATGCTTCCAAAGTCAATGGTAAAATTCCTTTTGCCTTCAAGGGAAACAAAACAACTTTTGTTTGTGGTGGAAAGTAATTTTTTTGCACTGAATACATCGTGGAACGTAAAGGCAAACATTACCATATAATTGTAACAATTGTTTATCATAACTCCACCCTGACACATACCGATAGCCATAAGCCTGTTTTGACTTAGGGACCTTCTGTAAATACTTGCTCTGGTTCAGTACCAGGTCATATTGCAGTTGAAGAAGCCTATGGCATCTTTTTGCTATGAGTTTGAATCTGACCTCAGAGCAAGACCAGACCTGAGACTTGCAGCATATTCTGAGACCCCAGATACCAGAGTACTGCCAGGCTGCTCAGCGTAACGTTCTTCAGAGCAGTATGGATATAGTCAAGGGCGTCAGAGACTCTCTGCATGTGAGAAGACAATAAATTGTTATTTGGCTTTGAATAGTAATTTGGGGTATCAGTGTAACGGTTGGTATTATTTACATAACCAAATGGCGTTAGGCACTTGACTGCTACCAAAATTCAATGTATTCTCTCAGCACCTTGAGAGAGCCTTTGAAAATCCTATCTGCTTGCCCCAGCATCTCTTGCTCCATGCTGATGAGCATGCTGCAAAAGTCTAGACAAGGATACAGTTAACCGGAATGACTGAAGTTGTGAAACGAGCCTATTTAGTACAGTTTTCAGTATTATAACCAGAATTTCATATTTCAACTTTGCAGAAGTAGCGTGCACCCTGAAAACGTTTTCACTGTTAAAGGAGCTCTGCGAAGGCATTGCTAAATGGGGCATTTCTCACAGTAAACACTAGATGGCCATGTGACCTTTTTCTTTTTGCCATATTAAAATTTAATTACAAAAAAGTCCCTGTGGTGTTCTTGATGACTATAAATTATATCAGATTAGGAATTTTTTCTAGAAAAGTTAGCCCATGTTAGACTGATTGCATCAAAGTCAGAATTACACAATTTCATATAGTACCTGGTAAGTACACACTGTGTCCTATATGAGATGCAGTAAAAAGCATTTTTTAAGAATATCTTTTCACAAAGGAAAGGAACATTTCTGTTAACAGTTCCAAAGTAACCTTTCAAGGGGTACATTCTGGTGTTGTAACAGCTTCTTTTCATAAAGGAAGATTACTTCGTGTTTTGGATTAATGTTCACACATCTCTATATTGCTAATTCCTAAATTAAGAGGCATTTCATGGTTATGAGTCTATAAAAACTGGATACAATGGATGATTTGTATTCCCAAAGCACAGGCGTCTTTGAGAACTGAAGTTAAATTAAAAAAAAGAGATAACAGTTCAGCATCCTCACACATGTCGCTCCAGGATGAGGTTCATATACATTGCATACATGTTTTTTGCAATGCATACTTTTTTTTCTGCAAATGTAACTTCTTAAAATTTATTTGTAAATCTTGAATAAGGGTTTAATGGAAGTGATCATCCTCCTTGCATTTCCGCAGAAGTATTAAAGTGTTCTTTCATTGAAAAAAGCAGTATTGTTCCAAAATTCCTAGAAGCAAAATAGTCCTTCTATTTTTAACTTTTTAACAGGGCCTTTGACTTTCACAGGTTGAATGCAGTTCTTACATGTTCTTTTTTCTTCCCATGCTTTCATTCTCTCTGATAGAAAAGATAGAAATTTTCCATCATCTGTTTTTAGTTCATTTTAAAGTAAGAGGGAACATTTATGGAAATGGTAGATTCATTGTCCGTAGAACTCCTAGCTTTTAAACACACAAATGATAAAAAAAGCCCTATATATAAGTTGGAAATACCTGTTAAGTTATGAAATAATTACCTATACAATTATGTATCAACATTCTCTTTCTGTCTTACAGTAGGCATTCAGAAAAGTGACAGCACACTATATATTTGAAAAAAAACTACTATAGACTCTGGATGGCCTGTTGAGTTTCTTTGATGCACATTACTGCACATTCCAGAGTTGTTTTGTTAAGTTCTCTGAAATTCTCTCCAAAACGTTATCTCTGTTTATGCAGAAGATGTGCACGCCTTGCATGACTTACTTGGCTGCAAATTAGTTTGGATAGTACTTTATTGCCAAAGTAAGGTAAATCCTGGCATTATTGTGCATTTCGTATTTAGGATAATACTGGATACCTATACAAAATGCCATTAGGATATTGGATCTTTATGTTCTGCCCAAAGATTTGAGGCATATATTTAAAGCTGTTTTCTGGATTTTAGGCAGAAGGCTTGTTCTTCGTTTGTGTTAACCTCGAATGGCAGATCTTTATTAACCATAAATTTCTGGCACTCTTATAGTGCAGCTGCTTCATGTTTAGTGTTTGGATGGCAGAATGCTCGATAGTATTGAAAGCCAAGGAATTGGATTTGAGTTTAATGTACTGCTTATTACTCTCAAAGAGCTATTTATTTCAGGGTGGATCAACTATGTGGGAAAGCTGTTATATCAAACAGATGAGCAGTCCTCTGCTGTAGACAAGAATAATCCTTGTTAAAAATATTTAGGGAATGCATATAGCTACCCCAAGTAGCTCCCATTACCTTCTCATGAGTAGGTCTGGGCTCTTGTATTTTGCTTGTTCTCAAAATGTGTTTGGCAGCTACGAGTGGCTTTCAGTCAGATTCCAGCACACTTCAGCAGGCAACCCTAACCTAGGCTGTGTTCAATGCTGGCCCTGCTTAGAGCAGGAGGCTGGCCTAGATGGCCTTCTGAAGTCCTTTTTGACTTGGATTATTCTCTGATGGAAGAATTTAATTTACATTCCCGAATAAATATTTTTGAGCTTTTTATGACTTCCTATAAGTTCTTACCTTTTTTCAACAACTGATGATTTTCTGCCTGTTTGGGAAGAAAGCAGAAGTTATGGTGGGTTTAGTTTCCAAACTATTAGGTTGGTGCAAAAATAATTACCATTTTTAACCACCAACTTTAAAGCAGCATCTCTGCTTTAGTCAAAATAAGAACCTTTAGAATGTAAACTTTTTGCCAACAGGAAACAAGTCTGTATTCCAGTAGCATAGAAATCTGGAGTCCTGGAACTGATGAATACTTTGAAGTCATTTTGAGCTGCTGCTTGGTTGTGGAAAATCTTTTTCAGGAAGTTGTCAAGATGCTTGAAAATGTGGTAATCAGTGGGAGAGAGGTCTGGTGAATAAGCTGGATAATGGTAGAGTTTTGTAGCCCAGTTCTTGCAGCTTCTGCAGAGTCACTTGCAATAAGTGCAATTGGGCATTGTCATGGAGAAGAATTGGTACTTTTTGATTGGCCAATGCTGGATGTAAAAATTGCAGTTCTTGGTGCATTTTGTTACTTTCCTGGCAGTACTTCTCTGCTGTGATGGTTTTACCAGGATTCAAGAAATTATGGTAGATGATTCCACTTGCTGACACCAGTGACCATAACTTTCTTTTGATGTAACTTTGGGGAAGTGGTTTGGTGCTTCACCTCGGTCCAGCCACTATGCAGAACACCTTCTCTTGTCAGATAGAATCCACTTTTCATCACATTTCACAATATAATCAAGAAATGGATTGGGTTTTTTGTGCAAAAGAAGCACAAAGCAGACTTTGTAATGGGAAGGTTTTGATTTTCATTCAGCTCGTGCAACACTCATTTGTAGAGATTTTTTTGATTTTCCAATTTGGTGCAAATATTGAACAACCATTAAGTGCTTAACTTTTAGTTCTTCTGCAACCTCTCAAATTGTTTTATGTGAATCTACTTCAATAATGGCCCTCAGCTGTTTGTCATCTGTCACAAAAGAATGTTTGTGACCCTCCTCATCTTCAAGGTTTTAATTTCTGTTACAAAATTTTTGGAACCAATGCCAAACTATCCATTCATTGATTTTCCCCCGGCCAAATGTTTGGTTGATATTGCTAGCCATTTCCCCATTTGTACTTACATAACAAAATGACTTGAATTTGTTTTTTTTCCCATCTTTAATTTGACAGTATAATATAAAAAAAAATATAGAGTGAAAAATGTAGACTGAGTTTCATGCTTTAAAATGCTGTACTATATGAACACAGTTAAAAAAAAAGTTTAATCCAAAATCACAGTTTACAATGACAAAAACGGCAGTTATTTTCGCACCAACATAAAGCTGGCCTCAAAGTCTACATTTATGCTGTGGAATAAAACAGGGCTGAAGCATGGAGTTGAGAACTGGATCTGTTCTTGGTAGTTAACTTCTAGTGAACTCATTGGCACAGCTTAGCCCTTCCCAGCTAGGGATCTGCTTGCCAGCTAACAAACAGACACCTGGATATTCTTGCACAAGTTGGCTATTCCCAACAGGACATTCCCAAAAGGTAGTACAGAAGCAGCCATTCTGTCCCTGCAGTGAAAAAGGATTTTCCATAGAGATGTGAGCTAGTCAATGTGACTTCTCTTCAGGGCTGTTCTTCACCTAGTCTGGTTTGTCTGTTAGAGTAGATATATTGTCATGCTCTGAGGATCATGCTAAAAATGTCTGCTGACCTCAAAGCAGGCACCAGACTCGACTGCATATGCAAAATCCTTTGCAGATATAAACTTGTAGGAGTTGGTAATTAGAGTACCACTATTTGAGTAGTAGTGGGCCATGGGGGAGCCCTTGATTCAGAAATTGTATTAAGTATGCAGATTTTGTACTGCTGGGCACTTTGTTTGACAGTGTGAGAGCTGCATGGAAGTTAAGGATGTTTGATAATGAAAAATAAGGTTAAGTGACAGATACTTCTCCTGCAAAGTTTGCCAATTGAACATAATAAATGCAATTTTCCTTTAATTTTTTTCTGTAGCTGACTTTAGTAAAGGTGGAGTATGCTAGAACCTTACCAGACTACTAAATCTGACCTCTACTTGGTCTGCTAGAACATCAGTTTCCAAGACTGATTCATCTTACTTGAGGAATAGTCCCTCTAACAAGCTGTGAGAAGCACTGTGTAGTCAGATATATTGACTACTAGGTAGTAGATTGAGTCTTTGCTTTCTTGCACAATCATAACTTTCCCAGCTTTGTATTATTTAAATGGCTTGCCAGAGAGATGAGCGTTTGTAAAAAAAATTGCCAGGTCTTTCATTTTTGTCCAAACTTCTTAAGGATCTTTTGAAAAGAGTCCAGCAGCCTTCTGTAGGGTAGTATCAGCAAGTCCTTGTTTTGCCTCCTGTACTGGAAGGAGGACAGAAAATATAAAAGAGGTCTGACAGTTTGACATGTTTTAACAAGTTGTTTATAGACTTAACTTTGACAGCAATTATTTCCTGGAACCTTCATGTTCCTGATATTTATAGGATTTGGATTTATTTGCAGCAGCTTGTGAGTTTCTTGATTTGCAGAATCAATAGATGGAAGGTTATGCTGACTTTGCAGAGTTGGTGGCCTTTGCAATGTCTGGCTACCCTGTTTACTAGCAAGTTTTGCTGTGGACAGGTTACTGTTTGACTTAGACTACTCTTTTTGGTGACCCACAGGATGGAAATCAAGCTTCACACAAATCTTCAGAAGAAACTGGAGTCAGAATATGTTTTGTTGTGATATTCTTAAAATGTCTGTATTTTCCACTTAGTAATCAGAATGTATAAGCTGACAGAAATGTCAGCTTTTGGCACTGGCTTTGTAGTAAAAGTTTGAATAGAGACTCATCTAAGAACAGTCAGGCTGCATGTAAAGTGGAAGACTTTCTAGACTTGTGGGACAGGGGAGAGCAGGAAACAGATCATGCATAGAGTAACACGTAGCATAAGGTAAGTTTATGGCACACTGTCCAGGTGCTAACCTACATTGTTACTTGATTGGCATCAAAATAACCATGTATTGTTTTTCTGGAGAGGCCTGTAAACATACTTTTTTTTGGCGTGGCTGATATTTCCATGTTTTGTATGCAAGGGGGTTTTTCAAATCACTGACGTTGTGGTAGGACGGTTTAATAAACTCACAGTGTTGTAGCCATTGATTCCACTTGAAATAGTTTGCAGGTGCTCCGCACATGGAGGTCACAGGTACAATCATATTTAATTCTATAAAACTGATTACTTGGACAGATTTCCTGAGCTTGCAATTTACTTCTGTAACTATTCTGTAGTGCAGGTGGCACTTGGTGATAGTAGAATGTATATGCTCATCCTGAAGTGACAGAGTTCTGTTCCAGTTAGGTTTTCTGAAACAATGTTTTTGTGATCACTGACACCTCACATTTTCAATTTTGGCGCATTTTTAGTATCTCACCATATGGTCCATATTCCACTTCAGGATCCATTGTGGCAGATTTATTATCCTATCCCAGCTGAGTGATTCCAAGAATGTTACACTGTTATCAATGATATATGTTATTAACCACATAGCTCAAAATCACTGGGCACACCAAATATTTTCTGGATATTTCTAATAAGCATTATATCCCTTCAATACTGATGTTGCTGGATGAAAATTCAAAACTCATAGGTTATAAACTGAGATATAATTACGCAAACATCATCTTTGATTAAAAAAAACCAAAACAAACAAAAACCAGAAAGGTAAGAATTCCACACTGCTATGTGAAGGCAGAGAAATAAATCTTTAGCTTAAGAAATCCATCCCAGGTTTTTTTTACATTCTTCTAAAACAACATATTTACTTAGCCACTTCCTTTTGTGCTTGTGTATGGGATTTCACTTTTGCTGTATAAAAAAAATTTATTTCAAATGGTAAATCATCCTGAGTAAATCAAGTTTTACTTACATAAGAAAAATAATCTGCCTCTGTGTTGCCTGAACTGATAGTGACAGGTTTGAACAAACCGTTGTAGCAAAGCCATATTCATGTGATTATACAACCTGTGAGGATAAGTTCAGCCATAAGTATCATTTTAGGAAAGAGGTTGGGAAATTTCTTTTTGCTTAGTATGCGTCCAAACTCTTAAATAAATTCATATAATTCTTGATACTCTGAATTGCTTGAGGTGCAATTGACTTGGTTTTCCCAGTTAAATGTTAAATCTTTAACAAATTAACTCTCAGACTAGTTCAGAGATCTTATTATACTGTCTATTTTGCTTTATTGATTATTATCGATGTGCCTTAAAATCTCAGAAAGTAAATAAAATTTTCCTGCTGCGCTGTCCAAGAGTCATCTGAGAATACACACCACTGTTTGCATCGTTATGCCAGAGAAGTACCCTGTGGGGTAATTGTTTTTAATTGCACAATACCAGCTACTTACTACGAACATTCAATGACAATATGTTGTTATATTTTATACATCCAAAGACTATAAAACACCATAAACAGTAAAAAAATAGATTTTTCTTCTATATAACGAGTCTTATTTTATCATATCAGTATGGAAAATATCTGCGTCTGGATTCTATTTCACCGTTCAATGCTTAATTTGAAACCAGTCAGCTAATTTTGTTCTATTGATATTTATATTGTTCAGCTTCAAAAATATAGAATTTTACCTTGTTATTTCTTTAGAGGTGTTTATAATATAGAGACTCCAGCTTTTCCCAAGGGAAAAAAAATGGCAACAATTCTTAGCAATGTTTGTGGCAAATTAAGGTCCAACAGGCTTAAATCATATATCAATATAAGCTCATACCCAGCCATTTCTAGTAGGAAGTTCCTTATACAAAATAAGGAACAAAGCATCACTAGAAAGGAATATTGTTATGGAATTTTCCAGTTATTCAAACATTTGCTATAAAGTTTCCATCTCCTTCCTGTCAGACTAAAATAACCCTGGGTTTTGGAGCATGATTTTTAATCTAAATAACTTTCTTGATCCACTGAACAAAGGAGCCTTGTGAACAATTCTGTTGATATAATGGATATGGCGTACTGAGATGTAGGGTAGAAAAAGTAATCAAAAGACAAAGAGGATGAGAGATTTTAAAGTATCCATCTCCTGTAATAACACATACTGGAATGCTTGAAAGTACTACGTACAAGGGCCTTATAAAATATGCATGGTATTTTAGGTCAAGCTTCTTGTGAAACAAATAAGAAAAATAGCTTGTACTGAGAAACATGAGCACCACTATCCTGCACTATAGGTACATAGACTATGATATCTTATCCTTTCTGTAACAGATCAAAAACACTGATGCAGACCTTCTTCCATTGCTTGCAAGGATTATGGTAGGTCAAAGTAACTCTTTTACATTCACACAGGAGGTATTTCAGGCAATGCTGAGCTGCCAGTTTCGTAGCAGGATCTCCTTAAAGCATGTAGACTGTTTTTAGCGACAATTTCCACTGTACCTATTGAGACTACTTTGTCATTCCTTTACAGTCCCTATGACTGGAGGAAAAACACAGCAGTAGCGTTACATCTCTTGTTTTACTAGTTTTGCTGCTTCCTCCTCAGTTATTTATTTTTTCCATCCTTTACCTCCTGGAAACTGTCTACCACTGAAGACACACCTGAGCCACCTAGTCATTACTAAGTATGCTCTAGTAACAACAATCATATACTATCTCAGAATATTTAAACTGTGTGTTGGTTTAAAATCTTGTGTGCTTCCCACCTGTATTACATTAATTGTAACAGATGATGAGTGTGGACCAAATTCATAAGAGTGCCAAATACAGGATCCTAGAAATTTCAAGCTGGAAGTAACCTCAGGGGATCTCTAGTCCAGGCTCCATCTTAAAACAGGGTCAGTTGTGAGATCAGGTCAGGGCTTTAACCAGCTGGGTCTTGAAAATCCCCAGAGATGAAGAGTACACAACCTCGCTGGGCACCCTGCTTCACAGCTTGACTGTCCACACAGTGATTATTTTTTCCTTATACCCAGTCTGAGAACTCCTTTTTCAGTTTGTGCTCATTATCTCTCACACTCCAGTCATACACTGCTGCAAAAAGCCTTGCTCGGTCTTCCTGTATGTGTTCGAAGGATGCTGTTAGGTCTACCTGAAGAGAAGAATACTTTTCCTAGAGCAGGTTTTCCATCCCCCAAACATGCTATATGTTCTTGTTGTCAAAGCAAATTACATGGCAAAAAAACTCTGCCATGAGGAAAATGAAATGTTTGCTGTTGGCCACGACTGAGGAACTGAGTAAGAAGACTGTGCTAGTGTGCCAACTCACCAGATAGGAAAGGGCTAGGTTAGAGACTCTGAGTCCTGTTGTGGAGAAGGAAAAGACTGTTACAGAAGGGCATGGCTGTTTTGAGCATTTCTGATAAATGTCATAGTCCTCATAAGAACAAGTTTGAAGAAAGAAAGTGGGAAAGATCTTATGTTGCAATGGATGATCTCTGCGTATTTAATCCTTTTAATCATAACATTTGCTTTTCTGTCTTTCTTATCACTAACTGTAACACTTTGCAGGAATGTATCCATGATGGCTAGCAGGATAGGACTGCATTTCTGTTGCCTTGGATCCTCATAACTGCCTTTATAGGCTAGTGGACACTATTTGAACCTTTGATATTGCTAGACAGTATCCTGATTTTGTATTTGTGACCTCAGCTGACCTGTTTTTCTGTGTGTTGCCTCTTCGGTCTTTCTAAAATAGTTCCTCACTTACTGTTGTCTCTCAGCTCCTGGCAGTCAGTATTTTAAAGATATCCTGTGTAAGAGAGGGGAGGAGTAGAACTTCACACTTAATGTTTACCAATGGACCAATCCTTCACGAAAGTCATCTGGTCCTTTTTTGAAGGCATTTACAGTTTTGGCCTCTGCAACATCCTGTATTGAGTTCCATAGTTTAATTCTCTCTTCTATGCAAACATTTTCTTTTGTTTGTAAAATAATTTCTTTATGTGTTGCTTCCTCTTTGTCTGTAAAAGTTTTAGTCATCATTCATTTTTATGGACCTCTATCACAGCTTTCCTCAACTGTCTTTTGTCAGCTGAAGAGTCCTAGTTTACATAACTTCAGTTCAGCTGATCCACAGTATTGATTATCTTTTCTTTCTAGTTCTTCTTGTTCTGCTGAAACTTGTTTACAGAAGACTTGTTGTTTAAAATGTTAGGCTAATGGAGACCTAAACAGTGGCTTAACAATATTCTTTGTTGTATTTCCACTTTTAAGGACTGATGAAGAGTTCAGTTACACATCCTTTCCTGATACGAAAGCATTAAAACTCTTATCAGGTGAAGAATGTTCAGATCTATTTTTCGCTTCAAGTAGTTTCTCAGGTTTATTCCTCCAAATACTACTCAGATTAATTCTATTATCTCTGCTCAAATGGACCTTTTTGTGCCTCTTCCAAAACCTGCTTTCAGTTTGATAAGCTAAACTGCTTAGACGTGATGGATGACTCCATGGGAATTGGTCAATCTATTCTATTATTTTAAAACCTTTCTTTTAAATTTATTTCTATTTCAGTTATTCCAGCAAATCAGTGTGGCAGGTTTTTTCATAGGATTTTGTCTTGTAATTTCTTTCACGTTACCCAAAATGAATTTCAAGCAACTTCAGTGTTTTTTTCATACTGTAAAACAAATCAGGGTTTTGGTCGTTTTAAAGTATTTTATTCCAGAAATGTCTAGAGCTACAGTTATCCCTTAGAAAGCTGGTAAAATTAAAGCTAAGATAAAGGTTCTTTTGCCTTAATATGAAGGTCCTCTAACTCTTAGCCATACCGCTTCCAGGCAAACAAATCTTCCCTAGCAGCCCAGCCTGCAGTATTCTATGGTAGTTTTTAAACAGATGAGCCTCTCAAATATTGAAGCATTACAATTCAGCCTCCCCTACATGGTTTGCAAAATGCTACACTCTCAGGTGTGGGGGATGTTTAAAGCAGAACTTTTATTACCCTTGATATCTTAAAAAAAACATAGTCTGTACAATCAACATCACATATTAATCCTACTCTGAATACAGCGAGCTCTCGATCTCTGGAGGACTCTGGGGCAGGTAACGAGCCTTTCGATCTTATCACAAAAATACTAATCCATAAAGATAGACAATTTTGACCTTGCACTCATTCAAAACTGCTGCAGATGCTCTGTGGCTGTTTTAATTAATGAGCTTACTGGGTCTTATCACATGAAATGACAAGCAGAATGCAATTTGTCGTGTCTAAAACCTGAAGGTAGTTTCACCTCATTTTTTTTCAGACAAAGTAAATCTAGAGTAATCCAGTATTTTTTTTCAAAAATGTCAACAATTTCATTTCATCAGGTATTTTGGGGGGACAGGTTTGGATACAATTTTCACCTGAAGACTTGCAGTCACTCAGCACGATATCCAGTTGGGAGCAGCAAGAGGTATTAAAAACATTCAGCAAAGCAAAAGTTCCCATTCCTTCAAGGACAGAGCTAAAAAGACACTTAAGCTGACATTTGACCCATTTGCACTTAACTAATAAAATGAAATGCAAAAACACTCCAAATAAAAATGAAGTTAAAAATAAGGATATGCGTATTAGGAAAAGGAAATTAATGAAATGTGGTTTTAAAGTTTCTGACACTGTAAGGGCAAACAAAGAAAGAAAAACAGGAGCTAAGCTCCACAGGTTTTAAACAAGTACTCAAGATATTAAAAAAGCATACTCAGTGTTACAGTTTCAGGTTTATTTTTTCATAGCTTAACTGACCTATAGGGAATTCCCAGGGGATAAAATAGATTCTGCTGCACTTGTTGTTTCTTTTATAATCAGGAAAAGAAGCATCATAAAATGCCATAACTCTAGCCTCAGACTGCTCAGAAGTTTGCTGCTCTAATTAAAAAGTGAATGTTCCCAGTGTTTTGCCAGATAAAGCTCTTTTATAACAAATAACCTTTTGATGGGGAAACCACACTGTTTGGACACCAAAAAGTAATTTTAAGGCTTATCTTGAGTCTATGCCATGGTAAATACAGGCTGGAGCTTCTTGCCTTTCCTCTCTTTACTGAGGAATCAAAAGAGACGCATTTCAGCAAATAGTTTGTACAAATATTCTACTGTAAATGTAACTACAGTTTGGAGAGACAAATTCTAATGACATTTTTTAAAGGATTACATACACTCTTACATTAGGGGAATGGTTCTATAGGATAAGGTTGTGGTACTTTTTCTAATATGAGCATGAATTTCCACTGCTTTTGTTTAACGGCCACAGAAAAGCTCCTTTTTTTCTGATTTCTTTTATTCTTTCTCTTCCATCTTTTTTTTTTTTTTCAAAGTCTGAGGTTATTAAAGCAAGTCATATTTGAGCTAAAGAGATCAGTAAACTCAGCAACTATCATAGAATCATAGAATGGTTTGGGTTGGAAGGGACCTTAAAAATCATTTATTTCCAACCCCCCTGCCATGTGCAGGGACACCTCCCACCAGACCAGGCTGCTCAAAACCCCATCCAGCCTGGCCTTGATCACTTCCAGGGAGGGGGCATCCACAGCCTCCCTGGACAACCTTTTCCAGTGCCTCACCCCCCTCATTGTGAAGAATTTAGTCCTAACATCTAATCTAAATCTTCCCCCTTCCAGTTTAAAGCCATTCTCCCTTGTCCTGTCACTACAAGCCCTTGTAAGAAGTCCTTCCCCAGCTTTCCTGTAGCCCCCTTCAGGTACTGGAAGGCTGCTATGAAGTGCCCCCAAAGCCTTCTCTTCTCCAGGCTGAATAAGCCCAACTCTCTCAGCCTGTCCTCATAGCAGAGGCGCTCCAGCCCTTCGGTCATCTTTGTAGCTCTCCTCTGGACCCTTTCCAACAGTTCAATATCCTATAAGACATTTTGAAGACACGCAAACTAACATTAATTCAATACTCTTTCAAGTAAATTCAGTGTCAGTCCATAAATAGAACTATCTTTACCAGAGCATCCATAGGCAATACACTAAAGATGAGAGAAGCCATAGCAACCTAACTTGCAAGCCTTGGTAAGGTACACCTACATTTAGATAACAGATAATGGAATTGTAGAATCATAGAATGGTTTGGGTTACAAGGGCCTTTTAAAGGTTATTTAGTCAAACTTCCTTGCAGGAGCAGCGCCATCTTCAACTACATCAGGTTACTTAGAGCCTTGTCCAACCTAACCCTGAATGTTTCCAGGGATGGGGCATCTACCAACTTTCTGGGCAACCTGTTCCAGTGTTTCACCACTCTCACTGTAAAAAATGTTTTCTTTATATCTAGGGTGAATCTACCTTCTTTTAGTTTAAAATCATTACCCCTTGTCCTAGTGCTAAAAGCCCTACTATCCCAATCCCTCTTATAAGCCCCCTTTAAGATTGAAAGACCACAAAAAGGTCTTTCCAGAGCTTTCTCCAGGCTGAGCAATATGAGCTCTCTCAGCCTTTCCTCGTAGGAGAGGTGTTCCATTACTCTGATCATTTTTGTAGCCCTCCTCTAGACTTGATCTAACAAGTCCATGTCTTTCCAGATGCAGGGCTTTCATCCATAGCCACTTAACTTCTTAGATTAAAGCCTTTTGGTCCTTTCCATCAGTATCTGTTATGGTATAGCAAATCAAGTTTAATTCCATATGACTTACAATGTAATGGTGCAGTTTATCTCTCAAATGTTTTTATTTTATATCCTCTAATTCCTTGGTTTGATTGCATACAGTCCTGAATACAGAACTTCTGTTAGTAAATGAGCCAAATAAAAAATCATCTTTATCATCTTTGCAAGATGCTGATGATCTCATTGTGCTCACCAGAAACCAGGAACTGACATCACATCAAGAGAGGCATTCAGCATCTTACAGATTTTTCTCTTGAGTTAATAAAGCTAGGCCACTAATACAACAACATGTCATCAAAATCAGCTAGATAAATAACCCCAGGTCTGGGTTTGCCAGCTACCCAATATGTTTAATACATTCTAAGGGGCGTTTTTCACTTGTCAAGATCCATATCTCTGTAATACTCACGAGCATGTAATGTTATTCTCAGAAACTAGAAAGCAGTAGGCAGTCTCACAAGTGGTGTTGATTTGTCAGGCTGGTAGGTACATAGCAAACAGGGAAGAGGTTGAGGTAACAAGTATTTCATATCCATATCCTTTATATACTACTGTATTTCCCAGTGTGTATTAAACATTACACTTCTGATGTCTTATTACCACAAGACAAGAATTGCAAACAGCACAGAACTGCAGGTAATCCATTTTTATGACAAGTTTTCAGTATGAATGAGAAATCGCAAGCATAAGCCATTCTCATTACTGTATTCTCATTGTCCTCCATAGATGTCACACCCAGAGCAATCTGTTCAGTTTTTTTTTTTTTAAGAATTATATTTCATATTAGTACATGTTCTTAAGTAGACCAGTTATCTGTCCTGGCCACTTCCAAAAACAAACATAAATTATCCTTGCTCAGACAGTTCAAGAAATGCATGTCAACAGTGAATAATAGTTACGAGTATTTATGATATATCTAAATACTTCAGAAAAATTAAAGCCATTCTGTAAACTCTAGTTATTAGTTTTCTATTTTTATGTGCATGAAAATTAATATACAGTAAGGCTGCTATAATGCATGCTTTTTTAATGAATTGCAGAATATACATATGTGACATAATTAGAGCTCTTGGGAACAGCATTACCTAAATCTAATTTGCTGACATGCCATCATAAGGTCAAGTAAGTCTTTAAAGAAAAGAGTTCTAGTAACCTTAGATCAGAGACTTCCAGATTTTTCTTCAGCTTTGTACCATTACATATTCATGCACATGTTCAGCAGAAAAGCTAACCCTTTTTCATAATAATTCACAAGGCTCTGAGCCTGCTGTTATCATTAGCTGAAACCATTAAGCAGTACATTATACATTAAGATGCATTTCTTACACGATGAACCTGGTTTTACCTTTGTCTTCGTCCTTCACATAGAAATAATTTGGGGGATCTCAGCAAGATAAAGAGAAGAAATTCTATAGACTATTAGATCTTCCTTGTGATTGAACTTCTTTACTACCATATCTATATAAAATTATTCATAAAGCTCAATTCATTTATCAATAACTTCCTCATTTCCTTTAGCTGCAATAGCTGTTTATTTTAGTTTGTATATTACTTTTGTAACAATAAGGTACTGGAACTTATCACCTCACAGATGGCTGTTCTATACAGTTGGCAATATTGTGGCACAACTGATTTTTCTTTCCTATTATGAGATCTTTAACTTCAGAAAACGAGATAGTAAAATGTATTTTAATTATTTTCTCTATTTTCTCTTAATAAATCTCTTGGTAATATTTGGGAAATTCTTGTTGAGAAAACATTAAGGAATCTAGGTCAAAAGTCCTAAAAAGTTTATGGAATTTTATATAAATGATGCCGCAGAGGTTGGTAGTTCAATTCAGGAGTTCAAAAATGAGCTCAGAGGTATAGGTTGCAATTATACAGATATACTGACTGTTAAGATACCAATCTTACGACTCATAATTATGTTGAAAACATGCTGAGGTGGCCAACATCTAAAAATATGACAATAATAGAAGGTTATGATTTTGGATTAGGAATGGTTCCAAGACTATGATAGTGAAGAAAAATAGTGGAACCTTATGTCTTAACTATGGACTCATTTTCAGCAGAAGGGTTTTTTGATCCTAACGTCATATAGAACAATGGATTTATACTGGTTTATCTGTAGTAAAATGAGTAAATATTTTCCAGTCACAGCTCTTTTGAATAAGGCATTTAAGAGTAGCTTCGAACATCAGCTTCATGGTTTGCTTTTCAATAATTTTTATTTATGTTAGAAGCTCCAAGTGAGGTTAAATTCTCACCCTGCTGGGCACTCTGCAGACAAATAGCAAGATAGACTCCTTTCCTCATGAACTTGCCCTTTGAGTAGTGGAGATGGAGGAAGTAGGCCAAAATAGTCTAGCATCATTTTATGGAAGGGAAAAGTAAGACAGAAGTTTGTGATAATGTGCTTGTACTCACAAGTTACCTTCTGATCATGATGAAATGTATTCTTATTTTTAAACTGTAGACAAACATTTGACTTCCTCGAATTGTAAAAAACATTTCAAATCAATAATGTGAGTATTAGCTTATGTAATATTTTTAAATCTAGCAATGTGCAGAACTCATATTTCGCAAATATTTATAAAGACATAAAGAAGAGACTTTCTTTAATTTTTTTTTTTTTAAAGGAAGACTTTCTTAGGATTTTTTCTTTTTTTTAAAGTTACAAGATAGTGGCTATTTTCTGGGTTTATTATTTTGTGAACTCCTTCTTGATAAAATTTTTCTTTTTTTTTCAGTTCTCTTATAATTCTCAAAATGCCTTTTACTTAGACAGTCTTCGGTTTTATGTGTATATTGTAAACCACAGAAAAAAATTTCTAGTTAAGGAAGCTTGAGAGAAATACTGTGAAAGGAACTAGTTTTGCTCAGTGTGGTGGATTGACCCTGTCTGGACACCAGATAATCACCAGTCACTTTATCATTCCCCTCCTCAACTGGACAGGAGGGAGAAAATACAACAAAAGGCTCCTGAGTCAAGATAAGGACAGGGAGAGATCATTCACTAATTACTGTCTTGGGTAAGACAGACTCAATGTGGGGAAATTATTACCAATCAAAATCAGAGTAGGATAATCACATTAATAATGCTTGGAAAAAGAAAGTATTTCCAACCAGGAGCTCTTGCTTTTTCTATGTGTAAACACGGTACCTCTTTGAAGAGTTCAGGTACAAGATAGTACATGTTCAGTTTTAAAGATGCCTGTGTAATTTGGGAACAGACAGATCAGGAGGTTGGCTGGCCCAGTCTGTGCATGACTGCCTAAATGATTTTATGCTTCACCCCTGTTTTAGGTTCTTGAGTTGGATACCAGAAGTCTTTGGATAATCAGTGGGTAGATGAACCAGAGGTTATGAACCAACACAGCCTTCACAAAGGACACTCTTGGGAATTTCTGCATAATTTATTTTTATGTCCAGTAAAAAGAGTATCCGCAGGGACTACTGTGGAGGAGTCCAAGCGACCAGAGCCAGGAGCAGAAGGAAGTAGCACCCTACAGCTTTGCATGCTTGTTTATTTTCTTTATAAATACTGACCATGGACACTGGCTGTCTTTCCAGTTGTTAACACTTCACAGACTGCTTTTGCTCCATCTGCCTTTGAAGAATTCAGTCAGAAAATGGCTGATTGTTAGCTTATTTGCAACCCTGTTATCTCTGAAACAGTTAAAACTCCAGGTAAAAGTTTGAGTAAGTGACTGTAACGTGGATGCTTTCTGGTAAGCAATATTAATGTAAGAAATTGTAATTAAATGTACTTTCAGTTTATGCGTGGTATTACTGGCAACTAAAAAAAAAGATGTACTGCACATGTATGACAGCTCCTATTATTGATCTTGCTTCTAGGCCCAATTCAAAATACATTGGATGACTTAATATTCATAATCTGATCCTGACACTGGAATTTATTGGGACTGTTTATAGGTATAGGTACACAATTCCAGATATAAACAGGAGAAATGATCACAGATTAGTAGTGTTCCGTAAGCCATTCTTAATCATTTTCTCTCTTGACTTCTTCATGTCTCAGTTGATAAATTCAAAGCAAAACCCCAAATATGCTTAGAACTGTAATTATTTCTTTATGGATCTAAGGACAACATGCTTGAATAGTTAAAAGCATTGTGAAAAGCACACTGAAAAATGAATGGAAGATTTTTCATTGCCTTCAATAAGTTTCACGTAAGTTCCAGGATCAGGCTCATCCTTCACATAGTTGTGAGTGAGTCCAGGCTTCCCTGTTTGAGTGTTTTGTTTAACACTTCACAGCTTCTGGCATGCCTTCCTCAACATGGAGAAATATTTCTCATGCTATGTTTAAAATCTGTAATATATACACACATAGGTACATATGTGTGCAAGCTAAAATATATACAAATAGCTAGCTATATAAGAAACCCTTTCATGATGAAGGAACAGTTTTTATGTGGATGGGAATTCTTGCCTGAAAACACATGTCTGGCCAATGCTTTCCTTAGAAGTACTTCTGACAGACTTGGTTTTATTATATCAGTCATTGTGAAACTAGCTGAAATGCTTAGATTATAACCGTGTTTGGTAGCTCTGGGCTTTCTGTGGTTATTACTGTCTTCTGAAGCAATAACATAAAGTATTTAGAGAGGGATTTTTAACATACTGCTTCACTAACTCAGCTATTTTTAAAAAGCAAAAGTAGAACTGTTATTCATCTTGACAGTCCCTTTGTCTTTATTCATTAAGTATTTACCTGATACTGGTGTAAGTGCAGGAGTTGTGTCCAAATGGACATACCAATGGGAGCTGTCATTAGCTGCATACAAACAGTACAAAAGCTATTGCAACTGATAGGAAGGTTTATAAAATCCTTGGCCAAACAAAGTGGCATTTGAGTTTCCCCTTGCTTTTGCTATCAGCCATGTCACCTGTTCTTGCTAATGTTATTATACACATGGAAAGGCTCCCAGCCCATACCCCCAAGCATGGATTGTCTGACTGGCAGACCAGGCTGAGCTTTGCTGTGTGGTTGATTTCTGGCTGCCAAAGAGGAGCAGAGGAAACTAGCAAAGTCTCACTCTCAAAAAGAAAGCAAGAACACTTAGTATTGACTGTTTATTAAGATACACACAGAGAGTTTGTATTCTGGGGAGGAAAAAGATATCTCAACACTTAAAAAACCCCTGTGGGCCAAAAACACAGCATACAATTAGGCCTAAGTTTTCCAAATACTTATGGATGCACTTAACTTTATTAGCTTGAACAGTGCCAGGCAGTCAAAGGGTGCAAAGTCTGAGAATCAGGGAGGAATTTTGCTGTTATTATAATGATATCATTATCAACATTTTAACTTTAAGGTCTGAATTGTCTGTCTTTCGGTCTCGTTTGTGTCCTTTTTAATGGTCTAATTTGCCTTCAAATGTGAGCAGCAATCCATGTGAGATTTTTCTGGAAAACTTTGAAGTCTTAGATTTGAAAGTGTCTCTCTTGCCAGTTATCTGAGGTGAGAATCAGGTCAGCGGTATTGTTTAAACAGCTTTAGTCTGAAAAAGACCAGTTTGTTTAAGCAGAAAAAAGAAGACATTTCTACTATTTAAAATGTGAATATTTCTGAGGAATTATTCTCGTTCAAGAAAAAAGTACCTTGTGTCTCTGATACTTGCCACATAACTTTATAAAGAACACCATTAGCACATGCCTGGCAAAACACAGCTTATTAGTCTTCTTTCAGATTATTTGCTGGGTGCCAGCATTATGCTGCTTCACAGATTCAGGAAGAGAGGGAAACATACTTCCTGCTATGAGGATTTTACAGTCTAAATATGTAAATCAGCTAAATCCATTCCAAAATGCATAGGAAGATCCAATACAGAGATCTACAGAAACTGTGTTTTCATTTGTGTAAATGACCACGTCTTTATTGAAATTAATTAGCATTAGTGGACAGAGTAAATTAATTAAAAGCAGTTATTTTAATTAACATGAATAGCACACAGGGCTGATTACAGGTCAAACTGCATAGAAGTTATACGAAAGTAAGCCAGAGGTTGAGAAAGCTGTAATGGGATGGCGAAGAAGGACGAGTGGAAGGCCAAGGACTGAAGTTCAAGCTCAATGTCAAATACAAAAAAGCCAAACAAGACAATCAGAGAGGAGAGTGATATAGATCTTGTGCAAATAAAAGATCTGCATAGACTGAGATACAACATTTTAAATTAAGTGCTAGCAAAACTTCCAATACGTTTTTGTTGTTGCTTGAGAATACCAAATTATCTAATGAAGCAAGACAACAGAATAGAATGTAGTTGTGCTTTCAATGAAGTAGAAATATATTTGCAGAATATATCTAGAGAATTACAACTTCCAACCACAATCTTGCTTAAACAATATAAAAAAAATGGGAAAAAAATGTCTTGTTTTGTTTATTTCTTCTTGTGGGCTTCCATTACATAATGTTTTGCATGTCTATGGTGTGTTCTGTCCCCAGTTGAAGAGCTGTGACTTACTCAAGTTTAAATTAATTTCTCACTTTGGTATATGGGATAAAAGCTACCATGCCAATTAAGAAGTATTCTAATAAGTAATTAGCTATTACCACATATCTCAGTCTTAAATAATTAGTGTAGACTTTGAAAGACTATTGGTGAAGAGATAAATAAAGCCAATTAAATTAAGACAATGATCAACAAGTCTTGCTGTTGCAAACTGTATGGCTTGATTCAATAACAACTGTCATGTATTAAATGTCTAAATTTAACTAAAGCATCTGTTTTAGAAAACACAATATTCCCTGGCTATTAATAAAGTTGGAGCCACTTTAGTTGTTTTTGAATGTCAATATTGAGTAACCCAATGCCTGCTGTGTTGTATTTAATTCATTTTGAGGAACAAGAACACAAAACCAATTTATCTGAAACCCACAGGGAAACTGGATGTTCAGGTTGAACCTTTGTCCTTAAACTGCAATGTTTTCATCTTTAAAATTCAGTCCCAGAAGAAAAAGGATAGCCTAAAGTTAAATAATAAATCTCTCAGTGATTGTCTGGAGCCACGTGGAGTAACATCATCATACATGTTCCTAAGGGTCATCTTAAGAGCTTTTGCCAATTTTAGAGACCAAAATCAGCTCTCCTTCAGTCTCTCAGTTCTTTCGTCAAGGCTGTGATTTGTCAAAGGACTAATTCTAACAATACATCTCAACAGGATGAAGACATAGATTTTAAAAGTAATGGAGAGCAGCACAATTCCATCCATACACAAGATTTGTAACCCTAATTTTAGAGGCTACTTTCTACTTCTTGGACAACTTCAACTGCAGGACAGCCTTAAATTCTCAGACTAAGGAAATTATCTCAGTTACATTAGAATGAAACAGGAATGTTTTCTGGGCTGAGTAACATCAAAATGTTATACCAGATTTGCTGTATTTATTGTATGAACATCACAGGCCGGCTTTGCATATTTTGCACATATATGTAAATGCATGCATGCACTTATTTGATATGTCCTTATTCTTCCAAAGAGTTTTGAACTACAAGTTTCTGGAATAGTTGTAGTATCTTCCTTCGATTAGTTGATTTTCATTTTTCTAATTGGCAGTTATAAAGATTTGAGATGGCTAATTCTTTTTTTGTTACTTCTGAGGAACTATTTCACCAGTAGGCTACTTCGTCTGTTTTGGGAGACAGGATGCTTATATTTTACCTCTTTGTTGCCATAAAACAGGTTTCTTGATGTAATCTGTGATCAGTGATCAAGGTTGCTAGTTTAAAAGCTGCACGTAGCTGTAGCTTGCAGCAAATTATATAATAAAGCTTATTAACTGTTGGTAAAACCATCTATATTAGTTCTAGCTGACATTTGACTGTGCGCATATGTGAAATTTCCTTAAGAAGACTATCAAGTTTGTTGCCTGTTCTGGAGGAAAAGGTGAAGATGTACAAAGACGTTGATGAAAGGTGGAATTGTAACTTAGAAGAAAAGACCACATGGGTCAGTTGTATTTATGACTTGCATTTTGTCAGCTGAGGAGAAGGATTACTCTGAAAGTCTGTGAGCGGTGTGGCTTCAAGAGTATAGTGTTTTATTTGGTGATCTTGAAGCCTATGGAGAACTTGCACGACAAACACGCTGTTGTATTTCTGTTGTCATAGCTACCTTAAGCAGTAAAATTAAAACTTTTTCTGTCCAACTGATGTTTACAGATTAAGTTCTCTTTAGAACTGATCATTGCCCTACATCATTTACTCTGAAAGTTTTTCCTGCATATGGTGAACATCTGAACTCTGTCTTTACATAGTTGAACCTTTAAAGCAGGAGAAACAGAGAGGTATTGTGGTAATGTATGGCACAGTGTTATCAGTTGAAACTGTGACTGGACAAAAGTTCTTGTAATTTCATTCCCTTCTACCCATTAATTTATTTGGAGAGAATGATGCCAATTCTTTGGAGCATGGCTGAAATGCTTAAAAGAAATGTAGATTGATTGGAACACAATGCATCAACCATGCAACTAAAATATTTGCAGTATTCAAGGTGGAATAGTCAAAAGTGCATAATATTTTCCAGTTAACTGTAATTATTACAGAGATCTTGCTGATTTTCGTGGGCACAGACTTAGACACAGGTTTGGAAACTCCTGTTTTTCATACATTTTTTCCATTTACAAATGCAATCTTTTTACATTGCTAAGATATTGTATGTGTATCAGGCAGGGCTAGTACCACAATATGATGAGTTAGATTAGTTCAGTCTCTAACTGTGGTGTGACAAAAGGATAACTCTGATGAAAGTGTTCTATTATTTTAATTCATTTGCCTTTTGAACAAAAATAATTCATGCTTGTACTCAATGTAAAGGTGAAAGTGCTCAAAAAATACATTGTTGTATTATTAGTTGTAATGCCAGGAGTAGTAGTAATAAAAATAGTACTATGCAATCATGTATTTAAAAACATATTTTAATGAACCAGATAAAGAAACATCCTTAAGACTGGTCAGCTATTCTGACTAAACCCAAATTCTCTCAGCTACCGTATGTTCATTTATATAAGCTGTTACATGGCATGGATTTGTTGCTATTAAAGCCGACAGCAGGATTATCATTGATATTAAAGGTGGGCACAGCCAAAAAATCTGAACCTTTACTACAACTTTGTGAAAATTACCCATGAAATAAAGACTTCCTTCACAATGTGCAAGTATTGGAAAAGGCCACCATCAAAATTCTAGGCAAAATATTGCTGCATTTTTCTTACAGAGAAAAATAATAGTTTAAAGTTAAAGTATTTACTCAAACAGATTGCCTTGCTTCTGTTGTAGATAATAAGTTGTGTCCTATGCACCTTAAAAAGGCATATGAGGGACTACATTTGGAAATAGTTTAGAAATACATCAGGTGAGTGAATTAACATTTTGGGTTTTGGCTACCTAATTTTACTAGAAATCTATAGCCAAGGGTACATAGTTTAGTTTCAAGGTGAATAATTCTTTTTTTATGGTGTTCCAGTCTTTTAAAATTCTCACAGTATTATAGGACAACTTAAAAATATAAACATTGGGTGATGAGTTACTTTGGGGTTTACTTTGTGAGTTTTATATTAAGAGTAAGTATTTAACATCTATGATTTTCTTATTAGACTATAATCTATTAAAGGTATTTTATTGATCTTGGCTTAATACTACATGCCCCCAAACTATTCTTTCTTGCTTGTGTTTTAAACATTTTTTTCAATATTTACTCTTTGTCATATTTCAAAACAAAATATACAGAAAAGTTGCGTTACTTTGAAAAAACATGATCTCTCCACTATAGTCGTCGTACTGATAGAACCTATAAAAGTAACACTGATTTTTAAGGCTTTGAACTTTGTATGAGATCTGTCAATATCTAGGGTTAGTTTTGTGGTTACTGAGAAAAAACTACAAGCAAGCTTTAAGTTCCTATTTCATACCACTGCTATGAAAGGCATAGGATTCAGCATTTCTGCTATAACAGAAATTAATTTATAATGTTAATCTACATTGGCTTTAATACTTTTATTTAACCCCTTTCTTGCAAATGCGGATGTGAATGCTTCACTTCAAATACATGAAAGCAGTAGGACTATACAGCTGCTTAAGTGCCTGTGTGTTTACAGGACTGGAGCCTAAATTTTTCACAGAAGAGCTCCCTCTGTATTGATAAAAAGGACCAATAGAATACACAGTAAAATGGAACAAAAGCACAAAGTTGTTTCAGAGTCAATCACAAAGCCTTTAGAATCATATGCAAGACATTGCTTATTCAGTTGCATCAAGGGGACAATGCTATAATATATTAATTCTCTTCACTCTACTGCTATCAGGGACCAACATACATTTTCTTCTATACTTTGCGTTGAGGTTACCCACCATTCTCACACTTCAAGAAAAGAGCTAGACCACAAAATATATTTATATGTTTATCCACTAAGATATAAAAAAAAACCCCACAAGACTTCTTTTGATTAAGGAAGAAAAAAACATGCATTTTAGTGACTTAACCATGCAAGCTCCAGCTCACTTAATTGAAAAGGGGGTGGATGTGAAGACCTTGTAGGTGCCCGAGTTATATCATGCCCAAGACATTTTTGATAATGTAATTGGGACCAGTGCTGTGCATTCCAAAAGCAAAATAAATTACTCTTTTTTAGTTGTCTTAATCACTACCAGGGACCACTCATTTCTCATGGGGATGTTCCTTTCTAGCCAGAGAAAGCAGAAATTATACGAGACAATTTAAAATTATCCTCAATTTCCCTTCAGTTTTGTGACAGAATTTTAACAAGTTGCTTCCAGGAAACCTTGAGAGCTTCTCTCAGCATCTCTTTTTAACTTAGATATAGCCCTGAAAGCACTATGGAATTTAAAATACAGTTATAATCACTTTAGAATTGGACTTGATACATCACTACTATTAAAATTTCTATTATTTTTTTTTGCTATATGTAATTCCCCTGTAGCGACATGGAGTTGCCTAATAATGAATTTACTCTTCTCTGTTATAGCTTGTATGGGAGAAAGTTGAGAACAGTAGTGTAATGTAAGATCTACATTCCGTTGGTTGTAACATTCTCTGAAGGTTTTTTTATTTGTTTCTCTTGTTGGTTTTGCTTAAATTTTCATCTTGATCTGTATTGTATTTAATCGATATATTTTTGCTAACCATCCTAGCTTTAATGTCAGGGATAAAATACCTCTGTGAGAGCTGAAGCTACTTGTTCTTGTTCAGCTCCAAAGCGTGGTGTTTTCCAGCACAGTACTTCCTCTCCAAGTCCACTGTCTTTTGTGGCTCTCAGGTAAAACATGGCTTCTTTCAAGTTCCAAACAGGCCATAACCACCCTAGTTTAGTATCCTAAGTCAGAGAATTTCCATCAGGTTTTTGTGCAGTTTCTATTTCGGAAGAAAATAAGGCAGATAATCTGTCTCAGGGGAAATTTGTTGTAGATAGCAGTTTGTTTATGTTGTTCTGTAGAAGTCTACAGAGATTCCATGTTTTTGAGCTGTGAGTTTTGCTATGTGAGTTAAGTGTTTCTCATTTTTGCTCAGACAAGTGTAAGAACAAATTTGCAGAGAATAATTTTTACAGTTATGAACTAGCACCAAAAATCTCTGAGACTTTCTTTCAGTTTTGTGCAGGAACAGCACTGATGTTTATGAAGGCTGAATTATTGTAGGAATCTCCTCATATTCCTTTATAATGCTAATAAACCTGTGGGTGCCTGCTATAGAGGGAATGTCATGCTGGCTCTGGTGAGGTTAAGTCTGGCTAGAGAGAAGAGAGGGTCCACAGCAAAGAGTGGTGTATAATTAGAGTTAAAAAGTACTGAAACAAAAGACAAAGTAGAGACGAGAGTTATATGCTGAGTAGAGGCCCTTGATGAATGTTTAAAGTCTTGTAAAAGAAAAGAAAACTTATTGTTACACTGGAAAATAAAATACAGGTTTATGAGATTGGCAGAATAATCTTCTTCTGGGTAAAAAAAAAAACAACAGAATCTACTAAACTGTGAAGTTGAGGTAAAAAATTAAATTCCAAAGCTCACAGATTTCGGTGTTACTAAAAATATAGTATTTGTAAGGTAGATATAAAAGATTTGCTGTGTGAGAGGATCAAAAAGGAACTAACAAAGCATTTATAGTTTGGCTGCAGGATTTGAAGTACGAAGAGAGAGTTCTTACTAAAGCTTGAAAGAAAAAAAAGGGAAGTCAAGTGTAAAGGAAATTAGATATTATTTTTTCCTGATCTCTCGCCAAAAACCCCATTGAATGGGCAGACCTTTTTTTCCAGGAAAGAAAGTTTTCTTGCCAAAAAACGTGGAGGTGGCTGCTTTGTTCCCAGCCAAGTTGAGGATGAATTATGAATATAAAACTTGTATCTACTGGGACCCTCGGTCATCTGAAAATCTATTGCAACATGTTGAAAGTGACTTAATTCGGGATGATCTGGATTCTAGCTCAGGCTTAGGAGGAACTTGAGGACTTTATGGTTTCCTTTTTTTCTATCAAGTTTTATAGCCCACATTTGTAGTAAAATAATGTTGTTTGAAGTTTGTATGTTTCATGGGAGTGGTGCCTTGAAGAAGTTATTTCAGTTAAATGGCACCAGATGGAGTGTTTAGTTTGTGACAGGACTCCAGTGTTTAGTTTGAAATTATATTCTTTATTTGAGGTATTTATGGTATCAACAACTATTCTGCTGGCATATATTTTTTTTCTGCCCCTTGGAAAAAATGGATAAAATGACTCTCGAATTGATTTTGGGGAAAAAAATTGCTATGCTTAGGTATTAACATAGAGGATTTTCTTCACTATGAGGTTTCATTACTTCATATTAGAGTACAAATTATTTTTTTAATTCAATAGTATGTCTTGGTTCTCTTTTGACTATATTACAAACCCCAAAGATACATAGGTAGGACACAATAAATCCTCAAAAGCAACAATAATAATTAATATTTAATGTGAGAGACAAAAATATTTCTGTATTGGGAGTCACAATTTAATTTAAATTTTTATTTTTAATTTGCCATTTTCCTTTGTGCTGATGTCATCTATATTTTAGAACCACTAATCTGTAGCAAAAAAAACAAACCTCCAAGAGACAGGAAGGAGATCATCAGTAATAAACAGCAGGGGCCTGAGGTTGCTTCTAATTGTATCATTGACTTTTAACAATTCTTTCTCAAAAAGTAATGGAGGAGAGAGGAGGTGGCTATGAATTCAAAATTACCAGAGAGAAATGAAAATGATGTCGCAAATTATTTTTGGAGAGGTCATTGCTATAAGGAGGTAGCCCTTCAGAAACCGAAAGCACAGCAGTAAAAATGAGAGTGTGAGTGATTTTATCTTCCTTGAAAGAGACTCCTCAATCCACAGTCTTCTAGCGGTGGCAAAGACTCTCAAGTGGGAAGATCAATGTGTGCGAGATTTTATCTTCCCTCAACAAAACTGACAAAATCCAAGGATTTTTAAGAATAAAAAAGATTCTGAGAAGGAGATGGAAGTCAGTTCTTGTCTTTTGAGTATATTAGCAAATACACTTTCTGAATACTTGTACTATGTAGAATTAGAGTATTTGTACTAAAGAGAAGGGGAAAAAAAGATAAAGGAATAAAGTAAAGAAATATTTTAAAATTTCAAATTATCTCCAACAGTTAATATAAAAGCAAGCCCAAACATCACCAGTGTGTGAGCAGATAGAAAGAGTTTGACAGAAAAATTGACGAGAAAGTTTGAGACATCTGATCACTCACTTTAGGATCTAGGTGAGTTAGATTATAGAACAGCTCATTCCATGAACAGGTCCATATAGTAAGAAGCCATCCCACAGAGAGTATTTAGCTTGTTAGGCAGATTGGAAATCTTTGGTGAACCTGTCTGTAGGTAATGTGCCTAAATCACTAAGTCACTTTTAAAACTGAGATTTAACCCAGAAGGCATTTAGACATTCCTCAAAGTTTTGATCCAAACCAGTCATGTCTTTTAAAAACAAAAGCAATATCTTGATTTGTAACCAGAAACACTTTGAGAGCAAGAGAAAATTCTGGAATACACATACTCCCCAAAAGCAGAACTCTTCAGCAAGAAAACCACAAACTCCTGCCAGAGCTCAGCTCAGGTTTCCAAATAATTTGAGGTGTGGCACACTGCAAAAAGTAAGATTTATAGGAATTCCCTCATACATTTTAAATATATGACTTAATTGTAGGAACAGGTAACTCATGTCTTCTCTTTTGGGAACAGAAATATTAGAGACATTGTCATTTCTTCTTTTTTTTTTGTTTCAATAAAATGTTTTGAAATATATCCATTATCATAAACTGCTTATTTGTATCTTTTTCAACTAGATATTTATTTTCATACCTTCTTTAGCTGAAAACAAAAAATAAATTACACCATCTTTGAAATCTTGGATGAATCAATGCTGTTTTGAACTAACAGAAAAAAGATAATTACCTTTATGAAGGAATTACTACTGCCATAGTCTCTTGAAAAAAAGTCAGATAAACGATCACAGTTATAACAAGCATATAGGGATATAGACCTTTCTAATTTCCTCTATCTCAACTTTAATAGGTTTAGTGATCTGTAAAGGCCAAAACAAATCTGTGGGTTTTGCACTGGTTTTCCCCACAGGTCTGTAAAAAACAAACCAAAAAAATCAACCAACCAATGAGCAAAAAAAAACCCTAACAAACCCAAGCTCATGAAAAACTCTAAAGTTCAAATAAAAGAAACCTTGGGTTTCAATAATCACATATAGGTACACAAAATCCTCATCTTAAAGATGTTTGGTTCATTTGCTGCTCCTCCTTACAGAGATGTCTTGGCCTTTCATTTAATTTATATTTGAAGAGATGGGTCTTGTTAAAGCATTCAGGTATCCTTATTCACTGAATTGTTATGACAAAGGATCTCCGTGGATATAATGATTAAACAATTCCAGAAATATCCATTCTCACATCAGCTATCACCCCAAGTGTTCGTTACACTGATCACATTGAACAATGTGACTCTTGAAACATTTCTTGCTTCTGCCATGCCTGGTTGTGGAGACTATTTTCTCTTTGGCTCTTGAATGCACAGAAAACTCTCCCTTTCCATCACAGTCACACAGTATTTGAAAAATGTAGTGAGCCATGAATCATTAGCAAGCCATACTCCACATCTGGAAGACCGTTTAGATCAACAACATCATAATACTTCCACCTGTTCGACAGGAAAAGAAATTAACTTTTCCTAAAACAGATATCTGCAGGTGACCATTACACCCACATAAGTGGTTTTATTTTCAAATGTTATTGCGAATTTTGCCAATAGTTGTTCTGCTTTTTTATTTATTTACTTTTGGCAATCCAATCGTATTGCATTCCTAACCTTTTGGCTAGACCTTTATTCATGAACCTGTAGTGTTTCCATGTCCTTGGAGTCTTTGTGAAATATTTGTTTTTCATTTGAGAAATTATTTTTCATGTTTTGGTGAAGTAAAGAAGCCCTCAAAGAAGTTCTTTACTGCCAATTCCATTACGCGCTTTTATTAGCACTTATGCAGTGACAGTTTGCACAAACTCACATATATTTATATATAAAAATACATATATCACATGCATATAAATGAAAACAGTGGAAATGGAACAAATAACACTGCTTACTCTTTACTATTTCATTCTTAAATAGCTCAGCTGTTTTCCCTTTTTTCTTATAAGTAATCACCTTTCCCATCTGAAACAAATTAACTCCTGGGGAGGATATGTTCTGAGAGCTTTCATATGGTCCTTGTTACCAGGGAAACTACTTCTTTTGTCAGTATGTGTTCTGAAGCTTACAGACAGCATGGATTGCTTTGTCACATCAGATGACAAGAGACAGCAAGGGCCAACTACTTTGCGTGTGGTTTCTGAGTGAAAAAAATAATTAGAGACTCTCACGGCACCGGCCGACATTGCTTATCCCGGATAGCTCTTTAAAAGAGAGGTGTGCAAAGTAGTGTGGTTTATTGATGTATTCAGCTGATTGTAGGTTGATGAAACAAATGTTGTCCTAGGGGTGAGTAGGAGGGGTGCAGTGCAGAGCGTCCATCAGAGATGGGGAGTCCTCTGCCGGGGGGATGGTGTGTGCTGCAGGGTCCAGGTTGAGAGTGCCGGAATAAGCCCCTAGAGGAATTCGCTTCCCTTGAAGCAGGTTCGTGCTGGGTAGGCGCATCTCATCTTGAAAGTGATTTGTAGCATGTATTTAGTTTTTGTCACTACACTGTGTGTATTTTCCTGTGGTATTAAGCCTAGGGCTTCTGCTTCCTAATGGAATAGGAGAGCATATCTGTCTAATCAAAAATACCTCTTTTTTTTAACGTATGGTCAGCTTTTTTTTTTTTAGCAAACAAAACCAACAGGTGCAGTGGGGAAGTAAACCAGAAATACAGTTGTACCTAATAATCATTAGCACTGTTTCAGATTTGTCTGGTTTATATTTTTAATCTGTAAAGAGCTCGATGCCCACGTTGGATTGAGTCAGGTAATTAAATTGAAAATGACTAGCAAACAGGATGCAGAGCTGAGTCAGTAGCGAGAAACAATGTGCTGTTAATAGCTTCTGAACATCTTAGCAAGGCTTCTGTTTTTTAAAATCTGTTAATAACAAGGCTTAGTGTATGTCTATGTCCTTATCACGTTGCTTTTTTAAACGTGTTAGTTTGTCTTGAATTTTATCTAGAGGAACTGGTTTGTTTTAGAAGTGAAGAAAGAGTAGACTAACAGATATAGAGCATTTTTATTTTGGTTATTTTTTTTAAAAATAAAGGAAGAAAAAAGAAAGAAGAAAAAATAATCTGGATAATTCATTTTCATTCTTTGGAAGACTGAAATAATAATACCAGGAACACTGGCTGCAGAAATGGAAATAACAGCTTAGATTTATTCATAATTATTCTACCATCATTACAATAGTTCTGATGAGCTGTAGTTAAGTCTTTCTTCAAAGCCATGTATGAATATAACTGATGTTTCAGTCAGTGACACCTAACAATGAATACTGGTTATAGGAACAGGTCAGAAAAAAATGTAACACATTGACAATGCATCTAAAACAGTATTTGGAAAGAATCTGTATTATTAATCTGAACAAATCACCAGGTAGCTGCCATTCAACAAGATGAATACAATCAGGAAGGAAAAATAATATATAGCAGGACAAGTGAAAAAACTGGGATTTCAGAAATGGGAGAAAAAGTGATTAAAACTTCTGCTCTTAATTACGTGGCACTAGATATATTAAATACTAATATGAAGGTAAGTTTCCTTGCCCAGAAGCATACAGTCTAAACAAAGGTTTTGCACGTATAATGGAGTTAGTCCAAGAAAACCAGCACAACTGGATGGCAAATTTATGAGTGCATGTGGTATAATGGGGCATAATTATTTTCTTGTGATTGCTTATGTTTTTCAGCATGTAACACTTTTCCGTATCAGGTTTATGTTTCTCAAAGGTACATTCAATGGGCCTCATTTAGAAAAAAATATGGATGTGTGCTTACATCTCATAACCGTATACAAAAGAAGAATTTTAGATAAACACTCATTTGCATCTGATTTCAATGGGGCATAAACATATGCTTCAGTGTTTTGTGAAAATGAAGATTATCCCACTTTCTGCTAAAATCACAGAATAAAACACAAAACCTCTTCCCCTTAGGACACTGGGCAAAAATCCAAACTAAAAGAGACTAGAGCATATGAGAAACTCAGGTGAGCTCTTCCTTGGATTGTGAAAAACCTGTATTTTCAGGTCCAGTTTGGAGGTAGCAGGTATTGCAGGAGTTCTGCAAAAGCAGAGCATTTAGACCCCAAGGAAAGAGAGAATGTTCTTCTCAATCTTTCAACAGGGGTCATCTTGTCAATTAAAAGGATGCTAGCCACTGTCAGCTAGGAAATTCTGTCAAGTCCTTAGTGTAAGATGCCTGAAGGGAGGATGCAGATTAAAGCAGTGTAAGAAAAACAGATCTTAGATTATTAGCTAGAAATGTTGAAATTCAAAGAGGTTCTGCCTTAATGTGCTTAATGGCAGAATTCCTTGTTGCTGTCATTAAAATTGAACCCTGCTGTTAGCTCATTCATCTATGCTCCAGTTTCCATTAAAAAAATATCAGTTCTCTTAGGGGTGGTAGGACCACCTATGTTTACTGATTCCTGAGATGTTACATCAATAGGGAAAAAAAATATTCTCTTTAGAATTCTGAACTATTCAATGGTAAATGTAAAAAGGAAGTCCAGTGCTTGAAGTCCAGTGCTTAAATTCCAGGACTAGGGATTAGATGATCTAGATTTTATTACATTAGATAGATTTGTGATGAAAACACAGTTGCCTTGAAAACCTTGAAAGTTTTTCTGTTAAATTCAAAAGACTCGCAATTTTTCCCTTGATGTTAAAGTTGGAGCTAGTAATTCAGGTCAGCCTTTTGAAAGGCCCTCAGAACTACAGATCTTAAGAGTATACAGAGTATCCCAAATAAGAAGCATCCAGCACTGGTGAGCTCCTTTATGCAAATTCTGTACCTAATTTTTTCTCCCTTGATTTCCCCAAGTAGAAAATAGGAGAAGTAATTTTGGGTTGTAAAGAAAAGTTTTACTTATTGATATTGGATTATTAATAAAAATAAATCAGCATTAAAAAAGAGGCATTAAAAACTGCATGTGATTACTTTGCTTGCTCTTCATCTCTTCATACGTTATGTCAAATCCATATTTTCATTTTTCTATGCAATCTTCCAGTTTTCAAATTTGTTCATTCTGAGATAGACAGAATGAAAAAGGGAAATATTTTGGTGAAATACATTCTTTCTAAAACATTTGAAAGCCACACTGAAGACTTCCTTTCAGTAAAATTGAAACTGTTTTTTAAGGAATGTAAAAATAAATTTTTATTTTTTTATGAAGCTTATAAAAATAAAGTTTTCCACATTTTCATGAAAATATTTTGTTTCCAATCATGCAACTTTTCCAGACAGAATAGTCCGAGCTACCTCAAGTCATAAGAAGAGGAAAAGAAATCAAGGAAAATGTAAACCTAATATTCCGAATTTCCGGAAAACAATGTAAAAATAGTCAAGATTTATTTTTTGCCACATAAATACTTAAATATAGAGATGAAAATGTCAAACTTGCACCCTCAGGAATCCCAGGAACAATCTGAACTTCCTTTTTCAGGTTTTGAATGAAGTTGTATAAAGATGCCTTCAGATGTGGTTAAGGACAGGGGAGAAGGGAAAGGAACACCCATTCCTGTGAAGTCACTATATGGAAGGAGACTGTCTCCTGGAGGGCATTTGGGTAGACTTCCACATGCCAGAAGTTATGAGTAGTGTCTGAGACAGTGTGAACCTGAAGAGACTGGAGAAAAAAAAGGCTACTAGGGCCACAGAAACACAACTATTTGTGTCCATTTAATATAAATATCAACATAGAAAGCCTGGCACTGAAATTCATCATTATATCATCACATGAAAACTGCATTGTTGCAATGTGCTATTCACTTTTTCCTAGACTCCGTTCAATAATTTTTATCTAGAATTTTTATTTGACTTTTTAAACTTTTTGTTGTCCCTCACAGAATATTCACTCAAATACTCTGAATAATCTCTACGATTAGCTCCTGAATGGTGCTTTATAGTTCTCCAGATATTCTCTGATTGAGTACAAAGGCTGCTAAGATGTTACATTTAAAGGAATTCTACATTTTTATTCAGGAATCTAAATACCTGGTCTGCTGTTAAAGGGCTGGTTGTCATTTCTCTATAAATAAAATGTGATCAAGTTTTCAAATGTTTTCTATATTTAATATTGAAAGCAATAAATCTTGGATACACAAAATATTTCTGAAAATCAATTAGGAACCTCAATGGAAACAAAGCATTTCTGTGAACTTGATATGTGCTGCATGAGCCACTTTTACTTTTGAAAATCAACCCATCAGATTTTTTTTAACACTCTCAATATATCAGGCTCAGCCGTTCCTGTGACTGTTTATTGTAAATTATCTGTTTTGTCTAGCATTCCTACCAGTAAACCTACATGCTGCAGTACTGCTAAATAGTGAGTGCAGTGTGGTTAGGAAAGGAATCAAAGCATAATAATTTGAAAATTCAAATATTCATAGAATCATATGAGGGACTGTTTCCACAGTTCGTTGTCACAACCAATTACAAATGCTGGTTCAGAAAGTGTTTTTCAGTTTTAGGAATAATATTGCTAAAAGAAAATCCAGAATGTTTGTTTATTCTTTAGTTGAAGTGTAACTTAAAATAATTTTGGCATGGACTGTCTGCAGAGATAGGACATAGTTGGATGTCAGTGCCCCTTTCACAATGGTCAGGGGTTTTTGCTGGAGAAAAATACACAGAACACAGCAGGAGGCCAACTGAGCAGCTTCAGACATATTCACAGGATTTAGCAGGTAGTAGAGAGAAAATGGAAAGAAAATGGGTAATCTCCATACTGTCAGAAACCTTCTGTTTAACAGTTCACTAAGTATCATTGCTAGTCTATGTATTCACTTCAATACCTTCAGCCAAATTTCCAAGTCATCAGTAAAAAAGGGACAAAAAGGAAAGCTGATAGCAAAAAAAACCAACCCACAGATGTCCACCTCCAAAAAAAGAACCAACCCCCTAATCCCTAGAATCACAGTATCTGACCCCTGGTATATTAGTTTGAAATCAAAACAGAGTCTGGGCTGTACCATATTTGCAGAAGAACAGCAAACAGAAGATCTCGTCTTTGGTCTGCTTGTCTGAACAAACTATGCCAGGTTTTCCCCAGTCTGTATCAGGAGGGGTATTAGCAGATCATCAAATTGGATCTACAAAATTGTATTAGCTAGGAAGAAAAGTATTAGGATATTTGGAGTGGTATTAGGGCCTTCAGGACTGCTGTTTTGCATGTAATCTAAAAGTGTTTTCAGTAGTAAAATATTCCAGGACAGTATACCAAAGTATTACTCCAGAAGTGACCTTGATAGGAGCAATGAAAGAGCACAGGGAAGTGATGCGTTCAGTACATCTCAGTAAAGTCTGAGTCGATCTGTCTTGGTAGATTCAATGCTGAGTTTTTCAACTGATCTCAGTGAGCGTTAGGTCCGTACTGTATATGAACAAAGCAATCCGTTTTCTTCTTTGATGTTTTAGAAGATTTTGCAAAGGTTTGTCAAGAGAAGATGGGAGAAGGTGGCTCACCTCATGCACTTCTAAAGAGACCAATGATAAAAGAGAAATCATCAAAAGAAAAAAGAGTTACTTGTAATTATCCCTTCTGTGCTTACGTGACAGCTGTAACTTTTTCATTAACAACATTGAGTTTGCCTTGAAGTAAAAGGAAGAGGAAAGCAAAATTCGTAAAAATAAGTGTTGTTCAAGTACAAAGTCTTTTAGTTATAAAAATGTATTCTACGAATCTGTAAATCCATTCACATAGGTAGATTCCATGAACATTCTTCAAGCTGCTAAAATATGTTTGTAAACATTTTCAATGTTGACAAACCGAGAAAAAAATATTGTCTTCACTATTTTTCTCGCCACATCTTCTATGCATCTGGCCAAACATGATGTAGAATGGAAAATGGCTTAGGAAGGGCTCTCTACTTCATATCAAAACCTTTCACTTTGTACCCTGACGTTAGTTCTCATGGGATGTGGCCTCTGTTTGCTCAAACCCACATTTTTTTCTTTTATGTCCTTCCAACACTTAGAGATAGTTTTGTATCATCTTCACTGCTAGAAGTGATTTTTCTCCTAAAAGTATATCTTTGTTTTAAAAGAAAAAAAACCCTAAACTTTATATGGCATTTCATATTTCAAAATAATTCCGTAAGTACTGTACTTTCACCAATTTAAACTAGCAAGGTTGCAGTACATTTAATCAACTCTGACAGTCCATCTTACTACAAAGATTCATTTCTCAGTGAATAAATGTGAAATGCCTATCATTTCACATAAGTTAGGGTACTAAACTTGATATAATACAGTAAATGTTTCAACAACTGAAGCTTTTCTCTGTAAGGCATGATCCTAAGACATTAAAATTCATGTATATTTTCCAGTTAGAGTGAGAGCAAGGTATATCCCCCAAATTTTCCATCTAATCTTATACTCTATCCAATAGTTGTTTCTTTTTGCTTTAACCCATGAAAAATTGACTTTTCCAGTCATTGACAGGTCCACCACTTGCATTTGTTAACCTTCAGAGTTTGCAATGTATATTAACCCCTTTTTTTTTTCACTTTTTATATCTGAATTTACAAACAGAAAGAGTTTCCCCAGAAATGAACAGGCCTTGTAAAACTGTAGGTAAAACCCAAAAGATTTATAGATCTTTTCCTCAGGACCTTTGAACTTCTCCTACAGATATCTCCAAGCTGCTTCATCTCTGTTCCCAAAAGTTCTTCATACTCTGTGCTCTGCTTCTCAGTCTCCTTCCATTCTTGTTTACCTCCATTTTGCTGGCCGGTCTCCGTGGTGGCTTTTTGGAACCAGCCAAGTTCCATTTCCCAGGCAGGGGCCAGCAGGACAGACATGTGCCAGCATCTCCCTTGGGGAGAGACAGGAGGAAGCACTACAATCTTTTAATTTTCAGAAGACTTATTTGAATTTAATGGGTTTTGTCAGTTCTGTCCTTCTATATAATGGGTTGAAATTACTGAATGTGTTCAGAAGCTCTCACAAGGGCATGACATATATCCACACAGATTTGATTCAGAGGTGAAATGCTCCTGTAAATTCCCTTTTCTTTCTTAGCGTGCGTAATAGTACAACAGACTTCAAAACCTTCACATATGCAGCTGGGGAGGTCTGCTTGATAATGTCCTGTCTGAATAGGCGCTTGTACAGTGTTCTGAATAACTTTAGCTGTAGAGTTTATTGCATAAGGATGTAGATCTAGAAACAATGATATATAAAAACTTCCTTCAAACCTAATTTTTTAACTGATTCATCTGTCCTTTTGTTGATTTTATTAAGCAATCAAAGGTTCTGATCTCGCCTGTTTCAGCATGTATAATGCAATATTCCATGCAACTCGAATATGTAATAATCAATTAGAACAGAATCAGACCCCATGTGGTTTATGTGGAAGTATTTGAGATAGCATCATTAAATTACTTTTGTCAGGTAATAAGATTAAAGCTCAGGTTTGGCCCTCTAACTCAAAGGCAAACTACCCTCTGAATTCATTGAGTCCCTGGTTTTCCTCCATAATCTGTACTTATCAATTTCACCAAATGCTATTCATCCAGTAAGTCATGTCAGAAAATGCCAAGTAAAGTAATTTATTCTTCAGACAAGACTTAACGAAAAGAAGAAAACAAGTTAGTGATCTTTTTTTCAATATTTGAAACTGATTAAAGGCTGACACTATTAAACTTTTCATATGTTGCAGTCTAGAATGTAATGCATTTGTCACTAAAGTCTCCAGATTTAATTTCTGGATACATTTGACTTTATGAAGTGCTGCAGCCTGGTAAAAGTGAAGAGTGGTAATTTATTTGTATTGACTGCACAGATGTATCTGAGAGTGACCTCAAACTAAATGGCTTGGGTCAGGAGTTTTTCCTTAGTTTCATTAGACGGAATATTGGACTATGGTATAGCAGCCATGGGGAGATGCTGAGTTTTCATGGAATCACAGAATCGGCTGGTTGGAAAGGACCTTTGAGGTCATCGAATCCAATCGTACCTGTCCACTACTAAATCGTATTCCTTGTTTTAGCATGATGAATTCAGGCTGTTTGCTCTGCATGCATAAATATGTGATCATCTGGAAAAGAAAAATTTCTGTTCTCCTGATGGGCTTCCTTGTTGACTTGTAGTCGCTTCTGCATTGCTGCGTCTCTCCAGGTGATCATTCTCACTCTCTTCCAGTGCTAGGTGAATTTTCCTTAATGTGAAAATTCATCCTCATGTTCCATGTGAAAACACGCCAGTGGGTGACTGGAGGTAGCAAACACATCCATCTAACAAGTATTTCATGCAGCTTTTGAAGCAGGGTTCTCGAAGATGCATAGTTGCTGGCTTCTTGGGGACATAACCAGCACCTGGCAGTCCACCCAAGGTTGCCACTGCAGCCCGACCAGCACCACTAGGTGTCAGCGTACTGCCACAGATACCAATTATGTTAAGTGAGTCACTGACGACTGCGTAATTAGCTAAAATATTTAAAATGTGTTCTCTTGTTCTCTTTCCTTTCTAACGCCTTTGAACTACTTGCTGGGTTTTTTTTTAAAAAAAAAAAGAATACTGTCATTTTTCCATTTCCTCCCTTTTTAATTTTCACAATTTGGTAGTCGAACAACCTGACAACCTAGGAATTTTTGTATGCCAACTGTGATGTCAGAGCAAATGTTAACACAGCTCAGACTTTCCTTTCACTCAGACTGTATTTTATTCCATAAAACTTTCAGCATCAAGCATGAAGCAGAAGAGTTAAGCAGACACTACTTCAACATATTTCCTGAAAAATATAGGCATACGTTATTCTTTTTTGATTTGGTGTAATAATCTGTTATCTTTTGTGATGCATATTACAATGATTTCATGCATGAGCGGAGAGGATGGATGATTTATTAGGAGAGCTCTGTTCATCCTGCCAAGCAGGCTTTGGTTTGAAATTGATATCTACTTAAAGAAATACAGTATCTCATTTCACAGTTATGAAAATACATTCCTGGTTGCAGATTCATTAAAGGTTTTCTTCTAAGAAAATATGGGCAAAAGAAATCTTAGCTGTTGCTGATTTTTGCATTCTACATAAAAGATTATACTAATGAATGATTTAACCAGAATAATTTTCTATAGCTTCTGTTCCTGCCTTTGTATTGATTTCCATTATTCATCCATAATTATGGCACAAAGGGCTATAAAATGAAGTTTAGTTTTGAAACATTGCTTGTAACTGGCTACCCTTCAAAGTCTGAAAAACTGAGGCATCAGTTTAGTTACATCAGTCTGTCACTGAACATTTTTTGGAAATATTTTTAGTAGGATTTAAAAACTCATTAAAATACGATTATATTGTGAGGCCTATAGCTCTGCTCTAATTAACATCTCCTTGCAGTAATGATAAATCACCATTCAATATAATGGTGCGGATATTTCTAAATTGTACGCTCTGAGTAATTTGAATGTTGCTGCCAAAATACAGCCACCCATATTAATGGAAAGGTGACTAATGACATGTTCTCTGAACAGAGTGTTGAAAATAGGAGCAAAACCTCTTTGACTTAATGAGACGGCCTCTCTTCCTTCAAGAAAGTCTTGTGCCAAAGTCAAAGGTTTTGTTTAGAGATTGGCCATGGTGATGGTTTACTTCTAAATAGTAGGTCAGTGGAAGATGCTAAGACTCAATCTACTAATATTCCATTTTTTCTTCTACTTCTTTTTTATAATATAGGCTTCACGATGAACAGCAAACTGACATGGAAAGGCTGGATAGCTGTTATGACCCACTCAACATATACACTTGAATTGTCTCTTTGGGTGCTTGGAAACCTACTGTCCTTGAGTCTACTGTTCTGAAATAAATCCAATGAACTGAGAATAAACTCTATTTGCAGCTCTTGTGTGCTTTCATTTTGCTACATTTGACCATGGATGATTGTTGATTTTTTTAAAGGAGTTTGAAATCTTGGTTATTTCCACTAAAACAAACCCAAAATATTTTCACTTTAAAAATAAAATTCAAAAGTGAATGTCATCAGTCTAGCTGTTCCCAAAATGTAAAGACATGCGATAAAAACTTCACTGAGATAAAAAAATCCTTTTGTTGTGCTGTGCACTGACCATTACCATTTAGGAAAGAGAACTTGTGGTTATAATAGCTATTTCTAGGAAAACATCAATTCAGTGCTCAGAAGCTGTGAAGAAGCAAATAGAGTGTTGAAAATTGTAAGACAAGAAATAGAGAATAAACTAGAGAACATCATGGAAACACTCTACAAATCCATGGGGAGCTCACATCTTGAATAACAGGTATAATTCCAGCCATCCCATTGTGAAAAGTATATAGTAGTACTGGAACAGGTACAGAAAAAAGGCAATAAGGGTGATAAAAATTATGTAATATTTTCCATAAAAAAGGCCAACAAGCATACTTCACCTCTCCATTCTAAAATGGCATAAGGAAGAAGTGATAAATTTCTGTAAAATCATGAATAGCATTAAAAACATTAGCAGAGAGCAGCGGAACAATGTCGCACAGAGCAAAAACTAGTAGCATATAAACAACAGAAGACGTTCAAAATAAGTAAAAGGATAGGACTTCTTCACGTAACAGTTGCTTAAATTGTGGAACTCCTTGCCATAATGTATTATGTATGCTAAAAGTCGAGATGGGTTGGAAAAGCATTTGGACAGCTTCTTGAAACAAACAAACAAAAAATACTGATTGGTGTTAAGTCTGTGGATCCTGGTGATTTCATATAGTTTTTCTTGTGGACAATAGTACTGTTTGAGGCCCATCACATTCATTTCAGTGCAGTGCATTCAAATTCAGTTAATTGCAAACCAAACCACCGAGTTTTAATGGCTGTGGCTATATCAGATTCTGCCAGGAGAAGGTCCAATCTCATGGCTGGCTGTAAATGAAAGAAACTGGTTTTGGCAATTTTTGTTATATGGTGTAATGAGAAACACAGAAAGATACTGAGGCTGTCTGCCATCTTACAAAATGAGAAATGAGAGCAGCTGTCCCTCAAGCAAAAATTTTATTGCAGTGTTGGTTACTTGTCCAAAATGTTTTCTTCTGCCTATCAATACTGCTGTTATTGTGCCCAAGTTTAGTACAGCCAGCTGTGTCTAGTTATGGCACTAATCCCTCTTAGATGCCCGGACAGATGGAGGGGGGTAGTTTATTGAAATTTGTTTTCTGGAATGGCAATAAGTAGAAAGTTAGTTTACTGAATGAGAAAGTGATGTAGAGCTGAATGTCACAATATTATCCCTAACATTTCTGTCTATTGAGTATGACAGAATCCCCAAAGAAGCTGCACAAATATGTTAAAAGAAATGAGAGGAGAGAAAGAGTTTATAGCTTTCTAATGTAGAAAATTTAACAGACAACTTGGAATTTCCATTGATTGGAAATCTTATCAACCATTTTCCTCTGTAAAACTACCAGGCAGCAGTGATTTTGAAGGTTTTTGTCATCAACATCTTCATTTTCACATCCTATAGAGTAGCCTTATTTAACTGAGAGTCCTTTAGGTTTTATTGATCCTTAAATACGTAGGGAATCTAATGTAATTAGAAAAGAATAGGATGTTGTAAAGTTCTTTTTACAACTTTCACAATAAACAACCAAACAATAATCTCTAGGAGGCTATTTTTTCCAGTCTACCTTTCAGAAGCGCCAGCTTCAGATAAGCAGAAGGACAACTACAAATCCTTAAATTGCTATAAACTTATTTCCTTGGATTATGTTTACCGCTCTTGGTACACCAAAAGTGCTAAACTCAAGTGAGTTTTTAATTTAGCAGGGTTAATAATTATCAGTTCGGTGTGACTCTCATAATGCAGCTGGCTCTAAAGGTGTCTGACTGACCTATTGATTTCCTCACCATGTTGTTGCTTGTTCCGATATGAGTACGGATTTTTGTGAAGTCATCTTGGTGCAGTGACAAACAGTCAATATGCTCTGCCAGCGTTCTGTTATTGAAACCTTTTACCTAGTTGTTAGATAGTATTGCCTAGAAAGGTACTGATTGAACCATGTTGCTGGTTTATACTGAAGGCTTGTCAAGGAGTTACTTGCTCAGCTGCAAATGCTTCAGTTCACTGTGCATTATTTGTTTGCTTAACCTTGTTCTTGCCCTTAAATTATGCATTAAATATAAATCTACATCCAGATACATCACAAAGACAACGCTGTACTTAGAGCAGATGGCAACTGAGAGAGATGATGTCATGTTTTTCAACTGTCTCAGCTCCCTGGAGTGAGACAAGTTGGTATTCCCTCCACACACCTCATGTTAAAGATCCATCCCTCTGTGAGACATAAACACAGCTTACCTTAGCCTAAGACTGATGGCAAGCAGTGCTGCACGCGCTGACAGAACTCTTTTCTATTCTTTAAGAAGCAATAAAAAAATATCTCCCCAAATTCTGGAAGGCACCCTATGCAGGTGTCTCACAATGTGAGAGAGCATACACTGCTGGTTTGCCCTTTTGCAGAGGCCGACTTTGCAGCCATGTCACAAGAAAGTTGTGTGAAGGGTGACCTCTTTTAGAATCATAGAATCATAAGGTTGGAAGAGACCTCTGAGATCATCGAGTCCAACTGTGCCTGTCTCCCTACTAAACCATATCCCTAAGAAACTCATCTACCCGTCTTTTAAACACCTCCAGGGATGGAGACTCCACCACCTCCCTGGGCAATCTGTTCCACATTTCCATTGAATCTGGACAAAACTTTTTGTGGCCTAGTCTCGTGACAGATGAGTCTTACCCCTAGTGCTTGCTCAGCCTTGTTTTACCTCATCTCCTTCACTGCCCATTCCTCTCAACCTGTGTCTGTCAGGAAATCGGGAACTGTGTGCCCCTCTCCATTTCCCCTCTTTGAAGTAACAGGAAATGCTATTTGAATCCTTCACAGCATATGTCCCAACATATACTAACACCAAACTGTTTGGTCCTTACTGCCCAAAGGATCTCATCATACAGGAGGACTGGGACCTGTCTGTGAGATAAGTGTGGAAGACAGGGTGACACTGAGTCTCCCTCCGTCTGTTAGCATATGAAATCCCCTGCAACACCTCTGCCCTTCAGCCACTAATCTCACATGCACAAGAGCTTTGTTCTGCCTTCTTGCAGAGGGGAAGGAAGAAAGAAGATAAGGAGAAGGATGAACAAATATGGCTAACCATCAGTCCCTTCTTGTCTGACACTATGCATGTGGCCCTGTCTCTGGGATCTGGGAAGAAGTGCAGAGCAGTGCCACACAGGGCCAGACCCGTTCCTGCTGCTTCAGGGCAGTGTGCAGCATTGGATTTACCATTCCAGTAGAAATGATACCTAATAATGCAGAAGTCGATTGGTATTTTACACTACAAAGATATTTGTATGTTATGTATTGCTACTCCAAGGCAGCTGTCCTACATAGGGTGAATGAGATTTCACATTTTGCTCTATTAAGTCAATAAATAGTGGTTGAAAGGCTACAAGACCAATTCATCGCTGTATGCAATCATGAAAACAGCCATGTTTATATTATTCCCTACATATTCTCATGTACCCTACCTTTTTTTCCCATGCCTGAAAGGACTAAAATCAGCAGGTAGGAATTCAGTCAAATGCTCTTTCAGACAAGCAGATAATAATTGATTCCTCCTTTAGGATACCTGCAAACTGAAAGCCTATTGCAGAAGAATAAAACCTTCTAAAAGAGATTCCACAGACCCATTCATGCATATGAGTCTGAATTTCTTACCGTTAAGGACAGTAAGGAAAGTAAGGAAACAATAAATTTTCTGACAATATGAATTCAATTAAAGAGGATTAAAACTGCACAAATCCATACATTCATGAGTAAACTATCCTAGATCACTCCAGCTTCTAGTCACCTCACACTTGAATTCATCCCTGTGATATTTAAAGCACTTAAATACTTGCACACAGAAATAAAGTCCTTAACTCAATTGTCTTAATTTTCCTGAATGATCCTGTGTATAGATGATCTTAAAATAAAATTGATTAGGCTTTATTCAGAAAATGACACTGATGTATAAATTATGTTCTGCACTTGCTCACAAGGTTTCTGTCCTTTGAAATTTATCCCTAGCATAACAAACGCTAGCTGAAATGAGGAGAGTCTGTCACTGTGGTGATAAGGCTGATGGACAGCTTAATTATATTGACCAAGGAGAATTTGCTTGTTTGGACAATTGGAATGGAGGAAGCCAGATTGCTTTTAGTATCCCAGCAATAATTATGTATGTTATAATGGCCAGTTTGGACACAGTACTTTCCAGTCACTGTCTGTTAAGAAAACAGACAACAGGAATTGTGTTAGAAACAAATGTTATGAAATGAGTTCTCTGAAACAGGCAAGGATTTCACATTGTGGACATAAGCTATATAGAACTGTCTGAATCATTGAAACAAAGAGGCCCATCTGTTTGCATGAAGAGCAAATGATGACCAGGTGTGTCTCAGCTGGAAAATCAGAGCATGAGCATAGCCTACTGGATTCTAGTAAAACTGCATTAGCAGTAATTGCTTTTGAAAGGAGCTTTGCTCTTTAAGCTCTTACATGAAATGCAAAAACTTTCATCCTTGAATCTTTTACATGTTTTCCTAATGGAAAATCAAAAAGAAACAATTGTTCCTTGATCAGTGAGTTACTAAAGTCATCACCTGCACTCCACATGGCATCCTGAGTTAGATCAAAATGAATTTGCTTATTTTATTGCTTATTTCAAGAAACACTATGAGTTATGTATCTCCTCATGGCCCCGTGAAGTTAAAGGCTTGTTCAGTTTTGCAATACTAATATGTAGAGCAATATAGTCATCCACATACAGATATTCTGGACAGGATAGAAGGACACCAGACAAAAACTAATTCATTAAGGGAATTAAAATTACTAAAGAAATTCCAATTCTACGATATGGCTTTAGATAAAACTAAATTTACAGTCTGCACGTGAGCATGAGCCATGAAATATAGCAATAATAGCTCAGGAGTCAGGATTATTTTTTGATTTCATAGCACCCTTTTGTTCAGTAAGTATGATTTCTAGTCCTTCTAGCTCTGGGACCTCTTAGTTCTTTCTGAAAGTAAAACTTGCATTGCTCATTAAGAAAGCTCATTTTTTAGCAGGGAATGGGGCCACCACTGCATTACACACAGGCTTCTGAAAAATGAGGTCTGCCTCTGTAGCATTGTAAACCTCTCTAACACCTCACAGTAACTCTTTGCTTCTCTTTAAACGAAGTTCACGAAGACCACCTAGTCTTTAGTGTTGGGCCTTGCAGGTCTGCGAAATCTGTATCTCATCTCACCTGCCACTGAATAAAAATAGCAGCTTCTCTGGAAACGGACAGGGCAGTGCCTATGCAAAGAGGCAGCACAGGGATGCATGTCTCAGTACATCACACCTTAGCAGAGGGTTGAACAAAGGAAGGCGACTGAATGCCTCCTAAGGATACTGGATATTTAGCCAAACCTTCTGTTTTTGGGGTGCTTCTGTGAGCAGACTCTGTGAAATATGACACAATATCAATTAAGAATAATTTTATACACTAACAGCAGCAACTAATTTATTTTCTTTGCAGAATACTTGCTTTAACCTTAAATCATATAAACAGATACAGACTACAGATGTTAAGGGACAGAACTGCATGCTAACTAGAGGACCTTCAAAGTTGTTATCAAATCTCTTAGAGTAGATGGGAGGCTGATAACATGCTTGTTGTCTTTGGCTTGTTTCAGTTTCCTTGCTTTCAATCTCATCGCTGATCTCCAGCAGCTTCGCTGCTTGCAATTCTTATTTGACCTTTTTGTTGCAAAGTTATTGTGGAGGCTTTAAATAGTTCTTTATGAGATCTCAGTGGGTATTTCAATCTGAAATTCAGCAATAGTTCTAGTTATAATCCTAAGAATCAGCATATACAAGCTGACCTGCAGCTTAGTGTTCATTTCAGTCCCAAATGGCTATTGTCTCTCACAGTAGGTGTAGAAGAGCACAGTATAAGGAAGAAAACTGTTTATTAAAACTGCTGTGAAACAAGAATTAAGGGTTTGGCATGAAACTTCAAATTTTTAAACTGCAATGTCCTTGCCGTGGTTTTAAACTTTTTGAGTACTTCTAATGTTACAATGATAAGAATTTTTTTCTTTTGCCCAACAGATGTAATATCATGTATTTTACTCCCAAACAGCATCTAGATCACTACAGTTGTAGTAACTTCAGGTTAAGAAGAGGTTTTAATTTTTGTCCTAGAAGATGATCTGAATTTTGAAAATGCATTTATGCTATCATGGTTTGAATGCGCTAATCATATCCCAAATGTGCAAAACCAAACTGTTTAAATTTTATCGCTGACAAAAAGAGAGACAGACTGTGCAACTAGCACTTGCAAGAAATGAAAATCTGAAAACTACATGGTATTGTGAAATTTTTCCTGATGTTGATTGGCAATTTATTTTTCCAGATGAGCTTGAGAGGTACATTACAATTTAGTCCACTGATTTCTATGGATCTTTTCTTCAAAAAACATTATTAGTCATTATAAGGAATGGAAATAAACAAGAATAATAAAAAATGTTTGGGAAAAAACAAATGTGAATATATGGGCCAGATTTTTTTGTGGTTTTTTTGCAGCGATGACCATTAAAGTTAGAATTATTGGAGTATCTCTCTTTTAACAGAAAGATTCTGAAACCTCATATTCCTGCACAGCAAGATAGATAAGCTCTGTTAAACAAATAATTATTGCTGTTGTCACTCTCCACATGGTCCCACTTTTATTTTTATTTTTAAATTGACACCCTTCTTTCTACTATTCATTCCATTTCAAGACCAGCTTGTGTTTTTTCTTCCCATTTGTCATGAAGAAAGAAAATTATTCTCATAACCAGGAGTTAAACTAGAGGGACTTGTATTTCTGGTTTGCTCAGTGCCACTTAGACAAAAGCTTACAGAAGTAAAACATAGTTTGTATTTAAACATGTAGCAGTCTGTTGATGGTTTGTCATAGAGCAAAGATGCATATTGTGAATATTTCTTTGACTTAAAAAAATAAATATCCTTTAATCACATTTCTAAGGCAATGATTTGCAGTGACACAGTGGTAGTGAATCAGATGCATTACCTATCAGCTGTGAAATCTTGGATGATTTCAGGCAGAATCTTGTAATAGGCTGATTTAACTACAGCCCATTTTGCTAGTTAATTCATGCTATTGCACCTTAAATAATATTGGACTATTTTATGGCAGCCACACCCTTTATCTCCGCTTTTTAGCTGGCCCACAAAGCGTTGTATAATTGCCGTTTCTTTCTGTGTTCAAAGAAATTGCAGCTCCTATCTCCGGGTTAGGGCAGTCCGATCTATATATTGGTGCTAAGGAGCATGAAATTGAGACGTATGCAGTGCTCTCTGTTCTTTTACCCAAATGAGATCAAGAGCATCACTTTTGTGACTTTCTTATTTCTATCCCAAAACCTGAATGATAGCTTTAAACATTATCTGATAGGGCAGGCCTCATAGAGTCCTTAAAATCACTGCACTTCATGTTTCATTTCAATAGAGATGAGCAAAGGACTCAGAAAAAGTCTTTGTTGACCATAAATTAACATGAGCTGCCCAGGTTTTGGTACAAAAATATATGACTGGTAGCTCTGTTCAAATGGAATGGCACAAATCCCTGGGGACGTACTTATCAAAACAGGACCATGTGTTCTGTATTATTAACTAAGGGCTGTTTACTCAGATAAGTCAATATGTAGAAGAAATTATAAAGAACATTTTGTTCCACAAAAAGAGTTGAGCTGAAAATATATTCAAGCTTTAGCTTTCATATTGGTCAACCTTTTGTTTTCATCTTTCATATCAGCAGGGTGGTGGAAATCCCATTTCCCAGATAGCACAAGCTGGCTGAGAGAAATCATTTTCTTCATTTCATTTAATTTCTTGTGCAGAATGGGCTAAGGATATAGCCTGGAGGCACCCCAGGGTTCGATGTACTAAGATGCCAAAGCACTAAATTGAACAAGGAATTCAGAATAAAAACAAATAGCAACAAAATCTATGTGAAATGCCCAGACAGTAATTCTAGTACCTCAAAGTACTCAGCATTATCTTTCTCCTGACCGATAATAACATACAAAGGAAATATATATCAGCAGCAGGGATGTGGACCCAGTTTCTATAGTCAACCAGAGGACAGTTAAAGATGATTCTGACGCTCATTTCTTTATATACGGTACTGTCTCTATATATTCCTCTACAAGGTACATAATATCTCCCTCTCTTGAACGATTTCTATAACAAGAATAAATTGACAGGGCAGAGAGTGAGGGCCACCTTTAGCTGAGGGCCCTGTTCTTTGCTTCTTGTACTAGACCGAAGGGAATATAAAATACAAACACATCAGACTAAAAATCTTTTACCCACTTTTTACTCATACAATTTTTAAACCATTTTTCAAATTTCAAAAGGAAGATACAAAGTCTATGACAATTAAGAAGCTACTCACGAATTTATTTCCCTTACAAGTCTGCACTTAATAAACTTGTATTACAGTGAGGTTTTGGATATAGCAATACTTCTTAGAAGGTTTCCTAATAGATTAGGGTCAAGAGATAAAATTTCAACATCTGGAAATTAAGACTATTTTTTTTTGTATTATTTGTTTGTTTGGGATTTTTTTTGCTTGTTGTCAATATGAGGTATCTAGGAGGTGAGATCAGTTTTGAGGCCAAATCAGAAAGAGATCATCAAAAGAAAATCAAGTTGTCTTCATTAAAAAGAAGATGGTGTGTTTACATGAAGTCAGCTGGGTACCTGCAAGTTATGAGTCACTTTTTGAGGTTGTACAAGGAATTGGAAACGAATACATCAATTGTAAACCAGTGTGATGGTGATGTTTAGATGCTATTCAGTAGCATCTGCTCACACAGTAGTTCACTAAACTGGATATCACTGACATGGAAGACCACAATCTTGTTATCAAGTCTAACAAATTCATGCCTGAGTTCTGGGTTTTCCATACTAGGGTGCCTTATCTTCCAGTTCAAGGTGGTTGCTGAAAGAAGCTTAGAATCAGTTGAATTTATTCACTGAGTTTGTTAGAACCAACACCTTTTACAACAGTTTTATTAAACAATTTAGAATTTTATATTAATAAATTATGCAAGTGATGAAACAATTTTGTTTTGTTTTGTTTTCATCAGCATTTTTCAAGTAAGCAAACCACTGTTAACCTAGCCTTAGGTAAAGTACTTCTACATTTTACGTTCCTGAAAAGTTTCGCTGACTGCTTTGTTAGAGCAAACCCTTGACTGAAGTAGGTTTGCAGTCTCATGGCTATCCTACATATAGTCATTCAACAACACAGTGGAATCTATGAAAATATTATTCACAATATCTTATTGTACAGAGACATCAGTAAATTATTTTGACAGTTTAGATGTTGCTGTAATATGTGCATAGATGATACTAACAGCTTAGTAAAGTTGTGGCCTTGTTGTAAATCATAACACGAGTTGTCTTCTGGAACTGTACCAATTCATATGTGCCCCTGTGTTCCCTCCTATGATGAAACATTAAAAAAAGTTTGTGTTCAGAAACAAGCTGTGCTGCATTTGCAAGAGATTGTTTTAACAGTTTTCTGTCAGGGGTCCTGCTTAACCCTTTGATGTTAAACACCTAAATACTGTAGTCAAAATACAGTGAGAATATAGAAGAAATCGTCTTGCTTCCGAATTTCCTTCCATAAACACTTTAAATTCCTTTCTCTGAAGCCTTCTTCTTGTTACTCTGTAGCTTTTTAGGGAACTCTTCAGGTCCACTCTGAATTTTTGTTTTGTGAATAGTGTCCTATCTTATTTCAGAGAAAGTGTAGAAGATCAACTTCACTGAAACACTTGTGTAATTGGTGCCTGAAGAACAAACTTAGGAGTTTTCATTTCCTTTTCTGATTATTTCTATCCAATCAGTGCTATTCTAGCAATAAACACTGATCTAGTTTTTCTTCCATGTGGAATATGTTTCAAACAACACTGGAAATTAATAGTTCTCATTGCTTCTCTCAGGTTTTGCTCCTTGATGTTTGATTATCTAGTGAGTTATACATTACTGCCCTTACTGCTACTGTAGAAAACACATTAATCAGTTAGAGTCTGCCACGTGCTTTCATTAGAACACAGAAGTTGTTTCAAAGGAGTTAATGCATTTTAGAAAAAATAGGAAATAGGCAATTGTATCTCAAATAAAGAACTATTCCATGAGGGAAAGCAAAAGGAAAAACGTAACAACAAAGATTGTCTATGATGTACTGGAGAGATGGGTAAACTATTTCACTTTGAAAGCAAAGTCAAAGGAATGTCACCCTCTATGCTGTAGATCAGTTGGCTATATTTATACAGCACTGTACCTGCTCTTTCTAATGGCAGTTTTCAAGGCTGTTTTCCTATCAGCCTCATACAGACTACAATTATGAGAAGGTAAACACAACAGAGATTCTATGCCTTAGTTGCACTGCAGATGTACTCTACAGGTTGCCTTAGGGATTATTTTTACTCTTATAACCAGACCTGGGCCCTAGCGTGCATGAATAAATTTTATTGTCATGAAGACCACAGCATCTCTACTCAAAGCACATACAAAATGAAAACAAAGCCCTGATTATATAGAAGACAAATTTTAAAAACTGTATGTACACCGATGCTGAATTTAACGCATCTAATAAAAACACAGGAATGAATTTTCAGTAATTTTTAATTAACTTTTCAGTGGAAAGGAGTCATGTAGAAATGGCTGACTGGGGAAGACTTTTGTTGTTCTCCCTCAGCAGATTTGTTATTCTTTTCTCAGCCAGGGGCAAAAGCACATTTATTTGGGAGTGGCTTTATTGAATGCACTCACTTCTCCTACCCTCATGAACCCCTTAGGGAGAAGAATGGACTGCAGTAAGTGTTTGCTGCTTTGGAAACTAAGTTAAACTATAGAATGACATAGTTTTTGCATTTCTTTGGGCTTTAAGCTTTCTTTTTCTTTTATTTCTTCTTTCTTTTTTACTTTTTTCTAGGGTGTGCTGCTATTCACAATGAACATATTTGCCTCCACCACACACAGCCTCCATAAATGACACTGCACACATTTGGCTTTCCTTTGCAGTGCCATGCAATTTCAAGTAGATTATTTTTCAAAAGTCTTCAAAAATTTTAAAATTAAAATGTCGTTAGACCCCACTGAAACTTTGCAAGAAGTGTAACATCATTTTCAGGTTGACCACAACACAATTATTATTGGTAAAATGAGTGCAGGAGTGTGTGTTCATCCAGACGTCGCTTCAAAGAGTGAAAAAAACACATTTCTGTGTGGAATTCTACAAGCAATCAAAGATAACAGTAATACTGCAGAAAGCCCTCCCCCTTGCAACTTTAGAATTCTGGGTGAAGATGGAAATTGGACGTTGCCCTTGAATTCCCACTAAGGAGGACCTATACCATCTAGTATGTGTAAACTAGTTTAATTCCTTTTGCTATGATAAACATTTTTTTTGCAACAACCTGGCTTTGTATCTTTACACAACAGAAGAAGCTACTGACCGAGTAAACCTGAGTTCCATGGTGCTGGCATGAAACTAATGGATACTGTCTTCTAAATCAAAGGCTGTGTAGGTGAGTGAAAGCGAAAAAGAGAAGAGCTAAAGAAGAGCCTCTCACATGCAGAAGTATCACAGTATGTCTCCTGGGAGAAAGAACAGCATGGGAAAAGAACAGACCCTGCAGCAAGTGGTTTCCAAATATCTAGTTTAGTAACAAGCTATGATTTTACCAGCAGTTTCTGTGGAACTGAACTAAACCCCATGTAGTGCAGGTTTCCTGCTTACTCAGGGAACCGTACCTATGGAGCACAGTACCCTACATCTAGGACTTTACAAATAAAAAATCTTTTTCCACTCATTAACTGTGTCATTTTTCTCATAGGTAGATTTATCCCCATGCTTTTTCTCAACCTCAGATATATTGAGTATCTTTTAAAATCACTATGGCAGTTTTCCCATAAGGAAAAAAAAAACAGTGAGAAAAAGATATATCAGGCTTAACCAAAGAATAGTGGTTCCATTCTGTGAAAACCTTCTATGCAGTTTTAATGTATTTTATTCTACACTGACATGCAAACAAAAGGGTTTGGATGTATTTTCTATCAATCACTGGAATGGTATTGAATTATTGCTTTTCAAACTAACACATAAATTCCTACTTCATTATTGGGACAGGATGTCATGGCTGGGACACTGTCCAAAGATTCCAGTTCAAATCCCCCTTATGACTGGTTTCCCAACACTTATAAGGCTGGATAATTTATAATTTCATTTCTTCCTTCCTAGTATGATCTCTCTCAAAAGTCAGGACTTCTACTGAAGTATTTTTGGCTTTGACATAATATTATGTTTTATCAAATTAAAAATTCACTGAACGTATTACAACAATCTCTAGGAAATAGAGATATACTTATCACTAATCTTGAGGTTCTTTGAACTGTTTAAACCTTTTGGATAGTTTTGAAAAATGACAGGTTACTGCCTAATAGTCAGAAATATACTACTTATTTGGTGTGCAGAGATCTTTGCTCTAGAATAGGATGTGATACGATTATACAGTGATTAAGGAGTGATATTTTTATCACGATTTTGTTAAACAATATGATAAATTTTGCCTAAAGGTTGAAGGGAATCTTAAATTACTTTGAAATATTCCATGGGATCATGCAAAGGTAAAAACATAGTGATGCTGTCCTGTCTGAACTGCTCAACTCTGTATTTGTATCTATCTCACCCGTCTGAGTGCTATAAGGATGAGTGACCAATATCTTAAATGATTAACATGCCAGATACTGGATATCTATTAATTAGAGTTCTAGAGATACTAGAAGTTAAGAATGGACAATGAGAAGCGTTATGGTCTTTAAGGCTCTTTTCTTTTGTTTCAACAGACCCTGTCCCAAAGCCAAGGACTGACATTCAGAGCTATCCAGGATGAGTAATGGTAACTCTTTTACTCTTCAATCACACCTATATGCTTAAGGGCCCTGAAGGAAACTGCACTCTAAATGTCACACTAAGGAGAGCTGATGTAAAGCTTGGCTTGGCATGGGACTAAAGACTTCCTGGCTGAAGTCTTCCACTTGGCTCAGGAATCCCTCTTGTCTTATGACCCAGATGGTACGTACATCTTGCCTATGATGTCAGAGAGTTCAGTCCAACCAACCAGGTTGGTTACATAGTAGTTTATAAGTCCTGTGTACCTGTAAGTTAAGAAATAATGAAAAGAGAGTTTATGTTGTCAAAATAATTGATTCAAGATACTGATTTCCATGACATAGCATCTCTCCATGTATAAGGTCAAATTTTGAAACTTGTCCTAATGTTTCTTGAATTTTGTACTATGTTTCTTCATTTCTGTGGTTTTGAGTCTTCAAATTTGTGCTCTAACCAAACCATGAATCTCTTGTCAACCTCCCATTTGCAAGTTATACTGTTTTATATTATACTGTCTTGATGCTGGGTGAACCCAAATGTCTTCAAACAGGTAGACTGGCCAGTAAGTGACAAATGGAAAGCTATGAAGAAATAAAGGGCTGAGGAACAGAAATACGAGGTCTGACAAATAAAAAAAAATAAAAGGAAATGTGCCTATAACTCTTTATTTAACAAATTAAGGAAATCGACTATGATCACTTTCAAAATAGTTCCCTTCTGAGTTGACACACAGCCACATACAATGTTGCCAACATTCAAAGCAATTCCACAGATTGTTTTCTAAAAGGCTGTGGAGGTTCTCCATCACTTTTCCTTTCACACCTACCAAAAAATATGTGTTCCTTTGAGAACCAACTTGGTCTTTGGAAATCGCAAGGAGCCAGGTCTGCTGAATAGGGTGGGTGCTCAATCACAATGGTGAGCTAAAAGCTGCTTCACAGGCAAAGTGTTGTAGGTTGGCGAATTGCCTTGATGTTAACTCACTGTTCACTCTTGTATACCAACATTTTCAGGCCAAGGATAAGAAAATGTCTATATTTGAACACACGTGCACTGCTACTGAGCGAAGCAATTGAGTTGAGCCTTGACTTAGTTTGACAGGTTAGAACATGTTCTATAAACATCTCTTTGTCTCTTCTCTCCCACTCTCGATTGCCAAGCTACAGTCTCTTCTTTTTTTGTCTCTTTTATTTTTGTGTAATAGTTCCTTAACTGAGGTCACTGCTGTGGATAAGAAGCCTTTGTTCCATTTCAGTGGAAGTGGTTTAACTCAACTAACTGTTTCAGAACAGCTATTGTCATTGTACTAATATGGGCCTGGAGTTGCCTCTGAGACCTCCTCTGTGACAGTAAACTGAAAAATCAAGGATTAGCCCATTACCAGGCAGTACTTCTATGGCTGTAATTAACAATATTTGACTTGCAGCTTAGTGAAAGCATCCTTGTCTGATAAGAAGGATATGTTGAAAGCTTTAGCACGCTAAGAATTCAGTAACCTGAGGCTGTTTCTTAAACTGTGTGGACATGGAAGTGGCAGGCCTTTAGGATTTAGACACATAGACATAGGGATCCAAGGCTTCCCAATGCAAGGCCAAGGACTTGGGTCTGGGCCAGATGTATAATGTAGTCATGATCCTCAGGCTTCTCAAGAGTCCAAAAGAAGTAAGGAAATTGTCCTATTTTACCTTATTAAATACTGGAATGCAATATATTGTGCCAGGCTCATAAGAGCAGAAAACATATTGAAAGAATTATATTTCCCCATTAGAAGCATGAATAATTACTTGTGAGCCATTTTTATAGTCTTCTTAGATTGTTCACGTAACGTGCTGCTAATTAGGTTAGGATGAACAATGAGTTTGCAACAGCCTTGGAATAAATTAGCATATGAACATTTTTACTGAGTCCCCAGCAGTCATAAAGAAATAGAAACATGTGAGGTGACATGGATCAGGTTAAAAGTATGTCAGTTCCTGGCCAAACCAGCATATGCTCCATGTTTACTTGACAGATTAGCACAAATGTTTATATAAAAAATATATCAAATCCAAGTGAGCCATACTGAATCTAATTTGTGTTCACTGAGCAGTAGAGTTTTGAGGGAAACTACCCAAAACCTGACCAAACACTACTACTAATTCCAGTCGCCACTTTTTTCAGGTGAAGTTGAAGGAATATGAATGGAAAATATAAGATTCCTTTTCGTTTAATTTCTTGCAGCCAGTAGAGGCTGCGAAAAATATATCTCGAAGCTTGTGATTGTGTATTAAATTTATTATTCATAGGTAGTGACTATGAATCCCAGGTGATTTTCAATAGCTTAGTTTTTTAGTTGTTGAAGGCAATGAGTTTCAGTGCTGCTGTACTCAGAAATTATGTGATACAAACTCCGTATCAAGTGCTGTGTCCCATAGTGTGCTATGTCCTAACATATGCCTATGCAGTCTTCATAGAAACACATCTAAAAATCTCATTGCAGAAACTTTCAAATAAAAAGAATTATGTATTACAGTATTGTAATCCAAAATAGAAATTACAATGCATTATAGTCAGACACCTTTTACATAAACATGTAGTTTATCAAGGCAAACTTATTATTTTTTTTGTTAAATTATTATATATTAACAGTATATTTCAGAAAAGATTAATCAAGAACTGCATGGTACCACGAATTAAATGTTAAATATAAAAATAAGATTAAAAATTTCAATTGGTTTTGGAATATTTTTTATATTTTTAATAAATTTCAGTTTTATGCCATAATATCTAAGTCTCATTGTATCAGGCCTTCTGTAAATTGGCTGTAGTCACCATTTTTTGAAAACTGAATGCTGAACTGAGTTTTGGAAAGCAGAGTGAAATGTGCCATACCTACAAAATCAAGGTCAAAAAAGCTAACCTTTTATGGAGAAAGATTTTTTTTATTTGTTTCTGGGGTTTAGGGTTTTTTTTAACAGAAGGCACTTTTTGGAAAAGCAAGTAAATAGTATTAAATTAGATTTGTACTGGAGTGGCCCTCAATGCCTCATAGTCCAGCACTGGCGATCATCAGGATTAATGGTACTAAAAGGCTGCATCCAAGAGCATCAGTAACAATATGGCTTCTATTTGAGGCTATTTAGTGTAGACAGCAAAGTTCAGTGGTTTAAATTATCACTATGTCTCTAGTCAGTAAGTTCATGTCACGTAGGTGTGAAAATGTGTACTGGTTCCTTCTATGCCAGTTCAGATAATGCATGAGTTGTTCCCACCCCAAGTCTCAGGATCTTGTCTCTTTAACATAAGGTGTAACAGTTCACTCACAGCTCTACAGATCTGTTTCAGTGTATGGTATGTCAATCAAGATGGTGGTAGTTGGTTTTCCTGTTACTGTCTTTTCCATAAGGTTGTTAGATCAATTCAATGCTAGTTTTAATATGATGAGGTATCGTCAGCTTTCTGATAACCAGTAATAAAATATTTGTCATATTTAAACTATTGAATTTGTTCCCTTTTGGCTTATTTTATAGCTTTTAAAATATTTGATACTCTTCAAATTCCTTTCTTATCTGTAGTTTAAGTTTTTCCTTGCCTCCCAGCTTGAATAATGCTTAATAGCCCTGAACAGAGGCATGGCATTATGCTACTTGTCTTTGCCTAAAACTAGAGTAGAGTTGCTATTTTTCCTGTCCTGTCATTATGTAATTATTATTATTTTTTAAGGAAATAAAGGGGTATAAAATTTGCTCAAAAATAAATGCAGCAGAAACATCTCCAGGAAAACTATTTACTTGTTTTCCTGCAATAGACTCTTCTTTTGAAAGCTATGTTAGAGGAGAAAAAAATTGCCATGCTTACATCTCTAGAGCTTATATCTCTAATATATTTTCATCTCACATCTCCCCCTGGCAGCAGATTACTTCCTGCTCTGGAGACCACTTAATAACACCCTCCAGGTTCTCAATATGTGATCAGATGTCAGCTTGCTCATAAAAGCCAGAAAGACAGTGCTGGTGTTACTATATGAACAGCAATGTTTCCCTATGAGGACTGTCTTGGATAAAGCAGTGCGCGTTCCCACACTTCTAACAAAGCCAGTCTCTACCAAAGAGTGTAACAAGTACCAATGACAACAGCAAGAAGTGGAGTTATTTTCCAGAAATTTATATACCATTTTAAATTCTCTGTCTTGCATATAGTTAACTGCTATTTCCACAGGACAGTGCCATGGTTGCTGAATCCAGTCCAAAATAATATACCACTCTTATTTAAACAATGTGAATTTTCTTCTTTTTTCTTTCCTTTAAGAGGCACCTTTCCATCATTTTATAAAGAAGTCCTTTCAAACACTAATCACTGATTCACTGATTTGATTGAAAAATCTATAATTGCTGTGCTACTTGATCATTATCTCTTTCTCTATCGTATTTTCTTATAGGACCATGCTTACATAAAATCTGAAGTTAGTTTTCCAAGTTGAGATGAAGTAAGACTTCAGAGTGGAAAGACTTCAGATGACACTAAGTTAGTGGAAGAACACTACAGTCTGTATATTTAGTATAGTATTCAATTACAAATACAGTAGGGTACAGTGAGATTTATTTTAAGGAAAGGAAGACTTGGAAAGTAAATAGAATGTGTTCTCTGATATCTGGTTTTCTGTTGATGGTAGGCAGTTTTTCTCTTTAGGTAGAAAAAGGCTGTCTTACCAATATTCAGAAATGAGATGGGAGACTGCCTACGCTGATCCTCACTCAGCAATTTTTTCAGTATATCTTGCTCCCTCGTTTGCATTCCCTCATTTACTCACTAACTGCTTATTTCATCAAGTCTATTATTAGACTGCCTTTTCAGTCCATGGATAGCAATTTGCTTCACAAAGAGTCATAGTCATTGAAAGTGTTAGCAGTACTTTTCTGTAGGAGGTAATGACCCTGAAGCTCTACTGTCAGATGGCATCATGTTGGTCAGTAATCCACTTCTGGCAGAGCCAGCTGCAAAAGGTCGCCTGAGTTCACCTGGCTAGTTTTTCTAGAACTGTATTAAAGAACGAAGTTCCTGCTTGCTGGCAGAGATGCAGAAGCAGTAACCTCCAGGTGGTGGGCAGTAACAGGCAGCCAGAGGTCTTAAAGTCCTCAGCTGGCACAGCTAATGCATGTAAAGCTTCTGCATGTGGCTATGTTTGACCCAAGTTAACTCCACTTGGCTCTCATTACTACATCTCCGATTCGACTAAGGCCTGTAGTCCTTTCATTTGTATTATAAAGTAATTAAATTACTTGTGACTACTGCAGGAGTAGCATTGGATAACACTGATAAAAAGTAGCCATATTAGATTAGTCAGAAATAATTATTCATACCTTAGTGGGAGGATATCAACAAGCAAATCTGAAAATCTCCAAAGTTTGTTTTGGATGAAGCTTTTATCAGAATAATCTTTGTTCTGAGATTTCTGTTTTTTCCAGTTTCCACTTGACCTATTTTTCTTAGCTTGCTCTCTGAACAAAAATTATTGAGAACTGCTCGTAGAATAACAGCACCTAAGTCACATCTCTTCAGCTTCTGCTGCCTTATGACAATAATGTCTACTAAGTTATTAGGATTTTGCAATAAAAGACATGAATTATAAAATGCCACCTGTCCTCTTGCTTTGTTGCAGGGTATTCGATAAAATTAGCTTTTTTTTTTTTTGGACAACTTGGCTAAAGATTGGATTAAAGTCACTATTTGCTTTTGATTGACGAGGAACAGAAAAGAAGCAATTTACTAGATCAAAGAGGCTTTTGTCTTCCTTCTGTATCAAACCAAAATGAGGGCCCCAATTCAACAGAGTACTGAAGCACTCTCACATTGGTGCCTGACATTAATTCAGGTAAGGACATGATAAATTGCCAATGGAAGCAAGCCTCAATGTTCACAGCTAGCAGTCCATGCTTCACATTTGATGTTTGGCAAAAGAACAACTAATAAGCCTGAAAGTAAACTTTGAGTATTTTCACACACCCTGTTTGCAATAGATATCCTTTCTGTTTTCCCTCTATTCTTTCAATCCAGCCTTGAACAATTACTGTATTCTGGGACATACTTAGACATGAACAGGTTAGTTGTGTCTAATGTAGAGACTATGAGGGAGACAAATAATCTGAACTAATCAAAACGGTGGGCTATAGATAGTGGCATGCAGGTGGAGATAAGAATTTCCTTCAGAAAGAGCCTTGTCTCCTGTAACCGTTAACATTCTTTCTTTCCTTCTTTCTCTCCTCCTACACTCTTGGCTTCCTCTGCAGCCAGCAGGGTTTTAGCAACCTGGAAGGCCATGGATATTTCCTGCTGAAGTGGGCCAAAATTTAGAAATCTATTTGTGCAAGAGTATCAATCTTGTAATTCAATAGAAGTCTAATACCTTGCAGCTTTCCCCCCACACTTTTTTTTTTGCATTTCCTTCTAATTGAAAGAATATGTTTGCTAAATTTGCTAAATCACTCATTCCAACATACAGTACTATGTTACAGTATTAAGGCCATCTGTATTTGTGTGTATTCCCTACAAAGGAATGTCAAGTTCACAGAGTTAATCTCTAATGTAAATGCCAGAGTTTAGATCCTATGAGTAATCCACCGTGTCTAGGCAACATTTTTGTCTCAAATTATCTTTCTGATCATACGGTAATTTTCAAACAGTACTATATTGTGTTGTACAATGTAGTATATTATTCTATATCTTTGTATAAATATGTGTTGGTTTAAAAATTTTATTCCTTTCCATCTTTCCAAATTACAGTCACTTAATAGTTCATAATACATAAATTATCATAACCTATCTATTGGCTAAGGCAAATATTTTTAAAACTGGATTACTAAAATGACTTTGTTATGTAGGTTTTGCCTTATTTGAAAAGCTCTAAAATAATTGCCACAGAAATAATTTTTTTCTATCTTAGTACAATTGTCAGTGAGTTTCCAGATATGGTTGTGTTAGATGTCAGTCTTGCAAAGACTCACCATATGAGGCCTCATGCTAAATGCCGTTAATCCTGATACCCATAAAGTTTTTCTACATTTGAAATCCATGGGTAAGTTACCTGAAGTTTTCTTAAAAAAATAGTCAGAACTACTTTAACCAAAAAACGTATCTGTAACTCCACTTTGGTGAAGTAATTCTGTGATAGGTGTTATATTGTGATTAGTCCTCAAGTTTGAAGCAGGAAAATTTAAAGTTTGCCTTCCAAGAAGTAAAAGTAGTGCCTTCCCATGGGGAAAACTCAAAAGCAAAAGTAGCTGTGGATTCTTTTTAAAGAATCAGAGGCCTACCTTTTATGCTAGACTCTCCCCATTTAATTCAGATGGATATAGGTCTCTTTTATACAGCTCCTTGGTGAATTTTTACTCCAGCTTTTCAGCGGATATGTACCCCACAGATGTTGCTTAATGGCAGATTCCCAAATCACAGTAGTACAAAAGCCAGGATTTAAACAATAGTAATCTACATTTAGGGAGGAAATAAAAAAGAGATCTGTGCTGTTGCATAATTACTTAATATGACTCAACATCAACTGACACACTCATTGATGGTATCAGCTTTCTAACTTCCTCTTAACTGAGTAAATGTGCATCTGGCCATAAGAAAGAAAAATATAGAGCACAGCTCATTGGTTTTCTTCCCTAGTCCCCTGCATGAGAAGGCAGTTGTAATGTTATTGTTTATACACACAGAGTTAAACTAAATGAAGGCTTCTGTATACAGCATAGGCACTGACAAAAGCCAGCAAGTTCACAAATATACCTGAAGCAAATTAATTCTACCATCTGTTCAGTGAAAACTGTGATAATGAAACAATGGAATATATATTAGTCAGCCTTATAGAAAATGTTCTCATTGCTTGAGCTGCCAAGCTTGTGTAGGTATCGGGACAAAACAGGAGGGATTTGAAGCAATGAAGCTGTATTTTCATGCCACAAATCTCATTCAATGATGGTTTCATCAGCAAGGAAAGATTTTTGGAAGCCTATGCAAAAATAAAAACAATGATCGTTTCCTATTAATGCTTGCATACGCATAATTTAAAACACCTGATGTTTTACTTCTCTAACTGGAAGAACTCTGTGCTTCATATTTTAGATTGAACTGTTCTGTTTAATAATACCTTTCAAGAGACAATAAGACACATGAAGAACTGTTTCTGTGTAACATTTTGTAAGGTGTTCCAGTAGTCAACAACAGCTCTTTAAAGTTCAGTCTAGGTTAAAAGTCATATAGCTCTTTTCAGTATTCAATGGAAGGTGAATCCCTATGCCAGGGCAGAAATTACTCACTCAGATGTACAATTGACTTATCTCCACCCAAATATTTCAGTGCCTGGAGACTTACCACAGATGCTCTCTTTTTTGTTGAACATTGTATAGCCAATGCACTCATTCAGCTACAGGAAGAAATGATTAGTCAGTGAAAGGGACACAAAGAAAATCAACCAGTAGTAAGGAATGAATCCTAACTCCATTCATGAATATATCACCCTGAAGCCCAAGTAAATTTTGTTATATAGTGTGGATCTTAACTGCACATTTGAATGTCGTTAGTACCTGGAGTATTGGTGGATTCGGTTCTGCTCTTGAACACTTTTTTCTGATTTGTAAGAAATTTATATAGAAATTAAACAAGTAAAAAGATGCTCAGAAATATTTTAAGTGTTTAGTTCTGTCACTCCCGACATAAGACCAGGTGGATTTTAGAGTACCTAATCTCACAATTATATGAAGTAACATTTTTAATTAATTATTTTAATTGTTCAGTGCTGGGTCCAGTCTTGTTTAACATCTTTATCAATGGTCTCGATGAAGGCATTGAGTGTAGCCTTAGTAAGTTTGTGGATGATACCAAGCTGGGTACAAGTGTGGATCTGCTTGAAGGAAGGGAGGCTCTGCAGAGAGATCTGGACAGGCTGGATTGATGGGCTGAGACCAACGGGATGAGGTTCAACAAGACCAAGTGCGGAGTCCTTCATTTAGGTCACAACAACCCCATGCAGCGTTACAGGCTTGTGGAAGAGTGGCTGGAGAGCTGCCTGGAGGAGAAGGACCTGGTTGACTGCCGGCTGAATATGAGCCAGCAGTGTGCCCAGGTGGACAAGAGGGCCAACGGCATCTTGGCCTGTATCAGAAACAGCGTGGCCAGCAGGACCAGGGAGGTGATTGTGCCCCTACACTCAGCACTTGTGAGGCCACACCTTGAGTACTGTGTTCAGTTTTGGGCCCCTCACTACAAGAAGGACATTGAGGTGCTGGAGCGTGTGCAAAGAAGGGCAACGAGGCTGGTGAGGGGGCTGGAGAATAAGCCCCATGAGGAGAGACTGAGGGAATTGGGGTTCTTTAGCTTAGAGAAGAGGAGGCTGAGGGGAGACCTCATTGCTATTTACAACTACCTGAAAGGAGGTTGTGATGGAGTGGGTGCTGCTCTCTTCTCGCAAGTGATGAGCGACAGGACGAGAGGGAACGGCCACAAGTTGTGCCAGGGCAGGTTTAGACTGGACAGTAGGAAGAATTTCTTCACTGAGAGAGTGGTCAGGGATTGGAACAGATTACCCAGGGAGGTGGTGGGGTCTCCATCCCTGGAGGTGTGTAAAAGACAGGTAGATGAGTTTCTTAAGGATATGGTTTAGCAGGGAGACAGGCACGGTTGGACTCGATGATCTCAGAGGTCTCTTCCAACCTTATGATTCTATGATTTCCGTTTCCTTATTTATTAGTGCTATTTAATTAAGAGATTTTCTAAGATGGCATGAATTTTGACTTTTTGTTATACTAATGGGGACTTCTCCGCTAATTCAGTTTGGAGGGGTTTTTAATAAGGTGTGAGAACAAATTTTCTTAATTCATTTGACTTGACTCCTTCAAAATATCTCATTTTTAATAAATAGAGTGCTTAAATGTAAGAAATAATATACCATGTGGGTAGTCCACTTTCTCTCCTTTTGTTCTCAAATAGATTTGCTTAAAATAGGCCATTGCTTCTAAAATACCAGTGTAAGACTTTCTGTTATATGTTTCTTAATCTCATCTGAGGTTTAAACTAGGACTCTTTAATGTGGACATTAAGTATGAGCTCTGCATAATGATGCATTTCATGCCCTACGGTTTAGCATGTCTTCAAATTTTTAAAAGATGTACTTGTTAAAAGCCTATGGGGTTTTTTTAGTACAGTTTAAGTTGCTATATTTATGTTTATTTAATGCTCAACACATTTTCTGTAAGAAGTAACAGTTGGCTATTAAAAGTATTTAAAAGAAAAATTACCATTTTATAGAGTGTGTGCTAGTTTTGAAGGAACTGGATCCCTTACAGTCTTTAAAAATATTTCAAGAGTCCATTGTTTTAATCACCTTGATCCTTGTACCTCAGATGAAGCAGTGTCCTGAGTATCCTGGAATCAAAAAGTTCTCCGTAGCAACCACAGCAACCAGGATCAACAGGAAAGCAGGAGTAACCTTGTTAGTTTCTCACAAGAGAAGTCAAGATACATATGCAAAAAATTAAAATGTGTTTAAGAATTAGAATTTAAAAAAAAAAAGAAAACTAAGAAGATGATGACATCCAGGTTGCAAAGGGAGATTGGAGATGTTTTTCATCTTTCTTTTTTCACAGAAATTAAATCACATTTTGGATACATGTTAGGTTAACGAAACTTACAGTGCAATCTTGCATTTTTTCCATAGTTGGTGTTTGCATTGGCTAGTGTTTTTCTCAGTCTGTGCTACAATTCTTGACATTATAGTGTAATTGTGGGTAGAAGTGCCAAATGTTGTAGCAGCTACCATAACTCTGTGTGTTATTGTGATACAGCGAAGGTTTGGCTGGGAATTACGGTTTCTATATTCCCTTCTAATTCTTTTGGTGCAAATTCCAGAGGAAGTTGGACAACAGTGCTGACATAACCAGCTGACAAAAAAAAACTTTACAAATTTAAGGACTGCTTTTCCATCCATAGAAATTCGTGATACAATACTTCATTGCTTACATACCTGTATCATTCAGTAATTGATAGTTGTATGTACTGCACACCTATTGATAGTAAAGAATCTGCCTTCATTAGAAACATACATAATCTTTTCCAAAGTTCTGGGATAGGGCCTACAGTCCCCTCTTTGGTTGTTTTCGTAGACATGATACTATTCTAGAAGAGACATCTACTTAAATTTCAATAGTTTAGACTTAGGATATAGAATTGAGTGTTTCTATCAAAACTTCAATTATGAATAGAAAAAGAATACTAAAAGGAAAAAAACCTTGTCTTCAGTTACAGCCTCCATCTTAACCTGGGAAGCCTGCAGTTTTACAGTTCCAGCCTGGCTTTTTTTATGTGTAAAAATCCCTGTATGAGTATTTTTTTTAGGTCCTTTCTCTCCTCCCAGAACAGACAGCTGGTGCTGGTCCTCTTCCCATCTGAGAAGGCTGTCACACCTCCATGATCTCATACTGACTACCTTCTCGTTATTTCCTTCTCTGCGCCTCATGGCTGGGCTAATATTGAGAACTGCAGCCAAGAGCCTCTTAATATTCAGTTGCAACATCCATTCTCTCAGCTTGTAGATTTCTTCTCACTTCAAAAATATTCTTTGGAACAAACTGTTGTTCCAGACTCCATATGTTCCTTTAATTTAAAGTATGCTAGTTAGGTCACTGGGTTTAGTTAAATTTCTCATGGCAGTAGCAAAGGATGGTTTAAAGGGAAAACCAGGACTATGAACTCTTTCTATACTCTCTGCCCAATTCTAGCCTCTCTGAGATACCGAGGATCAAATTTTTCAACATTTTCCAACAAATAAAGAGAAAATTAATGTGTTTTCACAATTTTATGTATTTCCTTGTGCATTCAGCTTCAGCACAGATGTCTGTTTCTCAAACTACAGTGTTGGTTTTTTATACCAATTAAACTATAAAGCACAAAGATTTTAGTTACTTTGTGGAATTCAAAAACTTATGGGGACAAACTGAAACTGTTTTCAGTGAAGGAAAAGTAGGAATTTATACCACAGTAACTTTTTCCAGTAATAACTTAAGGTAGGTGCAGTAACTTGTATTCTGTTTTCCTTCACTTTGTGTTAATTTTCTATTTAGAAAAAATCTATTTGGAAACAAGTTAAATAAACACGTTGATCAGCCAGGAGGGTTTCAGTGTTCCTGCTGACACTGGCACAGAGTGGAAAAATGGTGGAAAAACTAAACAAGGCTTAACTCTTAAAGCAGCACAAAGTAATAAAATTTTTGTCCAGTGCAGTGTTTAACATATACACAAACAGGAAGGATGGTATCATTGATATATGCTGTGGAGAACAGTAATTTCAGGGATCAGATACTGGTTTTATAATACTTATAAAGAAGTTAGTTAAGAGGTTTTGGCAATAATTTTTTTTTCTCTGATGTTTTGCTTTTTCTCCTTAGATCTTGAAGTGCTTTGAGATCAGCGTACTAAAGCATGAAGTAGGAACACAATTTGCTGTGTGTCCTGTACTAGAAAGTATGTTGATATAATCCCAGACCAATGTTTTATTCATTGCATAACACTGAAAAGAGAAAGTTAAAATCATGGCAGTTTTATTTGTTACAACAAATCTTATTCTACTGTACAGCAGAGGGAATCATATCATAAATGTCCACTCTTGAGCTTGTCTGCCTAAAAAAAAGGGCTATAGGCTGTGTACACTTGTCTTTCCTTCCTACCTTTCTACCTTCTGATCCAGTTTCAAGTCTTTTCATTGTAAAATAATTAAGTTTTGGGCTTGAAGTAATTTTTAGTGAAAATCTTCTGTCATTCAAATATCGTATTAAACTGTCAGGATTTGAAGAAAATAATATCGTGGTTGCTCTGTAAGCTGTTTGGAACAGTGATTGCTCCTGTTTCAGTGTGCTAGAAGTTCATAATAAGATATTGCCTGTCTGAAATTTGTATGTCTGACTTTTTGAATTAGAGAAAAGTCAAAAATCTTTTTGCCCAATAAGTCAGAAACAAGCTATACGAAAGTGTCATGTTATTCAGAAACTTATTAACGTATTAAAGCATTTCTATTATGTCTTTCTATTACCAGAGCTCTTGCACTTAGCTATGTCCTGAAAGCTACACTTTAGAACAGTTCTCCATCTCTGCAGGGTTCTCAGGTTGCCTGCTCTGACAGCAGTACATAAATACATTACTGCACTTCTCCCATGCACTCTGCTAACCTACCAGAGGCTAATAAATAGAAATCACTATTGATTTGTACAGTCATAAAAACTTTTCCCCGTGCTCTTCCCATTACCATCAGATTATAAGGACAGACTGTCTTCTTTGACTGGTAATGACCTTGAAAATACCTGTTCTCAGAAGTTTTTATGCAGCAGATATATATTGACTGAAAAAAACTATTAACAACTTTGTTCTTTATGAAGTGTTTGACAATTTCAAGAAACTCATTCTTCCATAAGCGATGTGTTTATTTTTCAGCATGCATCACAGTATCACAGTGTCACAGTATCACAAGGTTGGAAACGACCTTTGAGATCGTCGAGTCTAAATTATGACCCAACACTAACATCTACTCCTCGTCTAAACTATCACATCCCTAGAGGATTCACTGCCTATAATCTTGTTAGCTAATGTATATTTTAAATCCGTAGTAAATCAAACTATATTTGTCCAAATGACAGAGGTTTCAAAGATATTAAGGGTTTGAGTCTGTTGCCCCTGCCTAGTAACACTTACTAGAGTATTTGAGAAAATGACACGGCTTTCGCAGGTATGCTACAAGACCTAAAGAAGTCTTGCAGGTTTTTTTTTCTTTGCTGAGGCAGCTGATGTCCAATTTGATATATAAATAAACAGTTGATACATGTGTATGGGCAACTTATTCAAGTCCTGCATCTCCACTGATCATTAGGGAAGCTCAAGGAACAGTGTACATGTAGATGTTTTCCTGTAAGAATCTAAGGTTTCTTAATCTTAAGTCAATTCCACTCCACATTTCTGTAAGTTTCACGAAAAGGTTGACAGAGGGCATTTTGAAGTTTGAGCTCTGCCTAAAGTAGGGTGCAGAGAATCAATATAGCAATATAGAAGTGGATCATCTCCTTCATGGATTATCTAGTATTAAGTTTAGATCCTACAATTTTAACTTCAAAATGGATTCCATAGTGCTTAAATAGGAACCAGTTAATGACACATAGCACTGTTAACAAACCAAATAATGATAACTTCACTAAATATCTTTCTTACTTAGACTGTTGTTTAAAGTATTCATATATAACTCAGTGTTCCCAAATGAGAAAATCCAAAATGTATCTTCGTCACTTCAGCAATAGAACACAATTTGTTATTTGAGCCTTGATATTTTCTTTATTTCCAGTCTTAAATGTTTAAGCAGGAAGGTGGCATTGGTGACCTCCCAAAGTCTTTTCTAGATTAATTTTCCTGTAATTCTTCACTTTGACTGCTATGATCATCATAGGACCCCATTTTATTAAAATCTTTCTGATTACAGCATAGTTCAAGAAATGATTTTGAATGTATTTTCCTTTGCTGTCCTTCCTTCTTTCTTCCCTTCCTTCTTCCTTCCTTTTCCATCTTCAGAACCACTCTCAGACTACACAAGTAATTACAGGCTATCATCTTCCTTCACAAATACACCTTATCCTCAGTTTATGTCACAGCTTGAAATACCTGTGTCTTGGCTATGAGTCTGTTTGTCCATAAGAAATTTTCTCCTTCCTTATGTCTTAAAAATGGGGGACAGACTAAAAATATGCATAATGAGAATTCAGCATATGTTATTTGCATTAGTCCTTCAAGACAGTTTGAATGGTTTTAACGTACACTCAGGTATTGCATTATCTAACAAATTCAAGGCTCGTCAAATCCATTTATATTTCTTGCCTTAAGTCCAAAACTTCATCCAGGTTAAGCTTTGGCTCTCAAAATGTTCTGCTTAGCTGAAGCTTGACTGGGGAATAGTGTTATACAATTTGCAGTTTGATATTTTTATCCAAGTGCGCAAAATCACATTTAGGTGCTATTTGGGAAAATCTAGCAAAACAACAGGACAGTATTTCACCAGCTTCCTGTTTCAATTTCCTGAAGATAAATAGTTCATTTTTGTAAAGAAAAGTTGTCAGTCAGAACAAAAAGGGATTTTCAAGATCTCCATCTCTGCTAGGTATTTTATTCAGCAGTGCAACATAAGCATAATTTATTCCTTATCCACATAGCGCTACTGAGAAGCAGCTTGGGGTGGGTTTTTTTGAAGTTTCAGCTTCAAATAACAGCCAACAGATTTTTGAATGTCCTTAACTATTTCTGCATCTAAGCTTCTGGATTTGTAATTCCCTCACTGAAGAACTGTAGGCAATGCGAATGGGATTCTTTTTGTGTGTACACTGTTTGTTCTTAAAATGCTTATTAGTAGTTATTTGTTAATCAAAGGTACGGATGGTTTTAGCCATTTTTTATCTATACTCCTTTTTACAGCAGATTTTATAGAATACCCCCTTTAACTGTTTCAAATAAATTTTTCCTACTATTCCCCATATCAAATGTAATGGCCTCAGATTTCCTGTTGCCTACTATACTTTCAGAAATGCTCATTGAACATTCAGGTTTGGAATTGAAGGCACAAATTATACATTGATAAAAATTTGGTTAGACTTCACAGGGCCCTCGTTAAAGGGCAGGGCAAGGCAGAACTTTCATCACCATAGCGTCATCTTTCATGATTTCATGTTCATGGTGTCTTTCAAGTTGTGCTGCTTCCCAGATCTACCTTTCACTTCTCACTCTTTGGTATTCTTTTATACAAAAAGTGTTTGCACTTGGTAAAACCAGTTTTATTAAGTTAATTAAACAAAAATGTTCAGTAGAGAAAAATTATCCTTGCTCACTATAAAATCAGAACTGAAAAAGTTTAAAACAATGCACTGTGCCTGAAAGCTCACCGAAGACAATATAAAGTGTACTTATTTGCACATTTCAGGAACAAAATAATATTCTTTCAAGTTTTTCTATGAAATATGGATTTGTAAAATCTTTTCTAACCCATGTGTTAAGGTTGTGGGAAGATGAACAGGTCACTGACTAGGCCCTGGCCTAAGGCTAAGCCAATTGAGCAGGATCTTTGAAACTACTGGACACGACAGTAGAAAACTGCTGTGTGTAACAAACAAGAGTGTGAGAAACAGGCAAATTTTACAGATAACTGAAGGGGAATATCAGGGACTTTTCAGGGAGCGGATATTGTGAAAGAAATACCAAATAGTTGTCTCAAAATTAGGACCAATAGGGCAAAAGTAATTGGAGTGAATGTTTATTTAAGAGAGAATGAGTGAGTCAAAAAGGAACCCTTGGAGGGGCACGGGACAGGTAAAAAAAGAACATAAGGAGTCACAAATGGAATTGTAGGGCTGTTTCACAGCCCTACAGTTTAAAGCAAAGTGATAAACCCACTGTTTCCACTGTGCAGAGGTCTTACTTGCTTTTGCAGTCAGAAGGGAACTGATGTCATTCCCACACCGACAAAAGTCCCACAGCAGCTTTTGGAGAACAACAGGTATGTGACACTCTTCTCCGTCCTCCTTTATCACACACAGTTTCACAGTATCACAAGGTTGGAAAGGACCTCTGAGATCATCAAGTCCAACCTATAACCCAACACAACACCAACCCATCATCTAAACCATGGCACTCAGTGCCTCATCCAGTCTCCCCTTAAACACCTCCAGGGTCGGCGACTCCACCACCTCCCTGGGCAGCGCATTCCAATGGCCAATCACCCTTTCAGTGAAGAACTTTTTCCTAAGATCAAGCCTAAACCTCCCCTGAAAATGAACTTCCATCACCATGAACTTCCTGCTAACACTTGCACCTCCTTCAAAATTCATAAATCATAACTTCTGAATTGTTACACCTCTCAGTAAATTCTTTGTAACTTAATACCAGAGATTAATTCTGCCTCTTCTTTGCTTCACTTTGCAGCAAAATAAGGAGTAGTGCCTATGACTGAGTAAGGTAAATCTTGAGCATTTTGATTAATTAAGGTCACTGGTTTTTTGCTTGGGATGTTCCAAAGTCCATGTTGAATCCTTAACTACCATTTTGAAATCAAACTGGAAGTCTCTTAATTGTGGGGAGTGGTTTTTCCAGTGTTTATCACTGTGTGTAAACAAAACTATTTTTAATAGGAAATATTATTATATCACAAATAACTACAAAAGAGATCAGAATAAGGAGATACACCTAAACCATTTATTTGCTTAGGAAATAACTCTTTTTTCCTGTTTGATTTGCTTGAGGACATTATTGGATGCAAACAACTGACAGCTGTGAAAAGTTGTGTTCACAAAGTGAAGCAATTTGGTAGTGTCCAGAGTACAGCCATTTAACTGTTCAAGCAGCCATTTCCTACAAGACCATTTAAAGCTTAACATTTTTAACGTAGGAAATGTCTGAAAGAACTGCAGGTGCTGAAACTAAATTTAAAACTGCTAGAAAACAGCATGAGATTTTTTTCTCCATTTTGTATTTCTTCTTATAGACTAATGATGTAGAGGAAGGCCATGGAGGCTAATGAACCCATGGTAGGACTCCATATATGATACCAAAGCTGGTGCAATCCGCATACATCTTAACTCTAGCACTGTAACAGAGATCAGAGAAAAAGTATTTGATACGATGTCTTTCAGTTGCTACAAGCTTAAATCTCAGAAGTGGTCAGTGAAAGCCATGCTTGTGCAGTCGGAAAGAGGTTGCTTTTCAGAACCACACCTGGAAATGTCAGCCAGAATGGGAATTTCACATCCCACTAGTCAGTGGAAATATGGAGCATCATTTGGTTCTTCACACCATTAGATTATGACAGCTCTTACCACAGCAGGCAGTAGTAGGTGTGGTCAATGATTGAAATATTGTAGTGAATAATAAAAATGAAGTTATTTTCAGCAGTCAATGGAGTAGTTTGTCATATTGCACTAGGTATAATATTCTTCTATAATAAAGATGCATCCTTGTCACATTTTCAGTCCAACCTATAACCCAACACTAACACAAACCCATCATCTAAACCATGGCACTCAGTGCCTCATCCAGTCTCCCCTTAAACACCTCCAGGGTTGGCGACTCCACCACCTCCATGGGCAGCGCATTCCAATGGCCAATCACCCTTTCAGTGAAAAACTTTTTCCTAACATCAAGTCTAAACTTTCCCTGAAGAAGCTTGAGTCCATGCCCTCTAGTTCTGTCGCTGGTCACCCGAGAGAAGAGACCAAACCCTGCACAACTACAACCTCCTTTTAGGTAGTTGTAGAGAGCAATGAGGTCTCCCCTGAGCCTCCTCTTCTTTAGACTAAACAGCCCCAACTCCCTCAGTCGCTCCTCGTAGGGCTTGTGCTCCAGCCCCTTCACCATCTTCGTTGCCCTCCTCTGAACACATTCCAGTATCCTGACATCTTTCCCAAACTGGGGGTCCAGAACTGTACACAATATTCAAGATGAGGCCTGACCAGTGCCCAGTACAGGGGGACGATAACTTCTCTGGTCCTGCTCGCTACGCTATTCCTGATGCAGGCCAGAAGGCCGTTGGCCTTCTTGGCCACCTGGGCACACTGCTGGCTCATGTTAATTTTTTTCTATAGCTAAAGAAATTAATAAAATCCTTCACTCACTTTTCCTTTCTGCTCAGACCAGAACTTACTTGGTTTGTCTAAGAAACCAAGATAAGGAGCCTTAAAACATTAAAAAAATTTAAATACATTTAGTTGACAGCATAATTGTTGTGTAGGCATTGAAAAATCTGAAAAAGGTAATGAACATTTAATTATTGTCAGATTTAAAAAGAGACAAAATGATTTTTCAAGATTTTTGATAGGTGCCAATCAAACTAGCTCCTAACAGTACTCTTCACAGAAGTTATACCTTCCTGTAGAGAGTAGCAGTGATTTTATTTGGATTATTTGAAATATAAAACAAGAATAATATCATTAAAATCTTAATGTATACTAACTGAGACTATTGTTCTTCTGTGAAACAAAATCTAAAAGTAAAGAGGATGCTGCATGTGATTTCCAGACATGCTACAGGTGGCATAATAATACCTCCGCGGGCTGCAATGACAACCAAAATGGTGTGCCAAAGCAGCAGACAACATCTGCTTCAGCTTCCAGAAACAGAGTGTAACAGGGACATGGAGGTCTCTATTTTGCCTGAGAGAAACCCAGTTAAGCAACACAGCAAGTCAAGGAGCTTAACTCTAGGAGAGAAGACTGTGGAAGAAAAAGGATCTTGTCATTGTAACGGTGAGATTTCACCAGTGATGCCCAAGTCCGATGCCAAGTGATGCCTGAGACAGTACAAGCCTTTCGAAGGATTAGTAATAGGTTATTAAAAAAATATAGATAATAGGTCAACTCCAGATATCTGTGTTAGTGAACAGGGTGAAATCTAGCAGCCTGGCAGAGGCAAGGCAGCTCCAGCTCCATGCCTTCAGGTCCAACAAGTAACAAGACTGAGCATATATTCCCAGTGTGCACACAGATACACAGAGCACACATCTACACCACACATATGCATAAGAACACGCAGCAAGGTACACAGAAAACACAGACACAAACATGAGCACTCAGACGGACACAAAGAGCATCAATGGCCTCATCTCACCTTCCTGAGCGTGATGGAGGTCTGCTGGTGCTGAGCTCTGGCTGAGCTCTGGCTGAACGTGATGGAGGTCTGCTAGTACATATATATACATGTACATACATTAATACGTGTGTGCAATCCTGCTCAGTAGCTACTGCTACTCATTTTCCCTGACTCATTTTAACGGATTTCATACTTGGACACTGGAGCTAAGGCTATTCTGGGGCACACCTAGGAGGGGCTCAGACAGGACTTTTTCTCTTTCTCTTTCTCTGAGGCCTTAATTTGTCTTCCCTAACTGTGACAATGTACCAGTGCTCATTTGGGTTGGTGGAGACGGGTCTGTGATGGAATGATGGCTCATATGGTAGGCCTGAGATTATCCAGGGCAGTGGATTATTTGAGCTCCCAGCTGCTATCGCCTCTTCAGAGATGTGCAGATGAGTTTTTGTCACATAACTCAACAATCAATAAATATATTTATAAAATATTAAGCTGTTTGGGAAAAGAAAGGGGGGAAAAAAAAAGAAAAAGGAAAGAGAAGATTCTTGTTTGTTAATTCCAGGGCAGTGGATGTAGCTTCCAAGGGACACGAAGCCGAGAGAAGAGGAACTAAAAGGCATATGCTGTGCTATGCCTGGTCTGTCAGTAAATAAAGTCTGGTCTGTCAGTAAATAAAGTCTATCTGTTTGAAACAACAGAACTCTGGAGTCAAACCCCAAAGCACAATTAAGTACAGCAGTCCTGGATACGAGGAACAACACTGTAGAGAAGTTAGTCCAGTCAGTAGTTACAAACCTCTGACTCTTTGTTGCCTGAATTTTTGCAGTCTGATCTTTTGAAGATGTGTAAATACTCGTAGATATTTTTTATTGGACCTTACTGTGAAGAATTCCAGACCAGCAGAAAGAATAATTACAAGTTCTGTCTTAATCAGGGTAGTCTATAATGTTCATTGTCTTGCAGACATTGTCATCCCTCTGTGTGATTCTTGGTTCCAGCCTTTAATATCCAGAGTTACTATATCATAAACTCTTATTTTCAGTACCTACTATTAGTGCTCTGTGTGAATGAAAAACTGTTAATCTCTTAATATATATATCCTACTATGAATTTTCCCTTGGGAATTAAAAAAACGTAGTTATTAGAATGCAGCTGCCTATTATTTTAATCACTGGAAAAAAAGAACCAGAGTAGTATTGCTTTTGAGAAAGATATTTGATTTACATCTATCTAACTATTTTCAAGTCTTACTAGGATCACAGCTATCAAAATATATAACAAAAGAAGAATTTATCGTATTTATTCTAAATACTGTTATTACTCCCTCTTTGCCATTCCATTTCTCAAGAAAATCATAAAGGCTCATATAAAATCTAGAGTTTTGAGGTATTTAAATGTACTAATTTTCCTGCCTTTTTCAGAGCTAGTAAGATCAAGTGATAGGGATACAGAAATTTGAGACTGATATTACTATCTAAAATATTTTTAGTATAATCAAAAATGCCAGAAATTTTCCTTTATACTAGTCCATGTATTTGCTTAAAATTTTGGTTTTGAGACTATGGTATGAAGCTTAATTTTCCTCTCTGAATATCAGCAAGTGTTTTCATTTTCTCTTCAGTAAACAAGTAGTCATAATATATATTGTCAAACTTTTCTTAGATGGTTATTTATTCAAAATGGACAAGAGATTATTTATTCAAAACTACAAGAGTACTTACATGGAGTGCTTCCTTTTTCAGTGTATGGTGCACATAACTTTGTCTCTGACAACAGATGTTTTAGAAGAAGGCACAAAGAAAGCCTTCATAGCAAATCTATAGAATGACTTGCTTATAGTAGGAGTTTTAATTCTGCTCCATTGGGTCTTATATTATGTACTTTAACATATGTAGTTATATTTTTTTGATCAAAGAAGAATTATCTGGAAAGACTGAGAAAGGCAAAGAGGTTGTGACCTCGTTCTTTTGACTAATGACACAAAGCACAGTCTTTGTATTCATATATACCTGCATACAGTCTTGACAGATAACATGGTTCAGCAAAGAGAAGGGATAGATGGATTCTGCAACAGTTTAGAGAGAAAAATGGGGTTCTTTACAGTCACCATTTTATTTGAAGAATTTCCCACTTCAACAAAAAGTAGTTACAATGCATAAAATATCACAACACAGATGTATGCCTTCACTTATAGCATGTGGAACTGCAAACAAGAAATATGGAACCAGACCAACTGTCATTTCAAAATGATATTGAGTCACTTTCTGACTCTTTATTTTTAACAGAAACTAAGTTTCTCTGAAAGGAAGACCCTGCACTGAAGATATTCAGTATCAACTAAGAAGCAAAGAATGAACCTGCGAAGGAAATTGCAGTGCCACTTCTGTGGATATCACTGCTAAAAATTATCATCCATAACGTGAAAATGCTGCTTAAGCTGCTTGAAAAATTCAGCTAAACCAAACCAAACAATCACAAGTTGGTTTCAGAGAGTAAAGAGAGCGTATTTCAAGACATTTTGCTCTAAAAATCGTCTATCTTTAAAAAGATGTAGAAGTGCCTCTTCTATTATTTACAGTTCAATTTCCTCCAAACATAGTTCTCATATGAACAATGCAAGAAGAATAAAAACAAACAAGATCATTTGTAGTCTTAAATTATAAAATGCCAGTTCTGAATCACAGGATTACTGACTAAAGTGTCTATAATTTAAGAAGACAAGCGCTGTGTGTAGAAACATATGGCAGACTTTACTCAAGACTCTGGAATTCTTTGCTTTCATTGTTTTGTGTCAGCATCTAAACAGCCTTTATGTATGTGGAATTTTTTTCTGTATATGTGATAAGAAAATGATATTGAAACATTTTTTCTCCTAACTTGAAAGATAAATAAGGAAAAAAAATTAAAAGAGGCTGGATTGTAATCTGTCAAAATATCACTTTTTTTTGTATGCAACAAAACTATATTACTTTAATCCGATTTTTTTTTAAGTATGGATAACTCATGGATTTCTGAATGGACTTTTCTTATACTCTGTGTCAAGTATTTTTTTATTCTGGATTAATGACTAACAGTTGTTATAATTTGACAGGCATTAAACCAAGTATATGAAATGAATCAGTTTGTTTCATACTAGTAGTATATTCACCTCGCTGCAGATGGCACAAATTTGCAGTTTCAATGTTCAGTTCAAGCAGCTATTTTGACTGAATCACCTCTTTAGTACTCCAATAATTTTTTTCTCCTTTCTTGGTCTTTTCCTTAATGTGCACAGACCCATATTCTTTTGTCTATGGAAGCCAAATTTCTAGAGGCCTAACAGTGCAAAACTGCCAGTGCCCATTTATAGAGCCAATGCATCAGTCAAGATTAGTTCCTTTCAGTTTAAAGAACCAGATCTGATAAAAAAACTGAGAAGCAAATTAGGGGTGAATGAAATATTCTTTCATTTGAGCTGCTTCCCAGTTGACATGTAACCTCCATTAAGCTATCAGGTTTTTTCTTCTAAGTTCCCCTTTACAGATATTCTTCTAAACAAGGCCAAAACTTTTCTCTCTTGACAGGGCTGAGTGGCTCAGTTAAAAAACACAGAGATATAATAATAAACAGCTCGATTCATTTGCTCACAAAGCTTTTTAGTGCCATGTGAGATGTTGCAGGATACCATGGTTTGCAGTTAGTCCTCCAGAATAATACAGCTATCCTGTAAATGCTGTACTATATCTGCCAGACTTGTAAAGATGTTTATGGAAAACTTAGACCATCTAAGATGCCAGTGAGCACCTATTGTGCCAGTCAGTGAGTCAGGCCCTGGGGACTCAGTTCATGCTTAAGACACCTGCAGTTATTATATTATCTACATCGGCTGAAAGGACCTGACTGAATCAAGCTCTAGGTGTCTAAAACTCCCATTATAATCACATGTCTACCTGATCGTAGTAGATACCCACTGATCATATAATACATATCTGATGTTTCTGAGATGCCCTAAGTTAGACAGGGCATACACACAGGCCCTGTCAAATAAGGTACAGAATGTATATACAGGAGACTTGTGTCTGTCCAGTCTGCCAGCAGGCGACAAAGTAAGTTACCTAAAATGGGAGTAAAATCTTTAAATGTGAACTGGTTTTAATTGCTAAGCAGCTACAGAGGAAAAAAACCATCATACTGAAAAGTAAACCAAAAAATCTTCAGTGCAGTTTGCAAATTAGAAGTGTCAACTTAGGAACATTTTAAAGCTCTGATTTTTTTAGAATCTCTTGCAGTTTGTCTAAAAAAAATATTTATGTGCTTTGTTTTGAAATCCTGTTATACTTTTAATTTTCATGTCAGAAGCCATTAAAAGGAGTGCAGTGGAGTTTTAGAATTGATTCTGGGAGCACAGTTCTCCAGCCTCTGTTTTCCTTACAGAGGAAAACACTCTGTATGACAATGTTCTGATTAAGTGGTGGAAATAAAATTTAGTTATCAATGTGATAAAGTAGCAGCCTATGCAAAACTACATAGTAGTAATAAATTAATAAATTGTACTGTATCTGATCACCTGTGCCATCACAGCTTTCTCCTGTTAATCACACGCTTCCAAGAGTCATGGGACGCATATCAATTGTAATTGATGAAATTAAGCTGAGAAATCTAAAGTTGTATAAGGGCTAGGTGACTTTGATGAATGCTCTGTGTATGCAAGTCTGCATCTTGCCCTTTATAGCACAGACCGCTGAGTTTGCAGTACTTTGAGAATCAGGAAATAAAAACACCTGGTTACAATTTACCACTATTTTCTTTGGCTGGCCTAAACAGCTAGTCTTGTGATCTTTTATTGCTCTTGAATTCCCTCATTAACTCTTTCAAACTTACATTTTATTGCATTTTTCAAATCCATGACAATATAGGATGTCTGGTACTATCACTGGTTTATAAGAGCAGTCTTTATTATAAAGGACCAGACACCTCAGCTTTCCCATGGCACTATTTTAACTTTAATAATATTCTCAGTAAATTAGGCCCAAGCTGTGCATTGTTCAGAGCATTGCATCTTAGGGCTACCAAGAGGTCATATACAATGAGCCTATGTACTTATTGTTTCTCTTGTATGCATTGCTGGGGCTTGCAAATTCCTGATTGAAGAGGAAAATCTCGCCACCTATTGCTGTCCTGCTTAGTTGACCAGAAAGTCTAGGTATTGCAGTACCACTTACCAGACACTATTTCAAAATTAACCTTCCAAACCTAACACTTGCAGTATTCTCATAAAAATGCATGGATATCCACTTCATTTAATTCCTGCAGTGAGACATTATAGCTCTGATTCAGAGTTACACTATGAGAGATTTGCACTATGTGGGCAGTGCATCTGCACAGAGCTTCTACCATCCATTCAGCTGCCATTGGAAGCTCTGATATTGATAACATTTTAAATTAGGACATATGAAGGTTCATTGCTCCTCTTTATTATATAAAATATGAAAATATTCTGATGTAACTTTTTTTCACTTAGATATCAATTGAGTATATAGGAAATATCTAAGCTTGCATCCTTAGAGTGATAATACCTTTTCCTAGAGCAGTAAGATGCAACAGTGCTTAAGGGCGTGGTTATCTTTAAAGATCCATTTTCTGTGTTTTATAAAGAATGTATTTGTTCAAAGGAAGCTACAGAAGGCACTTGTAAATTCTTTCAACTAGGTCTGAAATAGACAGCAGTGACCTAACATGCTCATATTTAGCTGAGCTGATCCAAAGAGTCTGTTTATAGTATAGGCTACCTGTTTGCTTCCATGAACAAAAAGGCAAGAGAGAATTCTACATAGAGACTGGCCAAAACATTGGCTTCATTTTCTCCTTAGCAGAGGGTAGGGAACTATCTTCACAAACTGTTACAACAAGCACAACCAAGGAGGAAACTTGTGCTCAATGTTTTCAGAAGGATAAGGCCAAGGGACCTACCACAAGGCTGGTGCTATGTACGATGAAAGAAAAGGATGGAGATGTTACATATATTAGCAGAGACAAAGTATGTTCCCATGTTAGCAACATGGTCTCTAACTGGGACAAGGGATATTGATAACGTGCTCACAAACTGTAGGAGAAAAATAATGTCTGTTGCATTATTATGTACCCACAGTTAGAAATTAAGTTGCAGTCTACTTTTCAAACACTCTTTTATGTACATGTTTGTTCACTGGTGTGCCTGAATTGATGGCACACCAATGCCATATTTTCCATTCTCTCACGTATTTCCTGAATAAACTAAGTATGGTTCTTTTCAATATTTTCATTAATTTCATTGACCATCTTCTGTTTCCTTTCCATGCTTTTGAGATATGAATATCAGAACTAAACACAGCATTCACGTGAAACCTTTGACACAGCTCCATCTGTCACCCTATACATTAGAATATTAAGAACTTCAGTTCAGGAGTAAGAATAAAGACACAGAGGAAGTAAGCTAATTAAAACAACAGGTCACTGTGAATTATTATTCTGCTAATCCGAAAACATTCTAGATTACAGAATACATGCTGACATGTCTCTTCAGTCAGGTTCATCTATTTTAGCAGCTAATATTTGCAACTGGAATACAGAAATTAAATGTTCTCTTTTTATTATCTTGCTGTCAAAGTGCAAACTTTTCACTTCTCCCCACGTATTTGTGCTTGTTCATAATTTTTTCTCATGAGTGAGAAAAGAATGTGCTTTCCAGTGAAGAAACCGGGAACAGTTTATCAATATATCCTTACAGTTAAATATTCACTAAGAAGTGAAAGCACATTAAGGCCACCCTACATTTGTTCACTCTCTGGGGGACTTTTCAATTCCATGTTAGCTTGGTATATGTCTCCACGGAAGTATTCACTCGCAGTTTTGAGTCAATCTTATAATTACTTGAGTATCAGTTCAAGGCCTGTGAGCTCCTCATTAAAGAGATGGAGAGTTCTCATACCAATAACGATCCTCTGAGAGACTTATCTGCAACATCATTAATGGGAAAAAATGGCTTTATTTTACACGAATAATTGGAAACATTGACTACATGTGATAAAGTTGCACGCCATAATTATTTTGCTACATATGATATATGTCCTTTGTCTCCTATTATGCTTGTTGAGGCATATTTTCCTATGTTTTATGAAGGTTGTTTCAGAGAGCCCCTAATTTATACTTAAGAAATGTTTTTTTTCTAAGCCTGATTTATTTTTGTCAATAGGATGTCTATTTAATATTGCTTAACTCTGTGTAACAGTTACTTGATTTTCACAAGTGGAATTTATTCTGGATTTATAACAAAGGTTAAAATTCACAGCTATAGCTATCTTGACAGAACTCCAGCAAAAGCATCTCTGCTTGGATAAGTCAGGCCTGTCCAGCCTGTCTACCGCTTTTTCTCTATTGTTCTGCCCAAGATATTGTAATTCCAAATTGCTAAATATTTTTACCTGCTCTATTCACTAAGAAATTGAAGTGCCTTTTTTTTTTTAAATGTCACTTGCAAAAGGCCAGGTCTTGGCCTAATTTGCATAAATGTCCATCAAAAATTACATTTATGTAAAAAGGGGAAAGATTTTTATTTTTCTGTTCGTAACCAGAATCAGGAATGGAATAGCATGTTTTCTTTCTATGTTGCTTGACATCACTTGTTTAGTTGTTGAATGTTATGTATGATTATATTTTACAAAAAACAGCAAAGCAGATGAACAATTCAAAGTGATGTTTACTAATATTCAAGAAATTTAACAAGAAGCACAAGCTAAGATCTTCTGAACTTCAGTAAGGGTCCTACTAGAAAACAATCCTGTGATCTCACAAACAGAAGGGCAACAAAGCTGAAGGACCTGCTGATTAATAGGACAGTCACCTTGGCGCTCATGGTTTTCTGTGGACAGACCTTATTCTTTTCAATAATGTTCTGCCTATAATATTCACCCTAAACTATTGCTTACAGAATGCTGCCTCCAGCAGCATCTATACGAGGACCCACATAAAATATGGTCATAGATAGGCAAGTCCCCTTGCTGCTCTTCAGCTGGTAGAGACATTCTCCAGTGCAGGTGCACAGAAAAAATCACAGGCACACACACATTTGTAGATCCCTGAAGTATTGGCACAGACCCTCAGTCTGCCTGGTACCCCTGGTACTGCCTGGATTCCAGCTTCTCTTACCTACTTCACAGGTCCCCCTACCCACTGGTTGTTCCAGCTTGACGCTTGCTAACAGCCATGCAGCACTCACGCTTGTCCCACAGGCACCCAACACTCACAGGTCTCCCCAGATCCCAGTGTGGACCCTCCACCTACCTGACACCCTGATCAAGCTCAGGGTTGCCTATGATCTGAGTGGTCCAGCCTGAGCTTTAACTAATGAATGATACACACATACCCCATGCACACCTGGATTAAGGAAGATACAGACAGCCCACCAGAAGCTGGCATTAGGAACACGAGTTGTAACCTGCCTTCCTGCTGCAGCCACCAGTGCTGAGCCTTTATCACACTGGTTCCTCTGAGTATCTCCTTTCCAGGGCACACACCATTCCAGCCCTAGCAGTCACTGATGCTGAGATCACTGCCTTCATTCCAGCAGCTAACACCACAGGCCAGGGGTGCATCTGGCTCCCCCTGTTTGACTGGCTCCAAATTTCACTCACACACACACAGAGGTCTCACCAGGGGATGACACTTAGTCTTACAGCATAGAAAGTGAGATTTAGCAGAGAGGCAGTTAAGACAGGATTTAATAAGAATATAGGACAGGCCGTGGTGATCAGGAGCATGGTTCACTCAATCAGACAAGAAAACTGAATGGCTCCGTTTTACATGCAACCAACCCCTTTCTTCTATTCACTGTTTTGTTCGCCCCATCCCCTTCCCCTGCACATTCCCTCATCAGTTTGCATAGTTCTACTGACCCCTCTACAATATGCTGGACCCTCAAGTTTACATCCTTATCAGTAATGAAGTCCTAATTTGCCTGAAGTTTCTTAATAACCTATCAATCATTGTGAATGATGAGGTTTGTTCCTTGTCTTTTTTTCTCAGTTACCTTAATCAGGTTTGTGTCTCTATTTTCAGTATGGCTTTCCCCCTTTTCCTTGTCATATCATTTGATAAGGTCCTAGATCATATAATCTTAATTAAATAGACACTCTCACAATCCTCAGGCTCATCAGTTAGTGTGACTGACTAGTTTTATTCCATTACTGCCTCCCTTATTTGAGATCCTGTATGTTCATTTTTATGGCTTCCTCCTTTTCTTATTATCCCCTCCTGAACTAGAAAAGTTCTGGACCCTGCATCCTTAAGGGAGAAAATGCTCTCTCTTTCCACATCCCGGTGCAAATCCTTTTCATTTGGAGTAGTGGGAAATGTTCCTCTATGGGTCTTACTCTCCATTCTTATCACAGAATGGCTGAGGTGGGAAGTGATCTCTGGAGATCACCTGGTCCAACCACCCTTGCTCAAGCAGGACCACCTACAATTGGTTGCCTAGGACTGTGTCTAGATTACTTTTGATATCTTCAAGAAGGGAGACTTCAAAATGTCTCTGGGCAACCTGTGTCAGTGTTCGGTCACCCTCACTATAAAAAAGTGTTTCCTAATGTTCAGACATGTCCTCCTGTGTTTCAATTTGTTCCCATTGCCTCATGTACTGTTACTGGGCACCACTGGGAAGAGCCTGCCTCTGTCTTCTTTACATTCTCTATTCTGGTATTTACATACTTGACGAGGTTCCCCTGAGCCTTCTCTTCTCCAGGCTGAACAGTCAGAGCTCTCTCAGCTTTTCCTTGCAGCTGAGAACCTTTTGTCCCTTAACCATCTTTCTGACCCTTCACTGGACTCTCTTCAGTGTCTCTCTTGTACTGGGGAGTCGGGTTCTGGACACTGCACTCCAGGTATGTCCTTACCAGTGCTGAGTAGAAGGGAAGGATCACCTCCACTGACCTGCTGGTAACTACACCCAGTGCAACCCAGGATGACAAATCCTTCTTTGCTGCAAGGTCATATCTCTGCCTCATGTTCAACTTGGTCCACTAGGATCCCAGGTCCTTTTCTTCAAAGCTGCTTTCCAGCTGGACAGCTCCCTAGCAGATACTGTCCATAGTTGTTTGCATTAGATTAAAGTGGGTATAATTATTATAAATGGTGAGAATATGTTTGGATAAAAGGGTTTTGAGGAAAATAATATAGGAAAAGTAAATTATTGTGTATGCAGAACTAAGGCAGTTTATTAGATTTCAAAACAACTGAGGATACTGATCACACTGATAATATTGCTAACATTGGAATTCATATGTGTGAGAACTCACTTTTTGAAATAGAAAGAAATCTTTTTATCTTATTAGTGTGGAGAAATTAGGCGGAAATATCCTTTCTATTTAAAATGCCCTATGCAAAAAAAAGAAGAATGCCACTTTTTTTTTCAGAATGTGTGGACCTTTTGTTTTATGATACACAGTCCAATAAATATACTGGTGCAAGAATGGATTTCATAATTCTTTGGAACATGTAGGATCGCGATTTCGTCTTTGTTCTGAGGAAAGTAACTTCCTTCATCAATGAATGGATTTGCCAGCAATCACTTTCATGATTTAAATAAAAGTATCCAAAGAAAGGTAAATGACTTATCAAATCCTGCTTGTTACACTCCTGTAAAAGATGTACAGTGAGAATCATGAATCTGCCAGTGGCTATACTAAGATTATATGTTGCAATGACAGTTGAAACATTTTTAAGGTTAAAATATATTTCTACTTAGTTAAAAGGGTGAGTGTATTTACCACTCACAAGGTGACAACTTTGAATAGGCATAAAGAATTTCAACAGCTGTAAATAAGCGGAGTACATATAACATTTTCTCATACATAGTGAGAATGCACATAACACCCCTAACTGCTTAAAACCTGGTTAAGAGATATGCTTCTGCACTTCCTCCTTTCCTTTGTTCCGTCCTTCTTCATGTTCAAATTTCCAGATGAATGTCATCCAGGTGACTGTGTTAGATGTGATCTTGAGTGGGCTCCAGCCCTGCTCCAAGTTGGTCTCCTTTGGTACTAGGACTGTGGAGTTTTATCCCAAAGGGTATATTTGGATGCACAAGTGAGTTCATTCATGGTGATATTGAGATCCAGGATTATTAGGTTTTATTCTGAAATATGCATCTCATGACATATGTGTATACTGGATGCAAAGTGTTGGCAGCAGGGTACAGGAACAGTTATGACGAGAAGAGGCCAGGGCTGCCCTGTGCTGGACACATGGTTTCAGCAGACCCACTGCAGGACACAGCTGAACCCATAAGCCAGGCAGGTCACACCTTTGGGAAAACATATTTAAAACAGGGCAAAACACCACAGAGCAGTATGAAGAATGAGGAGAAAAATGGGTGAGAAATGACACTGCAAACACCAAGGTCAGAGAAGGAGAAAGGAGAGGAGATGCTCTGCAGCCTACAGAAGAGACCGTAGAGGAGCAGAGATTCCCCTCCACCCTGTAGAGAGGTCCTCCATGGAGGACCCCTCGATGGAGGAGCTGAATATTCCTTGAAGGAACTGTGGCCTGTGGAGGTCCTGCGCAGGTTTACCCTGAAAGACTGCAGCCTGTGGAGAGGACCCATGTTAGCACTGGAGACAAATGTGAGGAGGAAGAAGTGACAGAGAGGAAATGTTACGGATTCAAACATCTCTTACTACTGCTGTACATGGTCTCTGCCACAGAGTTCTCATTTAACTACTCTCAGTCTCATCTGTTCTCAATTTTTTTCTGGTTAATTTCTTATTTCTCTTTACTTCCCCAGCTTGGAGCCTCAATTTTCTAAGGTCCCCTCCACTTTTGTATTGATTCAGTGCACTGCAACCATGTAACTCTTGTACCTTTTTGGCTTGAATTGTACTGCATCATCTTCCTCTGTGATGACACCATGTGACAACTGTGGTCTCAGAGAAGTTGTCCAAAACTACTCTTGGAAGAACTCTAAAGAATTGCTATTTTAGGGAGAGCCTTTGTGAGCAGAATCTAGTAGGAATTTAGCTGCTGAAATCAATTATAAATTGAGGCTGCTCAGACTGCAATTTTGCAAATGCTTATAACATAATATGTGGGTAGATGTTCAAGCTGATGACAAATAAATGTAAACATCCCCTTCACTGCCAAAATTATACAAGGTAAAGAACATAACCATGATTACCAATTCCAGCCTAAATGTTTAAATTCAGGTAAAATTGTAAACAACTGAAAACAAGGCCTCGCAATGCAATCAGTAGGGAAACCAAGTAGTAGGTATATTTACCAGCCCCACTTGAATAAGAACACTTACAAGGCCAGACTGTCACCTGGTACAAATCAGAGAGACTGCAACGATTAACTGACATTCCCTCTGATTCATAACAGGTGTAGATAAAGCTTGTTAAATAAAAATTAAATTCTATTCTTAGATCCAATGTGAGAAAGCATATTATATTGTTGTGTTTTTAGTGTATCAGTGAGCTTATTAAGGTAAAATTCATAGCAACAGTCCTGGATTATAATGAAACTGAGTCTTGGAAATGGCATCATAGTCTTTGGCATCATTATACTGTTCATCTCCTGTAATGCTAATACAATGTGATAAATTAGGACATTATATTCTAAGTCCTACAAATTGAGAGTCTTTTAAAAGACTGAACTAATTCTTCAGAACATTCTTCTGTCATCTCTACAGTACCATTTTTAGAAAAAAAACCCTACACATTCTTGAATATGAAAGCTGAACTAAAAATATTTAGTTTCTAAATCTAAGCAAGAAAGTATGCAAGATTTTTACCTCTGAAAACATTTCTTTTATGCAGTGTATATAAAACCCAGCATCCAAAATTATATAGAGAGCTAATATCTCCCAAAACCCCTTAAAATTATTTCTTGTTTACAAAGAGCATCAGTCAGACATCTTGACCTAATAATTTCTGTGAAAAAATACCCACAGGGTTAAGTCTTTGGTCCTAGTTCTTCACAACCATTCCCAAGAAGGATATTTTTTTTACGATTTTTGCAGTTCTCCCCAAAAAATCTGTGGATTTGACAGCGATAAGATGAGAATTTGCATATAAAATATGGAAATAAGAATTTAAATTAACTGGTTGAGGCAGAGTCCTTGTAAGCAGAACATCTATATTAATGCATTATTTATTATTCACATTTCAAAGACATCTGTCAAAACAGTAGCTAAATTACATAAAACTGCTGAGAAATAAACCAAGCACTTAGATTAGAGGTCAAAACCAGAACTTGATATTTAATAGTACATAATATTATAGACTTTTGTACTTAAGAATTTTCTTTGTGGAACTCAGTTTATATTTGCCTTTCTTCTTTTCTGTCTGGTTAAACACAGTTTGGTTCCCTGAAAAATTCCCATCTCTTTTCATTAGTTGTATCTTTCAAATAATTATAAACAGATATTCCGTCAAGCCCACATTTTAGGCCTTTCATAGGTACAATTTTGTTCTGTTTGTATTTATGGTGGATACTGAGAACTCTGTTCTCTTGTGTTGAGCACTATAAAAAGTGTAACTAAAACATGGTGATCAATATGGAGAATTGCTTGCATTTTCAGGGGACATTTTACCGTGAATTATGCACAGAAAGATAGATAAAACACAGTTATCCTTTCTTGTCTCACAGAAATGGAAAATACATTTTTACAAGTGTGGACTATTCTTGAAAATTTTAAGTGCAAACCATTTTTCTCACAATTTAAATGTCTTTGTTCTGCAAATATCAAAAAAATTTTGTGTATAAGCTTTGTTCTTTCATTTTAAGTGCAGCTAGGTCTATCACACTACCCCTATTTCCTGACATTGTCTGTCTTCTGGAACAAATTAAAAGAATTACTGGGCCTGAAGAGCTGTGAATGGAGTAAAATCCAGTTGGTGGCTGATCACAAGTGGTGTTCCCCAGGACTTAGTGTTGGGGCCAGTCTTGTTTAATATCTTCATCAATGATTGGACAATGGGATTGAGTGCACCCTCAGTAAGTTTGCAGATGACACCAAGTTGGTTGGAGCACTGATCTGTCTGAGGTAACAGGGATTGGCTGAAGCTAATTGCAGAGGATTCAACAAGGCTAAGTGTCAAGTCTTGCACTTGGATCACAACAACCACATGCAATTCTATAGACTTTGGGATGAATGGCTGGAAAGCTGCCTGGCAGAAAAGGACCTGGGGTGTTGGTAGATAGTGGTTTGAATATGAGCCAGCTGCATGCTCAAGTGACCAAGAAAACCCATAGCATCCTAGCTTAGATCAGAAATAGTATGGCCAGCAGGACTAGGGAAGTGATCATCTCCCTACACTTGGCACTGGTGAGGCTGCATCTACAATAGTGTGTTCACTTTTGGGTCCCTCACTACAAGAAACATACTGAGGTGAGGGTCTGGAGTGTGTACTAAGAAGGGCAACAAAGCTGATGAAGATTTTGGAGTACAAGTGTTACGAGAAGCGGCTGAGAGAACTGGGGTTGTTTAGCCTGGAGAACCAGAGGCTGAGATCTTATTGCTCTCTACAACTACCTGAAAGGTGATTGTAGTGTGGGGCATGTGCTGGACTCTTCTCCCAATAGGAGAGAGGACAAAAGGAAATGCCTCGAGGTGTATCACGGGAGTTTTAAGCTAGATGTTAAAGGAATATTACTTTGCCAAAAGGGTTGTTAAGCATTGGAACAGGCTGCCCAGGAAAGTGGTTGAGCCACCATCCCTGGAGGTATTTAAAAGATGTGTAAACGTAGTGCTTAGGAACGTGGTTTAGTGGTGGACTTGGCAGTGTCAGGTTTATGGTTGAACTTGATGATCTTAGAAGTCTTTTCCAACCTAAAAAATTCTGTGATGCTGTGATTGTGTGAATGCTAGAAAAAGTCACCCAGCTCAAGTAAAATTCAGTGACAGAACTTACCGAATGGGAAGGTGACAATTATTCACAATCTCTAAGATGACTTTACTCACTTGCAGTCTTTTTTTCATATAATTCATGACCTCACACACTCATATATACATACTCACCAGCACCTTCTTGATGAGCAACAACAAATCAGTTTTTTACTTAACAGAGTGATCCTCAGAATATTGCTTATTTCAACTCTAAAAATCTTAGGTAAGTTTGCTGCCTCTGTTTCTCCTTGTTTGGAATATGTTTTTGCTGTATATGTTGACAGTATTTTTCTGGTTAGCTAACAGGAAAAGAAATGTTGTATTTGTTTTGTTGCAGTCTTATTGTCATGTTCCTGGTGTATGGATGCAGGTCTTTCACTGATAAGTCATCATTGTTTTATCAGTGTGCAGGCGTTTTTGTCTTCAAGCAAGCAACACATTCCTCAGTTTTATTGCTGGGAAGAGTGTCCTGGAAGCAATAGTCTGGAGATGACATTTTTCATGATAAATGTAAACCAATTCTTTTATCACTTTGGTGCCGTTCTAGTACTTAAACACACAGACATTTCTGTTTTATTTCATTCATACCAAACTTAGTATTTCCCTTAAAAATTTCTGCAAGAGAAGAATGGAGTCTGTCTTCGACAGAGAAAAGACACATTAAGTGATAAAATACAAAATTCCCTGTGAGATCTATCTAACATTTGGAAAAAAGTCCTCTTCTACATCTCCAGATTTCTGCCTTGACAGTTCTCCTGATTTATCACTGACACTCTGAGGTATAAACCAGGTTGTAAAGATGGAAGCAGAGGGATTAAGTTTCTTCCACAGGTGCCACAAATTTGTATAACTAGAATTTTAAAATAACAGCATAAAAGGTAATGCATTAATAGGAAACACCTCAAGAAATTCAGTCTGGTTTTAAACATGATGATTTATGCTCATGGATATTACACAGAATATGAAAGGTCAAAATGTAGACAAATGAAGAGTAGTCATTGCCTCTAGAACATGAAGTAATCATGATTATATCATCTGACCTCTCACTTAACACAAACTATGTTTTCCTCATCTTCTGGGACTGTGGGCCTGGCAATAGTGCTCTACCCAACATTCCGCACCACCACCACTGGTGCAAGCGGTAGAGAACAGAGTTTTCAGTCAGTCCATCACTGACCTTAGTGTTCCCTGCAGTGAAAGAGTATCTTCCTCCCACTGCTCCTTGAAACCTGGAAAAAAAGTAATCTGGTTTCAACAAATGGAAAGCCCTGGTCTTCCTGTCTGTCAAGATTAGTATTTGTCAGCTCCTTAGTAGGCCCTGATCTTTGTCCGGTCCTTGTAAGCCCTGATCTTCATCGAGTCCTTGCCAGGGCTGTTGCACCTGCTACAAATTGTGGCAGTTACACTTCAGCATAAACTTCAGGAGTAGCTTTGAGTTGTTTGGATCTGGGTTTTATGACTACACGAAGCTCGATCAATCTGACGTGCTGAATTTGAAGTTAATTCATCTGCATGGATTAATCACTGTCAACACAGGCTGATAGAGGTCACATTTTAATTCGTTTGACAGACTGATGAGTGAGACTTTTCAAAGTTTTACAGAACGACATTCAAAGAGATGTAGCATTTTCTGTACTCAGTCAATCTTCTTCTACTTATGGAATTTAATTGTGTTAGGAGATGTTAAGAGATATTGAAAGGACTAGGAATAGATAGAGACAATATCTGTAGAGGCTATAGAGTGTACGTCTACACTGAAGAACTGCGCTGAAATGTCCAATGTAACATTACACTACAGCTGAATGCCGAAAGCAGGATTGTCATGGTAGCATGGATTTTCACTTGAACTGATTTCCAGATTTACTCTCTCCTACATTGTGCAGACATACTCTTACATTTTTCACCTCCTTCTCACCGTCTGAAGAGGAAAATATTCTTAGTGAGTTGTCAGGCTGACAAGGCTTGTAGAGTTCACTTTACTTTTTACCAGAAAGTAAAATAGGCTCAGCTTAACTTAAATACTTTCTTTGGAATACCATTTTGCTAGATCATTTATTTCACATTTTCAATACATTCATTTGAAATTATAAGGTACAAAATAAAGCACTAGAGAAAGTATGTAAGAAAAACCTGCATAATGGTGCTCTACCCACAATAGGACATTATTTTCTTATTGTTCTTTAAATTTAGCTAATAAAATAACCTTCTTCAATTACTAAATATGAAGACTAAGTACGTATTTCCAGAAAGCATAATTTGCTGACACGTGTTGTGCACTAGGAGACTTCTTTTTATGGAAATGCTTTACTTTCTAAAATACTTAGTATATGGCTTTAGGACTTTGAAAGGATGTTGACTCTTTCTCTGATGAAAACCTGCTCTGCTTGATTTTCTTTGTAGAACGCCATAATATAATTTACATATATTAAATTAAAAATAAATTAGTTTAACCAAGTTCTCTTCTCAATTTTACCAGTGCAAACCATTTGGAGAGTATCTTTTAAGAACATAAACACTCAGAATAAGTGTACTCATGATAATTTTCTGCTCACTCCTAGAAGACGCTTTGAAAACTTAGCCATATTTAACAGCACAGGTTGGAATATGAAAGGCTGTCAGTGTGAAAATAAAACTTTCTTTAATAAAGAAAAATGTTTTCGACATACTTTAAGATTTGAAAACTTCCTCCAATTGTATTCATAAAGTTGAGCAAAATATGAAAGATACAGAAAGGTCAGCACCAGAAATGGTACGTGCTTGTCATATTGCAGTCTCTGTGTATAAAGCCAGTTCACTCTATCTTCAGTTTTCAGAACTTTCAAAATCTTTCACTGAGCATTAGTATTCTAGTTTTTCTAAAAAATGTATGCTTAACCAAGGTGTTTAACCATGATTTCAGAAACTTGACTTCAGATATAAAATTAGGAGATTGTAGTGAAAATATTTGAATTGTAGCTACTCTGAAAACTATTGCAAAAATTGTAGAAAACTACTTTATAATTACACAGAACCAACTAGATACTGCTAAAAACATAACACTTTATTTTTTATTAAAACTGTTCTAAAAATATTTCTGTTTTGCAAAGTTATATTAATGTCAGCTATATCCTGAAGACTCTGGTTTGGACAAACAGAAGTTTCCTTTCTGAAGTAGAAGTAACTTAACAGTTACAATTTAGGAAGGAAAAACAAAACCAACAAAAAAAAAAATCCTGTTTTTTAAGTCTGTCTTTGAGGTTTCACTGTGGAACAACAATGTGTTTTTCATCCTCCTAACTGAGTCCTCGCTAGGGCCCATTTACGTGAACTAAGATCAATTTTTGAAAGCCAAAATTGGGCAAAACACTAATTTAATTTCATGCTATTTTAACATGTGCCTTGCAGAAATGATGAAGTCAGGAGAAAAATAGCCCTAAATCCAAGAGTGAGGCCCTTTAAACGAAATTTGTTTGCATACCTTGGCTTTATGAGAGTACATTTTAAAACAGGATTTACAGAACAAAAGCAATTTGAGCAGCAGTTAAGAGAGATACAGAGGACTGCAGCTGATATTTTCTTGTGCAATGGATTTAATTCTCACATAGTAGGTGCTGTTGATGGATATGTCATAGATCACACTTCTGGGATATTTGAGTGGTCACAGAAGTTTAGAAGTATTGAAACTGGAATGGTCCTGTGTTTCTGAGGCCAAATCTGGTGTTACGCTTAGAGGTGTGCATCATGTGCAAGGAAAGATTGTAAAGGTTCTGGAATTAATGATCTTGCCTGTTAACCTCCTGCAATGCTGTAACTCTCTGGAATGAATATAGGAGACTTCTTAGAATAAATAGTGATTATTTACTTCACATCAGATTTCTGCTTCTGAGGGCTGACCACAAGCCAAACAACATTAAAGCAGTGGATTTTGGCTCTTAGGAGCAGGAAGTATGATTGGCGTTAGGAATGACAGGTCAGGCTGCAAGAATTAAAAAGGTTATTTTCAAGAAGCACAAAAAAATAATTTCTAGGTACTGACATGTAATATTTTCAATACACTGGTTTATGCTTCGTTACTGAATACAGGTTAAGAAAAATCCTCTAGTGTTACCTTTGGTAAAAGGAGATTAGGAACAGTCCTGTGGATTTAGGCAATATCTTTCATTTGCCTGATAGAATAAAAAGTAACCACACATCTCAGATTTTATGGGGGTAAAGTTATTTCCTCTGAGTCCTGTTCTAAATGTAGTTTAGACAGAGATACTGCAAAATACTTTTATAATTTTTCAGGTTACTGAGAACTGGAAAAAAGGCCCTAAGACTGAGCACTAAGGTAAGTAGCAAACGTTTTTGCACACAGAGAGTCTGTTTTACACAAGCCACGCATCAAAAAAAATTCTGTCCCAGCAAGCAGTGGGACTTCATTATGGTTGGATGGATTACTTGGCAGAAAATAACTCTTTCCTGAATCCTCCAAAATCGTAGTGCTGCTTAGCACCTTCTTGTGAAATAGTGCCCTCAATGCTTGGCTGAACGTTCCAAGGTCTTTGTGGGTAGATAATCTGTGGCTAGTTTTCCAATTCAAAATGTTTTATTTTTTCAAAGCAATGTCAAAATATACAGAAAGAAATATTTCTCAGAGAAAACATACATATCTTATACACAACAAACATCAGAAATAATGTTCTTACTTACCTTGAGAAAAAAAAAATCAAGTAACTTCTAAAATGCAGCACCAGAATAGCAAGAATTTCTTTCAAGAAGAATTTAGATCTCACTAATGTTGATATGGGATATTGCAGTGCTGAGGAGATTATGGTGGTCTCTTAATAGGTAAGAGAACAGGACATATACTGCAGCACAACACAGTTTTTCAGTAACTAGCTACAGTGTTGTGATATGAGAAATGGGTTCATTGTTGCACAATGTAACATTACAACTTACCTTTGCCTACACAGGGCCCAGTAGTTTTAAACACTACTCTCATTTTATAGAAACTAAAATTGAAAGAACATAGAATCATAGAATCATAGATCAGTTTGGTATGGAAGGGGTCTTTAAAGGTCATCTAGTCCAACCTCCCTGCAATGAGCTGGGATGTCTTCAACTACATCAGATTGCTTGGAGCCTTGTCCAACCACACCTTAAATGTTTCCAGAGATGGAACACCTACCACACTGCTGGGCAACCCGTTCCAGTGTTTCACCATGTTCATTGTAAAAAATTTATTCCTTCTCTTGCACTCTATGGGAGGCATCCTTAAAGATCTGCCAGGGCTATTACGCTCCCTTGTCCCTGAGGGTTGTTTCCGAAAGGTCCTATTGACTAACTCCTTGAAGAGTTGGAATTTTGCTTTTCTAAAACTCAGGGTCCTGACTTTACTCTTCACCCAACCCATATCCCTCAGGACAGTGAACTCCACCCTGCAGCCCAGGCCACCTCCAATCCTGACATTACCAATCAGCTGATTTGTGTTGCTGACCATCAGGCCCAGTACTGCATCCCCTCTGGTAGGGCTGTCTATTACCTGGCTTAAGAAGTTATCCTTAGTGCATTCCAAGAGTCTCCTGGATCACCTACAGTTTGCTGCACTTGGGGCACAACAACCCCATGCAATGTTACAGGCTTGGGGAAGACTGACTGGAGAGCTAGCTGCCTGGAGGAGAAGGACCTGGGGGTGTCAGTTGACAACTGGCTGAATATGAGCCAGCAGTGTGCCCAGGTGGCCAAGAAGGCCAACGGCATCTTGGCCTGTATCAGAAACAGTGTGGCCAGCAGGACAAGGGAGGTTATTGTCCCCCTGTACTCAGCACTGACGAGTACTGTGTTCAGTTCTGGGCCCCTAAGTATAAGAAGGACATTGAGGTGTTGGACAAGAGGAAATGGCCAAAAGTTGTGTCAGGGGAGGTTCAGACTTGATGTTAGGAAGAATTTCTCTGCTGAAAGGGTGGTCAGGCACTGGAACAGGCTGCCCGGGGAGGTGGTTGAGTCACCATCCTGGAGGTATTTAAAAAAGGATAGATGAGTTTTTAGGGGACGTGGTTTAGCAGATGATGGGTGCGGTTGGACTCAATGATCTCAGAGGTCTTTTCCAACCGGAAGATTCTATGATTCTATTTTCAGCAGATGTCAGGGTGGCTGAAGTATACCAGCAAGAAGAGAACATACAAACATCATGCCTCGTGTAACTGGAGTATTACCTCTAGAGTCCCTCACTCATCTCTGTAAGACTACAAATGGACTGCAGTGTACCCAGCATGTCTCAGACCAACAGACTGAGGGCCTCACTACCACTCCATCCCTCTAACTTTTCTGTGTCATTCCACAACTCGTCATAGACAAGTCTGATATAATCCCCTTCCGTCATCAAACTTAGTTTAAAGCTCTGTCAATGAGCCCTGATATCTCATGAACAAAGAGCCTCTTCCCACTTTGAGAAAGGTGAATCTGATCTGACACCAGTAATCTTGATGCCATGTAGGCCATCCCATTATGAAAAAAAATCCAAGCTGTGGTGATGACACCAGCCATGGAGACATATTAGTAGACTAGGTTCATCAGTTTCTTCTAATGTCACTGTCTGCAACTAGGACAGAGGAAAAAATAATCAGTGTTCCAGATTCCCTTACCAGTTGTCGCAAGGCCCTGAAGTCTCTTTTGATTGCCCTTGGACTATGCATTGTAGCTCCATCTCCACCCACAAAGAAGAGCAGTAATGGATGATAGTCCAAGGGCTATACCAGCCTAGGAAGTTTCATAGTGATGTCCTTAACCTGGACCCCATGGAAGCAACAAACTTCTCTAAGAGGAGGGTCTGTCCAACATATTGGATCTTCTATTCCCCTGAGAAGAGAGTCACCTACAACTATAAACCATCTTTTTTTTTTTTTTTTCCTCTTGGAGGTGGTTGTGATACAGGGGATAGCCTTTTCTGATCCTGGCAACACCTCATCCATTGACTGGCCTACCATATCAGGAGGCACATACCTGTCGTACAGAGGCACCTGGGAAGGCAAAGTGTACAAGGAAGGTGTTCGCCTGCTGCTTTGAGCATGGATTTGCCTCCATTCACTCCTTTTCTTTAAGTTTCTACCTTACTCCTGGCACGTGGAGGATACAGGATCTTTTTGATTTTTTTTTCCGGTTTCTGTCTCAGTGAGAGCAGAGCACAGTTCCACCAGTCTATTTCTTTCTCAGATCCCCTGATGCTACTTAGCCTTTCTACTTCCTCTCAAAGCTTTTCCACCAGGCTGAGGAGGTTGTCCACCTGGTCACACCTCACACAGCTGTCTTCACTACTGCCATCTATCATCAGTTAGAAGCTCTGGCACTTCCTGCAGCCTGAGACTTGGATGGCTGCATGCTTTCATGGTTGTTCCGTCTGGATTGCCACATCCATTCTGGTGAGTTCAGAGGATATAGATTTCCTCTGGGTGGATATTATATCTAAACTCCTTCTGAGAGGATGATAACCACTAACTGAATGCACCTCTTGAGGTGGTAGAGTGACTAAATACTCCTTGTGTACCCTTCTGGGCAAACTGTCACGCCATGTCCTGGCTGATGCACCACACTGTTTGCTGGCACTCCTCATTGTTGGCACCCCGTTGGCTGCTTTTATAGGCATGGAGGTGGTCACTGCTCCTCTGGTACTGCTTAGGCCTCATCAGCACCTCCCCTGAGAGCTGGTGTCTCCACTACCTTGGCATTTTCCTGCCGCAGGAAAACCCATGTGCACCATGGTCTGCCACTCTGCTGCAGATCTGGCCAGCTCTGGAGCAGCTCCTCTTGGTGACTGACTTCAACAAATAAATAGCTTTTACAAGTGAGAAAACAGAATTCGAAAATTCTCATAATTTAGGCGTGTGCCAGGTCATACATTCACTCCCAAAATGCAGTGATTTTTAGCAGGTTACCTTTAATATCTGAGATTTAGTTCGAATAAAGCAGTTTCTAGCTATGAAGATTTGTAGGATTCTGGAGTTCAGAGTCCTAAAGGCAATACTTTCCCACTCTCCCTTTGCTTGTGTATCATTTTAATAGCCGTGAAATTCAGCATTGGATCTAGCATTATTCATATTTCAATTTACCAGTTTTCCTGCATCTAAACCCAATTTTTAATAGCTCAACTCTGAAAAAGTGGAAAAGAACAAAAGGGATTTTTCTTTTAAGTGTTTATCACCCCTTTGTTCGGTCTGAATTATGACTTAATCACATGTAGTTAGATTAGCAAGAAAAGAAAGTGTTTATAAATAATGATTTCCTGATTTTAAGTATAGCATTTACCATGCTGGGAGGTAGTTGGCACAATGAATACTTTCCTATGTTATGTGTCTCGGCCATCTTGTGCTGCCTTGGTGATCTTTCTCATATTTGAAAACAACATTGCCCACTCTGAACACATGAAACACCATAAAACTTATCTCTCACCTTCACAGCAATGTGCTTCTTACAGATAAAATTACCCAAGAACAGAGATCCCACTTTGCAAACAATGTTACAACCTCATAAACTGTGTATAACACAGTTCTCCCCTAAAAAGGTTAATTTTGCTTTTCTGAAGTGTACACATCACAATACAAAACCAGCAGTTAATATACATTCATATGACAATATATATTTAAAAAAATACATAGTCACATACACACATATCTGTGTTTTCTGTATTCATATTCAATAACACTTTATAAGGCAATAAATCTAAGAATGCACAATTTAAAATGGTCACTACCCTATCAGACCAAAACACACTATGTAAGAGAGAATCTAAGCTTTTCCTGCTGCTAAAGCACATTTTCAAGTTCTCTAGGTTTAAAGTGATCTTAGAGTTTAAATTAAATGGGATTTGCTGCCTCTTGTGGAATTATCCTAAAACCATTTTGTCGTTCAGTAAGATACAGTATATCTTTTAGCATAGATCTCAGCATATACACGCAGCATAGATTTCAGGTTTTTTCTTTCTCCTTCTGCATCTTATTTCTTCCACCTCTTCATTACTACAGATCCGGAACACAGGAGCAAAACACAATTAATACACTTCCAGAGAGAGAGGACAGCAAAGGATTAAAACAGCCACAGGCTTTTGTAAGTCAATGGCCCACCTTCCTTGGTCACAGGAGGAAGAATAGATTCAGAGGATACAACTGCACCGTGCATTACTGCTGTGTGAATTTCTGACTTTTCCTGAGATCATAAGTGTTGTTTTCATGACAAGCCCTGCAGGCAACTTACCTGCAACGTTAATCACCTTCTTTACCCTTCTAACGCAGATTTCTTGCATCTATGAGTTTTCCCATAAGACAATTTATTGTGCATAAAATTCCTCTTCACACCTAACGTATATTATACTGCCAACTACCCAAATGCAAGTTATCCTCCAAAATTCATTATTTAAAGGCAGTAAGCTTCTTGGTCTGAATGCCTAAGTGCTTTCTGAAGCATAGTGAGTTTTACTAAATCTTCCTCAGGCAACTACTCTATTTTTCTATTTTTTTAATTATTTCATTAATACTGCCTGTTGTGAATAAATTAGGTATGTATTCATGCACTTTTTTCAGAAGGTCTACAGGCTTTCAGTTAATCTTTTATTGCTTCTGGATGATTTAATGAATTGTGCTAATATTACAGATAGTAGTGATGGTTAGAATGTCATTAATACTAAGCAGTAGACTGATGTTAGAATAAAATTCTTTCTGGAAATGTGTACACTGTAGCTCAGCTTGAGGTACACCTAAAGAAGCAAATAAATAAAAAGTATCAGAAAGTATGCAAATGAAACCAACCGGTTAAGAACTTGGTGCTGAACCAATATAATTATAAATGTACAGATCTATCACACTATTAAAAGAAAATTAATAGCATTTCCCTAATTACAAAAGTCGGTACAAAAGTGTAAATGATCTATCCAGTACTACTGGCAATTAGTGTTGGGAAGGCTCTACTATCAATGCTGGCAACACTGCTGATGTAAGCAGAGCAGGAACAGGCTTACTGAGGCTCTCAGAAAAAAATCAATCATTCTTCTTTAGAGTAAATAATGGTTTATCAAATTAAGTCTTTCTATGGGAAAGACGGAATAAAAAGAAAATGTACAATGCCTTTAGTGTATATAGCTGACAATATACAAATATTCAGGGCTCTTTTAAGCCAGACTCCTCAGCTGGTGAGGGCTCATTCTCATGCCATTTGACACCAATATGCCTGTCATCTCTGGGAACTGAGAAAGCACATGAAAAAATACTGCAAGTGTTTCTCAGTCATATGCTCTGGTGTATGTTAAGGCCCAATGACTGGATGAAAGTCTGCAAACCGTGCTCAATAGTCACTTGTTGATGGATAGAATATCTAGAGAATAGATCACATCACATGATACCAAGTGCTATTCATTGTCTTCTAATGAATCTTGCCCCAGCTCTTTAGCAGGTTTTCCCTATTAATAACTCAGTACCTTTAAAAAGCCACATTGTACTCCATGATTTAGCTTCCTTTTCTCTGTTTCTATGTTCTGCTCCTTTTCCATCTATAGGAGTTCAATATCCTGTTACACCTTACAAACTATTCTCTTTCTATGTTTGTACAGAAGTTAGCACAGTGGTCTGCCTATGTAGTCTTTTAGGGGTGAATACGGAATGCTCTGGAGGCACATGGTACCTTATGTACTTAATAGGGCTTTAAGGTTTTAAAAAACTGTTGACTATGCTTGGGCAGGTTATCTGCAGGTTGTCTGGAATGCAACTGTACGTATAAGGTGCAGCAAATACTGAGGAAACACGATGACTGATATAAAGCTTGCTTAGTCCATTGGTGCTCATAGATGCTGTTACAATTCAAGCTGTAGACAGTAATAGAAACTATAAAAGAGGCTTTTACTACTATAACCATGTTTCACCAAATCAAGTAATTCGCTTTTGAAGGTATCTTTAGGTAAACACTGGCATGCCCAATTTCATGCTGTAAAATGGCAGTCTCCTAGTTTGGGTCTTTTTTAATGGAAGGATTAAATTTTTTTCACCAGTCAGTGTGATGGCAGCTATTGCACTTGTTTTAGTTGCACTGTAAATACAAATGTAAGTGAAAATTTAAAAAGATGAGTTAGTCATAGGTAAAAATACTCTGTGAGGTTTTTTTCATGGTGCTATTTTCATGTTCCTGCCTTCAGTTTCCTATTGGAAATGGTGAAGATTGCTATGTTCCAGTCACAATGTTTATAGTATCTACACAAATAACAGCATACACTTCATACAACACTACTAAATTTAACCTCAGAAACAATAATGGCTAATAGTGTTTTACAAGGAGAAAAGTAATAAATACCACGGTAGTAGCCGTTCTGGCAATTTAAAATAACATGCTAGAAAAGAATGTCTCTTATACTACCCTCAAAAGAGTAAGTAAATATACTATATTAAGGTTTGAACTATAAAAATGCACTCAGGGGTAAATATTTTACTGTACCAATCACATTTTATTTACAGGAATACCAAAACAGCTCATGTACCTGATCAGTAGCCGTTGCACATGGCAAGCTCTTCCTGCAAAGAGCAGGATAGAGCACTAAGCTTTATCTACACAGAGGTATGAGGCAAGACTTGAGTTCTGAGAGTTTCTCTTACTGTTTTTCAGAGGTCTTCTCTGATAATGCCTCCAGGTATGATGCAGTTTTACTCTAGAATAAACTGATGCCCATCAAAGGAACCCAATAAAAATTGTTATTTTTAATAATATTAATTATTTTTATAACATTATTTTTTTTTTAATAACAAGTGTATTCACAGCTCCAATACTGGTAGATAGCATTCTATGGTTCATTACACAAGGATATTTCATAGCTAAGAAATATTTTGAATGATAGATTAACATTCTTCTTAATAATTTAAATATAATATATCTCCCTCCAATAAGCAGAAGTGGCTAGCTTTCAGCTCCAGAGCAGATATGGCAATAATTCAATTACATGTATCGTTTGGTCTAACTGGAACCAACAAATAGTAGGAGCAGAGTGCCTATTTATCTTTATTGCATCAACTTGAGCTATGCAAGAATTCTATCATGGGAAATCCAGTGTCACCTACTGGTATCACCAAATATTTCAGCTAAGTGTATTTCTTTTCGTTATGGATCACTAACCCTACAAGGTCTGAGAACAGGAAAAAGTTTCTTGAAATGATCCACCATGCTGACATTTCTCTCAAAAGCGGAAACTTTTGTTGTGATTGTCTACATACTGACTTTGAATTTACCATGCCAGAATGTACCTGAATAGGTATAAGTTACTTTCTGGAAGGTTTTTTGTCTGCATCTTTGTCTATTTCTATCTTGCTGCAGGCAAAGACATCACATATTCCATCTCCTCTCTGTGCCTATTTGAACTCAAGCTCATCTTTCTGAACATTAGTAATTAGAACTGTAGACAGAACTATAGACATCTGTCTCTTGTGCTTCACATGCTGACATTCATATTCCCCAACTCTGCTGAAAATAGTTTGGAAATATTTCAGTACCTACTTTATAATTTAACTGCAAGAGGAAACAAAGAAGCTAAGATAGTAACAAATATTCTACTAAAGTTTCAGACATCATGTTTTACAGAGATAAGAGACACTTAGAAACATATCAAAATAGGCCTCTCCACTGTAAATGAAAGAAAAGTGGTCAAGGAGTTGTTCCAACAAAATTTCAATGGAAACAAAATTTGTTTGGATTTATGATAATAAAATCTCTTGCCAGAAACTCACTATGCATATCAGTTGGAAACACTGAATTACACTTAACAGAAAGTATTTCTTTCCATTATGCTGGGTGGCAGAGTCAGATATGATATAATCACTTTGAACTGCCTTTAAAATTAGATTCAACTGAAAGAGGTGATATTTTTATTTCTTGAGATTTAACAGTTACCACTCAAAGTGATGAATGGATTAATTCAGAATAACAAATGAACAACTACTCACTAGAAATAGTAAGAGTCACTTCCCAAATTCTGTCTGCATGCAACCATGGAACAAGATAGAAGGAACCTCAGTGAAAGGCTTTCACTTGCCCATTTTAATTACAATGGTCTGGGCATCGTTACAGGCTTGGGTTCATGACAGAGAAAGAAGCGAAACATAACTGACATAATGTAAGATGACTTCAGGGCCTCTGGTCTTTGAAAGCATTTCCAGTATTACTGAGAAAAAGCTAGGACTTCTGGGCTAGCTCTGGACTTCAGAGGTCAGTTCTCTCTAGAAAGAGTCCTGGGGTACTGGAATGAGACACTAGGAATTAAAACACATTAATAGGAATTCAGGGAAACAGAACTTCAAATCTCATCTTGGTAAATAAGTAGACCTGAATCAGGCATAAGTGACTCAGTTGGCAGTACCTTGCTTTAAAAGTAACAGTCTTCAAGACATTTGGTATTATCCAGTTTTTCAGAATGGAAAATGAGAATAGAAATCTTGGTAGTATTTTACATTCAATTCTTTCTGCATTAACTTTACCTGTCTGGTCAAATTCCCATTCTACCTTCTATTAAAGATCTCTCTTGTTAGTTTCTTGTAGCAAAAAAAAAAAAAACACTTGGCATCTTCTTGGCTAGCCCAGATATCAGTGGTATTTGATTGCTTTTGTTCAGTCTTACAAAAAAAAAGCTACATTTATGGTTATTGCCCTTTAACCAATGTACACATTTGTGAGATGACATTTATTTTGACAGAACGTCTTCAAACACTTATCTCTGGTGCTACACTATGTCAGGTTCTTTCTGAATACTTAAGAATTACCTGTTCTGTCAATGATGTTTTCCTCACTCACCGCAAAGATAGATTTTCAACTTTATAATAATATTTTCATTTTTTTGTACCTGCTAAGAATTTTTACTTCAATAATTCCTCTAAGAAATTTGTCTACTGTTTTAAATATTTTTCTCTTCAACTAAGCAGTGTGTATTTTTTCTTTACTGTTAGGCTCTTTCTCAACTAATGACACTATAGGAGCCAGACTACAGTCTCTTAGGATCTCTCCAGAGAAAAAAGACTTTCAAAATAGAAGATTTCTGTAATTCAAATTCTCACTTTATGTATAATTCTGCATTGTTGAATTTGAATCCTCAAACATTAAATATGTTAAATATATTTAACTTTAGAAGTTAATGATGCATTAATGCTTGATGTTTCACTAACCCTTCCAAGCTGGAATAATTTTTTCTTTCATTTTTCTTCTTCATTATTATGTTACCTTTTTGTATACCTGTTAGCAAGATTATATTAATTGCATCCCTTTCAGACTCATCACGAAACTGGTATGGGACTGTGAAATAAATAGTCTATGTTATATGCTCTATAGTGGTTTTTTTTTTAAAAAAAATGACTGTTCATTATAATCTGATGTTTGTGCAAAAGATACTATTGAAACAAAAGGCTTAATATTTGCAAACACAAAACCCCAGTGAATTATAAAATGAATCCCCTGTTCATTTCCTGGCAATTTCTGACTAATTCAGCGTCTAAAATCAAGAGCATGGTGTGCTCATTTTTTGTCTCCTCTTTGACAGTCTTGTACATCATCCTTTTAAAATCATACGTGCACACATACAAAATATGAAGCATTGCAGCTTGGATTTGGGGGTTCTGCATTGTATGTAGCACAGAGATCAAAGTTCTCCATTTCTTTGTATTTTTTTTACCTAAACATACAGAAATCTGAAACGAAATTGGTGCCTGTGAAGGAAGATGAGGAGATAGCAAAAAAAATCTCCAGGGACTAAAGTCACAGTACTCATTAGCCTGTGCTCAGGGTGCCCAGCAACTGAGCCTTCCCGACCATGTAGTGTAAGACTGTGTGGGATAGATAAAGAAATTCATATGGATCTACACTGGGTGTAGTTTATAAAGCGTTGCATCCAGCAGTGAAGAGATAACTCCGAGAATTCTGGTTATAATAGACTATTGCCAGCAAGCCAATACTATGATAGTTCCTACTAGGTAAACATATCTTTTCAAGTAATCTTTACCTATTGTCTCAAAAATAATATTGCAGAAGGTATTTGAAAGCAGAAGGCTGAAGCTCCCAAAACAACTCTCAAAAGTCTTTCCCTGAGAAATGCTCTACAACTTGTCTAAATATGAAAAGAACATTCTAAATATGACTTCTAAAAACTGCCTCATCAAGCTGAATTTCCTAAGGGTAAGTCAATCTTTTCATGAAAACATTCTCTTCAAGGTTTAGTGCTTTTAGCTGTTCAATCACACTACCGTTGATATAAGTAAACATCCCAGGGTTTTAGAAGATTTAGCAGATTACAGCACAGCACATCACATTTTATACCATTCATTTGATGTAATTCATTCATAGATAGTAGGTAGACAGAAAGAAAGAGAATTTTCATGTTTGACAAGAATTGCATGACCAAGACAGAGCAGTGCTAATGACCTACAATTTCCTAAACTCTGATTCTATTAATCCAGTAACTATACCAGGAAAATATTTCATTATTACTTTGGCCAATTTATAGCAAAGATATTTTCTTAAAAAATATATTCTTTATTAAAAGAAATTACTTAAATTAGTAAAAGAAGTAAGGTTTTTTACTATAATGAAGGGTATTAGGCCCTTCTTGTGGATTGCCTAGCCAAATTAGCTTCTTCTCTAATAGGTCACCATCCTCATAAGTTAGGTGCCTTTATCTAGACACAGTTTGTCTGTTCTTACATATTCCTCAGCATTGAGTTTTCTAAAGTTACAGTAAATTAATGAAGATCTGAATTCTCTGTGAACTTGGGAAAAGTTATGCTGAATAATGAAAGGAAATATGGTTCATGCTTAACAAAACACAATATGCACAGCAAAGCTCAGAGTTTGTTAACATGGTCTTGATTTCTTCAGACAGCAGAAGATGCCAATATTCTTACCATTTAAAGGAATCTCTGTAGAAGTTTTGCCTGCTTCATTGTTTTTAGTAAGATTAAACTACATATCAGTTTTCCCACACTTTTCAAAGACATAATTTATTGCAAAACCTTGCATGCTGTTAGCCAAATGAACTTAGTCCAAAATAACACCTGTAAATAACCTACTCTGTTGTTCACAACTCACATTCGGCTGATGTGATCTGATACAAACTCATAATGTTAAATCTAATGAAGTAATAGACCCTTGTATTGGCAGAGAAATTTTGAAGAAAGTGGAACATTAACCGGTTTTGTGTCCTGGTATTGTTAGTGAACAACAGCCACTCCTAGATACTTGAGATTCTGCAGGCATTTTGTTCTGCAACTTCTGAAGGGAGAAGGAACATAAAAACACATTCCTTTCTTGTACCTCAGCTGTACATATATTCCCCAGGCAGACCGGTAAATTAGGAGTGAAGTACTCCCACAGAGACTGAAACAACTGCAAAACCAGCTGTGACAAAACCAGAATAAAATTTTGCTCCCAATAGCTTACACTTAAAATGTCACGGGAAAATGAAATTGAAGAAGGGAGTCTGCCTGTATGATAGTTGGGAGGGGAGTCCTTTGAAATTTATTTTTCTTCAAGTGACTGTGATTGACCTGCAAAAGAATGGAGAAAGAAATTGTGGTTAGATCTTATCCTTAGAAAAACTGGATCCAATTCCTGCCTGCTTAAAACTTAGAGTAACTGCTTATCTCTGATAGATTAAAACCAGAGCAAATGAATCAGTGAAAGCTTGATTAATCAGGTAGCATAGTGTGTGTCATTGGTATACTTCAGAAAAAAATTGATCTCCTAAAATTTCCAAATAGAACTTATATGGCAAAATGGCTTGTTTACACCTAGAACACAAGAGACAATGCTGCAATGTTTTGCTTCCTTCTATTTATTCTGCTATAAAGGATAACTAATGGAAACAAAATGCAAGGGAAAAATAGTTTTTATCATCTTCATGTTGGCAAATTACTTTAAATCACAAAGTATGAAAAGAAACACAGGAATCTGTCAGAAGATATGACTTTCCATTTGGAATAAAAATATCCTAGGTGTAATAAATTAAAGTGTTATACTAGCACAGACAATTTGCAAAAGAGATTTTCTTTGCTCTGAATTTCACTTTATAGAGAATCTTCCTCTTCTGTACCTAGAACAGGAAATATCAAAATACACATGGTTTTCTCCTTTTTAAGCTAATTTAAACGTTAAAATCTCTGTGTTAATACAAACTGGCCAATAAGAACTAAACTGTCAACATAAAATCTGCTGGAAATACAGTGCCTAGAACACAGGCCTCTAAAATATGATGGTTTCCACCTTCAATATGTTTCAGTTTTGCTTTACCTGAAAAAAATTTAAAGCTTTTTTACTTCAAGCTTTTAGTTGGAATGAACATAAACTCACTACCCTAAGTGTCATGTGCAGCCCACATATTATTCACATTTGATCAGTATTAGGCCCTTTCCCCTTTATAAGTTTTGGTGAACCTCCTGCGAAACTAGGAAGAGATAAAGTGTAAAATGAAGAAAAGTAGGTCACCAGTGCGTTAAAAGTCATTTTTGAGCTAATTCTGGACAGCAAGAATACCTGGGAGCTAGAGAAGGTCTTGGAACATTTGCAGCCTACCAGATCTATGTGACATCGAGCCTTAAATTATGATCACAGATCGTGGTAGCCTTCAGTTAATCTGAAGTGGTTTACAGGAATATCTTAGAGTTGTTTGTGATGGTTTCATTATAGTTCATAAGTATAGGCCATTCTTTCCCGCCTTCACCAAGATGAGAGCAGGATCTTTGTTTCCTCTCCAGGACAAGAGAAAGACAAATCGATTTTCCTACTTGGTCTTAGCTGCAGTCACCTGTCACCACACATTCCACAGCAGATGTGAACTGTGCTTCGGAATATTTAAGAATCCCTGATCTAGATTTGCCATTAAATATTAAATTATTTGGATTTTTGGGTGATTCACAAGTTATGTTTTTCTATCCTCTAATAATGCATTTTATCAATCTCATCCTTGGGTCTCTAGTTTGTACTTGAAATCCCAATTTCACTTTAATTTAGTATCTGCATCTCAGTCTATGTTTTACATCCTTGAAAGATTTTGTGTGTCAGATTTATTCCCAAGTTTTCTGTCTTCCTGTGGCAACTATCAAGTTTTCATATGCAAATGAAAATCTTGCCTGATGTAAAACATCAGCAGTCTTAGTGCTTCCCTACTAAAGTAGGGTATTTTTTTCTTTTATGCTGGGGCAGTTTTACTGCCAAACAGTTCTGATTCAGTGCAGATATTAAGGTGATACCAAAGATAAATTAATCCAGTGGGGAAACTTTACAGATGATGAATGCAAAGTCAGTCCTATCTATAGCCATGCATCTCCCATTTATGTTCGCTTGTGAGTGCTTTGATTCCAAGGAACTTCGGGTATTCAACAAGCAAAAAGCAGCCTTCTGACACACTTCTTCACAGAAAGCTTAATGTTTATACTATGTTCAAGGCCTTGATCATGAAACATTCGATTTAATGCTATAGATATATCTAGATGATTCCCATTCATGAATCTACACGAACATGTCCAGGCATAATTTCGATATCTCCAAGGATGGAGACTCTACCACCTCTCAGGGCAACCTGCACCAGTGCTCAACCACTCTCACAGTAAAAAGTTTTTTCCTATGCTTAAGTGGAATTCCCTGTGTTTCAGTTTGTGCCCATTGCCTCTTGTGCTGTCCCTGAGCACCACTGAAAAGGGGCTACATCCACTTTCTTTACATCCACCTTCTTTACATCCACCTTCTTTACACCCACCTTCTTTACACTCTCCCATGAAGTATCTATACACTCCTAAGATACCCCTTCTCAACCTGAACTGTCCCAGCTCCCTCAGCCTCTCCTCATACAAACGAAACTCCAGCACCTTAATCATCTTTGTGGCCAGGCTCTGGACTCTCTCCACTATGTTTATATCTCTTTTGTACTGAGGAGCCCAGAACTGGGCACTGTGTTTCAGGTGTGGCCTCACCAGTGCTGAGAAAATGAGAAGGAACATCTCTCTCCACTGCTTTCAATGCTCTTCCTAATGCAGCTCAGAATATTGTAGACAAAATAATGTTGTTCTAATAATAATCAATACACAATTATTCAATCTGAAAACATCTAGAACTATAAAATTTGAAAACATTTGATTTGCAGTTACAGTTTATGAAGTTATTGTTAGTTATTAACTTTTTTATTCATGACTACAGATGATAACTACACATACTGGAGAAGATTATTTTCCTGAAGTTGGCCTAACTAACTACATCATATTCCTCTGTTACCTGTATATAACTCAATGTGCCCGTGATTGTTTTAGAGTCACTCTTTTGCTCTGACTTCTTCCAAAGTTTAAACAGCAGTGATGGGTGACTACTATGGCTATCACAAACAATAAGAAGGCAAGTCTTTGCAGATTTCCTCCTCTGTGAGTGTGATATAAAATTTGAAACTTGGTCTCAAATTCTTTAGTGCTTGTAATATACGCCAGTGTGCTTTCCAAATAGACCAAATGGCCCAGTTTGCAAGCAAATTTATGGCTTGGGCTAGTCTGACCACCAACACAACGTTTTTTACACAAGAATGGATACCTTAATGCAAATACATGCCCACACAAATTTTTGGTGTCTGTTTTATTGTATGCTACAGTTTGGCCTGGGTGTGTCCAGAATGAGTTATGCTAGTGCAACACAGCCTGTAACCCTTTTACATCTGAATTCTTGAGACAGTTTGAGGAGTCTTACCATCACAATTAGATTTGAGGAAAGCCTACTACATGCAGTTACCTTGATAGGGTGTCTTTTACAGCCACTGCAGATATAATAATTCTACCAACTTGCTGGAAGTAGGATCCAATTTGTGACTTAGTCTGCATAATTCAATGCTATGCATGAATACCCAGCAAATCATGCAGGCTTTAAGATACTGTCTTTGAAAATATTTTGTTTTGCTAATAACTGAATAGCAAACTGCAGAATTTCCATGCTGTATTATATGATAGACAGTAAAGACAGAAAAGAGTAAAATAAAGTTAATTCAAAGCCAATTGCTTTGAGAAAAAACAGACTCTGTGTGTTTTCAAGTCATAGTCAGTGATCACTCTTTTACTAAAGTCCCTGCCAGTTTTGCAGGACTTGGTTTGTTTTCATTTTGGAGGCGCCTATGTAAATAGTAATTCTTTATAATGCTATTTACTCTCTAGTGAGAAATATAGCCAGGTTAAACACTACATGTCTATCTTTTTAAAAAATTGTTTCTCTTTGTTTTATAATTTAGTTTTGCTTGGCAAAGCTGATTTAAAAACGCAAATCAGGTGCCAGGGAAGAAAACACCTCAAAGGTTCTGTACTTGGAAAATGTATATTACTTTATTATTAAGTCCTATAAAATTCGCAACCTATATTTTTCAGTCTGGCTTCTCAGAAAAGCAATTGTTCTTGATAACTGAAAAACTAAGCTACAATAGGGGTATGGGAAAGAAAGTAAATAATAATATGGTTACTTTTTGCAATACTGACTTAGAAAACCCTAAAAGCTTGATTCAGAGAACTTAAACATCCAAAATTAGATTGATAGATTTTGGTCACATTCTTATTTTAAATGTCAAGTTCTGAGTTTGAAAAATTAAACAGAACATGCTTTTGGACATTGTGTCTAACTATTGCTTCCAAAAAGAAAAGAGAAGGGAAAACACAGTGCCATGAATATTAATTTAAATAAAAGAACAAGTTGTAAACATTCCTTTCCTCATTACCATTCTTAACTTTGAACCCCAACTAAAAAGTATTGTTTGAATGGGTTAACAAAATAAAAATTGGTATTTGTGGTTGCAGACTGCAGTTTTGTTCCTTAAGATAATTTCCAGGTTAATGTTCTTCAAAGACCATTTCCATTCCAAAGTCAATATTTTTACTTGTAGATTTCTTTAGCAGTTTGCAAAAATGTCTAGACTTATATTTCAAATACCCTTCTTATGCTCCAGCTACATGAATAAGCACATTTTTTTCCTTAAATCTAACATTTTCCAGAAGATTGGGCATGTAGGAATGTTAAATCTTTTACATTGTCAGTAAGTTTTACATTCCTAAGTTAATAAAACTGTAATAACAGTAATAAAGTATAGCAATAATGTCTTATTAATTATACAGCAATTTATTACAAAAGCCATGACAGGTCTGACTGTTCCATGCAGCAGCAGGTCTAAATTAGGGAGTCTTGACTTTAGCCGTAGTCCCTGGAAGGAGCTGTGTGTTCCTCTTAGCTCCTTAGAAAGTGCCTATGCTACTTTGTGGACAATATGTCTCCTGCATTTAGCTATCTGATATGCAATGTACAGATTAACTCTTTGATAGCCATGATGGCAGACAGCACAACATGTCCAGAGCACTGCTGGGTGCTTAGGTTAGACAAACACCTCTGCGGTCCAGCCATAGCTGAAAGCCACAACAGGACCCAGCTCAGCGAGTCACTCTATGGGGCCTCCAGAATGACCATAAGGCACTTTTGAATTACAGTATCAAAACTTGCACCAGGTTTGGGGAAAGTGAGAAAATACTCTTGACATGTTGCATCCTTCAGGGCTGGTTGTTATTATGGACCCAAAGACGGAGACTGACTGACAGGAATAAGGGTAGAAGAGGGGCTAGAAAATACCTTTGGACTGAAAGAGTGAAGGTTGCATCCTGATTTTCTGTCTTGAGCCCCATAAAAGAGGAGTTTCAGCAATGAGTTTTAAAGGCAGAGCCAGTGATGATCAGAGGAAGACACACATCCATGATTAGAATGCTGTGTGTCTTTTGGAAAAATTGAACCATACTGATTAATTTGTCTGATAAAGAGATAAGCTATGCTGACATTGTAAGGAACAGTTTCACCTAAGTTTGTAGTGTCAAGATGAAAAAATTCTTTGATGTTTGCCTAGTTAATACTCATAAAAAAACCCCTATGTGGTATTATCGTGGACACAGGGCAACATAAAACGACCCCGACAAAAACCCCTAAGTCATTCTCTCTCGCTGCCTTCATTCTTCCCAAGCCTTTTACATTGTACTCCTTCTGTTCTCTTCTCCTGTTCCCACTTTAATCCTCCCTTTTGTTCAAATAGAAATGTGTGCCACTGGTCAGACTGTGCATTGCACTGGTCTTCAAATCCCTATCACCATCTCCATCTTCCATAAGATCTGTCCCTCAACAAGAAACAGTTCTTCTAGCAATCTTCCTTTTCTATCCACCTCATTCCTCACACTACACTCTGTATAAATTATTTTCCTGACTCTGGTCTTCATTTATCTTTTTTCTGTCTTAGACTATAAACACGTCAGGGAAAGGAATGTATCTTATACCTCGTTTGTAAAATGATGTGTAAATTTATAGCTCTCTATAAATGACTTTTTACTAACAGAAGCAAAGTCCTTTGATCCCTCAGCAGGCAGAAGTCTTTCTTCCCCACATAAGTTTTACTTGGGTGAAGTCAGATGAAGACAGCTGTCAATAGTGCAGTATTAGCAGTAATAATAACTATTTTAGCGTATTGATAGTTTATTAAAACACAAATTTGAAATCAGTGTTACAAAGGTAAAAAACTGACAGCACTGCCTGTTTTATACGCAATGTAGTAATATTATAGGAGGGAATTATCCTCAAAGCATTGTTCTAGTAGGTCAAATTAGAGTATTCCTCAGCTGGAATTTAAAACTCTTGAATAAGCCTCAGATCTCAAAGGAGTCACTCTGTAAAGGAAATACTGTTTTTCACAAAGGCTGTCTTTCAACAAAGATTTCTTACATACCAGTGTGATAAGGGACACATAATCTAGTAAAAGTATACCCATTTAACATCAAAGAATTTTTCCAGCATGACTATATGCACGCACACATAGTTGTATGTGTACAGTTTCGGGGGTTTTTTTCCAAAAGTTATTCATATAAATTCTAGATTTGCCATTTATTTTCTGAGGTTTCTGAGATTATTGTTGTCAGAGGTACCAATACTGCAATGAAGTGAAGGAACTCATATCTCACATTCTCTGTGTGCAATATAAAAATTCCAGACTTCTGCAGATTTTTAAAACATTGGTTTCTTTATAACTTCCTTCCCCTCTATTTCCAGCCTTTGTCTAGATTATATGCATGCCAGATGTAATTTTCAACAAAGAAATACTGAAATAAGATATACTCCGCTGTATTTTCTTGATGTTGAGTCTGCAAATTCTGTAGTGCAAGTTTGGCACTTCAAAGATACACTCAAATAACAGGAGTCATTAGAGAGAACAGACATACTGCAGATTGGTAGTAGAACCTACACAGTCTACTTTAAGTATTAGAATCATGACTACCATACATGCAAATGTTAGCCTCAAGCAACTACAAGATGCAAGAAACCAACCTAAATGAGAACAACAGTCGTCTGATATTGGAAACTGAAACAAAGAAGGAACATGGAAGAAATTTCAGTAGTCCACTGCCAGGAGGACTTGAAAAATCCTCTCTGTCCGAAAAGACTCATGTCTGGACCAAAAGGAAGATTAAGGGTTTAATTCCTTCTGAGATCAAATTGTATACTGTCCTAGATGATTTTTCATTGCTTCTGGGCTATGATACTTAGTCTGACTTTCATGGAGAACCATGGGACTTAATCAGGCTGTATGCAAAGAACGTCTTTCTTTTGGGATATAAAAGGAGAAGGAGGAGTGAACACAATCTCTGAGAAACACTACAATGTCCCTACAGCTTATACAATGTCATGCTTACATCAGTATAGATTTACTGAAGATCACTTTTTGTTTGTTCATTTTTTCATTATATCTTTCTTAAAGTATTTTGAGATAGTGACCTATTGACACTAATTTTAAGACACAATTGTTCTAAGGAGTATAATAACCTTATTTTCATAATTTGCTTGCTCTATGGCTACATTGACTCAGATTCTCCAATAACCTTCCTGGCATCAGTGCATAACAGGCTGTGTATTCTGAGCTGTAGGGAATTTCTGGAGGCCGAAAGGCTGATTGTGAGACATGTGCAAGTAGGGATCTGATTGACACTCACAGTTTTTTCTTTTGTAATAATGCAATGTATTAAAAAAGGAAATTGTTTTTGGTTTTTTGAAATGCCAAGTCTACTATATTTGTCCCGGAAGACTGGAAGTTGGCCAATGTGAAGCCCATTCATAAGAAGGGCTGTAAGGATGATCCAGGTAATTACAGACCTGTCAGCCTGACTTCAGTACCAGGTAAAATTATGGAGCAGATAATCCTGGGTGCAATCATGCAGCACCTGCAGAACGGCCAAGAGATCAGGCCCAGCCAGCATGGGTTTAGGAGGGGTAGATCCTGCCTGACCAACCTGATCCCCTTATACGACCATGTGACTCGCCTGGTGGATGAGAGGAAGGCTGTGGATGTGGTATACCTGGACTTCAGCAAGGCCTTTGACACTGCTGGGTTAGAAAGTGGCTGGATGGCCGAGCCCAGAAAGTGGTGGTGAATGGTGTCTCATCCAGTTGGTGGCCGGTCACCAGTGGTGTCCCTCAGGGATCGGTGTTGGGTCCGGTCCTGTTTAATATCTTTATTGATGTTCTGGATGAGGGGATTGAGTCCATCATCAGCAAGTTTGCAGATGATACCAAGCTGGGAGAAAGGGTTGATCTGTTACAGGGTAGGATGGCCCTACAGAGGGACCTGGACAGACTGGAGACATGGGCCAATTCTAATGGGATGGTGTTTAATAAGTCCAAATATCGGGTACTTCATTTTGGACACAACAATCCCATGCATAGCTATAGACTGAGGACAGAGTGGCTGGAGAGTAGTCACGTAGAAAGGGACCTGGGAGTGATGGTTGACAGGAAGCTCAACATGAGCCAGCAGTGTGCCCAGGTGGCCAAGAAGGTCAATGGCATTCTAGCCTGCATCAGGAATAGTGTGGTGAGCAGGACCAGAGAAGTTATCATCCCCCTGTACACGGCACTGGTCAGGCCTCATCTTGAATACTGTGTACAGTTCTGGGTCCCCCAGTTTGGGAAACATGTCAGGATGCTAGAGTGTGTCCAGAGGAGGGCAACTAAGATGGTGAAGGGGCTGGAGCACAAGCCCTACGAGGAGCGACTGAGTGAGTTGGGGCTGTTTAGTCTAAAGAAGAGGAGACCTCATTGCTCTCTACAACTACCTAAAAGGAGGTTGTAGTCAGGCAGGGGTTGGTCTCTTCTCTCAGGTGACCAGTGACAGAACTAGAGGGCATGGACTCAAGCTTCATCAGGGAAAGTTTAGACTTGATGTTAGAAAAAGTTCTTCACTGAAAGGGTGATTGGCCATTGGAATGCGCTGCCCAGGGAGGTGGTGGAGTCGCCGACCCTGGAGGTGTTTAAGGGGAGACTGGATGAGGCACTGAGTGCCATGGTTTAGATGATGGTGTTAGCGTTGGTGTTAGTGTTGGGATATAGGTTGGACTCGATGATCTCAGAGGTCCTTTCCAACCTTATGATACTGTGATACCGTGATATATAAAATTATTGAAGACTGCGAAGGAAGCGTATGTGCAATTTTGATATCAGAAGTCCATATTAAAATGTAATGGCAAAGGGCTGAGTTATTTCTATTTTGTTTTCAATAGCTGACCCAGGAATAGAATTTGGAAAGCGCCTTGGCTTGAAATTAGGTTTTGATGATTGATAAGCTTTACAATGCTGATATGGTAAATAATATCTGACCTTGATGAGATCTTCCACAATTTTAATTGTTTGATCTTTCAGTATTTTTTACCAAAAAAAGGTCTTAGAGAGAAAGAATTTTGACTTTTATTTGGTCGTAATTATTCATATAGCACTTATTATCCAGAACTCAGAAATCTCTTTTTTTATCCTTACAGCAGAAAAATATTTTACATTGAAACACTATGTACTTTTCCCTTCCTTATAATTCTTCAAAGAAGAAGAAAACTGAACAATTGCTTGTTCCTTTGTTTCTGATACTAGTCTAAGGATCAATATATGAAATTTTGGACATCAGGGGAACTTAAATTGGAGTTTCTTGATTGATGTTTGATCTATTTTATTTATGTATTTACTTTATTCTGAAAGGTCTCACAATGTTCTAGGAAAATGTTTTATTTTTTGTTCATGCAGGTGAAACTATGTTAAGATAATTAGGAAGCCCAACTTCAGCAGTGCCATTGGTGAGATGACATGGGAGGAAACAAAGAACATAAAAGCATTTTGCTTGGATTGTTAGAGGTCAGATGCATACTGAGATCAATATCCAATCTCTCATAAAGGCCAGTAGCAGAAGCTCAGAGGAGAGTATGAGCAGGGCAAGGACCTGCTGGAGGTTCCACAGATGTTGTTGACCCTTAATATGATTTTCTTGTAAACAAAGTGGAATCTTGGTATGTAATAGACATCAACAGGTTTCTCTCTCAAACATTTGTCTAGTTCATAGAATCATAGAATGCCAGGTTGGAAGGGATTTCAAGGATCATCTGGTCCAACATTTTTAAGTGATATATAGTTTTAATGAGGTGGTCCAGCACCCTGTCAAGCTGAGTCTTAAAAGTGTCCACTTAAAAGTGCTTTTCAAATCCACAAGCAGTGTCCTGCCACAAGGAGTTCCACAGATGTGAAAGAATATTCCCTTTTATTTGCTCAGAAACTTCCATTTTCTGCTTTCATTTCATGCTGTCTAGGTTACTTTATTAGGTAAGGCAGAGAACAACCCTAAGAATAAAATAGTTCTATTCCTTTTGGCATTCAAGAAAAAGAATTATGTAGTTTTGCAAAATTTTTTCAGAAAAGTCAAAATTTAATGAATGGTACTTTGATTCTTTTTAATGATTCTTCCCCTTTTCTCCTCACTTGGCTATAGAAAATTTGGGGGTTTCTTATTATGTAATTTTTCCGTGTTAAAACCTGCCTAACTGATGAAATCTGGCAGGGATAAGGAAGGTGATTCTGGAAGACACAAAGCTTCCAACTAAGGAAATATTACAGCATTTTAACAACCTGTCCTAGGATGGAAAGTTGCTAATGAAAAGCTGTCCTTTTTTTTTCGATATATGCCTGTTTATCCTGTATAAATGTATTAAGTACTTGATCTTTCAAACTAGCAAATCAAGTATCTGGATACTTTACATCTATGTTATTTGTGCCATGGGCGACATAAAGAAACTGTCAGACCCAAGGAATTGCAGTTTTGACTGTATAAAATAGCTAAAATATGGCATTGTTTTATGAGTGAGGAAATATAATCAGAGAGATCTAATATGTTCTAACAAGAGAAGCATTTGTAGATATGTAGTATTATAAGAGGAAAACCGTAAAAATGGTGGGGTTTCAGAGCTAAAGATAAAATTATGCCTGAGAATAGGGCTGATTCTGTCTAGAATATGAAAACTTTAATGTATGGGTGACCCCTTAGCCCACAAAATGAGGTTTGTGCTAGAGATTGTATACACCACACTTGTTCCTATTATGTTTTTCTTCACAAATCACACATATAGACATACATTTCTGCAGAATTACATCTGGTTTTCAGATTTTCCAGAATTGAACCATTGTTGAAGAAACCTCAGCTGTCAGTATTTGCGTATATTTTGTTTGGTTTGGGGTTGTGATAAGGGGCAGTGTGATGAAATTGTTGGCTTCCCTAACCCGTATTGAAATACCCAGAATCTTCCTAGAAGGTAATAAAAAAGCAAGACTTAAATTGCGTTGTTACTTTTCATCGAGGATAAATCTATTCCAGTCAAGTAAATCAGAAGAACACATATGAATTAAGTGTGTGCATAAACTTACCCTTACATTTTATGTAATACCTTACAAACCTCTGGTTTTTAACTCCCTTTCTTTGTTTATCAGAGGGGAAGCAGGAGTAATAAGGAATGTCAGACATCAAAAATTTATATTCACTGTGTAGTTTAAAGGTGGGTAGAACTGGATTCATAAAAGAAATCTACAGAGATAGTAATTTATGAGACACAGCTTTTAGAAAGGCTGGTAAACAGCTACCCTTTTCTGGTAATAGCACTGATACATGAGAATCAGAAAGAGGCAATGATAAATATTTTGTTTATTATTCATTAGGAGCTGAATCCAAAACCCGCTGAAGGAATTTCAGTAAGACACCTGTGTCTTCTAGCAATACATCACATAATCTAAGATTTACTTTTTCATGATTTCACCATCAGTGGATGTAGATACATGGAAAAGAAAAGTTGGAACACCACTTCTTGAGAACTTAGGGAAAAAAATGAAAAACAAAGATGACTTCAGCTAGTGGCTTCTGTCCATGATAGCACACATTTACATCAGTTAGAATTAATGTATTAACTGTATTCCCAAGTTGTTCCAAATCATAATGTTTGTTCTGAATCATAAAACTGCTGCTTCTAGAAGACTTTTCTAAATTTTCATTGATTGCATTGATTTCTCTCCTCATACTTCTCTGATGTCATTATGTTAATGCATATAGGGCAGTACATAACAAACCTAAATTTCTGAAGACCAAAACCATTCGTGAGATATTTATAAGCAGAACTCACTCTTCTGAAGTGTTTTCAGTAGAATAATGCATTTTATCTTCAACAGGAAATTACCTATAAATCTATCTGAATCTACTGTACAAAAGCGTCTTAGACTACAAAGAATCAATATGATATTAAATAATTAAAAATGTAATAGCAAAATACATACTTATTTTTCATTTGCTGTGAATAGCTAACATAGGAAACAATATCAGACTGGATGCAGGTTTTGGTAATTAGTAAGAGTTATTAAGTTCTGGTAGTCTGGGAAAGATCTGACCTGCGCAGGGACTCCACAAAGTTGATAGCTGTTTGACATTTTGTGACAAGAGAAGGGTAGAATTTCTGCTCTAAACCCAAGTTAAATAATAAATCCTGGAATTACATTTCCCTTCTACACTACTCTGATTTCTCTCATAGCCATATCAGGTGACACATCTGGGTCTTTCTTTTCTTATATTTTTTCTAACAGAGAAGATCTCAGTTTGTAGTATAAATTCTTGCTAGTAAGCTTAAATGCATGACCCTGAGATTGTATTTTGAATTACTTTCTTTTTTTTTTGTTTTGTCAGGGCATTTAACAACACCAAGGGTTTTTTAAAAAAAACAAACAACCTGTGAATGACGGAATGAGTGAGAATAAGCTATAAGAATTTCTCTGGTGTATGGGTTCTCTGATGTCTTATTAGCTTTTCATCAAGGCTATTAATTGCCCCTGACTTCTGCTGCCTAGCTACCTCCTTCTACAATGCTTATTGTAAGTCTTGAGCTTCTAAACCCTCAAATAAAATACAATCTGATCACTTAATTCCAAACAGAGACATACAAAAATGCATCAGGCAGAATATGAGTTTTATTTTATTAGGAAAATTAACTGAAATGCAATAAGCAGGCAGTGAGAAGAGCTCTGTTGAACTATAAGAACTGGAGAGAGTCTGAATCTGTTAAGCAATCGTTTAAGTTTCTCACTGCATTACTATCTAGTCCTTCTTCAAAGCTAGTTTAAAATGTCTGAACCTATAGATCTTTCATTACTTTCTTTGATATACTGGTCCCTGACATAATAGATCTCATTGATAGGAGTTTATTCCATCTTAATTTTATCAAATTATTCATAGCTGTACTCCCCTATGCCACCATAAATAATTTCTCTTCATCCTTGGGGTGAAATCTCAGCCCTCGGAAATCATAAGCATTTTGCTGTTGTGAAGCCAGATTTTCATTCTTGGTTTTGCATGCTTGAGATACTTTGGAATGTTATAATAAGTTATCACTTATGTAGGTTGTAAATATATATCTGTTTTAATAAATCACTGTAGAGACCTTACAAGAGATATGAAAACTGAAATATGAAGTCAGAGCACCCCATCAGAAGGTAAAAGCAGGAATTCAAAAAACTGTCATACATGATTAAACAGCTTAGAAAAGAAAGACCACCTGGCAGATAGAGGCTAAAGAAAATGCTGAATGTTGATCGAAAAATATATATATCACAGAAGACTGATTTCTTAGAGCATGAAATCTTCCCTTTTGATGAAATATTTTTCCCCTTCTATATGAAGCTTTAAGAGTAGAAAACAAAAGAATAAAAAACCCAAACAAAAAAACCCAACAAACCAAACCAAAACAAGCAGAAATGGACAGGCATTCAGGAGCAAAATAGAAGGACAAATGGTTTACAGGGGTTGCACAGGTGAGTAAGAACAAGGTAGAGCAATACAACATTGAAAATTCAAAAACATGTTGATTATGCAGCGCCGTAACATTCACCCTTTTGCAGAACTTTCCTTTTATTGTAAAGAACTTAAGTAAGGCTACCATGGGGGTCTTACAGAGAGCAACAACTTCTGCATCAAGGTCCTTATTGTTGTGGCCTGAGAATTCATAAGCCTTTTTCATACTTTATATTGTTTCTTTTCTAATTTCATGGGCTTTCAGGCTACAGGCACTAATATCATAGTGATACACGACACAGATGTATATTGTATTGACATCTGACAATGGAAGACTTTCTTATAGGATAATGATGACATGACATCAAAGAAAGCAGAATGTTTTAGCAGAATGATGGGGTGGGTTTCCCTTTAAAAGAAATGGAATTAAACTTCAATATAAGAGGTGGATAGCACCATTTTCAAAAGTATGTCACCAGGATACTTTAACATGGGAGACTTATCTTCACAGCTAAATTCTTGTAAATTTACCCTAAGATCTTAAATACAAATCACAGACATTTTGTACTTCATATTCTTTCATCCATGAAAGGATGAATATGAGCCAGCAGTGTGCACAGGTGGCCAAGAAGGCCAATGGCATCTTGGCCTGTATCAAAAACTGTGTGGCCAGCAAGACAAGAGAGTTTATTGTCCCCCTTTACTCGGCACTGGTGAGGCCACACCTCGAGTACTGTGTGGCAGTTCTGGGCCCCTCAGTACAAGAAGGACATTGAGGTGTTGGAGTGCATCCAGAGAAAGGTGATGAGGCTGGTGAAGGGGTTGGAAAACAAGTCCTGTGAGGAGCGGCTCAGGGAACTGGAGTTGTTTAGCTTGGAGAAGAGGAGGATGAGGGGAGACCTCATCACTGTCTAAGTCTGCCTGAAAGAGGGATGTGGGAGAGTGAGTGTTGATCTCTTCTCTCAAGTGACAGGTGATAGGGCAAGAGGAAATAGCCATAAGTTACGCAAGGGGAGGTTCAGACTAGATATGGAAGAATTTCTTTACCGAAAGGGTGCTCAGACACTGGAACAGGCAACCCAGGGAGGTGGTTGAGTCACCATCCCTGAAGGTATTTAAAAAGACAATAGATGAGTTTCTAAGGGACATGGTTTAGCGGATGATGGGTGCGCTTGGACTTGATCATCTCAAAGGTCTTTTCCAACCAGAAGATTTCATGATTCAATGATGATTGATCCCACTGCAGCTTGTACTTACTGTGAAGTTGTCATTTGCGTACTGGTGGAGGATGCCAACTGGAGGGCAGTGTTAATCTCCCTGCTCAGCCACACTCAATGCAACTTGGTGCAAGTAAATAAGGTTTCTTAATACGTAGTCAATGCTTAAATCCAAACTCCAACCAGAACTCCTCTTTTTAGTACTACATGAACCTGCAGGAACGCTTTAGGTTTTGTTTATTTTTTAAAAACTATAAAATTTTCCATGTACCTACATCTGCAAATATATAGGTGCACTCACACTGAAGAGAATGGTGCAGTTCTGCACTTTGCTTAGAGAGCTAAGCCTATCTCAGACCCCAAAATAAGACTTTTCCCAGCCTGACTACCCTGAATGGTTTATGTGGCAATAAAAGTATTATTTCTGATACTTTATCTCTAAATCAGGCACGTGGTTTTACATTTCTCAGTGCTTTACTGAGCGTACTTGCCAATTGCCTGAATTTACTCCTTCATTCATTATGTTTCAAAATGGATAGCGGGTTCAGAGACCCTTCAGGTCTCTGACTGTTAAAGCCAAGGTACAATGCAATAAGCTTTCTTGTGCGAGAATGAAACTGATTATAAATACAGAGGACAAGGCTTCTCAACAAAGAGGTGATATGAGTCAGATAGATACACTTGAGTGTAGGAGGGGACTGCAGGAAGCGGAATAAGTGATTGTGGACAGTGTTGTGTTCTTCCAATTGGTAAAGTATGGTATTGAATATATATGACCTGCGCTTGTGTTTCTGGAGCTGACAGTGATTCTTTTTTTTGTCATAGCCAGGGGAAAATGGTTATTAAGGATCAATATTGAAGTGTCTTATCTTTCAGACACACTCGTTAATCACTAAGAAGACTAAGAAGGAATTGCTTCTACTTCCCTGACACTGGATTTGTTGCCATGGCCATATTTCACTCTTCCTGTCAGGAGCGCTGTTACATCACCAAGAACAGCTCCTCTTTCTAAACCATGCCTTGCCTCTGTAACTTGTTCAAGGCTGCCCAGTACTTGCAAGGCAGAAATAAGCTGCCAGTCTTTCATTATTCTTGCATCCTATTTATCCTGCAACGCACCTGGCAAGAGGTTCACCTTGCTGCATCTTATACTCATAAAAGGTTGTGACAGTATTTGGCCTGGCACCCACAGCGTCTCTTCCTCTGTTTCTCCTTTGCTGATCTGCATGTTAGGCCACAGAAGAGTAGGGCTGGTGATGGGCAGACATACAGGTAAGCAGTCAAGTGCTAGCAGAGGTCACCTTTAGAAATCCTCCTCTGCCCTAGTGATTTTAGAAACAGCCCTGCACAGTGAAGATTTTTTCTTTGTCATCTCAGGCCTCAGTGCCTCACATCCAAGCACACCCTACGCACAGCTCCTCGTGCCAGCTCGCAGAGCTTGTGAGTCTGCTGACACACAAGTCTGTACACTAAATATCTTTCTGTAGACACCAGAGACTTCAAATACTTACTGCTTCTTTGATATTTAAAACCTCTCTCATTGAGACAAAGGAGATCTGCTGCTGTTTAGGACATGATGAAAGGTATGGGCACAGGCTGAAGTTCATAGTTGTTTGTGTTAAAAAAATACCTTAGTCAGAACTTGGGCAAAACCACAACTAAATATGGGAGTTGTGCACATCTATACTAGAGATATGATCTTATTTTCCATGTATGATGTATCTTTACACACCAGAGCCTGCTATTTGGAGCTGCCACTTGAGACAGGATTCATAGTGAAAGTTTATACTGTTTCCTACCTCAGCTTCCTCAAGATATTGTTCTGATTTCTGTATTTATTTTTCATAATCTGAGCCAAGAGTCAGACCTGCTATGAGAACGTGCCTCTCTTAAACCTATCAGAGAGAAAATGATTTATGTAAATATTAATTCTTATTAACTCAAAGGGAGGGTTAGGAGGGAAGATCCAGTCTTACTCCAAACAGGTTATAGAGACCTGGCTGTGTAATTGTGAAACAACCAGTCCCAAAAAAATGAAAGACAAGCAATGCCTAAATGATGCGCAGAGAAAGGAGGAAGCCAACAAGTATGGGAAGAACTCTGAGGTATGAACCTGAAATTATGTTATATGTGGTGTTACCACAGCATCTTATCCTTTATTCATAGCTCTGTAGATTTAGCACCCCCCAGAGGATACAGTATTTTCCCATATGACTCATTTTAAGACTCCATCCTCCCCCCATTACTGTGGGATTCAATGAGTGGAACTATTGTATAGGAGTACTGTGCCCAGTTAAAGAGTTCTTGGTTTTCATCTTACTGGCTGTTCTTCAGAGAAGTGTGAAGAAGTAAGTCTGTATTAGGTTCTGCAAAGCTCTCTGGTTGATATTATATAAATGCAAAATACTATATTATTCTAAAGCATGCTAACACTGGAACTCCAAGGGATGAATAAATTTTGGGTTTTATTTTCAGTGGAAAAAAATCTGAAGGTGAAAATAAAATATGGTTCCTGGCTAATCAGTCTACTGTATACAGAGGATGGGGAAATTAAATGAAACCTATTCACAGTAGGTTAAAGTTGGCTGCAAGAGCAGCTGACATTGGAACATTACTAGAGTGACCATGTTGTTGCAAGTTTATTGACGAATTCATGGACAGCAGAAATAAAAGGAGCATTGGCTCTTAATTTTAGTGTATATTTGTGCCCTACTAAACTAAAGACCCCAGCGACATCTGTCTCAAGAAACTGGCACCACCTCTTTTTTCTTTTTTTTTTTAAGGGACACTGATAAAAGATGATTCACAGAATCATAGAAACACAGAATCATAGAATGTTTTGGTTTGGAAGGGGCCTTAAAGATCATCTAGTTCCAGCCCCTCTGCCATGAGTGTCTTACCCTGCCCTGGACGTATTACCTGGAATACACATAATTTAAAGTGGTACTTGGATGTCTGGTAAATATATACATTAGTAGTTATGCTTCCCTGAGTGCAGCAATTGATAATCCCTCCCACTCATTCACTGTCTCTGTCCTTCTGCACTACAAAATATAGTACCAGAGGACAGATCTCCATTCCTCAAAGAAAATATGTCTGCTTAAGACCACAATGGCTGCTGTCTTTGTCTTGACTCATACAGTACAACTGCACCAGTTTTGATGCATGTCTTTGCTTGAGAAAAGTTGAATCTTACTTTTAAGAAAAACTTCTGAGTAGCAGATTCAGGCTACTTGTTTTAATGTTTTATTTGTAACTCAAGAGACTGTTAAGAATACTTATAAGCAGTTTGTAAGTGTAAATAAGCAGTGTATAGTCAGCAGGAGTAAGTACTAATTATGTCCACAAACTGGTGTAAATGACATGAAAAAAATTCTCTTTGTCCTGTCTTTCTCTTTTGACAGCAATTAGAACCATGCTACTGTTCTCTCACTCCTCATTTTCCCCCTCAGTGGGACGGGTAGAAGAATTAAGAAAAAGTTCATAGTTGATAAAAGTGAAGACATAAACATTATATAACAATCAACATCACACAGTTCAAATTACTGGTATTTTTTCACCCCAAAATAAACTCCCTTGAGATACATATCGGACTCCCTCACAATTCTGCATCTTACACTAAGTGCACCCAGGTTCTTGAGCAAAAGCAATCCCATGGATGGGTTTGCCTTTGCCTGAGGCAGGAGTAGCCTGCTCTGTCTTCCCTTACATATTGTTTGTGTGGACTGCAGGAAATTTATCCCCTTTTACAGTACATCAGTTTTGACTGGGAGGGCCACCTCAAATTATAAATCCCTTAGTGCTGATTAACCAGATGACTTTTGCTAAATGTGTATCCCAGTGTTTGAAGGTCCCATCACACATTTCTCTCAATGTGGTTTTAACATTCCATTGAATCATTTGATTTTCCGGGAGGCTTGTGCATAATACAGGATGTGATATCCCCACTCAATACCATGCTCTTTGGCCCACGTGTCTATGAGGTTGTTTCTGAAATGAGTCCTGTTATGTGACTCATTCCTTCTAGGGTTCCATGTCACCGCAAGACTTGCTTTTCAAGCACAGTGTACCAGGGGATGGCATGGGGCATGGGGTATGTTCCCAGGCATTCAATGGTTGCTTCCACCATTTTAAGTACATGGCATGGCACTTGCTTAGATGTGTTTGTGGGAGTCTGATATGACAAATCTGCCAGATCTCCCCATAGTTTTATTTCAGCCATTGTCCTCCATACCAGAGAGGCTTTAAACACTTGACTTGCTTTATTGTAGTACATTTTTCACATTCATGGAAAACCAGTGCAATAGTGTCAAATCCATCCCTCAATTGCAAGCTCATCTATATGTGACCTTTTTTCCTTGATGACCTGAGGTGTTATGGGCCCACCTGATCTACTTCGATCTTAGCAACCTGATGCACCTGCTGGTTGTTTTGAAATTCCTCAGCAGTCACACTCTTGAGTACCTGGGCACCTGTGTGACACACATTTAAAACCAGAGTCTCTAGCCAGGCAGCAATAGCTTGGCACAATGGGACAGCCCAGATGGATTTGGCTCTGCACTGCCAGTTGCTCTGCTTCTTTCGTTGTAACCACCCCTCCAGGGCTCTTGCCACCATCCATGAACCAGTATGGAGATAAAGTGCTAGCCATTGTTCTTGTTCAACAATATCTAATGCCAGCTGGATGTCTTTCACATCTGTAAACTAACTGAATTCATCTTCTCCTTCAGTAGCTTCTATAACTAGCTGTGTAGGACTCCATACAACAGCCTTCCACCTTCAATGTTTTCCTGCAATACCCATCAATGAACACACCATATTGCTTCTCATTTTGCAGTAGTTAATTATACAGCAGGACCTCTTCAGCATACATCACCTCCTCCTCTGCCAATATTCTGAAATCTTTGCCTTCTGGACAGTTCATGATCACTTCCAAGATTCCTGGGTGACCATGGTTTCCTATTCAAGACCACTGTGCAATCAGTGTGACCCACTTCACGTGGAATCCATTGCATGATGTGTAGAGGGGATCCTCCCTTTGAACATGTAGCCCAGCACCAGCATCTGGGGTGCTAAGAGGGGCTGTGCTTCAGTACCAACCAGTTCTGAAGCAGCTCAAAGTTCTTCACATGCTGCCAATCTCTCTTTTTCAGTTGAAGCACAGCAGGCCTTGGGTTCACTGTATCCCTGATTCCAATACCCTAAGGGTCAATCTCAAGTCTCCCCTGGTGTCTGACAGAGACTCCAGGTAGGGTCATTCTCCCCAACTGCATTGTAAAGCATGTTTTTAACATTTTGTCCTGCCTGGACTGACCCAACGACTGATGCATGAACAATTTCCTGTTTAATTTGTTCAAAAGATTATCATTTCTCAGGGCCCAATTTAAAATCATTTTCTTCCAAACCACTTGATATAGAAGGTTTACAATTAAGCTGTTATTTCAAATATGCATTCTGCAAAACCCCATAACATGTAAGAAAGCTTGTGTTTCCTTTTTGCTAGTTGGTGGAGACATAGCTCCTATTTCATTGATCACATCCATTGGGATCTGATGACGCCCACCTTGTAGTTTTATTCATAAAAACTGAATGCCCTGTGCAGGTCCCTTGACCTATCTTCGTTTTATGGCAAAACCAGTTCTCAGAAGGATTTGGGTTATTTTCTTCCCCTTCTCAAAAAATTCTTCGGCTGTGTTGCCCCATAGGATGATGCCATCAATGTACTGCAGGTGTTCTGGAACTTCACCGTTTTCCAGTGCAGTCTTGATCAGTCTATGGCAAATGGTACGGCTGTGTTCCCACCCCTGGAACAGTCTGTTTATGTTGTACTGGACATGCCTTCAAATGAAAACAAATTGCAGCTTGCACTCTGCCATCAAAGGGATTGAGAAAAATGCGTTAGCAATATCAATTGTGGCATGCCACTTGGCTGCCTTTGTCTCTCCAGTCAATGAATCAGCTTATGGATGGGAACCAGGAAGTCTCAGTCGGTGCAATACTGCTGCTGGTGTACCATTCTGGTAGCAATCAGTACCTATTCCCCGATCCACAGCAGCCCCAAAATAGATGGGTGCTTTGAGAGATCAGGTAAGGTAGATAGCTGTTTTATTCCCTCCATCCCCACAGTGGCTCTACCAAAATCCCACTCATATCCCTTTGGGTCCCTAAAATACCCTCTCCTGAGGTAGTCTGTGCTGAGGATGCAGAGAGCTACTGACCGAGTCACAGTGGGATGCTTTTGCCACACATTCCCAGTCAGCCTCACTTCTGCTTCCAATGCAGTTAGCTGTTGGGACCCTACTGTCACTTCACAAATATAGTTTTGCTCCTTTATACTGGATGGCATTAGGGTACATTGTGCACCGGTGTCTACTGGAGTCTTATACTTCTGGTGGTCTGATATGACAGGCCACCATACCCACACAGTCCAGTAAACCCAGTTGCCCCTTTCCTCCACCTGGTTGGAGGCAAGGTCACTCTAGAGCTGGTCACAGTATTCATTATCGATAAATGGTTTTATATGGCATGCATGGATTCAAATTTTATCCCTATTACTTACTTCTTGGAAGTACAAATCAGAAGTTCCTCCCATAGGACCAGAACTGTGATCAGCCCTTCTACTCTGTCTGGAGATCTAGCCACCGGAAACTGGAGGAACAGTTCTCCTTCATTTGTGATTGTTTTTCCTTCCAACTCGTGTACCCATGCCTCTGTGGCAGGAGTGTCAAATTCACGAACCATGGGATGAATCCATCCCTCCACCTTGTTTTATCTGGCCTGGCATCTTGGATCTACCTGGCAGCAGCTCTGATCTCCTCGTCCCTATGCTTCTGGAGCACACCAGTCACATTTGCATTATGTGTGACGCGCATTACACTGCAGGAGAAAGGCAGGAGCTGTGAGTTTTACATCCCTGCTCTATGGTCATGGTAGGTTTTCCATCCTACCTTTTCCTGTCTTCTCCATGGTCACACAGGTAAAAACACAAAGTGCTCTCTGGTGTGTATTGCCTCTCTTGAGCAGGGTAACAATTCTAATAGTTGAGATGCTGGTTTGTACAGGTGAGGAGCAGAACTTATCCTTGAATTGCTGGAACTCTCTGGACATTCTCTCAGCTAGCGTGTCTGGAAGTTTCTTCATAGCCAAGATACAGGCCCATAGGGAGGAAGAAGGCTTTTCTTTGTATTGCTGGAGCTGGCCAGCCACGTTCTCCACCAAAGGTGCCTCTTCCTCATTCCAGGCCAGTACTGCCAATGAGTTGCATATGACCATGCTACGCTCCATACAAATTTCCACTGCATAAGTCATGTACTTTGGCTTTCATTAGGATCTGTGGGCAACCGAATGTTGCTCAGGTCAAAATAAAACATCTCTAGCATGGCTAATTCCCTCAGGTACTGAATACCTCTCTCCATGGTGGTCTACTTGCCTGTATGACATATAACGTCTTTCTTGATGGGATACCTTTCTTTCTCACCTGACAGGAGTAACCTCCAGAGGCTGAGGACTTAAGTCCCTTTTCCTATCATTTTGTCAATGCTCGTTTCCCTAGAATGGGATCTCAGCTGCTTGGTTTCCCTACTCACTAATTCCAGGCTACTGGCCCTGTTATCCCAGCATTGGATCAGCCAGGTGATTATGTGCTTACCTAGACAGCACCTTAAATATTTTCACCTATATTTCAGCTCATTCAGGGATAGGGATTGGATGGTTACCTGTATTTTTTCCTCTTCATCCTGTTCTGTGATGGCCCTACTTTGTCATCCTTATTAGAAGAGCCTCCTTTTGGCTCCATTTCGTCTCGTGTATAGGAGCAACTCATACCTGCACAGGTTCTCAGGTTCAGCTGCAGTGTTTGTCACCCAGGCTGGAGTAGCTGCAGTGTCTGAGTGTCTGTCATAGGCACTGGAGTAGCTGAAGTGCCTGATGGTCTATTTTCCCTCTGTTACCCCCTGAGGGTGCTGTTTAATATAGAGCACTGTTCGGTAGATACTGACCAGAGCCCAGCACAGTGCAGTAAATTGTGCCTCTTTGGAATAGACACAGTGTTTTCCTTTCAAATATTCGATCACTTCATTAAGGTTTTGTAGCTGTTCAGGAGTAAAGGTCCAAACCATTGGAGGTGAGAAGTTTTCTAGATACCTGTCCTTATTGTCTGAAATAACATGTCTATACAGCCTGTCCATGACTATACAGCCTCAGAGAAGATCTCTGGGTGGTATTCTTAAAAATGTTTCTTGTAACTCTAAACAAGACCTGAAACACTTTCAAGAGAAGTAGCAGTAAGAGCGTGCCTGCTTGAATACCCCAAGGACAACCAAAATTCTCAACAGCTGTTGTAACTGGCCTGAAAGATAAACAGGAGGCAAAATAGTGGGTGAAAGGAGTCCCCTGTCTTGTCTTGAGACTGGTTCCCCAAGAAGAAAAAATGAAGAGTGTGATTATTAATAATTTCTAAGAGATGGTGCCTGAGGTATGAAGATGACCGCAATGTCAAGCACGGAAACCAAAATAACCTCAGGACTAATAATTATATTACATCATGAGTTGATATCACAAAAGGCAGCACCATGAGAATCTTGATGAATCTCTTAGAAGTGATAGGTAACACTGCAAAGAATATATACTGCATGTAAGAATATACATAACACAACCATGCAAACAAACCATACAACCAAACCAATGTAATGTATCCTTACAAAAATTTGTTTTAACACGCTCTGGTCAGAGCCATTATTATCTCAAGACTTTAAGCCAAACATTGGGCACCAAAAAGACTCATTTTTTTAATCCTAGCAGCCAACTAGGACCAGGCATCTCCTCTCTCACTCTTCAGTCTCACCCTTGGTGGGATGGGGAAAAGACTCAAGGAAAAAAGGAAAACTGGTGGGCTGAGATAAAGGCAGTTTAATAGGACAACAAAGGAAAAGAGGATAATAACATACAAAACAAGTGATGCGCAACATATTTTTCACTGCCTGACAACTGACACCAAACCCATCCCTGAGCAGCGATCCCTGGACAACGAACCCTGGCCCCCAACTTCTTGTACCCTGCTCACTAGCAGAGGATGAGAAACTGAAAATGTCCTTGCATTCTTAGCAACAATTAAAACTATCACAATATTGTCAATATTCTTTTCATACTAACTTGACAACATAGAGGCTACTATCAGAATATTAATCTATACCAGCCCAGCAAAAGCGTCACTTGGCAACAACTAAAACCATATGTGTTTTCAACATTATTTTCCTACAAAATCAAAAAAAAAGTAGCTACTTGGGAAGACAGTTAACTCTATGCCAGCCAAAACCAGGACACTCTTCCATGATGAATTTTTAGTATTGTGAACTCAGAAGTAAAACAAAAAATTGCTGGCCAGGGGTCTGAGCTAAAACCAAAGAGGCCTATTTTTGAAAGAAACTGGGGTTCACTTTTTTGTTGTGATTTTGATGTGAGAGCATTTATACAGAGACAAATATAAGGAACTCAGTATATGCAAAAAGACAAAGTATTATTACTGCAAACAATGTATTTGCCGTCACAGATTTGTCTGAAAATACTAACTTGCTATTCCACTTACTATTCCATTCTCCAAGTACAACAGAATATCTTCTATCTATTGCACCAAATCTTCTAATGGGAAATGAATACTTTAGTCTTAGATTACCAAAATTGAACTTGTCCACATGACAAATTTCCTCTCCACAATTCATCCAGAGATTTGCCACTAAAAAATATGGCCAGAGAAAATAAATACAATAAACTTTATAAGACAGAACAGAGTAAAAATGTACTGAAAAATATTTTAGAGAAGGGATGAGATAAATTTCAGAGACAGAGTCTCCTAACAAGGCCCAAGCAGGATAGCGTTTGCGTTTAGAAATATTCAGACCTCCTTAAACATCCATTTTCCCAAATGAATTATTTACTGTCTCACATACTGAATGTATTTTTCTGTTCAGCTAGTGTTCATTTACTTATTCATTATTCAACTATACTTCACACTTTTATTTGATGAGAATTTCCCCACCAGTGATTTATCATTCATTCAGTATTTCAGTCTTAGATAATTCAAATTAAAGCTGTGTTGGTTAATTGCAATTATCCTCGTATGTCACATGCTATTTTTCCTGAATGAATGAATTTAGTGATTATAATCTGAACAAAGGCTTAAAGAGGTCAGTAGTTTGAGCTTCCCAGGAACAGAAATGCATTTAATGATCAGTTAAAGATAAAAACGGCATTCTGAGGATGCTGAGAGAACTGTCTTAAAGGCCCATGTGGGAGAAGGCAGGTCTGTCTAGAACCTTAAAGGAAAAAAAAATCACTTTCAGAACAGGTTGCATTTTAATGTCTACAGACCTCAAAAGAGATGGGGTAAAGAATGTGATTTTATTTGCTTAACAAGATCAAATTTCTTACTGAAGCAATGCAAGTAACTGTATAGGGTTATTTTGAAACATTACATCACAGAGTCTACTTTATAAAACAATTTAGTTTTCTAATTTCATATATATTAATTAAGTCAGAAGATTAGCTTCTGGATTGCATGTGATAATTTTATATAACTTGATTACAGTTATATGGTAAAAAAAATACTTTCAGCTGTATCTGAGGGTTTTTTCGGGTACACTATATTTTTTACTGAAAGCTAAATAGGATGTTCAGAGCTTTGGGAGAGTAGCCAGAATTATCATTTCATACCTGCTACTGATACATAATAATTTTTTCAGCATTTTACAGGTTACTGTTTCAGTTATCTGTAAACTGCAGGACTGAAAAGACATGCAGAACTGTCCACATGCTCAACTTCATCCTTTTCTAGGCACTTTAAAAAAATTAATCGTATTGGCAGGTAATATTTTTTCAATGGCTAGTCTTCTGAACATTTCTCTTTGCACAGTTGTTTTTAAGCTTATGATTAAAGCCATTTACATCAGTAACAATTCAATCTTTAATTCACTTTTAGCTTTTCCCACATAAATATTATTATTTAACAAAGAAACGGACAAATTCTTTAACTAACCTGTAATGCTCTCTTCCCCAACATCAACTGATCAACCTCTCCAGGAATAACAGTGAATTTGGAAAAAAAGATACTGTCAGGATATGCTGTGTGTCAACACAGAAAGAAGGGTATTGGAATAGGTAACTCAATTTTTAACAGTTCTTCCAGGATATTCTTTCTCAGACCATGATCTGTGAATAATTTCTGGTTCTCAGTATGTCAGAAGGTTGTCTGCAGAATGAAAAAGAAATAATACCTTTACACATGGGAGGCAAGCATAGGTTAAAAAACAAAACAATAAATAAAATTTCTAGACATTAATAACCAATGTTCAATTTCCGACATATAACAGACATTTCATGTTGTTGCTATGTATTTGTGCACAACAGAGAATATTTCCAGATAGTATTGTCCTTCTTCTTCTTTCTTCATGAGGAAATGCATGATGTTCTTTCACCAGAAAACTAACACCATCTTCTCAAAGCCTTCTCTTAAACTTCTTCAGTTACACAATCTCTCAGTTTTTAAAATTAGTGGTTTTCACACCATAGCCTGGGGTTCCTGGAGAAATCCCCTGGATCACAAGCAGTCTACAAAAGTAACTTAGAAAACTATGCCTACCGAAGACTTATGTACACTGTGCCCAAACCTGCTCCCTCAATGGAACAAAAAATCAAGGACCTGCTTCTTGTAAACTTCAAAATCTACATCAAAGCAATCTAAATTGTTTGTAAACAATCTCATATGACATAAAACATTTGTTTATATTATTTATTTATACTGTATGAACATACCCATCATTATTTAAAGTACAAGAATAGGAAGAAAAACACACATATTAGAACAAAGTAAACACACTGAAGAAATAATACATTAATTTTTGGTTAAAATTGGAATGAGCTTCACAGGTCAATGCTTATAATGTTGATCTACAGAGGTAACAAATTCTAAGATGATCTTTGGAGAAAACCTTCTCTAACTAAATGCTAAGCTTGGGGTCACTTGATCAATATCTGCCAATGCATAAGTGAAAGAAATAATCCTTACCCAGGAACTTATCTGCATATGGTTTCAGAACTAAAACCACATGACAAAAGTTCAAAATTACAAAAAAAAATTATTCCTGTTTCATAGCCAGCACTATTAAGAAGTCCACTCCATATCCTCTGTTTTTCAGTAGTTTTGATGCTTCCAGTAGTTCATCCAAATGCCTCCAGTAACTAAATGTTCCAAATTGTCTGAATCTTAATCACAGATGACTTAACTTTTGTCGTCCCTTGGCATGGATCTGTTACCACAGAGACAATCAATTTGTCTGAATCAATGCCATCTGAACAATGGAGTAAATGAAAAACTCTTCACAGCAAGAAACGTTCAATTTCATTCCTGAGTAACAACAACTCAGATTGTCTATTCTGCCTGCCAAGCAAGACAATTCCATTGTTCAGGACTTAACAGGCATTGTGGCAAAGGGCATGAAAATTCTTTTTGTTTCCAGCATTATTAGGGCACAGCACTTTGAATTGTAAATCTTGATAACTATTTTACATTAGGTCTTGTCAAACTTAGTATTTGCCATCATGATCTGGTCACATCTCTTCACTCTTATTGTCACAAACCTGGTATCCATATTTTGATATTTCCATGCAAACCAAAAAGAGAACAGAGTGTAAAATATTAATAGCCTTGAATACAAAACAATAGTAATTTTCTTCATAATAACTTGGTGAGAATAGGGCCTACTCAATATTCTTCCTCTAACATGAAAATCTTTAAAATCTCTGATTTTCAGCTAAGTTCCCTTATAATTTTGTCCTCTTACTGACTTCCAAAAGTAACAACAGTTAGATAAGTCACTATTTGCTCCATCACTAACCACATTTAAGTAAAAATTTTACTTAGGAGTAATAAAGAAAATATATATTGATAAGATTTTTTCTCAATAAGTATGAGTTTATTTGTTATATATATAAAATGCATGGCAGTGATCCACTCATTATCAATAACTCAAAGGCTTAAACTCTATCACTTAAATTTTTACTATCCTGTCTTTTCTTCAACTGTGAAGGTTGTTTTCACTTTCAAAGTCAATGGATGAAACGAAATTACTTTGGAGTATTAAAGAAAATCAGTGTGAAAACCCCTTTGTATTATGCTGCAAAAAGATTTACTTGCTGAAAACACAGAACGTTTTTTTTTCTTTTTAGAAAACAATGGACTAAACTTTCTGTAAAAACCAAAGTGTACCAGTTGAACTCCCTTCCATAGTTTTTGCTCAAAGTTTGTCTTATCTTTGAAGGAATATTTTCCTAAAGAAATGCCATTATAAGGCTCAAATGATTTCACATGTGTCTGAAATATATTTTGGTGGCTTTAATTTTTTGAAAGATACTAGCATGTCTCCAATACAGTTTAACGAATGGGAGCTTTATAGTATAACATTCACCATAGTTACTACAAGCATAAAATACTGAAAGACGTGAACTTTACCAGAGCAACATTTTTGTGGGGAGTAAATCTTTTACTTTTGAAAAATAAATATTTCTTTAATCACATATTACAGACATTTTAACCACGGATTTCTGAAGAGCACATCTGTTCCTATGTCTACAATGACGCGTCATGTGGTGACATGTCCCATCTATTTATGTCAAGCACGGCATATTACATCAGTATGACACCATGTTTTAGAGAATAGGGATTTCTTATATATATTATACAGAGGAATATATACATAGCTGGAAATATGCATGTTTGGGAAGTGTGCCAAGAAAAAATGAATGCCTTCATATTGAAAAAAATATCTTGGATCCAGTTCTCATTTCAGTGGCAGTTTTGGCCAGTTAAGCTCAGGATGTGGACTCATGAAGGAAAAAATGCATGTTGTGGTAGGAATTCAGGGGGCTTACTCTATTTTTCAACAGACGTACAGAAAGTAAAATGTCTAAATATGGAAAGGTATTGATGTCTTCCTGTCTACATTTAATACTACTGTCCCATTATATATTTGATTCTGATATTTAAATCCTTCTAGTTTTTCCAAGAGAACAACAGTTTCTGAAATGTTTTAAAGTGTGGTCTGCTGTTACTTGTTTCCTATTTGAGATATTGGAATTTAAGTGTGTGGTATTTCTGATTTCTTGGAATGTTTCCAAAATATTTCTTGCCCAAATACAAATAACTCAACCTAAAAATATTGTTTCTTTTTTATTTCAATCAGTACTATTGACTGTTAGCATCAACAGAAGGTTTTGAGCAATATTCCGGTTTGTTTACCGAAAGATAGATAGCAAAATATTCAAAATTCAGACTAAATTCACAGAAGCAGACAAATTTAACAGTACAGAAACCAGAAATTAAAGTCAGCTATGTTGATAATTTAATAATAGCAACAATTCACTGCTCAAAATTTTAAAAGTCCTCTATATAAATCTAAAGTAAGCAGGAAATTTGCCAAATTTTAAATAAGTGGTCAAGAAAAGAGAAAAAGCCTTACAACATCTTAAAAATGCAACTTTCCGTGTTTTGTATACAGTTTAAATGACCACTTGAAATAGTGCTGTGAATGTCTTCAGATAGATATAGCAGAGGTAGCCCAAAAGTGAAGAAATAAGAGGTTTTATTATGTTCCAGTACAGACCATGGTCTTCCTTCCAAACTCAAATAAATCATACTTAGAATTGAAAGAATTTTTAAAGCTCTATTGTAAAGAGGTTAAACATAGAAAAAGGCAACCTAGGTATAAAAAAAAGCGATATAATAAATATTTGTAACACTTGAGATTAAATTCATGAGCATCTACTCTACTATTCTACTTGCTATGTTTGTGCATGATTAGCTACCAAATAAACTTACTGTAAACACATCTAGCCCTTGTGGAGTGCATGAGCAAATTTTGAAAATATGCATAAAGTAATTTAAGAACATAAAATTTACCCTGTTTAAGACCCTAAAAATAAACAAAAACATTTTGAGTTTACATGCAAGCATGCCAGCATAAACAAAACTGGCTAGCCTTAGCAAATTCCCTCTCTTCTTTTCCATAAAATTACCTCTCTGCAGCATGGTGCCTTTTGACACTTCTTCATTGCAAAATATCTATAAATGATACTTTTCTGATAGTAATACACATGTATTTTGTTCAAAGCTGATAAAAGATTACTCAGATTACTTTAAAAAAGTATTTCCAGATTTGAAGCATTTTTCAATTTTTAAAGTAATTCACTTGCTAAAGTAGATACAATACTCTGTTATAGAACTTTCTTGACAGGTACTAATGTGTTAACTTCAAATTCAAACTTAACTAAACATTATATTTTGTAACTTACCTGTATGTCGACAAGTAGGGCTATATTTGAAGCTTCTCAATTTTGTAACGAACAGTCTGGCAGATCTCAAAATAAAATCTTCTACTCTCTCATTTCCTAACTTTTCAAATGACCTTTTGAATACTCCATTATTTTCAAATATTAAACAGATAAAGCTGGCCTTCATGATTATACAGCCAGCAAGAAAGGATTCATTTCCAACCAAAAGGATCTGTAGTATACCACAAAACACTGGAAATTGAATACTCACATCAGAATTTTAAGACTTGGCATCTATTCCACAACTGGGACTCTGTTATTTCAGCTTTTACCAAATAATCCTCAAGCTTTGTTTAATATATTCTTCAGCATTCGCTTCTTTCCTTCACCAGCTATGTTAAATGAAACCCGCTGAGTTAGCAGTGGACTGTCTGAATATACCATCAATGAAGTAAATCTGTTTTCTAAAAATATTACCAACCCATATCAAAATTTCCCACACATATTCAAAAGGTATATCAGAATCACTTTCTTTTGTGAAACAACAACATGGAGGAAAGACCAAAGGTAGCTTAGAGGTGACAGTCCACTATAGTTCATCAAATCAATAAAATAAAATAAGTAAGACCCATTTATAAAGCAGATACATCCAAAGCACACCCCTTGGTGACAATCAAGAATGCAGCTAACCTCACAAATGCCAAAGACTCTTCCATCTGGGGAAATTCTGAACAATATTTAGAATCGCAAATAAGGAAAGCAGTTACTGGAAAGAAAGAAGTGTTTTTCCAGGAACTGAAACTCAACAAAAGTCCTACAAATTGAAAATCGTACCTAACAGTTAAGAATTAGTATTACGTGAGTACAACATGAGCATGAATGTAAACAACTCTTTGGAAGAATTGGTAGTTTACTGTCAAACTAGAGGGATATGCTCAGTATGGTTCCATAGCTGCCTGTTCTGGGTGTGGTCTTTTTTTCATTAGGGACATAGATGATGAAATAAAGAGTGTATTTGTTCAATTTACAAAAAATGCCATGCAGGGACAACCCGAGAGTATTTGGCAAGGCAGGATGAGAATTCAATGTTGTCTCAACAGAACTGGCTAGAAAAAACAGGATTCAGTTCACTAAGAGAAAAAAATGCTACTTTTATTTTGGAATAATCAGGTGAATAAATGTACAATGAGAAACAAGGGCTTAGATAGCGATCAGAAGGTGTTTTAGAGGATTACTGAATGTGAGACTTTGCTACTATATCCATTGTGGGGAAAAACATCTAAATTCTATAAAGAATAACATATAATAGACATTAAACCTACATCATCAGATTTAAACAGTAGTCACCAGAGATAAGAGACTCGAAGTAGAGTCCTGATTGAAGCACCAGCAGAGGAACTCTGGGAGAGTGATCAATTGCATAGAAAATACGTTGACTGGTTGACAGAGTCCCCTGGGAGGCAACCTTGAAAGGCAAAGGAGTACGGGAAGCCTGGACATTCTTCAAGAAGGCTGGACATTCTTCAAGGAGGAAGTCTTAAAGGCATAAGAGCAAGCTGTCCCTATGTACTAGAAGACAAGCCAGAAAGGAAGAAGTCCAGCCTGAGTGAACACAGAGCTTTGATTGGAACTCGGGGAAACAAGAAGAGTTTATGTCTTGCGGAAGAAGAGGCAGGAAAATCAGGAGGATTACAAAGATGTTGTGACATTATACAGGGAAGAATTTAGGAGGGGAGAAGCCCAATTGCAACTTAGTATGGCTCCTGCCATAAAGGACAATAAAAAATATTTCTATAAATACATTTGGAACAAAAGGATGGCTAAGGAGAATCTCCATTCTTTACTAGATGTGAGGGAAACATAGTGACTAGGGATGAGGAAAAGGCTGATATACTTAACACTTTCTTTGCCTCAGTCTTTAATAGTAAGGCCAGCTCATTTTGGGGTATGCAGCCCTCTGAGCTGGAACACAGCAATGAGGAGGAGAATGGAGTCCTCATAATGCAAGAGGAAATGGTTAGCAACCTGCTACTCCACCTAGACACACACAAGTCTATGGGGACAGATGAGATCCTCCCAAGAGTATTGAAGGAACTGGTAGAAGTGCTCACCAATACACTTTCAAACATTTATCAACAGGCCTGGCTAACTGGGGGAGGTCCCAGTTGACTGAAGGTTAGCAAATGCAATGCTCATCCACAAGAAGGGCCAGAAGAATGATCCAGGGAACTACAGGCCTGACTTTGGTGCTGGGGAAGGTTATGGAGCAGCTTATCTTGAGTGCTGTTAGGTGGCACTTACAGGAAAACCTGGGGATCAAGACCAACCAACATGGGATTAGGAAATGCAAGTCCTGCTTTACTAACCTGATCTTCTTCTATGACAAGGTCACTGACTTAGTAGGTGAGGGAAAGTTTGTGGATGGTGTCTACCTAGACTTTAGTAAGAACTTGGATGCCATTTCCCACAGGATTCTCCTGGAAAAACAACAGCTGCTCATGCCTTAGATGGACATAATCTTCACTGAGTGAAAAACTGTCTGGATGACTGGGTCCAGAGACATGAATAGAGTTAAATCTAGCTGGTGAACGATTACAAGTGGTGCTCCCAGGGCTCAGTGTTGAGGACAGTTCTGTTTAATATCTTCATCAATGATCTGGATGAGGGGATTGAGTGCTCCTTCAGGAACTTTGCAGACAACATCAAGTTGTGAGGGACCTTTGATTTGCTTGAGAGTAAGTAGGCTCTACAGAGGAAACTCAACAAGCTGGATTGATGGGGCGAAGACAGTTGTATGGGGTTCAACAAGGACAAATTCCAGGTCCTGCACTTTGGTCACAACAATCCCATTACAGGCTTGGGCAAGAGTGGCTGGAAAACTGCCCAGCAGAAAAGGACCTGGATGTTCTGGTTGACAGCCAGTTGAATACAAGCCAGCAGTGTGCCCAGATGGCCAAGAAGGTCCATAGCATCCTGGCTTGTATCAGAAATAGTGTGACCAGCAGGACTAAGAAAGTGCAGGACCAAGGAATTGGGTTCATCCCCTTGTACTCAGCACTGGTGAGACCATGCCTCGAATATTCTGTTCAGTTTTGGTCCCCTCAGTGCAGGAAGGACAAAGAAGTTTTGGAGAGTGTCCAGAGAAGGGCAACAAAGGTGATGAAGGGTCTGGAGTACAAGTTTTATGAGGAGTGGCTGAGGGAACTGGGACTGTTTAGCCTGGAGAAAAGGAGTGTGAGGGAAGAGCTTATTGCTCTCTACAGCTACCTGAAAGGAGATCATAACAAGCTGGATGTTGATCTTTTCTCCCAAGTAAAAAGTAATAGGATGAGAGGAAATGGCCTCAGTTTGCACCAGGAGAGGATTAAACAAGATATTAGAAAATATTGCTTTACTAAAAGTGTTGCCAAACATTGGAAGAGTCTGTCCAGGGAAGTGGCTGAGTCACCATTTCTGGAGATATTTAAAAGGTATATTGATATGGTGCTTAGGGATGTGGTTTAGCACTGATCTTGGCAGTGTTAAGTTTATGATTGGGCTCAATGACCTTAAAGGTCTTTTCCAACCAAAATGATTGTCTGAATCTGCAATATCATATTCATAATTATAGAAATAAGACACAACAAGAGAATTTACATCTGCCCCACTGTGGGTCAAAATATAGCAAATATATCCTTCAAGTCTTTTCAGATTTAAAAAAAATAGTCTGAATTTTAGTCTAACCGAGACTGCCGGTGTATTCATTTTACAAATTAAGGATTTTCAGGGGAACAGTAGCACATCTTACCATATCAACAATACAGTTTTGAAAAAAAATCCAGATGCACTGCGTAGAATTCCTGTTCTACAAGCCCTTAATTGTTGCATCTCGGCCTGACTATGCAGTAGGCAGCACCTGAATTCTGTCTTCTACCTAGATCAACTAAGTTTAAAACAGAAATGGGTTACATTACAATTCTTTAATGCTCTTGAAAGGTCTAACTCAAATAATTAGCTGTATTTGGAAGAGGGTACCAACCAATAGGATAATATAGATCAAAACTGGAAAAAAAGCACTAATGCTACAGATTGTAAATACATCCTGTAAACAAGAATAAATGTATACATCATAAGTAGAGACACATAAATACTTTTATCAAAATGTATCATTAATGATTTCAAAACCAGAACATTCTTGATACTGCTTTCCTTTTGTAAGTCTTTTTTATTTTTCTTCATTAACATTCAGATTAGCTGTAAGCATATTTTCACTTTCTCTTTGAAACTTTGTGTCACCAAACATCTTTTTAGCCCCATCTGTAATTCAGTAAATCTCATGCACAAAACAGCTCAGAAAAACGTGATGAGAAACTTGCACTGTAAATCTTCTGTATGTGTTCTCCATTAGTATTTATTTGACATATGCTAAACCTTAATAGTGTACTCTAAGTTACCATAAAAAATTCTAATTTTAAGTATTTTTTTCTGTTATTGATATTATATAGCTTTCACGATCAGACTCCCACTTACTTTTTATATGAAAGTTACCTTCAAAATAGCCTATGGTCACACAGTTAAAGTGTTTTATCTAGCTGTGGTGGCAAAGCAGTCAAAGCCAGTTTGTTTAGTTAGTAAATGGATCAAAAGCTCCAGGGGGTGCTGAGTGGTATTAAAGCAAGCCGAGAAGTGTTGGACAGGCTCTTGGTAAATATTTAAATGACAGAAACTGATGGGTTAAACAATTTTTCATTCAGGCCTGATTTTACTTCTAAACTGAAAGATAAAAATAAAAAACAGCAATCATAACAGGCAGGAATCCTATTCAGTGCCGTTCAAATAAAACCCCTAAGGAAGAAATAATGAAGAGTAATCATCTTTTATATGTTCTTACTACATTGTCCCAAGCAAGTAAATATCGCTTTGACAAACAAGACTTCCCTATTGTTCTTCACAAACCACTGCATTACAGGCCTTTTTTAAAGAAAATAAATTACTGGTAACTCTTAGAAAAAAATATTCTCTCCATTATCATCCCATGTCTTTTCACTTCTTTGGCTATGAATTGCTTACACAAGAAATAAAGAATCAAGTAACCAAGGTTATGAAATAAATTAATTTAATAAATAACAGTTCAAAAGTAAGATAATAGACCAAGAAACAAAATAAAAATCCTCTAATTATCCTTACAGCATTTTTTATAATTGTTTTCAAAAATTGCACAGACTAAAATAATATTTGCAGGATCTGTAACTTTTACCATTCTCACTTAAAATACATTTAGTACCAAATTCCTGACATCATCATAGCAATGTGGCTCTTGCTGAGCTAGAAATTGACAATGCATTTATTTCCTAAACGGAGACTGCTCCACCCAAGTGAGAGTTAATCACAAGCCCATTTGAGTGACACATAGAGGCCAAAATGCATTAGAATCTCAGAAAACTTGACAGTTTACTTTTCTTTTCACTGTACATTTCTTCCCAACCTAATAACTGCTGTTGCCGTGCTTTTGGTTCAAGCCTCTGAGCTTTGGGGGAACAGAGATTCAAAGAATAAAGGTTACTCTAAAATATTAACTTGAAAATTATGAGTTTTCTCTAACTGAGCAATTCAAATCTTGCTTCATTTTAGATGCTATTTTACATGATGAATAACTGAAGGTTTAAGCTCCTCCTCTGAATCTTGCAGATTTTTTAATTATTGTAAAATTCTTGTAACAAGAAAGCAAAAGATTTTCCAAAGTAAAATATTATTTATTATCCATCAGTTGATGAACCCATAAAAAGTATTTTCAGAGAAGTTTGTAGTATATAGTAACTTGGGGAAGTCTGCATTATGTGCACCACCGTAAGAATGTAGTCAGAAATCAGAAATTTCAATGTTATGATTCCCAAAGCAGCTGTAAGTGATACAAGATGTTATTGGTGCTTCAGGACATCTGATTTTAAATGTCGTTATCTTGTTTATATGTAGCACTTTGTATCTCTATAAACTGTACTTTATTTATGTCTCATATATATGCATAATATGCTGACTTAACTGTTAGGGAATCATAATTTGATCAGTAAGTTTCTTGCTTGTGCTGTTTAAGTTCTCAATACATCTCACAACTAATATTTTAGTAACATTATTTCCACAAATTTCTCTTACTCTTAAAAACTGTGGCGAGTAATTGCATATAAACTGGAACAGCATTCTGTGTCTCTTTTGAGTCAGTATAATATTAAAAAGTAAAAAAAGAGGTAAATACAGCAAGTTAAAAAAAGAAAATTCTTACTTGATTGCAAATTGATATAGATCCACAGTCATTTATTTCAACGCGCAATGTGAGATTCAAATGTAATAATATGCATCCACCCGGCATTCTGCCAAATGCTTTCTGAAATGGTTGCACATTGAAATAAACATGATGAATTTTAGCCCAAAGAGGAACCTTTCCAGAAAGCTATAAGGGTTTGAAAATTGCTGTTTGGAAAGAATATACTTTCTGAACCATAACAATAGACTACTTCATCTAAAGTTTCTGAGGTTTCTTCAGATCAACAAAGGTCTACAAAGAAAATTCATGCTTTGAGTTCTTTTTAAATACTAAATTATTTATCTATTTATAGTCTAAAGAAAAGCATGAAAGAAGCAATCGAAAAGTCTACAATTATGAAATCCACTTTAGGAAGTTATTTGAAATAGCTAGGTGGTTCAAACAATTAAAAGGCAAACATCTTGCAAAAATATTTCAGAATTGAAAGAAAATGTTGCTTTATAACAGCCAAGGTCTTTTCTTCACTGCATTGATCTTGCCAGAGCTGTCAATCCAGAGTAAAAAAAGTCCTAAATCAGGTCGTAAAAGATAATTACAAGATTGTCTTCAAGTTTGTCAAGTGTATGGAGTTTTTGTTACAGGTCTAATCTTAGTTTTAGATCTCTGCCAAGGCAGAACTCATACATCAAACATCTTTTTGTGCAGGGAAGATCCATACTGAAACATTCATGATTTGAGAATAAGTCAGTTTGTAATAGTCTTTCCCACTGTTTTTGCACACCATATGAATCTCTTTGCAGAGTTCCATTCTGCTTCTTAACCATACAACCAGACAGAACACAAATTTTGTTTACTTAGGAAAGAATGTGTAAGCAGGCCCATAGCCTCCTCACATCATCATCATTACCCTATAAACTTTACAGAAAATTACTTCCTCTTTCAGAATCCTGGGTAACTCCATGATTGCACTTTATGTTCCACAGACATGAGCTGTGGTGTTTTTTCTCTCACAGTCTCAGTCACAGTCCTAGTTGCTCCTAGATGAGCCTTCTGGATTTCTCAGCAAGAAGTCGAAAACTCCTCTATTGATAGAACAAATGCAGGGATGAGTTTCACATGAGGGAACAAAATAGAGAGAAAAAAGACAACCACTAAGATCATCTTCACCTTCCTATCAAATCCAGTAGATAATATTCCTTCCACGAACACATTAACTGAGTTAACAAAGCTATTCTAAGGCTTTATATTTGTATTTTTGTTTCAATACATCTTATCTGAAGCAGTATGACTTTATTGAAAGTCTGCAGGAGACAAACTTATTAATGTTAGCCTGAAGGTTATATTGAAGTCCGGTGTCTTAACAGTAAAGTACATGCTTAAATGGATTTTAAAGTGAAATGCATTCATCCCCTTGCTTAAAGGAAAGTATGTGCATAAACACCGCTGAGCCTATAATTTTATGATTGCTCAGTGTCTAGAATAACTGCTTTTTCAGAGTGTAAATTTTTATGCAACTCCTATTTGCTTGAGCAGGAGTCTTTTTTTTGCTTCAAGGAAAAGAGGAAATAATTTGGTATTTATGCGCAGAGTTAGATGCTGTCACTTCCCCCATTACCTGACACTCAATTCATGCTGGAACAGTATTCGTAATGAGGAGAGGAGGTAGGATGGAGAGGAAGGAGGGGAAGGAGGTGTTAAAACCCATCAACTTCCCTGTTAAATCCATGCCTTGAATTTTATGAAAGGACTCAAAGAAATTGTAATGTAATAGTATCCGGTCCTCACAGCTATTTGCTCAACAGCTAGTGACAAGTTCAGATGATGTAATGCTTCTAGCATGTACATTGTTACTTAAGTGAGTTGCTAATTAAGACCACGCTGAAAGAGCTTCGGTTGTACCTCAGGTTACTCAGAGTTGGTATCAGCACCTTAGGGAATGCTTCTGCTTTTCTGCCTGGTTCCAACTGAGGTAATAGAATTTAAACAATTACCTAAGAACTAGTCATACAAACACATTCAAGAAACCAGTCTTTAGCAGCTCCTTGCAGTAGTAATACTTAATTTCTTAGCGATGTCTCCTGATATGTAAAATATTAATTAATATTTAGAGGAAAGGAAAAGGAAATAGAATGCAGAATGTGTCTTTCTAAAGACAATTATTATTCTCTGAAGTGATGTAAACCAAGCTGTGATGCTCCGCCTTAGCTTATTTGCGCGCTTCTTTCATATAGTTTGCCTTTTTATTTACAAATCTGACCCAAGTGTATTTATACTTGGCTGCTTTATGTAGAAAATTTATAAATTTCAGAAAGCTTTTTTTTCTTTATTTAAATAAAGACAAAACCACCAAGGATGAACGCTGAATTATACACATACTTCTCATTGCTGAAGTCACTGACCAGAGCTAATATGAAATAAACCCTATTAAATTGTATTCACAGAGATAGAGCTGTCTCTGTCTGGGACTATCTGCTCTCCTAGGTATGTAAACATATCAGAATGCCTGCATCAGGCTCAGACTTCTGTGCCAAGGCCTGGCACTACATCACAGGTTACAAAACAAAGCTTCCAGCAAAGAGACAAGGTTTTTTTCACAAATGAGCTCCAGACAGTAATACACCTAACTTGACCATCAAATTAGTAATTAGATGTGATCTATTTATAACACTGGAATTTCATTCAGGATGTCTACTTTTTTGTAGAGTTCAGAAGAACAGGCTAAAACTGTATCTGTTGCAACTAAATGCTTATTGCCTTGCAAAATTACCTAGACCCAGGACACATTTCAATTAATTTATATAAAGTATAATATTTCATTATAGCTACTTAAACATGATTGGCAAATATCCCATTCATTTTATAGGGAGAAAGAAAATTATTGTAAAAGAAATTATTGTAAATTTGCCGAAAGCCAGCTTTTCTGAAAAAGCTATGAAATATTCCCAAATGAGAACTGGATTTTCCACTGGAGTACAGCACAACACCCTGAATATCATGCCTATGAAATGGTAAAAGAAAAGTTGTTTCATACGATTAATCTATGAATGTTGTGAAGTTTAATCTAAGGCAACATGGCACAAGTCAAATACTGACTGACTGATACACAACACATCTTATTTTTATATTAATTTTATTTAAAATTTTGATTGTTTGAATACTCATGAGAAATAGAATGTGAAGGTTCTACAGGGACTGATAGAAGTCCTTGGTCAAAATACCTGAATGTCTTAATTTTTTACAAACTGTAAGACTAAAGTAATTTCAGGGGGAAAACATGCTATTGTCCCTAGCAAGATTTCTTGTTTAGAAAAATTACAAATTCAGGGAGGAGGTTCGTTCATATCAATCCTAGACTGTCTTCAGAGGCCCCTGAATGTGTTAGCAACAGTTCCAATCTTCAGAGAAATAGCTATGTGGCAGAGTATCTGAAATAAAGCACACATGTCATTGCACCATGTATTACCTAGGCTGGTATCAGAATGATTTGCTAAATGCAAGTTAAACAGGGACTGTGTAGAATTATGTCTTGGCAAAAGCTCCAGGTAAGTTCTTCGTGTTATTTGCAGTAATAACTCAATCAGTAAAAGATGCATAAGGAAGGCTTAGGTTAAATTTGCTTTTCATGGAATCATAGAATCATAGAATTATCTGGGTTGGAAAAGACCTTCAAGATCACCAAGTCCAACCCTTAATCCAACACTATCATGATTACTAGATCATGGCACCAAGTGTCACATCCAGTCTTATTTTAAAAACCTCCAGGGATGGTGAATCCACCACCTCTCTGGGCAGGCCATTCCAATGCCTGATTACTCATTCTGTGAAGAACTTTTTTCTGATATCCAGCCTAAACCTCCCCTGGCAGAGTCTAAGCTCGTGCTCTCTTGTTCTGTTGCTGGTTGCCTGGGAGAAGAGACCGACCCCCATCTGTCTACAACCTCCTTTCAGATAGTTGTAGAGAGCGATGAGGTCACCCCTGAGCCTCCTCTTCTCCAGGCTAAACAACCCCAGCTCCCTCAGCCTCTCTTCATAGGACTTGTGCTCAAGTCCCTTCACCAGTTTTGTTGCTCTTCTCTGGACCCGCTCCAGCACCTCAATATCTTTCTTGAACTGAGGGGCCCAGAACTGAACACAATACTCAAGGTGTGGCTTCACCAACGCCGAGTACAGGGGAAGGATCACTTCCCTCGTCCTGCTGGCCACACTATTTTTGATACAGGCCAGGATACCATTGGCCTTCTTGGCCACCTGGGCACACTGCTGGCTCATGTTTAGCCTCCTGTCAATCAGCACCCCCAGGTCCCTTTCCACCTGACTGCTCTCCAGCCACTCTGTCCCCAGCCTGTAGCGCTCCATGGGGTTGTTGTGGCCAAAGTGCAGGACCCGGCACTTGGCCTTGTTGAACTTCATCCCGTTGGACTCAGCCCATCTCTCCAGCCTATCAAGGTCCCTCTGCAGAGCCCTCCTGTCTTCCAGCAGGTTGACACTCCCTCCCAACTTGGTGTCATCCGTAAATTTACTTATGATGGACTCAATCTGCTCATCTTAATCATCAGTGAAGATGTTAAACAGAACTGGACCCAACAAGATTTTGTTCAATCTTGCAAAACAGAAGACACAAAACTGTGACATCAACATATTATTTTCCTGATATTTAAAAAAACAAAAGTCTTCAGGTTCATAAAGCCAGGAACTTACCCTGCTATCTTTGTTCAGGCCAGTTCAGAAAGACTAAAGCACCTAAAATCTCCAGGCAAGTTTTCCTATGGAAGCTGGCAGAATAATACAGAATTTACTGTAAGGGCGTTAATGTTTTTTTATACACATGGATAAATTTTTATTTCAAACTCCTCTACTAGGTGACTGGTCCTTTCTCTGGGTGGCAATATAAATAGTCTAAGACATTCCAAGGAACCTGCTCTTAGAATTTTTTTTTTCCTCCATGTCAATTCAATGCTTTTCATTTAATAACCTGAAAAATCTAGAAGATGACATAATAAGATTAGATTATCCCAAATGAACATCTAAATCTGACTTCAAAGAGACAAGATACAAATGCAACATTTGTATCAGTAAACTGAACAGGAACCCATGGTGAGTACTCTAGCACCAAGGGCATGTTGCACAACACAGTCCGAGTATATATAATTTCATGTGTTTTCTAAATATATGTCTTTCCTCTCAAAAGGTAGGGCATACTTATTCTCACTACTTGTTTGGGCACACTCTCTGACCAACGCTATTCCTAAAATTTTGCTTTTTCTAGAAAAGTCCTGCCAACTGTTAGCAACAGCAGTTCTGGAGCCCATAACCTGGCCCCACAGTAGTTACACCAGCAAAAATATAGTACAGACTTTCAGTAAGTTGTACAATTTTATAGAATAACATATAATACAATTGTTGTACAATTTTATAGAATAACATATAATACTTTTACATTTTACTTAGTATGTAATAATATAATAATGGTCATAGTGGTAGATGAGTCACAGGAGTTAAAGGAGACCCTCTACCTCCTCATCAGAATACCCAGTGTCACAAAAAGTGAATTATTATACTCCTCGGTAACAGGACAGTAGGTGTGCACTTGGGGATGAACTAAAATGGTTTTATGGCTCTGTTAAAGATATTGCTTAGTTCTGTATGTAGACATCTACATGTATAGACATCCAAGTCTGGGTCAGTTTGATTTCATCCACTATATAATTGTTTTAAGTATTGCTTGGTTTGTGTCTAAGACATGAGACATGAGGTAGTTCTTCATGACTTAAGGACAAACAGAATGATAAAGACTCCAGTTGCTGCTTTGTGACTTTCTTAATGAAGATGGTGAAGGTTCTGCTGCTTCCAGCTCTTAAAGTGCAGCTGGAAAGATCTGAATATGAAAGAAATCTGCAATCGTCAAATGCAACAAATGATTTTCTCAAGAAAGCATCAGTATTATTTTCAACAACTGTAATTAATTTCCTAACTTTGGCTTAAATTCCTAACTTTGGAGATTTTTTACTAATATTTACCTGAAATTACTTGAAACCTGAGTCCAGCATCTTGTATAATAAATTTTACTCCATGCGAGTAAAATTAGGGCCTCAATATGGCAGGAAGCAACACTGATCTAGATGTACCCCAAACCTTCTAATGAGACAAATTAGGTAATATATTCAGAGGATGTAAACTATCATAACTTTATAGACTTTTCCAGTTTCTTTAAATCATATATATAAAGTGGTGTGTTTGAACCTGTTTTCCTAAATTGGAGATGCTAAACACTTTGAGTAAGTGCAAAGTCCTCAGTAACGTAACACATTATGCCCAGCTAAACCTGATGGAGCACACTGTTTTAATCCAGCATCTTTGTGTATGTTAAACCTTTTCACATACCTAGCTGGATAAAGTGACCAAGTCATTAAGCAGTTAAAGCCTTTGGTACTCTTCTGGTCTGAAAAAGTACATTTTTTCACTATTGATGACTATTCTCTAAATGGGAATATAAAGATTAATGGAAGGCATCTAGTTACGCAGAGAAAACAGCACACAGCTTGTGTAAGACCTTGTGTACAGTTGGCAGCATACAGTAAGATTATTGTTCATAGTAGAGTCTGATTATAAAATGGTGCCATAAATAGCAGAAGATCCTGAATGGAAAAACACAAACAATGGGATAGACTGAAGCCACAGTGTCAACTCAGTTTAGAAGGAAATTTGCTGTATTTAATGAAGATCATAGAATCATAGAACGACCTGAGCTGGAAGGGACCCACAAGGATCGAGTCCAACCCTTATCCCTGCAAACAGCGGCTTCAAATGGTGGGATCATTCATTTCCCCTACATATATAGATTTGAAAATTAGAGGCAATTTGCAGTTGTTTTAAATTCACTAATCCCCAAACCTGATCAGCTGATAGTAAAGCCCTTTTGAAAAATGTAGAAGTTCTAATTATTTTAAATATCATCCAGACTAACTGTCCTTCTATCAGTGAAGACCTTAATGAATACAAGGGTCAAAAGACAGTTTATAGTTCTCCATTGTATGACAACACTTCTTGATTCACTGATGAAGGCCTTTTCCATTTTACCAGTTTTTCATTCTGCTGCTGCTTATGGAAAGGTCTCCAATAGGAAACACAGAAATAAACAAAAAAGAACTAACAGAGAGTCCTATTTCAGTTTTGAAATTTAGGATTAGTCCTGAAATATAGTGAATTCTCATACAGGGTGCCTCCTAATATGGTCTAGTAACTGACACCTCTGTTAGTGTGAGAGCAAATTTACAAGGTTAAGGTTTATACTGTAACATTCCTGTGCAATTTGGGGTAAAATTACATGCTAAGTTTTTGACAGTTGCATGTCAGCTTTGGGAATTTTTTTGTTCCCTATCCTATCTGCCTCTCTAATCTGTTTGATTGTAGTTCCTTCCACCAGTATTAAATGCAATTTCTCTTTATTCCAGAGAAGTCTGATTGTGGGACTCGGGCATAAACAAACTCTCTCTAGTGAGCTAGATTTTAAAAACACAGTATTGTGGGAGAAGAAAACTGGAAGGTAGACTGAGGAAAATGTAGCATATAACTATTCTCTGAAAGCATAGTGGACAACAAACTCAAAATACAATGTTAATGTAAAATCCAGGAAGAAATCTTAGCAGTCACATACAGGATAGAGTGTAGCATATTGCCTTAGAGGACACACCAAACCCTTTTTCACGAAGAATGGGAGATATCTCCGTGGAGGAAAACAAGTAGGAGCATATTTGTATAGAGTAAGCCAAGATATGCCAACATATTCTTCTGAAGAGCGGAAACCTTTGGCAGATCACCCACTCAGGATAATTTCTGCTAGAACAATTCTGCTGCTGGATCAAGCAAGGAAATGGGAGAAATTTGTGTCTCTCTCAATCATGTACCTTTGCCACACCTTCCATGGGGAATTAAATAAGAAATTCCTTATGAAAATAATCAGCTGCATGGTTTTAACTCTACAGTTACAATTTCATCTAAGGTGAAAAGTGAAAGAAGGTGATTTATACTTGAAAACTTAAATAGTCTTTAAAAGAATAAACTAAAAAACCTTTAAATATGTTATCAAAATCCTCTAGCATTCTTAGCTAAAAATAAAGCATTAAAAAGAATTTTATATATTTTTCAGATGAATAAAATATAGGCAAAGAATAAGCAGAAAGGAAAACTTTCACTACCATGCAAGATTCTGTCCTTGGAATTGCTAGGTGCACATATGACAATCAAATTTCACTAGCAAGAGTTTAAATCTGGCCATACTTTGGAGAACAGCATAATAAACTGGTATACAAGAAAAGTGATCCTAGTGATAAATCCACTACTTTTCTCCTGTGTCACACTTCAATATGGACACTTTGATAATTATCTAATTTGTAGAACATTTTGAGGCTTCTTAATCTCAAAGTTGTCACACAAAAAAGATAGGTACCATTACTGATATTCTCAAGTATGGTTATTAAAATACTTTAGTGAAGATACTTGCTAAATATTTTTAGAAGCATTACACTCGAAGAAACGTGGGACATTTTGAGGAAATTCAGATTTAGAAACTTCAAATAATATTTCACATGTGAAGTCACTAATCAGTTTCTTCTTTTTGCTTCCCATTTTCTCTCTAAGCCCAAACAAACAGCTGAATCACCTCCTAAAGATAAGTCCTATTTAATAAAATAAAATAGTAAATTATTTGTTTTTTTCATTTTTTAAGTTATTGATTCAACGTGGTATGATTCCTATAAATATGATGAGCAGTATATGGACATTGTGTTCTGCCAGCTGAAAAAAAAAAAAAGAAGAAAAGAAAGAACGAGAGAAAAAATACCCAGAGACAGTTCTTTTCCTAAAGCAAGCTGTTAAGGACATGGACTAACTGTACTAGAAAACATATACAAGTGGCTGAGATTGATCTCTGGTTTAGTCTCAGCTGAATGCCCAAATTGTATCATGTCTGAAGCCAGCAGATGATATTCTGTAGCAATTAATTCTTTATTAATTATATTTTAATTTATATGAGGTATCTAAAAAAAAACAAACCAGTGTTGGTTTATGTGATTAAAGGCCTGCCTCCACTCCCATAGAGGATCCCAGAGGCACATTGGGAGATGGAGGACACTTGGCAACTGTGACAGAGCACTATCCTTGCTCACAAACTCCAGGGGTGTTCTAGGGGGGCCTTAGCCTGGGCCAGGGGGCACATCCAGCATCAGCTGTCAATCATAAGGCTCCCTTAAGTGCCCAGTGACTAGGAGGTGAGGGGAAGGGGTATGAGGTGCTTAGCAAATGTGGGACAGTACAAGATGTGGGGAAAAACACTTTGGGATTACACAAGGTTTATTACCAGATGGTTAGGGGAGGAAGCAAAGGTGGGAAAAGAGAGAGATCAAGGTGGTTTGGGCCCATGTGTCTGGGGTGCAATAACCAGAGAGAGAGGAATGCTTATGCACTGTGGGGTGTATATGTCATTGTGTGATTACTAGCAAGATGCACTGGGCTAGATTGTGAATTGGAAAGGAGGCTGGGGAGTCAGGTTAAAGCACTACTGGAGGGACCAGGTGGTCCAAGGCAGCTGTTGAGGGAACTGTGGGTTGACTGAGAGTCCTGTGTGCGTGTGTGTGTGTAAGGCAACTGACAACCAGTGAATCTAAGACTGTCTGCTGGGTAGACTGGGTATCTAAGGCCAGTTATCTGAAGAAACTCACAGTGTGCAAGAGATGATATATATATATGTGTGCGAGAATGTCTGAGTACCAGCAGCTGGAGCAGGGCTGCAGGGTGGGGGACTTGCATCTCCAGGTGCTAACAACTGAGGAGACTGATATCTAGGGGCAGCTACTAGATTTCTATGTGCATTCTTCAGAATTAAATACGTAGTAACAGATACACTATAAATAATAAATAAATTTATTCCTTGAATATCAAACCCAGGAAGCTAGAGAGTAGATCTAGCCCCCCCTCCATCTATGAACTCTGGAAACCTGTATTCTTCTTTTTATCAAGGAATTTTTCTTCTGAACTTGCCAATACATTTCAGAGTCACTGGAGATATCTGACTTCATATTCTAGAGGAAATTATTTGGATGGTTAATTAATTATTAATTTGGATCATCTTCCATGGGTGGAAAATTAGTGGACCTGTTTCAGAACTTGTTCTTTGATTCTCATCTATGTTATTATGAGTTATATAATATGAATTTTATTTTGATGTGTTAAAAATAACTGCTTAGAAAGGTAAAATTCAAATCTCATACTTGCTTGTACTTGAGCAAATAAATTTTTTGTATCTATTTGAGCATTTCTTCAGTCCTGCTCTGGCTCATCACTTTAATATAGATGTCCTGAAGCATTCATCTGTCACTGATTTTCTCAGTGCACAAAGAAAGAAAAGATTTGCTTGGCTTAATGATTGCCTTGCCCTGACAGGCAGACAACGAGGTCTGAGTTTGGAAACAAACATGTGGGAAAAGGTACTAGGGGAAACATTCTATATCCTGTTAGAGGAAATTGGTGATGGACAATTTTAAAGACCACACAGTAGATAAACCTTTTAAGTCTTTTAGCTTAGAAGTTTCTTTCAATGCAAATATAATTCTGCATCTTTCCTATACATATCTGACCTAGTTTTACCTTCTTTGTTCAGATACTGAGAGAAAAGAAGCCTCAGATTTTGGGTATTTTGACTGAAATATCCTTCCAATAAAGTCACAAATTGTATGCATAGTATATGTACGTAAGATAGGCTTTCAAAGGAAACATCACATTGCTCTTTTAGAGTTTCATATTGATACGTTGGTACAGGTGTTCTAAGAAAGTGTAAGTGCTGTTGGCAATGCTTTGCCTACTCAGTTGGTTACATGGATATACATCACTCTTCAATGCATCTAGATTTTTCCAGACAAAGGGTTGGTTTCACATTTTTGTTCTGAGTATCTAAAGAAAGGGAAGAGTACAGCCCAATGCATTCTTCTGGACAACAGAAACTGCATGCTTTTGGAACTGTGATGCTAAATGAAATGAATGCCAATCTCAAGCCAACTATGTAGAGAAAATAAACTGCCATTTAACTAACTGATTGCAGAAACCTTAACAGGCATGAGTATTTCTCTTACTGAGGTTACTGAGTGTCTTTTCAAACATAACACGAAATGTATGATTTGACATAAAAGTGTTGTGTTGTTAAATTATCTTATACTCAAAATAATAAAAAAATATTTTGAGGAAATTAAGAGAAACCGGAACTTGTGAAAAAAAGTTCAGAATTAATTCCATTTCGCTGAATTATTTTTCCATTATGTGTATGTCAAGACAGTTCTAATACGCAAATGATAAAATCCATATCACACATCATTTTTAAACATATTTTTTGTAATTGCAGTATATAGTATCTTTTTCCTTACATGATCAAAACTGTGAACAGTTTTTAATATAAGAATTCATCACATAAAATTAGTTAAGAATGACATTTAAGTCAATATTATTATACATCTGTATAGAGAATTTATACCAGTGCATGGATATACGAAAGGAATTTGTTGCTTAGGATTAAGTCAACGTTCATCAACATGTCAAATGACATTCAAGACCAAAGAAACACTTAAGGCCCACCCAAGAACTGATAATACAATGTAAGTGGCTTTGCACACTCACATCCTTGTGTATAAGGGTGAATTTCATGCACAAAACCAAACAGAAATTGATTTTGCAACACACATTTAAAATATACAATAAATTTTCCTAAGAGAATACAGAAATAAAATCCAGACAACTGCTGTGGTTTAAGAATGGAACTCAGCAGCACAGAATGAGAGGCAAAAGTGCTTTCCCAAAGAACAGATGGTATAAAAATGTCAGAAACAGGAAGATGAAATAATAACAGAAGTTCAAGGATTCCTTCCTCTGTCTCCCATCCACAAACAAGAAAAAAATGTTTTGAAATAAAAACCTGGTTTAGCTTTATTGTTGTTTATATAAAAGCATATAAACAGGCATGCAATAAGTCACTAGGTAGGGACTTATGCTGAGAATTATGCAGAGTAATATGTCTCACAGAGGACAGTTAAATAAATAGGGATTTAAAAACATATTTCTTATAACTTCTCTCTCATATCCTAGAATCTATTTGCTCATAGTCAAAGAAACACATAAAATGATGTGGAAGATTACTTCCATAAAATTGTCAGTGCTGGGCATTGAATCATAATACTTGTAATATCTTTTAACCTTAGCCACAGCATGTGAAGGGACAAACCAGATTCATGAAGCAAGTTTTGTGTAAGAGTCCTTTCATTCCTCTAATGGAATGAATAAGTTTTCAATGATGTTAGAGTATACATTTCATTATTATAAAAGGGGCAAGAGGCAAAGGGAGAGTTTTACGGTTTGATTGTGCTCTCCAATCAAAATGGTCAATAACTGCAATGAAGTGAATTCTGCTAATGCTGCACATCTTTGTTCAAGGGACAATAAAGGACTACAGATGATTGTATTGCTTATTTAGCCCAGTAGTGCAAGCAATACAGTCTTTACGCTTGGTATCTAAACAGGGATGAATTTCACCTAGAGGCAACTTTGACCTTTTATACTAGAAATTTTATTATTATAAAATATGAGTTTCACGGGTGAACTAAATTCCATCTAGAATCTTCACTCAGTAAAAACCCAGCACTGTTGTGCCTTGTTCAGAATTTCTCTATTCTAGAGCTGGTATCCAGGTGTGTACCTGAAAAACATCTTTGATTTTACATCTCCAATAGGTATAACACAATTTAAAAGCATAGATACCACAGAGTTTAATTAAGAAACTACCACTTCTACTAAATTTAGCTACTTTTCCCCTGAAGCTTTATATCAATATTGACTTCAAAGTGATAGCAGCTTTCATTAAATTGAATTATCTTTTTTGTAATTTGAAAAGAAATGAGGCAACTACTAAATGAAGCTGTTGACGAAACAAGAGCAGAGACTAATAAAATCTACATGGCAAAGTATGAGTGACAAACAATGGTGGCCAGTGTTCAAAGGTGGTTTGTGAATAAAATTGCACAAACCCCACAAAATAAACAATTCTTCTCAGTCATCTTCTATGTGTATCTAAGAAATACGAATTCTACCCTATTCATTCTTTATTTCTGTTCTTTGTGCATCAGGTTCTATAAAGCCACCCTGCCCATTGTATCTGAGTATATTCCAGTTGTACATCAAGTGATACAATCAGCACCTTCTATGATTAACATCTGTTCTTTCATTCTCTTCAGAGAGAAGTGTAGTTTCTTGTTACAGCAGTATTTTGCCTTTGCTGTGCTTTGGAAGTGCCTTTCAAGGGGAAAGTTATATTGGATTTATAGACAAACATATACATTTGAGGTTCTATAAACTTGATCAAATATACTGCAGCCAGGATAGGAAGCAGAGGATGCGTAGTGGCATTCACAATAACCAGAATTTTCCAAATCCTAAAGCCTTTATACATGAAGCTGGGTTTCCTGGATTTCTGCAATCCTTTACAAAGATACAGGAAACTGAGCCCTGGTCCTCTTTTATCAGATTAGAAATAATTACCCCCTCAAATGTAAATAATTTCAGCATACTTTACTTTGATCCTGAGATTTATTTCTTTCTTGCTTAGGGACAGTGTCAGTTGCTAATTTCAGGTTGCTGGAATTGACTTTATTTTTGTAAGTGGTCATTTGCTTTTAGTATAGTAATCCAATATGATGGAGTTTTTTATGTGCAGCACATGATCAACTGGATGTTGGTCATATAATTCTATTGAAAAGTCTTTAAGGGAGAAAATGGATGTGCATATGAAGTGATGAATGACAGAAGATAATTCCCCATTGGTACTCTTCAGGTATGTCTTCCTTTCCAAATGGTGCAAGACAGCAGGTTTGATTTCCCATAAGCTGTTATGGTTTCAGAACCAAATATCTCTATCACATTTTTACCAGCAATGAGGTTTATGTCATTTGCCATTTGTAGTTCACACAGTATGTCAATAATGAGAAAACTACTAAAAAAATTTGCATAGGCATTGCAAGCAGAGCATTATAGATAGCACCTATGTGTATGGCTTCGACCTTGGTTCCATCAGAGGGTACATCTTCAGAGTGCTAGTGACACAATTTAGTGTATAAAGACTTCAAGTGCAGGCCTAAGGCAAACTCACAACAAAGACAGCCCTTCTCTGAACTCTGTCACTAAAAGGTATGCCTTTTTTGTACACTCCTTTTATAAAACAGCGCAGATCAGCGGCACAAACAGTAAGAACTGTAGCCGAGCGCTCAATCAAGGCGGGTGGAGAGTTGCCCGTGCAAGGCAAAAGCTCAGGAGAGGACCCTGCCAGGGGGACTCTCGCTGGAACCCCAGAAGCGGCAGCTGTCACGTGGGCCGACCGCGTGGTAGGGGGGCGGTCCCGGAAGAAGGTGCTGGACATTTAAACGTCTCCCTGGGAGCGCCGCGAACAGGAGCAGGCAAACAGGGTCGCAGAGAGGCAGTTTGCACAGCAGTCTGGGCAAGCAGGCACTCTCTGGCAGGTGCTTGGCTTTTCCCACTCCCCTGCGGCAATGGTGACCAGGCATGGCAAAACCTCTGCTACCAGGAGTGTAGTTATCCAAACCGTGCCTCTGTTAAGGGATGTGGCTGCCCAGACCCAGGACTGTAAGGAATGTCTCAGCCTGCTTGTGGTTTCCGAGGACCATCCAAAAAACACCTGTGTGAGGTGTGAACAGGTCCAAGATCTGCTCCCTATGATTGCAGATCTTAAGGATCAGGTAGAGAGGCTGCGGAGTAACAGTGAAAGGGAGATAGACTGGTGGAGTAGAACCTTCTCTCCTCGCCAGGAGGCAGAGGAACACCATATTCCTCACCAACAGGATAAGAGGAGTGACCTGGTTGGTGAGGAGGACTGGGAGCAGGTCTGCTCTCGTGGGGGTTATAGACCTCCCTTTCAGATGCCACCTTTCCAGCTGCCTATACAGAACAGGTTTGGAGTGCTGGAATTTGACGCTCAGGAGGAGGATAGTATTGCAGAGAACTCACCTGAGGAGGTTATTAACTTTGCTTTGCCTGTCAGACAGGTCAGAACATCGAGTAAAAAAAGAAAAGGAGGGTAGTTGTAGTGGGTGACTCCCTTCTGAAAGGGACGGAGGCACCTATATGTAGACCAGACCCAAATCATAGGGAAGTCTGCTGCCTTCCTCAAGCCCGGGTAGGGGATATTGCTAAGAGACTCCTGGACCTGTTTAAACCATCAGATTATTACCTGCTTCTGGTGGTCCAGGCTGGCAGTGATGAGCTAGCTAAAAGAGGGTCAAGGGTCGTTAAAAAGGAATTCCAGGAGCTGGGTGGGTCAATGGCTTAGGGGCTGGTGCCGGCAAAGGAATTTTGGGTTCTATGATCATGGAGAAACCTTTCTGGCACCTGGCCTGCTTGACCCAGATGGGTCTCGTTTAACTACAAAGGGTAAAAGCATTCTAGCCCAGGAGCTGGCAGGGCTTGTAGAGAGGGCTTTAAACTAGGTATGAAGGGGGAGGGGGGAGTAACTAGGCTCACCAAAGATGTTGTTGTGGAGGGTGAGCCATCTCAAAGGGTGTCATCAGTAACCCAACTGAAGTGCATGTACACAAACGCACACAGTATGGAGAACAAACAGGAGGAGCTGGAAGTCCTGGTTCAGCGGGAGAGCTATGATATAGTTGCTGTCACGGAAACGTGGTGGAACGACTCTCATAACTGGAGTGCTGCCATGGAAGGCTACAGGCTCTTCAGGAGAGACAGGCACGAGAGGAGGGGTGGAGGGGTAGCCCTCTATACTAAGGAAACCCTGGATGCCGTTGAAGTTGAGATGAGTGATGACCAGATTGAGTGCCTATGGGTAAGGGTTAGAGGGGCAGTCAAGTCTGACCTCCTGGTTGGAGTATGTTATAGACCGCCCGACCAGGATGAGGAGGTGGATCTGTTGTTTAAACAGCTGGAGGCTGCCTCTAGATCGGCTGTCCTTGTTCTTTTAGGAGACTTTAATCTTCCGGATATCTGCTGGGAACTTAACACTGCCGAGAGGAGGCAGTCCAGGAGGTTCTTAGAGTGTATTGAGGACTGCTTTCTGTCGCAGCCTACCAGGAGTGAGGCTCTCCTTGACCTGCTGTTTACAAATAAAGAAGGGCTGGTGGGTGATGTTGTGGTCGGAGGCTGTCTGGGGTGTAGTGATCATGAGATAATTGAGTTTTCTGTAAACAATGTAACAAGAAAAGGCAGGAACAGGACATTGATGCTGGACTTTCGGTGGGCAGATTTCGGATTATTTAAGGAACTAGTCTGGAAAGTACCCTGGGAAATAGTTCTTAGTGGCAAGGGAGTCCAGGAAGGCTGGATGCACTTCAAGAATGAAATCTTGAAGGCGCAGGAGCGGGCTGTCCCCATGTGTTGTAAGAAGAGCCGTAGGGGCAGGCGGCCGGCCTGGATGAGTAAGGAGTTTCTGAAGGAGCTAAGTAAGAAAAAGAGGATGTATCGCCATTGGAAAGAAGGGGACGTAAGCCAGGTCATGTTCAAAGATGTTGTTAAGTCATGTAGAAAAAAAATCAGGGAAGCAAAAGCCCAGCTGGAGCTCAAATTGGCCACTTCTGTTAAGGATAATAAGAAGAGCTTTTATAAATATATCAATGGTTGAAAGAAGGGCGGCAGCGACCTCCACTCCTTGTTGGACATGGAGGGTAATATAGTAACCAAAGATGCAGAGAAGGCTGAGGTACTTAATACCTTCTTTGCCTCAGTTTTCAACAGTAAGGAAGTCTGTTTGCTAGACTGTTGGTCCTCCAAAGTGGTTGATGGGGGAAGGGTGCAATATGGCCCTCCTGCAATCCATGAGGAGGAAGTTAGAGATCTGCTGAGCCACTTGGACCCTCATAAGTCTATGGGGCCAGATAGGATCCATCCTAGGGTGATGAGAGAGCTGGCGGATGAGCTTGCTAAGCTGCTCTCCATCATCTTTCAACAGTCCTGGCTCACCGCAGAGGTCCTGGAAGACTGAAAGTTGGCCAATGTGATGCCCATCCACAAGAAGGGCCGTAAGGATGATCCAGGTAATTACAGACCTGTCAGTCTGACCTCAGTCCCAGGTAAAATTATGGAGCAGATAATCCTGGGTGCAATCATGCGACACCTGCAGAATGGCCAAGAGATCAGGCCCAGCCAGCTTGGGTTTAGGAGGGGCAGGTCCTACCTGACCAACTTGATCTCCTTTTATGACCATGTGACTCACCTGGTGGATGAGGAAGGCTGTGGATGTGGTATACCTGGACTTCAGCAAGGCCTTTGACACTGTCTCCCACAGTAGACTCCTAGAGAAGCTGGCAGCCCGTGGCTTAGACGGGAGCACTCTGTGCTGGGTTAGGAATTGGTTGGATGGCTGAGCCCAGAGAGTGGTGGTGAATGGTGTTTCATCCAGTTGGCGGCCGGTCACCAGTGGTGTCCCCCAGGGATTGGTGTTGGGTCCAGTCCTGTTTAATATCTTTATAGATGACTTGGATGAGGGGATGGAGTCCATCATCAGCAAGTTTGCAGATGATACCAAGCTGGGAGGAAGGGTTGATCTGTTACAGGGTAGGATGGCCCTACAGGGGGACCTGGACAGACTGGAGAGATGGGCCAATTCTAATGGGATGATGTTTAATAAGTCCAAATGTCGGGTACTTCATTTTGGACACAACAATCCCACTCATAGCTATAGACTGGGGACAGAGTGGCTGGAGAGTAGTCAGGCAGAAAGGAACCTGGGAATGCTGGTTGACAGGAAGCTCAACATGAGTCAGCAGTGTGCCCAGGTGGCCAAGAAGGCCATTCTGACCTGCATCAGGAATAGTGTGGCGAGCAGGACCAGAGAAGTTATCATCCCCCTGTACTCAGCACTGGTCAGGCCTCACCTTGAATACTGTGTACAGTTCTGGGCCCCCCAGTTTGGGAAAGATGTCAGGATGCTGGAGTGTGTCCAGAGGAGGGCAACGAAGATGGTGAAGGGGCTGGAGCACAAGCCCTACGAGGAGCGACTGAGGGAGTTGGGGCTGTTTAGTCTGAAGAAGAGGAGGCTAAGGGGAGACCTCATTGCTCTCTACAACAACCTAAAAGGAGATTGTAGTCGGGCAGGGGTTGGTCTCTTCTCTCAGGTGACTAGTGACAGAACTAGAGGCATGGACTCAAGCTTCGTCAGGGGAGGTTTAGGCTTGATCTTACGAAAAACTTCATCACTGAAAGGGTTATTGGCCATTGGAATGCGCTGCCCAGGGAGGTGGTGGAGTTGCTGACCCTGGAGGTGTTTAAGGGGAGACTGGATGAGGCACTGAGTGCCATGGTTTAGATGATGGGTTGGTGTTAGTGTTGGGTTATAGGTTGGACTTGATGATCTCAGAGGTCCTTTCCAAACTAAAAAAAAAAAAAAAACAAAAAAACCCTCAAACTATCATAATAAATTGTCTAAATAATTTATTTGGCAGAGTCAGCATTCTTCTATAATCAACTCTAAAATCAACTGCGAAAAATAGGTCTGAGAGACTACAGTAAATATTTGTGGTTTGGTTTTTGTTTTTTTTTTATGAATAGAGACGGTATCTATTGTTTTGGTCAAGTTCTACTGTCTCCCGGGCAGGAATTTTGTTTTTGTGATATTTTAGAGTAGTGCCTACTAGTTGGATGGCCAGAACATAGTAGGGGCCAACTGAAGATGAGCTTCACAAGCAGCAGGGCAAGTGCAGGAGTGACCCGACCTGAGCTGACTTGCTGCTCAGTAACTCCATGCAATACACTACCTCTCCTGTCCTGAGTGACAGTCATGGGAGCTCAAATGGATGGAACCCAAAATCATGGACTAAAAAAACCCTCAATGGACATTTTCAGGACATTTATGGACATTTCATAATTACGGTCCATAGATTAAGGGAAAGCGGATGTTGGTTAATAAGGTTATTGGACAGTGTGTCACCTGAGCATGACATAACCAGTATGGAATAAAGGGCAGAGAATGTACTGGGCTTGTCTGGGATAGACTTAAATTTCATTTTAGTAGCTTGAATTGGCGTACGTTTTGGATTAGTGATGAAATAGTGTTGATAAGCCCTGGATGTTTTCATTATTGCTGAACCGTCCTTATACAGCATCAAGGCCTTTTGTGCTTCTCAAATTTCCTTTCTATGAGCAAGCACAGGGGTGCAAAAAATGCTGGGAGGGGAGATAGCTGAGTCCAACTGAACAAAGGGATGTTCCATACCATATGACATCATGCTGAATGTATAAAGCTGGGGGAAGAAGAAGGAAGCAGGTGATGTTTGGAGTTATGGTGTTTGTTTTCGCAAGTAGCTGTTACACATGATGAACACTTGCTCTCCTGGAGATGTCTGAATACCTGACTGCCAAAAGGAAGCAAGCTGTGCATGTTGAGTTAATCATCCAGTTGCCTAAGTATGGATTCAAATACCTCATTTTAGACATTGCCAGGGGCCTGCAAATATTGAGGGTGTTAAACAGTAAGATATGGACAAAAGACTCTGTGGGTGATGGTATTTTAGAAAAAGCAAATTATGGCATAGGAATAGAAAAGAAGCAAATTCTATCTCAAAATTGATTATGAGCTCCTACTTTTTTCTTAAGCATGCAAATTTTTGTGTCTGAGAGATGAACAATAATTAAAATATATACTTGCATGAAAATGTTGGAAATGCTCACATAGTCTTTCTACTTATTTCTACTCTTCTTCTCTTGTAGTCTGTAAAAGAGGTAACTATTTAACTGCTTCTCAAATCCAGTAAGGGAAATGCAGACAGAGAAAGAAAACCTGGTCTTCTACTCCATATGTTGACTGAGAGACTTCAGCAGCAGCAAATCAAGTCACAGGAAACTGAAATTATATAGTTTACTAAATTTTGGAAGGAAGCATCCTAGGAGTTATTTAAAAGTTTGTGCTGCAAAATATCTGAGGGATAATCAAGACAAAACAAATATACAAACCAAAAATAAAACAGCAAAAGAAACAATAAAAGAAATCCAAATCAATTTAACTGCATTTAATTACATTTGTTTAAGGGTGTGGAGGCCATAGTTAAGGAACATGAGACAATTTCCTGGAGAATTTTCTGCCAGTAGTTTCAGGAAAGTTCAGTGCGTTAATGTGTATGTATATTTTTGGTACTAAAGAAGGTCCTTCATCTCATTATGGCAGCATTGGGAAAGTTTGAATGATAAATGAAACAATAAATATAATATTAAACAATGGGAGGAGGGAAATTATGTTGATAGCAAAAGATATTATAAGAAAATACAGAATTATTTTTCAAGATAAAAAAACTTGTGAGACAAATTTTTGACCATACCCCAAATACAGTCATAAATTGGGTAAAACTGCCATAAATGTCATCTTGGCTTTGCCTTCAGATTTGAAAATCTTGTTTTCACCTTATTTTATGTCAACATCATGGCACCCTTGGAGTGGTGCAGCCTACACTGGTAGAGTTAAGAAAAAAAGAAATACCTGGTAATTGGGAGTGGTTCACCAGAAACTAACTACAATGTCAGAATGTTTTGTAATTTTTTTTCCTCTTGTAAGTGATGATGTCCTGTGTACACCATTATCCACTGTTTCCATTGTACACTTATATTAAATGACTGAGTACTGGCAGAGATTGCCCACAGACCTGTGGAGTCTCCATTCTTTGAGACATTCAGAAGCCATCTAGACATCATCTTGGGCAACTGGCTCTAGATGGACCCGCTTGAGCTATGGGGGTGGACCATATGACCTCCAGGGATTACTTCCCACATCGACCATTCTGTAAGTCTGTAAAATGTCATGGTTAATATTGTTTACACGAATTATGGTCTTCCATGTACAAAGTTATTCCTGACATTTGAAAATCACTTCAGCAGATTACAGTATTTTTTTTTCAGTGGTCAAGTGTTTGATTTCAAAGAAGTAAATGCCAAGCCAATTGTTAACATATATTATTTACTGTCTGATTAGAAAATGGTTCTGTTCATTCATTCCCAAGCATCAGAAACATTTCTGAAGTCAGGTGAGGAAAATCAATTATCCTTAAAAGAGGTGTTAAGCTACCTCAAGTATTAAGTCTCCTGAATCCTTGTGACAGAAGGAAAAGAATACGAAAAAAAATCAACAGCCAAACAGAAAGGGAAGGCAGGTTACAAGCTGTAGGCTCCAGTCAGGAAAAGCAATGCCCAAAGGTAAAATTTTGCATAAAATCCAACTGTGAGAGCCACAGGAAAAAGCTGGTAGTCTTTCAGTGTCATGAAATTAAGGGACAGTTTCCTGGAACTTATGAAAGGTATAAAGACCCATAAATACTTCTGTGGTTTTTTTCTTTTTATTTTTGGATATCTGTCTCTTAATCTGTCAACTACTTTGTTCATCTTTGGACTCTAGCATTCTTGTTTCCTTGTACCATCGTTTCTGGCTGAGAAGAGTCCTACGAAACTGGCCTACTGGCTACCTAGCCCTGTCCCTCACCTAGTCCTGAGGGAGAAGCGGAGTGCTCTTTTCTTCTAAGCCACATGTGCCAGGTGTTATAATGCAGTATGAGTTAACTCCTAATGACAAGTGCTAGCCTGAGTTTCAATGACGTTCTTCATTTTCCTGACCTTTATAAGTCTCAGAAATAAAACCTCACCCGAAGTAGTAGGCCAACCTTCAATGAAGGTTATTCATGTATGTAAAGCAGTATTAAAAACTCCTCACTATTCTCCTTTTCTGTTGTCTGTTTGTAAGGTAGTTGCAGAGTAAAGATGCAGTGAAGAGTTGGGAAAAAAAGACACTAAAATTTGATCACAAAGTATTGGGAGAATTCTTGAGGGTTACAACCACTGTTTCCAAAAATCATGATTAGTTTGTGGGCAATTTACAAAAATATAAAGTGCAAGAGTTTTTACACATCTTTTAACATAGAAATGATATTTTGGGTATATAAAAAGTATTTCCTTTTTTCTCTTATCCTCCTTGTTTTGCCACCCCAAAATATTTTCTGCATTGATATACTGGTTTGCTACTACCAATAAAAAAATGTGCAATCAAGCAAGGCTGACGGCAATTAAGAGGGAAAATTATGACTATCATATTTTTTCATTATTGCAGTCTAAATGTGCTCATGATTTAGTGTAGCCACTTTTTCCCATAACGTGTATTATAATTACTAGGTTTTCAAAAGACTTCTGATCTCATCTAGTGCCTCCTACAAGACATATTTTCCAAAGGACTAGGTGTTGTTAAATTTGTCCCTAAATTTACGGGTTGTGATATACCAACAAACACGTATCAGTACATATTTAATAAAAACTCCACCATCATTGCTTCATTAACTTTCACTTGGGAACCTTTGAATCATTGGATTTTTGTCCTGATTAACAGAAAACAAGAGGTATGAATATTTTGCCTCCTGACTGTTTCTGAAAGAGTGCTAATGAGGAATGGTTTAGGTTTTGCAATGCCATGCATAATCACAGAATGTAATCCCTATTCAACCTAATCATAGTAGAGAGTAAATCCACACAACTAATTTAAAGAAGTCCTTGTTCTGGCTCTGTAACTATTCACATTTAAAGGAAAAATCAGAGTACTCCCATGGGCTTTGAGATGCTTTTGAAGCCAGGCAAAGTATCTTCTAGAACTGACTCAACATGAGTCCCTTATGTCTTAAAACCAAGTACCTATTAGTTTGTGCGAGACTCCTCTAAACAGCTGGCTTTTTGCATTATCCATTATTTTCATTATGTTTAGGCTAAACTCTGGCTCTGTGTTTAGCCAGCATAAATAAACTGTATGCTGGGGGCTCTGCAGGGGTTTCCAAAAGAGTTCCTCTCTCACAGTCAAAGAAAATTAATGACAGTAAAATTGCTTTGTGGTGCAGGCTAGAGTTTCTGTCATATCCGTGCAGCAAATTCAATTCTCTCCTCTTGTTTCCTGAAATTTCATGCTGGAAGAGATATGCTCCATTGTATAACCAAGCATTTCTGAAACATTTATTTAAATAGTAATACATTTTTTAAAATAATATTGATTTAAAGAGAGTATTGTGTTCTTCCTGCATTACAATTTTGTGTTGTTGACCAGGAAATGAGACTGGGAACAGGAAATCATGCATGCTCTCTTGTGTAAGGTTATGGAAGTGACAGACTATGAATCCAAATCACCTGTCTTTTTAAGAAACTTTGTCAGTGTTTATTTTATGTTTGTTTTTGAAGAATGTAGACTATACCATCAGCTTGTGCAAATTAGCAAATTTCCCTTGAAGCTGAGAGAGCTGGCCTCATTGACACCAGCTTAAAATATACGTTGAGTCTTGAAAATCACTGTGATTGTTGGTGTTATTTTTCTTGAGTAATATTGTTTTCCAAAGTGAAAAATGAAGAAAAAGCTTCAGGGATAGAAAAGTTTCAGCTATGCAACTCAAAGCAGCTGGGAAAATGGGTGATTACAGGGAGTTTCTTCTTCCACATGACAGTAAATTTAGCAGATTTTGGTTTAGTAAAGCTCTGTCCTTTAAACCAATAAACGCTCTTCATCATGCCAGGGCTTCTTCATGCCCTGGCAGAAAGAGGTCAAGCGAGCTCTCAGTTGTGCCAAATGCAGAGATTGCCTGAAAGCCAAAGAAATTGGAACTACTATCCCAAAATATTCAGGTGTGTCAAGTCTGAGACCAGCCCACATAAGAGAAAGCAGGGAATGCCAAAGATCAAGGCATATCTTTGTCTTAGAAGCCACTTGCAATGAGACCATTCCAGTCTGCCCTGTTCCTTTTGGTAAAGTGAATTCTACCTTGCTTGGAAAAAGATCTTCCTATGTTTTAGTGCACTAATGCCATTCACACAAGTAGGAGGTACCAAGATTAATTAGCTTATTCTGTAAAAAAGCTGGCATCCAGAGGTATATACCTAAGAGGTTCATAGCATAGCACCCAGAAAAGGCATATGTGGTTAAGACTATGGAGAAGAAATGTGTAGTGGAGGGGAGAGTGGAGCAAGACCTGAGAAAACTAAACCTACTCATGGGATTACAAACACTCCTTCTCAGGCTGTTTGAAGTAAAATGAGGGCCAATCATTCTCATGTGATAAAAAAGCAAACGATCTGTTTTGTGAATATTCTGTATACCTCTTTGTTAGTTTTTTTCCTCTGAAATAATCTCCCATTGTTTTGAATGTTCTGTAATTCATGGCACTTAACATTTCTAACACTGAATGTTTCACTTCCTCTGTTCCATCAGAGCTGTTCCAGTGAAAGCAAACAAAAACCATTTTCTTACATCAGTTCATTCATCACACTCAAATATCTCTGTCTTGTCTATGGAACTAATGCAGAAAAGATTTGCCTTTTGCAGAATATTATCTCATCCCACAGTATTGCAAGGCTTCCCGTTTTTATATTAAATATTCTGAGTTGAGCCTTCAGCTGATGTAAATATCATGAATAAAGTGACACAATACTTCAGGTCTGAAGAAGTCTGCCAGTAATTACAAGCCTTAATAACATCTGAAATAGCAAAACTGATCATTGCTTTCAGCTGACTGTCCCATTTTGTAAAGGACATGTTCTCAGGTAGGGTGTACGGAACATTTGGAAACATTGCTTAGAGTTTTACAGGCATATACCCAGCTTGAAAAGTCATACAATGAGCCTAAAAGATTTTTTACAGAGAATATTGTGAAAACATAACTGTGGTATAACATGGAGAATAATGTTTGTGAGTGTCTGTACACTACCCCCACCTAAAGAATGAAAACCATCAACTAATCCCTACTAATACCTGTATTAAACTTGCTGATCCTGCAGTCATTGAATGTGTATGAGCAGATTATTTGCAGACTAGTAGGAAGCAAACAAGGCATGAAGAAGATACTTCCTTTCAATAGATCAACACTGTCACCCTAAAGATCCTCGCAGATAAGCTAATTAATTACGACCTTCATGTGCAGACAGTGAGGTAGATTAAAAACTGGCTGAATGGCTGCACCCAGAGAGTGATGATCAATGGCACAAAGCTTAGTTAGAGGCCAGTAACTAGTAGTGTAGCCCAGGGGTCTATAATGGGCCAAAGTCTGCTTAAAATCTTCATTAATGATCTGGAAGAAGTAAGTTTGCTAATGACAGAAAACCGGATGGAGTGGCTGAAGTGCCACAGTCTTGTGCTTAGGGACCTCAACAGGCTTAAGAAATGGGCTGACAGAAATCCCATGAGTTCAACAAGGAGAAGTGCAAGGTCCTGCAACTGAAGAGGAACAACCTCAGGCACCAATATGTGCTGGGGACCACGCATCTGGAAAGCAGGTCTGAAGAAAAGGACCTGGGAGTCCTGAAAGACATCAAGTTGAACATGAGCCAGCAATGTGCACTTGTGGCAAAGGTTAATGGTATCCTGGGTTGCATTAGTCAAAAGTATTACCAGTATGTGTAGGGACGTGATTCTTCCCATCATTTCAGGACTGGTGAGGCCACAGCTGGAGTGCTATGTTCAGTTCTGGGCTCCCCAGTATAGAAGAGACATGGACATACTAGAGAGTGGCCACCAAAGGGCGACAAGGTGATTAAGGAACTGGCATATCTCTCCTATGAGAGAACTGGGACTGTTCAAACTGGAAAAGAGAAGTTTCAGGGGAATCTTATTAACATCTCTAAATACACAAAGGGACGGTGCAAAGGAGACAGGGCCAGGCTCATTTCAGTAGTGCCCAGTGGCAATGTACAGAAAGCAAAACATAAAATGATCCTTCTGAACATCAGGAAGAACTTTTTTCACTGTGAGAGTGATCGAGCACTGGCATAGGTTGCCCAGAAAGGCTGTGGAGTCTCTGTCCTTGGAGATATTCCAGAAGTACCTGGACATAGTTCTAAGCAGCTTGCTGTATGTGGTCCTGCTTGAGCAAGAGAGCTTGACCCAGATGACCTCCAGACGTCCCTTACAACATCAACCACTCTTTGATTCTATGATCACCCTAGACTTGAATGTCCCAGAAACTGATTAGCTACCTTTTTAGGAAGTATATTCTTATTAAAGGATCTTGTAACAAGATAGTGGTCTAGTGGAAGGTGTACCTGCCCATGACAATGGGGTAGGAACTGGGGAATCTTTAAGGTCCCTTTAACTCAAAGCATTCTATGATTCTATAATTCTATAAGATATTATTCAGAACAGGCAATGTTGATCCTTCTTCCACTAAAAACACTCAAAACACTGTCATAGATAAAATTTTGTGATGATATAATTTGGTGAACTTTCTTCTTTAAGAAGTATTGTCATAATTAGGAAACGGAAAATATCCCTGCCCCAGTTTTTGAAGAGCATCATAGATATTGGTGGGATTATTGCATTGATTTATACTAGTCTAATTGAAAAGTTAAGCCAATCTCTCTTTTATCTAATTTGCAGAATTATATTGAAGAATAAATAGTTTGACTGCTTCGTAATGCAGTTTTCCAAATTTTCTAGTACACAAACCCTGTCTGTTGTCAGAATTGTTACTGTGCTGAAGATGCCTTCGTTACCAGACTTCCTTGGAAATGCTCGAGGTACAGCAGGACTCCCTCCCTCTCTTCTCTGTGATTTCACATGAACATTTCCAGTGACAGAGCCCTGCAAGGAGCCTGCCATCCCTCTAGCCCTGCTGTGCAGTGCAGTATCACTGCAGACATCCTCTCAAGATTTTCTTTCTTTGTAACTCCCTCCTTTGACTAGGAAGGAAAAGAGGCATTTATGCTCTTGCTGAGACTCAAAGCAGCTGGGTTAGGTGGGAGGAGAGACTCTACCTCTATTACACAGTCACTTCTGTCACTAGACATGAGTGAGAGTTGGGTAGCAACTTCAACTGTGCAGATACTTGTAGTAACTCCAGGGCCAAACACAAAAGTTATAACGAATAAGAAATCTTTCAGGTAACACATATCATTTAGTCAAGTAGGTTGAAAGAAGTTATTTCCCTTATGTTAGCTTTTTGGGGACAAAGACTGCATTCCTCATGAACAGTACTTTGCACTTTCCATATATTATTACACCTTTTATAATTTTTTACCAATGCATATTCTCTGGATTTTCACTCCTAACATTGTGGTCTAGGAATTTGCAAATCTCGAGAGTATTGCTGATCAGCTAACTGGTAGAGAGACACAGTGAGCTACAGATTGGAAGGAACAAGCCAAGGGAAGAGTTTTAAGTTGAAGAGACTACAGAAATTTAAGTCCATTTTTAAGTACTTGGTAATTAATTAAAAATAAAACTATGGATTGGCACCTTTATATCTACAAATGTAAATAATTAAATATCTAGCTCTAGAAATTAAGAGAAACTTGACGATTTTTCAGTTTAGAAGACATCATAAGATGTCTAAGCAATCTGGGAAATCTTCTAGCACAAAATTATAAACCAAACCACATTTCCGTCCTGTCTTCTGATTTCTGAAGAATTTGACTTTCATGATCCATAACCTCCAGGCTCTTAGAGCAGTTCTAAAAGGTACCAGTTCCCTAACAGTTTTTATTTCATTCGAAGATACTGAGAGGTGTAGCTCTCTGTTATAAGCAGTTTCAAAGCATAAAGATGTATTTCTGAAATATAATAAGGAATATTTCTTATTTCACCTTATAGTCGTCACTAAAGAACTTTAAGGCCATATTTGCAAAAACTAATTGCAAATCAGTTTCCTCTTCCAGTCCTACAAACCAGGTAAATGTAACTGAAATGGACACTTATTTATGTGATTTGTTTGCACAAAAAAACATAGTTGACTGGAAAAATGTTTACAGAGATTTTGTGTGCTCGTGAATGAATCGTAAAATCTGCATCACATTTTCATGCATCAGTACACCTCAGCAAGCTTTTATCCACCTACCAGTCAAACTACAGCTGCACTGATCTCAGTATTTGCCTATTTTTACACAGTGAAGAAAAACAATGAGTTTTGAAATGTTATTTGAAGTTAACGTGGTTTGAGATAGTAACCAGACAATTTTTAAGTACAATTTTATTAAGATTTACTCTTTGTAATGTAGCGGCATCTACCAGTTCTACTTATGGATCCTTTGTTACAGGCACATAAGTTTATCTCCCAATGCATCAAAGTACCCTGTTTTTCTGTAAGAGGCATCTCTCATATTCTCTGATACCTCAGCTATTCGAGCTGTCAGCTGCAAATTAGTCTCACCTTTCTCATTAATGTCCGATTCTTTCACAGACTGTGGATGCTAAGTTATTCAGTACATTACAAGAGATATTAAGTCCTTTGCCTATGCTTTTTAGTAGTTCTAATAGGCTGGAAGATCAGACTTCTGGGAAGTCATAGACTGCAATTTTTATATAAGTCATTCTGAGTTGTTATTTATGTGCTGTACTGATGTGAGATAAATAAGAGCTGAATGCCTTCTGAGAAACCATGGTAGAGATGGTGATTTTCCTTAATTATATTTTAGCTGGTTTGATTTGACTGAACTTCTCCAGGGATTGTAATGAAACCTAAAGCATTAGAAGAAAAAAGTCCTAAAACAAAAAATGATGGGTTTATTGTGTAGTAGATTCCACAGTATGTCTCATTCAAGGTGTGACTTCCTCATTTCTAGGACAAATATTTATATGCTACAAAATATTAACAAATCACAAAATGATTGCCTTATAGAAAACTGCTTTAAAATTATGTGGGCTTTGAAACTACTGAAGCAGAAGCTTTTGAATGTAAATTGTTCTAACATTTGTGACAAGCTAAAAAGTCACTGCAACTGCACTATCTGCACATCATTGAACGTGTTTGATACAACATGCTTACACTCAATCAGTGGCAGAAGGGCAAGCCTTTATCAGCAACCCACCAAAACCGTCTGTCTAGTTATTCCTTTCATTTAAGAATACAAAGTGATCTAATTTACCCCATAATTCTTACTGGATAAGAGAGGGGCTCAGAGCATTTCACAACACTATAAGTTATATAAGCTAAGTTATAGCTCTGGCAGAGTAGGACTATCAAGTCCAGGACAGCAAGCACTAAATCAATTCATATAAAGTACTCCTTTGTGTACTGAACTGGGCTAAATCCAAAATCTGAGAGTAAGTCCTTTTACATAAAATGATTTCTCTGTTTCTGTTACTAGTGCAGCCTGCAGCCCCAAAGGTCTTGGAGTCGTTCTGACACAATAAAAGAAATGCTTATTCAGAATACATGATCTTTCAATAGGAAAAATCCCAGCTACCACCAACAAGAAACAGATGGATTTCAACAGATAAATAAGGAACGAAGGTTGAACTGACTGCAGGGAGATTTATTTAGCAACTGTTTCCAGTTTATCTTTGGGACTTACAGTAGCAGCAATTTGTGAGAAGTCGAAGCCAGCTTGCTATTTACATTGCATATAAACAAGCCTAAGTGAATAATTAAGCAATTCAAGTACTTGTTTGTCAAAGTGTAAGCAAAGTTTGCAGGTCTTACTACCTCCTAGCACTTTCTGTTTCTTGAGTATGGTAAAACTAATTAGTATTACTACAAATTCTTGGGAGACTTTGGAAGTAACTCAAAAAAGATATGCAAGTAAATCTAATGCAAGTTCTTGTATTTATTCTAAGATAATACTCTGATACTCCTCTTAAGGATATTGTCTTCATAAACATCATTAATTCAGAAATAACTGCAAACACACCAAATAGAGTTTGTTAAACTTCATAAGTAGTCTTTAACTTAATAAAATTTCAAGATTATTGCTAATATTGCTGGTGTTAACTACTGCAATTTCTGTTCAGCTGAACTAAATGGGAATTCTTTGAACAACTGAATTTCTCATTAAAAAGCACGTGCTGACATTTTTATTTTATTATAATGCTTTAAATAAAATTAGTGAATTTAAAAGCCTAAGAGTTATTTCCACTGGCAAATAAAGTATTTTTGTGTGCCTATTAAAAGATATAATATTGCAAACTTTCATGTTGTTTGGCCAGTTCATCTGAGTTAACCAAAAACTTTGCTGCTAGCCTTCAGACACCCCATTGTTACTAAAGACAAAACCAATATTGGATATAGCACTGGGGGCAGATACTGACTTGAATAACTAGGATAATTATTGCAGAAATCAATGTGAATAGTAATATGGAGCATCATGACTGACTCTTTTGGTTGCATGTTCTTTACTTCCCTCCTTTGGTCTCTCGTATTATTCCATGCCTTGTTATCTTGAGCTGGTCTGACTGAGGGGCTTTTGTTAGCTTCTGAAAATTTAAGACTTGTTATTAGCACTTTTGCAAAGTGCTACAATGCTTTAATGATGTAGTCATCTGTCTCCTAGCAAATAGGCTAAGATGAATAGCACATTTAACACAGATCATTGAACAGCTGATGACAATTCCAGGTGTCGCATTATCATTCTATGTTAATATGGAGCAGGCATCACATGACAAGGACATCTCATTTAATTTTTGATAATAATAATAATGCCAATAATATCAATAGCGAACATATATAAAATACTATTTCTATCATTTATTCCTCACAGCAAAGACAGGCTAAAGCCAAGGCTGACAGCATCACTTCTTTTCCCACATGCACAATATAAGGCTATAAATCACATGCAATTTTTTAATACTAAAGTATGCTATCACTTGTATATCTACAGCTCTGTAAGACACACTGAATGAAACAAAACTCTTCAGGCTTTTCATTCCTCATGTAATTCCCTAGAGTTCTACAGATGCTATAAAAAGCCTTAAGATATAGCAGTGTGACAGCACAGTATTTCATATGGTATTTATATACATTCCAAAAAGAATATTGCACTGTAAAAACAATCTTTGTAACTTTCAAATATTTACATTTCTAAATCTGACCCTTTGTATGACTACAGAAATTGCAGGAAATAAACATTCCCTTGTGTATTCACAGGAAGCTGGCTTATCTGAGTCTTAAGCTAAATCCAAAATATAGTTTGAAAGGCACTGCCACATAGACGACACTGTTTCTGTGTGTAACTTGGTTACATCTCTGCCACACGAAGTGGCATGCATTTTCCTGAACATATGTATCAATACATACACAAAAGATGATGTTACTTTTCCTCTTTTACATCCACTGAGAATTCAGAGACAGGTGACTTTTTGACATTGATATAAAACTTGAAACCAAGTACTTCACTAGTTAAAAACCTTCAGCCTTTCACACACATTATCCCAACCTGTGTTTCAGACTTGGTTCCAAAAATATTGTATGTATATATGTACACCAGACTGTCATCTATGCAGAAATCAGAAACAAAGAAGTCTGTAAACTCTCTAAAATTCCTCAAGATCCACAAAGTTTAGCAAAACGTTTCTTAATGTCCTTAGTTAATGTTCAGCTAGTACCATGAGCTGTCTGCAGACATGAGCATAGGACCCGAGTTCTGTAAAACTAAAGTATCCTTGTATAGCTATCAAAATGGCAAGAAACTCTTAGAGAATTATCTGTTGGGATCTGACCACTTCTTTTCATATTAACTCTTGTTTAGTTATGAAATCAGCTCTTCCAGCTGGAAGGGATGCAGCATAGCAGAGAAATGCCTCAATTGGTCCTCACTGAAAAGCTCACCAGGCAAGTGAACTATGTTGGACAAATACTTGACTCCTCTCCAAATGACTCGTATGTTTTTATTTTGAAAATAGTCCTCATGCAGCAAGTCGTAATGGTAAATACCACAGGATCACGGGAAAAGGTTTAGGTGTGTTCTTCCCTGCTTCAAATATACTCTCAAGGGCCTACTGTATTTAGTGGTCTACTTTTCTTGATATTTTAGTCCTTTCAGAATTAAAAATGGCAGATATCATTGTACTAAAACAACTTGGTAGGGTTTTTTTTTGGCAGAGCATTGCTATGTGTATCTGTTGGAATAATTCTTCTTGGCTACTTCTAGGTCTTTTCTGTAAGGCAAGCTAAATATTATATACATATCATGAATTAAACTTTACTTTCTTATTAATTATCCCCCCCCCCCCTTTTTTAAATTGCTACTTGAGAACACAATCTTTGTAACTGTTTGGTTAGCCAAATAATTTTCTAGAATTTCAAATTTTACTTCTACATTTTTTATTAGGCTACAACAAATATCGGGCTTTCCATCAAGCAGTTGTGACCATCTGGCACACAATTCCTGCTGAGTAGCTCCCACACTACAACAGCTTTGAAATGTCCACTCATTGATTCATTACTTACAGTAAATGTAGAAGACAATTTCACAAAAATACAATGTTAGCTGGAATAGTTATAATAGGATAGAGTCATGGCATATGGAAAACCAACAGGACTCTAAAATGTGCAACAGAAGACATAAAGGTAGAGTTACTCACTTCCCTTTCTTCTGTGCTGGGGAGTAGAGCTGCTCACAGCAAACATTCACACATATTGGAGGTAGCTCCCACTTCTCCTCCCACCAAGGCCTAACTTTGTTGTTACGGCACCAAGGGCCCACCCCTGCCCCTTTGCACAGGAACTTCCAGCAAATTTAGGTGAGACTTCACAGATGAGACAGCAGAGAAGCAGCAAAGATTCAAAAGAGGCATCAGGAACAAATGGAGGAAAAAGGCAGAAAATTAATGTCCTAACAGCTTTCCCACATGGGCCCTGAAGCACCCATCTACCCAAAGTGAGGAAGCTGCAGTTTTGGCTGAAGGTGTGACTGCCTTTTTATTTCCCTCACCCCAGGTTCTGCACTGCACAAGGGTTGGACACTACTGCCTGGTCAGAGCAGCAGGGAACTAGCTCACAGCACCAGACAGGCTTCCCATGGGCAACTTCATGAGGCAACTGCTGGGGTCCACAGCCCAGGAAGAGGACATTGTGAGCTGCTGGATGGCAAGGCCAGGCTGCAAGAAAGCATCCTGCCTGTGTGGAAAGGGGTGCTATGTTTTGTTTCAAATGTCTTCCTCAGCAGCTCTGTGTCCTTAATTTCAGAAGTGTCCTTACTCTATTTTATGTTCTGATAACCCCAGTTGTAGCTATTGCATGGCCTTTCTGTGCTCCTGCTTTGTTGCTTTGAAGGAAAGGTGGTTCTACTCTACCACAGTCCTTTGAGGGACTTGGAGTGCCATAACAAAGTCTGCTTGTACTTTGGTTTCAATTCTGAAAAACAGTTAATGCCAGTATTGCAATACTTATATAAAGCTTCTTCCAATGGCCTTCTGCCATCACCTGCAAGAAAGGGAGTTATACATCAAAGACACTTTGTCTTCCTCATCAATTACATAGATTTCCCAAATCGAACTCCCTAGCTGATCACCAGTATTATGAGGCAAAAAAAGAATGCGTAAAATAAGAACCTGCTTGTTCCCAAACAAGTGTATCTAGGAACATTCGCAATAGAACCATTTACCACAACAGCAAAGAGCTGGACCTAAAAAAAGGTGGAAGCTTTTTTATAACCACTCCCTGGCAGAGTTCCCCATTAAAATGAGACAGCAATCTGTTCCCAAAGATGCTGGTCAAAACTTGAGAAAATAACCAGAAGATTTATCCATAAAATTGCCCACACAATTAATGGAATTTGTGCACATCAATCACCTTTACAGCTTTTAGAACCTCAGTCTATGTGTACTGCTTGATCCTACACTTGTAATGTAAGTTAGGAAAAAAGTAAATTTTGGGTGGCAGTTGTTTTTTCTTTCTTGAGGCAAGACAAACAATTAAAAATAAAGGCTGTCAAAGGCAGTGTTAATACGTAAATTGATTTTATTCAAAACATTAAAAAACTAACAAAGCTTGCCTAACTACATGAGGTAGTATACATAGCAAAACAGAGGGCAGAATATAGTATTCTGAAATATGAAGAATACAGATAGGTTTACAAGTTGGAAGGAAATAAATTCAACAAGAGAAACAAAAAAATACCAAAATAAAGTTTAACAGCTTTTCAGTCTTAAAGCACCAATACACTTTTCATAGAAAGAAACATAGTACCACCACTACACGTTCTTCATATACCATGATATGGTAAAATTAATGCACAAGGCAGTTCACCATAAATGAGTTTTTAAAAATGGTGAAGCTTCAAATATCATCATTATAACTGTGCTCCGTACCACTACACTTCCTGGCCTGCAGGAGTATTTGCCAGGTCATGAAGAGCAAGGTTAGACTTTGTTATTATTTTCACTAAGTTTCTTTTGAACATTTACCCTCACATCAATGTATAGCATACGGATACCATGCACAGCTTAAGGCCTCAAGCTTGTAGAATTTTATCTAGGTGTACAATTCTATGTTTTTGCTGAAACCCAGTGTACATAAATTGATAGTTACACAGCAAAAATAAAACGTACATATGTGTGCAGTTTTGCGTTGCAGAACTGATGGCTTATTCCTTGATTTCAGATTATTCCACTTCTCAATAAGAAAATTTTCTCAGATCCTTCAAGGTTATATATGTCTATCTCTCACTCACCCATCCAATGATAGCTGAGTATCTGTGAAGGACTCGTTATTTTAATTAAAGAGCTTAGCAGCTTCCAACAAACATTTTATTCATTTACATTTTTAAGAAATAATAAATATGAATGGTCCAGTCTCTTCAAAATATTTATTTAGAGGAAAACATGCTAATATGACCCAGGACTTTCCTATATAATTTCCATTTTACTTCAAAATAGATATTTGTACTTATGATTAGTGTGAAATTGAAAACAATCTATCTCTCCATTTATGCTTGCATGGCTAATGCTACTGTAAATCATCAGAAGGTTATATATGTATTTATTTTACTTTAAGGCATGATTGAATGTATTGAATTATTGGTATAGCTTCTTTTATGTACACTGGAAATAAAAACTCAGGCCTCCCTACGGTATAGTTTTCAGGTTACTGTTAGTGGCATATATGAAGCACCATAAAATAATATATTCAGATGAAGGAAACAAAGAATATTTATGAGCTTTGAATTAACTGTGTAGGAATACCTGCTAAGAAAATATAGCAATATTTAACACAGGATTCAAAATATTGTTATATATATCATTATAGATTTTCAAATGCATTTTTCTCCCATGTTTACTTTTACAGATTTTTTCATTGATATATATGTAATTTAAACATTTTGGTGGAAAGCAGTATACATCTTCTGTACAATAATGTTACAGCTTTATACAAATTCTAGGAATTATAAGAAATGGCCTTTATTATTCTCTTCCAAGTGTTCTGGTTTCACTTGTCTGTTTCACATTTTACTTGCTAGGCTCAAACAACAGCAAATACTCTGAATGCCTTGCTTCCTGGAGGATTCTGTAAACTGAAACATAAAAACATTCCTGATGTTATCTTTAAGCACTCCAATGACGACAATTTTGAATTGTTTAATACAATTTTAGGATCCTGCAACTCTTCCTGTAACTACTCATAACTTTAACTCAGATTTCTTTAAAGCTTTTACAAATAAAAATTATATAAATTTCATATTATTTTTTCTTCCATATAGCTTATTAGGAACAAATCTTAACATTAAAAAAAATAAGTAATCCTTTTCAATGAGGGATTCCGGTTTAAAGAATAAAGCTCTATTGAAACAAAATAGTAAAAAAATACTTTAGGAAAAAGAGAAAGCATGCATCTCATGCTCACAATTCTAGTAAATATATTTGGATAGAACTTATAGACTGAGGAGATCACTTGTTTGTTAGTTAGTTATATGCTGAAGAACAGATTTCTAAAGAGAATGAGTATTTCACAAAGACAAAGGAAATGCCTTCTGAATGGACAAATATCTGATTTCAAAAGAAATGAAACAAAAATCCAACTGGAATGAAATTTCATTAGAATAAATATTTATGTCCTATAAACTGAACTACCATGTCATATTTAAAGGTCCCATTGTTTTATCTTTTGCAAACACTGTCTGAGGCATATCTGGGAAGGAAAGGAAAACGGAGGTGAAAGGAAGAAGGGGCACAATGAAAACAGGTTGCCTGCAATGGTATTATAATCAATCTTCTTATGCTTCACAGTAAACTTGCATGGGACTGTTTTCCAAGCTGCTCATCTTCCAAATTTTACCAAGGTAGTAAAGTACAAATAATGATTAAGTTTGCAACACTTTTCCTGGCTACATCTCTACTCAATGAGGAGATTTAGATGGAGAGCTGGTGTCGGTAAGGCAGCACTCATTTATGAGGGAACTAGGTCATGTGGAAAGGCCAAAGAATATGTAAATTAAGTCATTCACTAAGCAAAGGAAATCTGTATTTTACAAGTTTCCAAGTCTGTTGAAAGTTTTGAGGGGCAGAGGCAAGACATTCTCCCATTCCCAATGAAATGCAAGAAAAGAAAAATGCTCTATCTTTTTCTATTTCCAAGCTGTCTACAGAAACTTTCATATTTCTTGAAAAGCTTATAGTTTTAGAGGTAACAATCATTCTTAGCTTTACAGGACTAAGAGATTTTTTTTAATGTAATTTATCTTTCTTCCTTTAGAACCTGGAGAGCTCCTTCAGCATTTAAATATAATATGCAACATGCAGCCACGTGTTATCATCATAGAATACATGAATATACAACTATTTGAGCTCTCACAGCATTTCTATGTCTTTCAGAAAAACACTGTTAAAAACAGTCAATCCATTTAAAAAAATTAAAAAATACATTTTAACGATTGTGAATTTAATGTTTGTGAATGTCACTTATGATCCAGGCTCACTGCTTCAATACAACATAAACCAGTAAAGAACATTCCATCGTGGATCAATGAACTTGCATCAGCTACTAGCGGCTGTCTATTGCAGATCCTCTGACTTGGATGGAATAAATTACTAATGTTAATTTAAAAGAAAAAAATAAAGCGAAGGTAATTTTCTTATCAAATATTGTGTTACTTGCACCAGAAGCAGCAAAGTAAACAAGAGGATTATTTTATTTCATAAGCAGCTTTTTACAGTAATGATTAATAAGCTTAGAGGAGGCAGGCAGTTCCGGTACCACAGCTTCTCCAAAGTCACCACAGCTGTTACATAAGCTCTGTAAGTTACCCACGTTGACCTATTTGTTTGGTTTCTAGCATTGCCCCAGGTACAAACAGGCACAATGCAAGGCTGTAAATCTTATCAAGGTGAAGGGTAAAGCACAATCTTTGAATCTGTGCTCAGTACCTTTCTGAATATATCCCATTTTGAAAGGAAGCAACGTACACCTTTCTTTTGTCTACTGGCATAACATCAACATAACCACCCTGGTTGCGGACAACCCCAGCGTGTACTGCTGCCCGGCAGATACTGGATATCTAAGGAAGAATGAGGAGAAGATTAGTTTTCATTCATTATTTCAGAATTGTTTAGAACACAACTAATAAAGGAATTTAAACCAAGTTCTAGGACACACAAAATGATTATATTTTATGACTAGCCTTATTAATCTTACAGTATTTAAACCAGTTTCATAAGAATTAGGCCAATTACTAGGAGTACAGACACCACCTCTTCAAAGATCTTCTGCAGCATGACCCCAAGATAATTTATTTCAGGATAGTCCAGTCTGAGGATCAGAAATACATTACAATTATTGAGTTGTTCACAATGAAAGGCTCTACTCATTTAAACAGCAGAGAGGTAGCAGAACTGAAACCTTAGTCCCATAAATCACTATAGATCGAGGAGATTCAGTTTAATCTCCAGCCAGCACCAAACAGGGGAACTATGGAATAGCAAAGGCATGCTGCAGTCATATGTTCCTAGGAGGATGTCCTGCCCTGAAAGCGAGGGACAGACTGTAATAATTCTCCCTCGAGGTGCAAAACCTCAAAGAGCAGTGAAATAATCCATACACAAAAGAAACACCACAATTTCCTATCTAGGCATGGGCAAATATTGAAATGACACTCAATTAACAGCTGACCAATAGCTTTAAGATCCTTAACTCTGAGTGAGGAAATACAGTCAGGAGTGAAAGGCGTCAAGTTTTATTTAAAAGATTAATTTTTAAATCAGGGTCTAATTCTATAAAGTTTACACAGGCATAATGCTGTACAAAGTTAGCAGGTTCATCTGAGCAAAACCTACTTTCTTTGGCCACTAATTCCACTCATGAACCTAAGTAGCATAAATAATATCTACAGAAGGATTGCTCAGTGACCACCTTGATAATGTTCATTTAAATAAATGATTTAAACTTACAGTCCTCTCTCACTCTTTCAGCATTTTAAAAATTAATTGCCAGTGATATGAAACCTCTTAGACACTCTAGAGTGTAGTCTCAATCTTCAACACACAGCACAGAAAAGTGTAGCTCCCACTACAGTGAATCTCCACTTGAAGCCAAGTTGTTCTGTGGAAAAATCTTCACTGCAGTAAGTCTCCGCAACCAACCTTAAAAACTTAGCCAATATAAATATCAATAGTTGGTCACACAGACCACTATTAAAACAAGAATTGTGTTTTGTCTAGTTAAAATTGTAGTCATTTCGTAATTTCAATCTATATAAAATCAGGAATTTAAAATTGCAATATTTTTCCTACTCTCATTCCAAGTATAGAACTTGCCAGTTTCAATGTTACATAGTTTTTTTTTTAATGTTAAAATATTTCTAGGAGCAAAGATTAGAAACTGTTTATGCAAGGAAACTTCTGCAAAAGATGCTTCAGAGCTTTTCTTTTCACATTGCTGGAAGTAATTTTTTAACACGCCAGAAGGGATGCCATTTATGACTGGAAGAATGGAGGATGAAATGATTTGCGTAGAGGGAGGTTGTTTCAGTTGAGTTAGAAACACTCATTGCAATGTCAAAGTTAAAAAAGTGAGGGAGAAAAACAGCGTAAAAATTCCGTGTGCCACTACTGATAAATCAGAGAAAAACCCTTCCCAGGAACAGGGAGGAAATGAGTTTAAGAATGAATGTCTGATCAGACTAAAGACAGAAAAGGAAACATTAAACTAGACTCTCATAAATCCTATAAGAAATGGCTTTGTAAACACTTCTTTTTGCATCAATGACATCTATTGCTGTTATTTCCTTTTTTATTTCTTAATACCTCTGCAAAATCCTTTTCATTTAGTGAAGGTAAGTGGCCTAAGCAGTAGTGGAAATGAATAGTTATGTGCATATACACATATATCCATGTACATATATACGCATTTTTGAAACAAAAGAATTTGTGGGAATGTCCCAAACCCCCTATCTGTTCTGTGGAATCAATCAAGTAGATCATGGACTGCAATTTCAAACACATGTGCCATGACAAGTGGGCAAATAAATTCTCTGTGATCAAATCTGTCTGTGAATACATGAAAAACTGCAAGAGGACACACCTCTTAAATAGATTACAAATACTTCACTTGAAACTAGTTCAGTAACACATTACAATGCACAAAATATGCAATCATATTATTCGGTAAAAATCTCAATTAAAAGTATCTTAGTTTTAAAATAATTTAAATGTGAGCAACAAAGGAATATTGCAGCTAATCACCTGTCAGCCTGATCTTGGTACCAGGGTAGACCATCTTGAATGCACTCACCAGCCACATGCAGGACAACCAGGGGCTCAGGCCCAGCTAATATGGGTTCATAAACGGCAGGTCCTGCTTAACCAACCTGATCTTCTATGACCAGGTGACCCACGTAGTGGACAAGGGAAAGGCTGTGGATGCTATCTACCTGGACTTCACTAAACCCTCTCCCACAGCATTCTCCTAGAGAAGCTGGCAGTTCATGCCTTGGACAGGTGTACTCATCCCTGGGTAAAAAACAGGCTGGATGGGCGAACCCATAGAATTGTGGTGAATGGAATAAAAATCCAGTTGGTAGTCAGTCACAAGTGGTGTTCCCCAGGGCTCAGTGTCAGGGCCAGGTCTGTTTAATATCTTTATTATTGATCTGGATGAGCGGACTGAGTGCTCTCTCAGGAAGTTTGCAGATGACAAAATTGCATGGGACCGTTGATCTGTTCAGAGGCAAGAAGGCTCTACAGAGGGATGTGGACAGGCTGGATCAATGAGCCAAGGCCAATTGCATAAGATTCAACAAGGCCAAGTGCAGGGTCCTTCACTTGGGTCACAACAACCCCATGCAACGCTATAGGCTTAGAGAAGAGCGACTGGAGAGATGCCTGGAGGAGAAAGGTGTGGAAGTGCTGGTTGACAGCCAGCTAAACATAACCCAGCAGTGTGCCCAGATGGTAAAGAAGGACAACAGCGTCCTGGCTTTGTCACAAATCGCGTGGGCAGCAGGACTAAGGAAGGGATGTTACCCCTGTACTTGGTGCTGGTGAGGCTGCACCTTGAATACTGTGTTCAGTTCTGTGTCTCTCACTACAAGAAAGACATTGAGGTGCTGCACCACATCCAGAGAAGGGCAACGAGGCTGGTGAAAGGTCTAAATCACAGGTCTTATGAGAAGCGGCTGAGGGAACTGCAGTTTTCAGTCTGGAGAAGAGGAAGCCGTGGACAGACCTTATTGCTCTCTAAATGTGAAAAGAGGCTGTAATGCGGTGGATGTTGGCCTCTTCTCCCAAGTGACTATCAATAGGATGAGAAGAAGTGGTCTCAATTTGCATTAGTGAAGTTTTAGATTGGATATTAGGAAAAATTTCTTTACTGAAAGAGTATTGGTCAAGTATTGGAACAGGCTGTCCAGGGAAGTGGTGGAGTCATCATCTCCTGAATGTGTCTAAAAAATGTGTAGACATGGCACTTTGGGATGTGGTTTAGTAGGCATGGTAGTCTTGGGCTAACAGTTGGATTAACAGTTGAACTTGATGACCTGCAGAGGTCTTTTCGAACCTTAATGATTCTATGATTCTATGACGCCGATAGAATTGATGAGAACATCCATACAAATATGGACACATTCGTCTACACCTTGAACCTTTCTGTAGAAAATGGAAAAAAACCCAGACATCTGTTAGGCAATTCACCTCATACTGATGTAGACATTAAGAAAAGGTCAAATGAATTCTGCTTTTCATATGCCTATTATACTGTATGCACTACAAACTACTATAAACATAACCTAGAACAGCATCTTCAATGTATATATCTACACTGACAGCATCTGAAGTTGTTAATAAGACTCCCATCCCTGGCTTCTTACTTGTATTCATGTCTTTTTTTTTTTCCTAAAAGCAGTACAGCTGCATTGAATACATTTCTATATAATGGAGATGAATAAAGAGATACTACATCTAAAATAATTTTTAAGCACCTGGGACTTCTCCAACAAAGGCAAATACATATTCTGAGATGTTCTCCTGTGTAGGTTAAACAGAAATAGGTCTTCTTTGTCCTATAACAAAGTCTTTTCTAAGTTTGTGGGAAACTTTGGCTGTAGCTTTTCATTCCAACCACAGAACTGAAAGTAAAACATCTTTTTAAAAAATGAACTTTCATTGACTCCATTTTCACTGCCCCCCATATATGTTAGGAACCCAATTCCACAGGCACAAATCCATTTAATTAATTAACTGGAAGTACTTCTCATACATGTAACACTACTTACGAACAGGAGTGTTTTCAGGACAAGTTACTCGGGTAATCAAATGGACATTGGTTAATTTCAAAGTAATGATTAATAAATATTTGCATTATATTCACACATTTCAAAATGCTGGAAAGTAATGAAAAAAAACATATGACCTGGCTGGTTGTTGCACTATTCCTTATGACAGCTAAAAGGCAGCTAAAACATACAATTTACTGGCAAAAATGTAAACTGCTTTCTCTGTTACTATATCCTGGCTTCTCCACAGAAAGATCACCAAAAAGGGGCATGAAAAAGAACTTTCTTTTCATTCTTTCTATCCACTGTTGAACTAAATATGGTGTAGAAAAGACAGAAAAAAAGTTGACTACGATACAGAACAACAAAAGCAAATACAATATCAGTCTGTTAAAATAATATGTGATAAACTTTATACAAGTATATAAAAAGTCTGCTGTTATCTGTACAGGTAAGAAATATCTAAATTAATAAGCCTGTGGACATTTATTTTCATAATAATTTTTTTTGGTTAGTTTAGACAGAAGTTATGGTTGCATCAGGGTCTGAAAAGCAAGGATTTAAATGAGTATACACTACCAATACTGAACAAATCAGTGGGAATTTTGATAAAAAATTGAAGATAATGGTCCAGAGACTACTGAATCCTACTGAGTTTTCAAATAATCTTCTGTATATTCAGCAGTTGAGTACTACTGACTTAAATGGAAGCCTTTGAAAAAGGTCTTTTGAAGAATTCATTAAAAATCAGCATATAGAGGAAAACTGGATATATGTATTATATCTTACGTATACGTTACAGTTTTTCAGAGGATTTTATATTTCAGTATATAATGCAATGTAAAACACTATACTTACATCAGAATAAATTCGTGTTCCAATTACACGAGCATAGTGTGGGTTTGCCTGCATACAGTTGTGAGGACAATACACCCTGAAATATCAAAAATTAACCATACACAGTTAGGAAGAATTATATCAAACTATTACTGGATCATATTCACTATCAGCATTATTGAATATAAACCAATTTGATGATGCATACATATGGGTCCATACTTATACTAAAAGTCTGCCAGTTTCTGAGGCTTTGGCAATATCGGTGAAAGCACTGCTGATGTAAGTTGTGGTTCATAATAAAATACTTGAAAACATACTTCAACAGGTCTGGTCTTCTTCCCTTTGGGGGTGTTCTTGTTCAATGTATCTGAGACCAGTAAGAAAGCCAGTGGGAAGAGGGACTGCTCACTCATACTACTATCTGTTTCTACAGCATCCGATACAAATTATTTAGTTGAATAGTAGGAGAGGCATATCTGAATGAGAATCTGCTATGATGATGATGACCTGGTGATGCAAGCCAATTTAGCAACTTATAATGAGAGTGAGCACTTGGCATCTCTGGCTAAAATGAAAAACTTTGGAAAGTAATGAGATTTCTAGCTGATTCTAGGAGATCAGAAAGCTACTGAATCAAAGACTGTCTTTATTCAACTGCATTTTATTAACCTTTGAGAAAAACTCTCTCTGTGATTCGTGCCTGCTGCAGCTCCAAAACTCTCAGGAAAACCACATGGAAAGCTAACAGCAGTACAGAAGGTGTCAAGCACCTTGCTTGCTAACTGTAACATGCTACAATGAAGAACTGTCAGTCAGCTCCAGGTCTACACTGAGCTATTTCAATTAAAAGATCTGTCATGTCTTAATGGCTTTGGACCCACCCTACACAGGGCAGCCCTGGGCAGATGTTCTTCTCTGGGATGCTACCCATGCTCTAATTGATATTCAGCATGACATACCAGTTGGGCATGCTACAGTCTTACCAGATGGGTAATCAAAACAGTCTGATGCAGCTAAAAACATTTTTGTCTGAAGTAAGCAAGATGTCAAACAGGCCTTTTGAAGACCTGCTGATTCATTCTAATGGCATCAGAGGGAAAAATGAGGTAGTATAATCAATGTCATAGCTGATTACCACTTGTAATTCCTGAAATTATATTTTCAGAATTAAGAGTGTACACAACATCTTGAATGAATCACTGCTATTGTGAAGTTCCTTAAGTTGACGCATTAAAACCTCATTTTTAACCTTACTTTTATCTTCAAATTTCATTAAAGACAGACCGTGTCCTTCTCTTACTGAAGCTAGATCTAGTTTTCGCTAACGAAAAAAAGAAAAAGACTGAGGTATGGGATTGTACCCATCCATTCCTGCATTCCACTCCTTCGCTTACTTCTTCACATCTCCCAGCTAGAAAGCCAGGAGTCATAGCCAAACACCAAACAAGTCCATGGACCCAAGTGCTACATAAAGGGATGTTTTCCCAGCAATTCTGGCTTTGTACTTGCTTCCTGTACTGGCTGTAGGGCTGCTATGAAAGTAATCCTGTGGATATCTCCAGCTCAGCTTGCGGTAAATCATGCTACAGTGTATTTACATTTGACTCATCTATGGTTTTAAGAACTGTTACCGATTTCCTTCCTCAAAATATTGTGACACAGACTCCTTTCAAAGAGTTAAAACACAGGCTTCAAAGAAATGGCACATTTATTTAAAGCTGTTAACTGATCAGCAGACCACACCTTACCTTAACAACACGTTTCAGGTTTTTTTGCAAATATATTTGCTCACTCTGCTCTCCAAAACTCTCAAACAAGTTGATAACTTCTACAGTAAATATTTGTATCATATCTTTTTATTGTATCTGGTTTACAAGCAAATAAATTGAAATAAAGTATATTTTGCCCAAGGTGCACAGATTTAATAGGGAACAATGAAAAAGAAAAATGCATTTTACTTCACACTCTTTGGTCTAGCCAGCAACAATTTCACTAAGAATTGCCAAGGGACCAAATAAAGGTCTTTATGGGCAGAAAATGAGATTCTCCTAATGAAAAAGCCTGTAGATCATCTTCACCTACCTTAGGCCAAAGACTATAATACCAGCAAAATATTTATGGCTTCACTTTTACAGCTACTGTTATCACCTTTATCAATGACAATTATAGATAATTAGTAACTGACAGAAAATATGGCAGCAATTTTACCTTGGGCAGTGTGAGGCTGGTTTTTGAAATGGGCACAATTGTTCCACTGTTGTTTCACAGGTGATAGCTTGAACTGAAGAAAGGAAAACAGAAACAAATAAATGTGTGCTATTTAGAAAAAACATAACTCAACATAGTACTGAATTCATAAGAAATAAATGCTAACCTGTTACTTTAGAAACAGTGAAGGAGTTAGCAGACTGGTATTTTCTGAAAAATAAATAATAGAAAGAGTCACTAAATAACATCTCTCAATGATACCTTCTAGCTAGGAGAAGTGATATCAGACAATCTGGAAAAAAAATCAAGACATTGTCCTCAATCAATTTTCAGTCTGCACCCCCTCTCCCCATTTACGAATCTATTGCAATAACACATTTGCTGTGTACTCCAAGTGAATCTGTTTAAAAAACAGAAATGCATGTTAAACCCTTTCACTTACGTAATTTGCTAAGAGAGTAAGTGTGCTAAGAACAAATCATGCAGTTGATTTGTCCCTCAAAATATAGCACCCAAAATCTGTGACTGAGAATTGCTCAGAAGCACCTACCTACCAGAAGAGATCAGTCACTTCCCCCAAAATGTTCGCTCCTGCAAACAGCTCCAACATTAAAAAGTTTCTCCTGGTAGCCTTTTTGAAACATTTCATTAAATTTTACATTGGGATCTGTCACCTCTGTTAAATTATCAACAGTATCACTATAAATGGAGTATAACATGTAACAGTCTGTTTTTCTCGGTAAGTATATGGTAATCACATGTACCTGTTTCCTGTTGTTATATAAAGTCAGGTATATACATTCTGCTGTTACACTACAATCAAGAAACACTCATTTTTTACTATTCTGTCAACTAATTGGGTATGTCATCATCTGTAACAAAGAAGCTGATGGCATCCATTGGCATCCATTAAGTTATTTATTATTTTTTAAAAAAACAGGGAAATGATTCCTTATTCACCTTTGGAGCAAATTACTCCTGTGTGCTCCACAGCACTGCAATTTGTATTCAGAAACTGCTTCCTTGCATTGGTTTATTTAGTTGTATGGCCAACCAATTTCACATCTGCTCATTTATCGGATTCCAATTTGCTTTCAGAGTTAGCTTGTACTCCTATTGCCCTGACATTGTCAAACACCGATCTGGGAACAGTTCACTGTATTCCGATGTCAATTAACTTGCAGAAATATTGTTAAAATTGGTATTCTGTACTACAGAAATGCAACAGCTGAAACAAATCTGTATTAACAATCCTCATTATAAATCAAAGCAGTTGAAATTAGGAAATTTGCTGTATATTGCACTGACATTCCCTTTTCTGCCTTTCTGTTTTGCAATATGCACTACAGGTAAGATCCACTTCATCCACTATCTATTTGTTGAACAGATACTCTGAGTCAGGTAGCAGCAAACTATGCACAGCCTTATTAATGGGCTTTTTGAAAGCTGAAACTTTGGTAAACTATCTTTATTTAGCCCAAAGACTTTGAATCATAGTCTGATCACAGTATTTTGTAAATTCACTCTAAAAGGTGATGTCCTAAATACTATAGGACTTTAATGAAGAATTATGTCATCTGTGCACACACATGACAACAGGACTTTCCTGAAATACACTTGTAGATAGAAAGGTACAGATTTAGTCTTTTCTCTACAAGGCATCTAATTTTTTTACAAAATCTGAATAACAAAAACAAAACAGCCATTACTGTGAACAGCAATGATGCAATTATCTGTGTCTGCAGCAAATAAAATCAACTGTTAGCACCTTGCTGTGAGTTTTGATTCTCAGAGAACAGGTGCTAAACGCACTCTGTAGATTGGATACCTACAGTTTTGTTCCAGATGGCATAGAAACACAAAGATTCCAAGTGATGAGAAATTAGTTCCTTCTAGTTTGAAGATTTTCTATAGTTTAACTATGGCTACATTTGTTTTCCTTTTAGCATGTCAACAAGTACTTGGACCTGTTTTCACATACCAGTCTTAAGCCAAGCACCTCAACAGTGTAGTGTAGTACACCTCCAAATGATGCTTCCACAATATGGAATATTATTCCTATTGCCGGCCAATGCAGAAATTGTGCAAAATATTGACACAAAATATCATAAATAAATTGTGGACTTATGATGAAACTATCAAACATATAGGTAGATGTTTATTTCTACTTGGTTTATACTGTTCTTGCACAGTGCAAGAGACTCACTTCCAAACACAAACTGAAATATTATTGCCTTGTTAGCAGTCATGGGCCAAACCTGGAAGTACTACCAGCTTTTTCCAAAACGTGAAACAATCTAGTTAAGAGCCACTATACAGTAGTTTTATACAAGAAATACATACACTTACAAATGAAATAATAGAATATTCCAAATATAGAAACTATTTAACTACAAATACTAACTCACTGCCCAAGTGATTCTGTAAATTATTTTCTGACTTTTTCAGGTCATCATTGCATGACCGTTCTGTTCACCATTAGACACAGGCTAACGTTTCAGAAAGGATACAACACCTGTACATCCACATGCCTTTTTATAGCATTTTCATATTCTTTGTCATTAAAAGTATGAACAGAACGTTATTACTGTGCTATATTTTGTATGAAATACGAACAAATAGTGAAAAACATTCCATATATTTTAATTTTAGAAAAACTTACCCAATTGACTGAATGCCATTTCTGTAAGACTTGATAAAGTAATTTTTCCTTCCTTGCCTAGTGACATCAACCCAACCACCTTCATTGTCTAGGATGCCATAATGTATCGCAGCTTTACAAATACTGGATTGCTAAAAAACAGAGCAGGGAAAGCACTTCCATGTCAGAAAAAGCCACTACTTCATAATGTAATTTATCTGTGATTTAGGTTTTAGTTATGTGTCATTAAAAACTTGGTAGACAGACTATTAGGGCTGATGTGGTCTACGTGGGTATTATTTCAAACGAAGACACACCACATCACTGCCTTACTCTGAGAACAACTATGCTCACTTATAGCATACCTATTTACACTGTTATTTTCTACACTTTTTCAGTCCTACAGAGTAAATTATGTATTTTCATCTAGCATTAAGCTTACATTATGCTTTGGTGAAACAATTCATGTGAGTGTACCCACAAATTGCTGTATTTCTCTTTAAGTCACACCTTCACATATTTACACCCAAATACGTGCACACAAAAATTCTACTTCTATGCATGTATAAGAAGTACAAAGTACATTCAGAGAGAATAGCAGACGCAAACTTAGATTGTCTGACGCTATCTTAAACATCTGGTATAGACTTTTATTTTGGTGAATACTGATTTCTTCAAAATCGATTTGTAATATGATTTTAACTAGTATACCAACAGAAAACACATTTCATTAAACAATCTACTGGTACAAAATCTAATTTAAAAATCTTTACCATTTCATAATGTACACTTCCAATAACTTTGGCTTTGCTATCCAAACAGCCAGCAGGACATTCATACCTAAGAACATAAAATAAAAATTGGTCTTAAATCCTAGGACTACAAAAAGGGAAAATATTCCAGCTCGCATAGAAATATACCCTTTTATATTTCAGAATGACAACTGTAAAATTTACCATACCTATTGCAAGTTGTTCCTTTGCACTGATCTCTTAGCCTTACTTCACACGAAACAATCTGAGCTAAAACAAGCAAAAAGCAATTTCACTGCAGTGAATTTGATACCGTATGATTCAAATTCATTGGCCACTTCAAAATCAGGGAAACTCCTTACACATTTGCTGAGTGCTTATTACTTCATTTTTCTCACTTTCATCACTGCCTGTGGAGCCTGACGGTGAATGAGTTCTGGACCTGCTTTGTACCATTGTATCCTGGGCTTTGGATCGCTGCCGTTCAATCTCATTTGTTTCCTCTTCTGGTTCGTGGGGAGAATAAGGCCTTCCTGAATCCTCTGTTTTGGAAAATGGGAAAAAAAAATCTCTCAGGCAAAAAACCACAGTGTGTAACATAAATCCCATACCATGACAACAGGCCTTCATTCTCACAAAATTGTGGATGAATAAAAGCAAGAAAAACTTTCCACTGCTTCATAAGATGAAGACCTCAAGCTTAATAATACAACTGAAGTATCTCTCTGATGCTGAGAAAAGGTAGAATTTTTCTAGCACTGGCAGCACAACTGAAGTATGAAAGTGCTCTTAACACTCTTGGTTTAGTATCTTCTTTATGCCATCAGAAAACCAATAGAAAAAACCATATTTCTCTTGTATATTGGATGCGCTTTAACAATCCATAGATAACATAAAGAAGACAATCTCAAAAACATGCACCTGAAAATAAGACTTTTCTATGCATACATAATGAAAATAATTTTAAAATATTCCTCACTGAATCTACATTTCTTACTTAAATAAGAACCATAAGGAAGGTATCTGAGCACACTGGTGCAGCTTTTATGGTTCACCTGAATAGACGAATAACTTTCAAAAGTTACTACCAAAAATTGGTAGATGATTACTTGTACACAGAGAAAAAACAAAGAAATAGTAGCTTCATAAGATGCTGTGGTTCAGCACTCTAAAGTATGAATAACATTATGAAAATTGTAAGAAGTTAATACTCATCCTAGATAACATTTTGTTCAGTTACTAGTATTTTTTAGTATTGTTCTTGATTTTTCTCTAGCATTGCACATGGCTATGTCACTGTGATAACGTTTCCCTATAAACAAATCACTCCATAGACTTCCACTATAATTACAGAAAAGCATACAAATAGTACACAGTGACAGTCCACATCTTTGTGTACTAAAAGCCCTCAATCAGCACTCAAATCAGCAGGAGTTCAGTACACTTTATTCCCTTTGGTGAGGCTCAGCCTCACGTACCATAAGTACACGACCTCATTCATCACTGTAAAGTAGGCCCCTACCAGCTCTTGGGGTACATGCATAATATGTTCTATTCCACTATGTTAAAGCATAATGAGGAAAGAAAGCAAAAGAAAGGTTACATTTCTCTGCCCAATTATAGTTGTACTGTTGAAATAGCACATACCTCTGTAACAAAGATTTTCTCTGCAACCTCCTCCAAAACTAGGGGGGCATGCAGAACAAGGACGGCCAGGTTTATAAGGAGCATGACCCCACCAATTACCCCTTTACAAACACACACACAAAAAAATAAAAAAATTAGCAAAATGTGCCTTAATAAATGAACATTTTAACATCAAACGGCGTTTAGTATATGGACAAATAAATGTTGAAAATACGCAAACACTTAAACCACAATATTGTGTTATACTAAATGCACAGGAAGTTCATGAAGAAAAGCTGAAGGACTGCCAAAAGCTGCTGTACCATCTTTTTAGACTGGCTTAGCACCACAAGATTAAATTCCTCAATTACATGAAAAAAGGCTTCACTCTCCTACACAGAATACTCTATAGAATTTGATCTTAACCACTGGCTTTACTTTACACATTTTTTAAAGTCACAACAGGAAGATACATGTATTTTTCAGACAAATATCACACTAAAACAAAGATCTCTGATTTTGTATGCTAAAACACAGGCCAGAAAACCAAAGCTCTAGAAAATCGCAAGAGTATTTGTGCAGCCAAAGGCTGCCTTGAGAACAATGCTCTACTTTGTAATAGTACAAATAATAGGAAACCCAGACTGATTTTCTTACAGATTATTTCCTGGATTATTATAAAATATCTTGCCCACTAAAGATATTATTAGGTGTCAGTCAACTTACTTAGGAGAATAATTGCATACAAGATAGACTGCTTTTGGCCAAATCTGTCCCCAGATGTTCATGTTATGACACAAATTAATTGCACAACCAATTCTGCTACTTGTAGCCCAAACAACCTATGGAAAAAGAAATAGAAAGGCATGTGAAAATCAAAGCTGATTAACATAAAACTCTAAACTTCAACATATAAAACTCATATCACAGAAGTGATGTTATATTCCCTCTGTTACGAATGGGTTGAAGTGACTTAACTACAGCTCTCAAAGCCATTTGGTTATCTCCTCATTAGGAAGAAAAGCTTTACCTTGATACAAATGATATGGCTCTCATTTGATATAAATGCTCTAAGTATGTATTTGAAAGTGTAGCAAAACATTTACAGAACATGATGTGAAGAAATAATTCTCTGAATTAAAATTAATAGATAATCATGAGTTAGAAGAAGTTAGGTTCCTGTGCCCTGGAGCTCCCAGCACAACCTAAGGACCCGGAGGGGCTTAGAATGGTTAAACAGATAATAGATAATTGTCATCAGTGAAAAGAGGCAACATAAATGATGAAACTACTCCCAAAAAATCTCATACACTGAAAGGACTTAAAGTAATGGATTTTAAATGCAAATGCTTTCAGGTAATTGCAATTTAAGGTAGCTGTGCTCCTTTATTCATATGCAGAAACCATTTTCATTGCAGAGCTCAGCAAAGGCTAGAACGTTCAAATTAGACATATGACAGGTGCAAAACTTTTATTAATTCAAGATAAGACAACCGTGTAGTTCAAAAACAATTTAGGAGTTGAAAGAGATAGATACTGTGAATAATCAGCGTCACAAAGAACTATATATGTATTGTAGATCTCACATATAATGGATAAGTGTAATTATTGGTATTTTTACAGAAATGGTAAATGAGAATATGAAGGTAATTAGCACTTAAAATTAGACACAATTTTAAATTTTGCTAGTAAACAAAAAAGATTTTAAAATTAATAATTTTAAGTTTTCTAATATTTTATTGAATATTATATGCAGATTTTAATATCGTATTTCCCATTCAGTGAAACGGTTCCGCTCTAGAAAAATTCAGGCCAAATAAACTGATTTCAGAAGTACCAACTACATCGATTTTTACACAATTTCAAAATCTTGCTAAAGTTGCAGCAACATGTTAAAAACTCTGGTTTGATCTGACGAATGCACCTTTTTTGTTAATCACGCTGTTTCTTCAGCATATTACAGAAAGGACTACCAGCATATCAGCACAGGGATGAGATTACACACGGTGCACTGAGCAGTAACACTCAGTACTTTTTCCTTGATCCTGTTAAGGAAGTGATATTTACGAGGATGAAATCTCTATACATTTGTATGACAACCCTACTCCATGTGATCAATATCCAGTGCTTGTAAATATGCAGTCTAATAACAAGCACCTTTTGTGCTGTAGTGCTATGGTATATACTGCAATACATGTCACACAGCAAACTAACTGGAGGTCCTGACCGCTCTTTTCCACGGCTGACAAAAAATCAAAGCCACCTACATACCTGTGTATAATGTGTACAAACAGGACCAGAGCATTTGTAAGGACAATATGGGTTGCATTCATGAGGATGGGGATACGTGAAATCTTTCACTTCATCATACCATGCTTGGACATGAAATGTTGGAGGTCTGTACCTATGAAAGGCAGTAGTAGTCTATTAGATCATTCAAAAATTGTAGCTTATGTAATTCTACCTTTAAGCCAATTTTGTTAAAGAAAACACATAAGTAACATAAAACAGTATCTTAAACTACCTTCCCCAGTGTGCCCCCAAATTCTGCCCAATTGAGGGAAGAAGACTTGCAGGCCCATGTTCCCATAAACAAGTTTCAGCCCATGACTCTGCAGATCTCTCCAGTTCTGTGTCCCACGTCTGAAATTCGAAAGAAAAGAAAGGGACATCTTCTTAGGAATACTCAGTGGGTATCTTTTTTAAAAACAAAACAAAACAAAGCAGGATTGTTCATTTTTAAAGCTTCTGTTACTGGGATAGAAGACTGAAGGAAAAAGCAAGACTTGAAAACTGCATGTCCCATTTTTGTTACGTTACCAAAACAAAAAAAAAAATTCCCAGGAGAATAAGAAATTTTAATCCCTGCACAGCACTCTCTTTAAAAGCATGTGCAGCCACGCTGCTGTGAATGAAAGACAAATATGAAACTGAAAGGCTTAGTTCAACTTTTCAAGCTAAATCAAGTGTATTTTCTGTCTTGTGAGATTACTTTTTTAGTAATAGGCACTTTCCTTGGCCAAAAGGGTATTATCCAACACACTTTCAACATAAGGCTTCAGTTCTTCCAAATCAATAGTTTGAAAGTGCTTTTCTCTCCCTTTTGTACAATCAGCTTTTGTTGAAATAATACACAGTGCAAACACAAAATATAAAAACTTGAGTAAGGTTGTGATTCATTGGCTAGGTTGGAAAAAAAAAAGAGGCATTCATGTTAGCAAGAGGCATGCTTAGGACAAGTTAAAGAAGAAAGAATATGAATTACTGTTTATCACAACAATTTATCCTTTTTTTCTATCCTCTAAGTGACACAGAATAAGCAGCTTGTTGGTGATAGGCAAATTCAACTTTCTTTCTTTCAAAACCACTAAACCCTATTGCTCTTGAAAGAAATTATACCATCCTGTGTAAGCATAGTTTTGTCCGCATTAAGGTGTGTTTTGCTCAAGTGGTCCCTCTTATGCAATGTTTCCATATTGGCAATTGACTTTTTAAATCTGATAGTTGCAGAAGTAGCTTCCAGATACCTAACTTTGATACCAATGGTCAACTTAGGAAACTGAAATATTTCCAGGAAGGAAACACATTTCTTCATAGTGGCTCAATTATTTCATCATAAGTTCAGACTAAGTTTCTCAGAGTGAGACTGTGTTACCTAAATAATTCAGTATTTCCAAACCCAAATTCCCTTGAGGACACTGGAGATCATGTCTAAAAATTTTTGGCACAGATTAAAGGTAAAAAAACTCTTCTAACAAAACCAAAGAATGCAGAAATATAACAGACAAATTCCATGTGCTAGAATTTATTTTTCTATTGATTTTGAGATGCAATTTTCATCTTATTAATCAAAGTACTCATTAAGAACAAATATGTCCTTGGTTATGCAAGATCAAGCTTATGTAAAGACTTTAATATCACCCAGTTTAATCCCAAAATACCGATTCTTGGTTTTCTTCTTCCTAAGTCTCTAATGTATATAAGTCCATTTTGTCTGTTATTAATATTACCAGCAATTAAGAGATTTACAGGGTACATTTTGAATCCCAACATTTATTTTGACATAATTACTTTATAATATTAATAATAATACAATAAAGCTTTTAACGTGCATATGGATACAAACTCCACCAACTTTAGGAAACAGTAGCAATTTTCAATTCACCCTACTGGGCCTGTATTCCAATGTCATAAGCCATAATATTCTTTAATCTTCATAAGAACATAGTCTAATCTTAAATAAGAAAGCTTTATATGATAGTTTGTGTAACTTTTCTTCTTCGCTTTCCTTGTCACACTGTCATAAATAGTTCTTCTTCCTATTGTAAACATTGTAAAAAACAAAGATTAAAATACTTCTTCCACATACATATTTTATTATAAATTATAGTGCAATTGCTTCATCGTTCCACAATGGAATCACAAGACTGTAACATTTTAAAACAAATGCCCAGAATATATTCTCCTGTAAAGCATCCCTCAACACATTCAACTCTGAAAACCACAGTCACGGCTAACGGAATTGTACTGTTCTTGTGTTATTTTTTTTTCTCCATACAAGTTTCAAAATATTTTATGCAACTGTCTTCACTGAAATAATATTTTGAAGATCAGAGCTAGGTAATCAAATCAATCGCAACTGCTTGAATCAATTCCTCAAGCTTGTGAAGTAGTTATCTTTAACAAAAGTTTCTTTTAAAGATTATTTATAGCTATGCATGACAGAGCTATCCAGAACCCTGCAAGAATAACCTTTGGATTAAAACCTTAAATTCACTGTTGGTCTTCCTGACAGATGAACACCCACACTCCAAAGTATTGCTGAGATTGGATACTATCTTAAAGAAGTGCCTTCTTTTTAACTGTTTCTTTGCCTTCAGTCAAGTATAAAACATTGTCTTCACTCTCCCCTGCTTGCCTAGTCAGATAGGTACACTTATAGGCCACAGCCTTAGCTGCAGCAAAGATGTAGTCTTCATGGCTGAGCAGATGTGATGCAGCAAAGGAGGCATAACATAGGAGACAGTATCAGCAACGAGGAGCCTGGGGTACTTGGATATTTTCACTCATTACACAGTCATTCCTGACTCCAGAAAACATTGGAATACGAGTCAAGAGAGCCAACTGCACTCTCCCCAAGAATGTGTTTGTGTGTTTGATATGATCTCAGAGAGGAATCTTCATAATTAATTAAGGGCAAGAGGGTTAAGTACTGAAAAAAAAAGTTTTATGATTAAAATAATCAGAAGTGTAATGGTAAATAGTTGCTGCTGTGTAAGGATTGAATTCACCCAACTATACTGCCTGATCAGGCAGAAATAGGTTTTAACCACAATGTCATTCGTGGTATAAAAACCTGGCTACTGAAATATATACTGAGCTGACATAGTTCTGATGCTTTGAACTAATTCAAAAAGTTCATCCACAACATTCAGCAGCAGCAGCTGTTATTTTACAGATTTAAACTAAGGACATTTGTAAAACAACTCTTTGAAACAGGAAAAGTACAGGAAAAGTTTAAAAGAAATATCTCCATAGCTATAGGCAAGGATGCTTTTGCTTTACGAATGAATAAACCCTTCAAACACAGTTACTTAAAAAACCAGGAAATTGTTTTGTTTCATAAAAAGGGTGATCGTGGTCTTTTGAGTTGTAGGCGTGTCCATGCGCAGCACCTGATTCCTCATCTGCTATTTCCCTTGTTCATGCTCTGACATGACCAGGTTTCAATGAATCTGCATTATCAGATTTCTTTGGTAAATAGACGGTACTGATGGGAGTACAAGAAGATGGAAGCAGCTGCTGATTCTCATATCTGACAAGCATTTTGACTGACAATAGTTTGGTACTACATTAGGTACTACTACCTTTTTATCAAGAAAAAGTATTGCTCACATTGTTGAAAAACTACACGTGGCCTGCCTTATGGAGAAGGGATCACCACCAGGGCTGGTTTTCTACACTGAGATAGACTGACTACAGGTAGACACAGCACCAAGTGCTCAGCAACACAAATCTACTTGAAGCTATTCTTCTTGCTTCACAGAATTCTGTTAGAGTAGCAAATAAGAAATGAGCTGCTAGAGTGTCTTAAATTGAAAAATGTCATTCTACTTTCCAAAAACTTCTTGCATTTTTTACTTCCAAGAGAAAAAAAACCACTCAGTGATGCTAATTATAAAGACCAAAAAATGTTACCTAGCAATGGGAAGACACAGAGCTATTGCAGACATCAGGAGGAACTAAAGAGGTTTTTTTTTCCCTTTTGTCCATCAGTAGGCATAACGTCAAAGTGCTACCAAGTTATGTACCTCTCTTTCTCTCCCTCTCACATACATGAAGATCCCATCTGCATCTGGTTTGAGAAAGGCACATTATACTTTTGTGCTTCAGACATAAGAGGACAAGACAAAGGCAAATCAATACATACACAAGTCTAAGAAAATTGTAATATTTTGTGCTCCACAATCTCTTCAGTGACATAGTTTCTTCCCTGGTACTACTGAATACAGCGTTATCATGACAAATACAGCTTTCTGGCTTATAAACTACATTTCTCCCAGAGTGAAATTTTCAAGATGGCCTTCGGCTCTGTGCTTTCTAACCTCCTGCATACACAAATAAGTGCACAACAAAACACCAGGGAATAATAAGTGATCACCTCTTGAAATGTTCAATTTCAGTCTGTGAAAACTTGATCCTGTTACAGAATCACAGAATCATAGAACAGTTTGAGTTGGAAAGAACATTAATCTTTCCTCTTTTCTACATTATTGTCTTTTTTACAATATACTTAGGCATTGAATACTTCCTAATTTCAGTTTTCACAGAAAATTATTTGTACCTAAGAAATAATTAACTTCTTTACAATTGCAGTCCTACAGACTTTGACTTTATCAAATTTTACAAGTCACATACCAGTTTTACAAGTTTATGGACCTAGCTGCAGCTAGAAAGACATCGATCCCTTATATTCCAGTCTGTATTTGATGCTTCATCTCTTTGAAATTCGTGTTAGATTTTTGTCCACGTCTGCTTTAAGGATGGACTATGTATTTAAAAAAAAACTATTTTAATTCAGCTACAGACAATAGTATCATCACAGGTCTACATTTGTTCTATAGCCACACGTGTAAATTTCTTCTGATTCACACAACTAATTTAGACATCTGGTACATTAAATGGTGCTAAGAGTCAAACGGATTTGGGTACTGATATGCTGATAACTGGTATCTGGAGTGTTGAATACACACATATTACAAAAGGCTGCAACAGGAAATGACTTTAGACATCTAGATTCTTATGAAGGCAAAGGATGGTCTTCCTCCCTCCTCCATTTTTGCCTACTGGTCTAATTCTAAGTGGCAAACAGATTCATAATTCAAGACCTTCCTCTACAGAAATAAATCATATTTTTATTATTCTAATGATTTTCTGTGTGTGAAGCATTCACAAAAGCATGTCTATGCTTTGTTCAATAAAATAAAAAACTGAAACATCTGGCAGAGATTGTTCAGTGCTAGGGTAGTGATGATGATTGTAATTTTAGAGATGCTCATTGTGCTTCAATTTTTCATATAAAAATTTTCAAATTCAGGAGAGGACCAAAGCCCAACAAAACAGGCATAGGTAGCACTGCGTTTGCTGGTATTCAAGATCAAGATCCTGCAAGACAGACTTCTTCAAGCGAGTGTTCTCCAAAACTTAATAAACATATTCTCTTAGCTTTTAACCTTGCCAAATGTACTCTATCATCTAAAATCCCTAGGTCATGCAGACATGACTATAAAAAGCAACCTTTTCTTCTAATGGAACATGTACATTTCAGAACAGAAGATCCAGATGCTGGAAATCAGCTTCTTAGTCATCTAAGAGGACATATCTTTCTCTGTAGCCATCCAAGAGGACGTAACATTCTCTGTAAAAAATTACCAGCATAACCACTTCCCTTTTACTCTTGTATCCTCCTGTGTGATAGAAATGGTCTCCATTAACTTTATAGGTACAACTGCTGTGCAGTGTGCTCCTCAGAATAATTCATCCACACACAAAACCCTTTAGTTTAAGATTCAGGGCTGCTCTGCACTTGATATCTACTCTGAATAGTCTGACCTGACAGGATGGCTTCTACTATCCAAACCAGTTTACCCACACAGTAAAACAGGTATTTCAAACTTATATGCAGGGGCATTGGCTAATATTCCAGCCTCTGCAAGCATCTATTTCACAGTAAGAGAAGAAAACATTTAGCCCTACACACTTCAGCCTTACTGTCTCATTAGGGCTGCATACTTCATCCAGTGTCTTTCTGTTTCAGCTCTGGAAAACAACGTGCATATCATCCGAGTATCATCATTATTTATACTATTTATGCTGCTTTTCTTAGAGTTCACACAGATCTGCAATGTAAATCATTCCCTCTCATGAAAGGGAATGTGCTCCTTGCTGGAGTGCATCCAGAGAAGGGCGACAAGGCTGGTGAAGGGGCTGGAGAACAAGTCCTACAAGGAGTGGTTGAGGGAACTGGGGTTGTTTAGCTTGGAGGGGAGACCTCATTGCTGTCTATGGCTGCCTGAAAGGAGGCTGTGGCAGAGCGAGCGTTGATCTCTTCTCTCAAGTGACAGCTGACAGGACAAGAAGAAATGGCCATAAGTTGCGCCAGGGGAGGTTCAGACTGGATATTATAAAGAATTTCTTTACCAAAAGAGTGGTCAGGCACTGGAACAGGTTGCCCAGGGAGGTGGTTGAGTCACCATCCCTGGAGGTGTTTGAAAAATGAGTAGATGTGTTTTTGAGAGACATGGTTTAGCGGAGGATGGGTGTGGTTGGACTCAATGATCTCAAAGGTGTTTTCCACCTGGAAGATTCTATGAAGTCAGCAGTCAGAAAACAATGATGACCTAGATCAAAATAAAAAAAACCACCTGAAATGCAGACAGTATGAATGTCAGGTCCCTAGCACCAATTCTTTTGCTATAAAAAATCTGTTCCTCTTGCACCACACCACCTGCTAACATAGGCATTGCCTTCATCAGGATCTTGCTAAAACCTAGTGCACCAGAGACATTCATACAGAAATGGAACTTATCAGCATTTCACAAACGTTGCACGTATGCTAGACTAGCTGAGGCTAAATTGCAGATTAAACTGAATCTTAGCAGCAGTTACTGACTCCAGCTGCCAATTTTCTAAACTAGAAGGTTACAGGTTTTGCAGTAGGGATGTTGCATGCAGTGTGGACCTTCTGAATGCTTTGGGTTTACAACATATCACATTAAAATAAACCACAACTAACACCAGTTTAACTTTACAGACTGGACTACAAATTGCGGTATTTAACCTCTGTCAACATGGGGTTCAAGCAGCATGTAGACAGAAACCAATGTTCTGCTTATAGAAGAGCTGATGTTTCAGTGAGGATACCGCATTTTCAATTACAATTCATCAACAGCCAAACTAATCACAAACTAATCCCCTGAATTTAAACAGCCTCAAAGTAGATACCTACATCTGAGCTAATCAACTAAATTACCCTTGCAGTTACATAGACAAATAAACACCTATAGACGCAGATAATTTTAGCTACCCTCCTTTAATTGAGATCAACTGTGTGTTGGAAATTCTCATTTTTCTCTACTAATTATAAAGGAGACTGGTTCAAATGCAGACATCTACACCACAGACATCAAAAGCTTACTGAGATGAATTCCACCATTTGTGCAATGTGAGTGTTAAATCAAAAACATACATTCTCACTCAAGGAAGGCCAGCATAAGTGAGTCCGCCAATTAAATCAATTGCAACAGAACTGGCAAGCCCAGCAGCTCAGAAACTGCGATGCAGCAAAACACAAAACATATACTGATAACAATTGCAGAGGTTTTCATATATGTATGGAGGCAGAAAAAAATCATATGGGACAGGACTATATGGAAAGAAAAAAAAAAAGCTAAAATGTAAGCTCAGTAAAGATGGAAAAGTACAGTGGGCACCACTGAAAGTAAACATTTACCATGGCATAGTATAAATATTTCATTGCTGTATACATACTAAACATAGTGAGAGAGTGGTAAAGTAAATACCACAGTACAGTATCAGTATTTATTTACTTTTTAATAGAATCCACTGTATTCTTTAAGAGACACTGAGAAGAAAAAAAAAAAGGAAAGATGAAGCACAGAATGAGAAATGTCATGAGCAAATAAGCCAGTTAAGAAGTAGAAAACAGCTGCATGGCACTAGTACAGAATGATAGAAAGGTGTATCAGAAAATTACTTCAAGAGCCTGATCTTGACTACAGTCTATCTAGCCTCTTCCACTGAGTCAGAACCAAATAAATGTGTATTATCCACATTTTTTAAATTAAAACTAGTAACAGTAGTTTCAGAATACTATTTATTGTAATTCTTTTCTGGAGTTTTATAATCGTAAGGGTAAAGAGGATTTCCTCGGTATACAACCTGAACCTCCTGTTCTGCAATGCTAGCTGATCTTTTAATGCCAAGAAAAAAGAAATCACCCACTTTCCTGTAACAACCTTTATTTATTTCCCAGATTAGACAAATTCAGCTGTTTCATTCCTTCAGTCTTCCTCATAAATCACATATTCTGTGTTTATTATCAGCCCTATTAACCTCTTTCATTTTCTTTAGAATGGTTTTACTATTCTTAAAAATAGACCAAACTGGACATTGTATTTCAGACAAGATCTCACCAGCCTCACACTGAGTAGTCTCCTTTCAAAAACTGCTGCCTCATATTATTTTTTAAGTCGGTGCAATGCCATTATCTTTTTATTGCAGTGCTACCTCTACATTGTATTCCTTCCATTTTACCTGTTTGTTTTCTGATATTCTATATCCTTCAGTTAAATTTCTTCATGTTGCCTCCTGCTCATTACTTCCACTTCGTCAAGTTCTTCTGACTTTGGTCATGTTTTCTAAAACAACTCCAACATGTGCCAAAGTTAATGTATTCTGCAGTTTTCAAGTGTATTCTTTGTATACACAAGTCATAACCTAAGTGTTTAAAGAAAAAAGGGATGGGCTCCACTAGCATCAACACCTTCAATCTTCTGACAGTTAATAGGGAACATCTGCCAATTCTTACTCACAAAAATATCAAGGTGAAGAGTGTCAAAAAACTTTCCAGACTCAAAGAGATGCCACCTACGACTTTCCTCTGATACACTATGCTGGTTAATTACTGGTCACAAAAAAGTAAAACAGATTATTTTGACATGATCTCTTAATAATTAACAGGCATTGGCAGCTTTCATCAGGTTAGCTTTCTGTTACGCTTAGGTGAGGCATCTTCCTCTGTAACAAGACTGCTGATGGAAGCCTTAAGTGTTCTCCAATCTAAAGAATTCTATAATTCTATGACTACTGCCTGTCTAGAAATGAAATGGTAAGGATCTTACACGCTACCATGTGGTAGACAAGAGTTTATAGAGCTTGAAACTGGGCAGAGATCCCTGAATAGACCTTGAGGTTTCAGATACTCTTTTGAAAAAGAGTAAAAATCAGGAAAACTGTGGCTTCTACCTGGAAACAGGAAAGCAGCATGAGGCCAAAAATATTGTTCCTGAACACTGAATAAACTGCACCAATATTTAGAAGTATCTCCCTCTTACAGTTTCATGTGTTTGAGCTTTTTGTGTTCAAAAAGTAAAACCAGGAATAGGAACCAGCAGACATGACCAATCACATTTAATTATTTGTGTACTCTGAGCACATTAAAAAAACCTTGCTGGAATATTCAGCTTTCCAAAGTGTTCTGAAACAGTACATTTACTTTGCTACTCTTTAAAAGCAGCGCATAAAGACTTTCTATTAGAAAACGACTAAAAATCATCTATTCACTTCTGTATTCTAACACAAATGGAAAAAAAGGAACAGTGATGTGACAGCTGATCTTAATTTCTGCGTTTCATCCATCGTCAAGGTATGAATTACTACAAACATTCACTACAAATAATATTCATAAATATTTATAGCTAATTACAAATTGACCAGAGCATTGGACCTTACCTCAAATCCTACTAATGATTACCATGATAAACTAACTGTAACTGAGTGCTTTCATCCAGTAGTTTTAGAGACGCTATAGAATTTCCTATGCTTTGAACATGAATTAACCGCAATATCTCAAATATGTGTCACAGTGAATGTCTGCTTTTAAAAGATGACCACTGTGATTTGACATAAGTGAATTGAACTTACTGCCAAAGAGCACTCATGGACCATATGTGACTTGGAACTACTGTTAGAAATATGTCTAAATAAAATCTAAAAAAAGAAGAGTTGGAAAACCTATTAAAGAAGTTCCTGACCATTCGGAGTTCCAACAGGCAATTCAGGGGAAATATATTACGATATGTATCACGCAGCTAAAATTCTGAATTTGATGAGTGAAATACAGCCTCATTTTAATAAACCATTATCTTCCTTAATAAAGTAAAAATTGTCCTTCTGTATATGGACAAAAGATACTCTTCTCAATGAATCACACTTTTCTAACTATGATAGATACTACTTATGCCAAATCTTATAGCTTACAGAATAAATTCATATCTAGGGTTTCAATGAAGTTATGTGAAGAAATATTTTTTCCTCAACTTAATCTTAAGTTAAAGCAGATTCCCAGGCAGCTATCATGAAGATGACAGGCTACACGGAGTTACTTTTATAATTGATTCTTTCTGCATTCAGTTTAAATCTTGTATTTAAGCTCTGATTCTGCTATTACTGATTAATTTTAAATAAACTTTTTGATATGAGTACTGAAGAAGTTCTCTGGTAGCAAAAATAAAAGATGAACAGTGTCTGTCCTGTGTTGTTCATTATTTTATTTTGGGAAGTCTCCCTTAAACTTTGAGACAGTGAGCCTTTCTGCTACTTTCCACTTTCAGTTTCTTTACTTGGAGTTGCTTAGTTGTTGTTGGCATTACATCAATAGTCATAACACGGACTTATCCACTTGCTTTCCTGGCCACTTCACACTTCACAATCCGTTGATAAAAGTACCAGAGAGAATAAGAGGATAAGTTAGCCTCACTATGTTCTTTGATGCAGTGTCAGTAGGCTTTGAGTACAGGCAAAGGAGCTGAAGCACTTCCACCAGCCTTTAAAGTGGAGCAGAAAAATGGAAAACCGGACGGAAAGCAGGCAGGTTCACTCTGAAAAGACCTGCTCTATTCTTGGCACCCAAAGTGCTCTCCAGCCACTTAGAGGATTCCACAAACCAAAGTCCTCTACTCGAAAGGAATGGGAATTATTTTTAACCAAGCATCCCTGAAGAGTTTACGGCAAGATGAACAAGACACTAAATAGAAACATAACAAAGTTTTGTCAGAAAGGTCTAGGAAATTATAACAGGGCACTTAAATTCAGCAAAGAAAAATTCACAAAAATGTGTTAGTCGACTCCAAGGCCTTCCTTTATGTTTCCTAATGCTGTTTCAATTCTCCTATATATACTACAGACAAAAAAATCTCAGCTGGGAGCTGACAGATACACAGAGAGAGAGAAAATGCTACATTCAGACTTATGCAGATCAGAGGATCTAAGAGCATCACAAAATAGCAAAAAAATTATTTCAATCCCTATTTATCAGTATGACATGAAAAACCTACTAGTGGGTTCATACAATCCAAAGGCCAATGATATGTATTTAAAAACAATAGTAATTTGCCTGAGGAAAATTTAAGAAAAATTTCAATGAAAATATTGACAGTAATTCTTAGTTTTCTTCTTCTGAAGTCTTCATGAAGTTACTGAAATGGAGGAGCAAACCTTCAAGCCTCCCAAAATATAAGGAGATATAGAAGTCACAAGTCAGTCATGGTTTTGAAAGGAATTACATGGTATCATCTTTTTCAACATGTCGCTGACAAAGTTTTCAAAATAAGACCTCCAGGGGTCCCAACACAAAAAAAGAATAATTTCTCTTTTTTTCCCCACTGTAAACAAAATATTTATCCAGTACTGCTGTTAGATACACATCCATAATTCTCCCTAAGAACTAAGCAGCTATACCAAATAAATTATTCTAATATGAACTTTAGAAGATTTTATTTTCTTCACAAGGTTTGCAAAATAAAACTTTATGGAAAAAAGGTATGGCTTTCTGGTGACATTCCCAGCATGTATTGGCAGGATCTGGCCAAAAGAAAACTGGAAACAATTAAATAGGAAAATACTTCCCTGCCCTAGAGGACACTGGTGTTCTCCAATTAAGAGTCATTACAAAATGCAGTGTGTGGCCAGGTGCCAAGAAATACCAGAATGCATTGGTATAGTCAAGCTGGGAACCTAAACACTTTGTAGTACAGGAAAGGCACATGCATCGTATAAGGATCTCACGTGAGCTATTTGACTTATTAATTTGTTTGGGAAAATATGTATAAAATCAAGGAATAAATACTAGAAGAACAGTTTAAAATAGAATACATAAATTCATTAATCAAAATAGCTTTTTTAAATTTTACTCTTGGTGGGTCCTGTTAGTTTGCAGGGTACAACAGTCTGGAATATAAAGGCACTAACAACTTCCACTATCTAAACAACAATAATGACTATTTTTAAAGTGTTGACCGCATTGAATCTCCATTTTCATTAATATGGTCAGATTTATTAAGATGAAATGCAAATGAAATTATCGGGGGAAAGGAAGTTTTTGCAAATTCAGTCCATGATACACAAATAATACTTAAAAAAAAAAAAGGCAAGTTAGGAAGTTTTAGAGCTATGGTGCCTAAAAAAAGTTTTTCAAATTTTATTAACACTTTAAAATCTAGTAAGAATTTATTACTAATGCAACAAAACCCTTTCTAACTGAATAACATAGAATAAGGTCTTTCACATGAATCTGGTCTAACAATAAAAGAATGTACTAATTTTCTGGTTTGGTCACAGTCTCTTTTATGATACTTTAAAGGTGTGATTGATGGCAGTAGAGTGCATAAGGTTGTCCAAAGTCAATCCACCAAATAATCACTTTAACCACAGAAAGAACGTATTGCCTCATATATTCCAAGATTATTACATACAAAGCACAATAGTTTCCTTTTTTTTTTTAAATGCTACGTCTTCACCAAGGGAGGCTGAGCAGGCACAGACAGCTCAAGCACAGTAGAAGAATGGGCAGGGACACCAGAGCTGCCACAGAGCAGCAGAGTCACAACAGCACACTGCTTTGGTCAGACCGACTACTGCCAGTAGCAGTTGGCTTCAGTGTTCAGTACTAGCTCAGGTATCTCCTCCATACTGATGCACCGCAAGTGCATACATGAAAACCATGTTGGTGTCAATGGCCCAGGATGGTAAATGTCAAAATCATAATATTTTATACGATGCTTTTATAAGCATTCTTTGGGTGCTTCATAAGGGCAGCAGGGATACGTCATTCCTCTCTGCTCTCTTTTCAGTACTGTTAAATTCTTGTGCACACCAAAAAGAAAATGTTCCTTACTCCTTTCTTTACTGGGAAACAATTGTGTATGGAGTATGGCAGAATAAAAATATATACAGTGTGCTTCTGCCATACATCTTTAATAATGATCTGTTTATCAGAACCTCAGGAAAGATTATTATTTTTTCCTATTTAAGTCATAACATAGACAATTCAAAAACTCTCTCAGCATTGAAGGAAGAGGTCTAGGAAAGAATGATCTAACATGTAGTCATAAGGTCATATAAGGCCACTGCAGAGGAGTTAACTGAATTTGTCAGACTGTTGCTCCCTACAGAGGAGCTTTGCAGGTTCTCATGGAATCCTTGTATGCAAAGAAAGAGACAGCATGTAAGTTGGAGGATCCATATCAGACTTAAGAAACATTAGATGAAACTGTAAATATTAACAGTATCAAATTGCCAGGACCAGACAATATCCTTCAAGAACATGGAAGAACTTGATCATGAAACTTCTGAATTACTGTGTGGTACATGATCTATCTCAAAATGCCCTCATTACCATGGTAACCAAAAAACAGTGCATGGGTCTTAAAATCTTGTAAAGTTTCCAGTAGACCCTGAAAAAACACAGACTAAAAACTGACTTCCATTGGGATGATTTCATAGGACAAGTTAAAAACC